>JBBBDQ010001232.1:1790000-2425000 GCA_037127315.1 Ascarosepion bandense | reverse complement strand
AAATTGCAAATGTTTACTAATAGACTCCAATTTTAGTTCTACATACACACGCAGAAAGAAAGAAAAATACTGGATTTTAAAATGAAATACACACAAGCTAGGGTTAAATCGGGACTTAGGTGTGTTGAATCTTTACAAATATTTCAATAGGTAAAAATTTTTTTTCAGATATTCCAAGAAATTTTTATCTAAAACAAACAGACTTTCTCTACGGACGTGCCGCATGTTGTGAACAAACACACCACGTGATGTAAACAAAAAACATTCGAACGCTATCGTGAAATACGTTTCTAATTCAAATTTAAAAATCACTTGTTTCTGATGAAGGACCGAGGACGGTCTGAAATATAAAATATAATAAAAATAAACAAATACTGTTCAAAAAAAGTACATTTTTAAGTTCAAAACTTTTTATTAATATTATTTCCTATACATATTAAGACAGTATACGTGGATGATCATCACTATATATATATATATATATATATATTTATAACTTATTCAAAGTGGTATTTTTTAGTAATTACGCGAAAGATTAAATATTCATCTATTCTTATGTATAAAAATTTTAATATAAAAAGCTTCCTTTAATTTTCAAGAAAATTAATTTCTTTTTATTAATTAGTATTGAAGAGCATCATCTGGATTTTTATGAATAGATTACGTAGCGAATAGAGACTTTTATAAAACAGAATCAAGTAACTCGATACTTATTATAAGAATACTGAGTGAGTTATACAAATTCAGATCAAGTTTAAAGAGAATCAAAACTATTCTTATATTAATAATTCTGTATGGCAATAAAAGCTGAATAATTCACTCACAAATTAATAGAAATCTGAAAACAACAGAAACAGAAAATTTTCAAAAGGAAATACTCGAAATCATAAAGAGATTTCAAGAAAGACACTATCAATTAGAAATAAAACAGATTGAAATGCAGAAAGCTAAATAAATAAGACAAATGGAAATGCAAAAGACTAACGAAATAAGAGAAATGGAAATACAAAAGAGACAAATAGAGATGCAAAAGTAAATTAAAAAATAAATTAAAAAAAGACAAATTGAAAAACAAAAGGCAAACAAGGAAAGACAAACACAACTGCAAGAACTGTTATTAAAATTAAGAAGCACAGCCCTGGATAGGAAGACGGAGAAAGAGGAGACATTTTCACAAGATGCGGTGTGGAACGCGATTGAAATATTTAAATATTCAGTTGAGGAAGATAAAAAATTCGGAGAGTATTACTGGCGATATGAGGATATTTTTAATATCGACTGTCAGCACTGGAAGGATCTAACGTTCGATGACGCAGTGACAGGCCTCACAAAGCTATTTAGCCCCAAAATCTCGTTGTTCCATAAAATGTAGAAAGGTCTTAATCTCAGAAAAGACGAAAACAAGGACTACTCTTTATTCCTAGCTATCGTCAATAATCATTGTGACGATTTTATATTGTCGGAACTTACCCCAGGCAATTTCAAGTGTCTCATGTTTTTCCAAGGACTAGTTAATGCTAACGACAGCAAAATGAGGAGAGGCATACTGACTAAACTGCAATAAGAGCCAGTCTAACATTACAAAATTGTCAGAAGATTGCCAGAAATGCCTCAACATAAAGTAAGATAGAAAGGACATTGAAGAGTCAGGAGTAGCGTACATTCGAAAGGTAAAAAAATTCCGTTCTCTACCCTCCCCACAGAAAAACAAAATTATAATGCCAAAGAGAAAAAAATACAGCACTACGGTTGACAAGAATCTGGTAAAAACAAGCCTCCCTCTTCTGCATGTTACAGATGTGGTGGATGGCATTGGTTTAAGGATTGTCATTTTAAATACAAAAATTGCCGAGCACGTGATAAGATAGGCCACAAAGCTACGGTATGCAGAAATAAAAATCAACCTAGTGGGATAAGTTCTACTAGAGTGGAGGATGAAAATAAGGGAAATATCAGAAAATACGTTGAAATGGAAATTCTGAATAAAAAAATTAAATTGCAACTGGACCCGGGATCTGATTTGACGATTATAAACTTACAAACATGGTGGATGTTAAGTAGGTCGACCATGCTACACACTAAAAAAATTGCTAAATCCGTAACGGGGAAAAATAATTTTCGATGGCGAAATTATAGTGAACGTAAAGTTCCAGGGAGAAATAAAAAATTAAAAATCTATGTGATGAGAAATACAGACAACCTAGTAGGAATGGACGGAATGCAGAAATTTATTGCATGGGATTTACCTGTTTGTTAGTTTTGTAAATGAATAGAGTGTGAGTTTTTGTAAGCCACAAAACTGAAAGAAGAATGGCACAAAGAATTCCCAGATGTATTTTCAAGTGGGTTTGGACGTTCAAAAAGTTGAAGCGATAATCAAGCTGAAACAGAATGCTCAACCAGTATTTAGGAAAAAGAGAAACGTAGCTTTCGCCACAATTGACAAAATAGACAAAGAATTAGAGAGGCTAGAGCAAACTGGGATTATTTCGAAAACTGATTTCAATGAATGGGCGGCACCGGTTTTTTATGTTAAGAAAACTCGGGAGAAATTCGCGTATGTACAGATTTTTCAACGGGACTGAATAATGCAATTAAAGACCACCACTATCCGTTGCCTAGCCCAGAAGAAATACTCACTAAACTTAATGGTGGAAAAGGTTTCTCAAAGATTGACCTAAGCGAAGCATACTTGCAGATTTCTATTACGGAAGAAAGTTCCAAATTACTGCACAAAGGTCTATACAAATACAACAGGCTACCATTCGAAATGAAAGTAGCGCCTGAGATTTTTCAGAAGACGATAGATACTATGTTGACGGGGCAAAATTTCGCGACAACTTATCTGGACGATAATCTAGTTAAAAGATATAATTTAAAAGACTATGGAACACATATCCATGACATTTTTAAAAGACTACAAGACTTCGGGTTAAAAGTTAAAGAGAAGAATTGTGATTTCTTCTTGAAAGAAATAAAATTTCTACGCCACCTCATAAAAGTGAATGGCGGGAAACCTGACCCAGAGAGATCTTCATCAATCAAACGCATGCCTGAGCCTAAAAATGTCACAGAATCGCAAAGCTTCCTCTGTCTTGCCAATTACTATGGAGAGTTTATCGGTAGTATTCATACATTGAGGCCACACCTAAACGAATTACTGAAGAAAGATGTCCAGTGGGACTGGTCGGAGGAGTGCAAAAAGGCGTTTAACGAAATTATAAATAAATTGACATTACATTTAACCTTGACACATTTTGATCCGAGGCTGGAGATTATTGTAGCAAGTGATGCATGCTCATACGGTGCATTTTACATAAAATGCATTTTACATAAAATGCAGGATGGTAATATAAAACCGGTAGGCCACGCATAGAGAGCATTACTTCCGGCAGAGAAAAACTATTCACAAATAGAAAAAAAACCTTTGGGAATTATTTTCGCCGTAACTCGATTTCATAGATATATATACGGTAGAGAATTTACAATACAAACGGACCATAATCCGTTTCTTACCATAGTAGGATCCAAAAAATGACTACCTGAATACATCGTGAATAAGATCCTGAGGTGGGGTACAATACTAATAAACTACAATTTTAAACTAGAATATTTACCATCAAATAAAATAGGGCATGCAGATGGACTATCGAGGGTGATTCCTAAGCAACGTGAAACCTTAGAAGAGTCAGTGATAGCAGCGCTGAGAACTGAGGATGAAATCAGCAAAGTACCAAGTAACACGGTTAAAGATCTACCGGTTACATTGCTAGAGATAAGAAGAAACGGAGAAGCGGATGAATTTATTAACACGACAAAGAAGAAAATTGAAGAGAGATACGCAAAATTGGCAGATAGTTTCTCAATTTGTGACAATGTACTACTGTATAATGAAAGGGTCGTGATACTAAAGTCACTTCAAAGGAGAATCTTAAAAGACTTTCATGTTGGACATCCCGGGAAAATCGCATGAAAGCACTAATGAGAAGCTATGTGTACTGGCCAAAAATGGATGAGGATATCGCACAGATGGTGGAAAATTGTAAATTATATTATACTAAAAACTTGTCCAAAAGTGGACACACCGTGGTCAAGAATACACGCAGACTACTCAGGACCTATAAATGCCTACTACTATTTTATAGTAGTAGACAGCTTTAGTAAATGGCCGAAAGTATTTAGATATAGACACCCAACAACCGACAATACTATGAGCTGTTTGCATGAACTATTTGAGAGGTTCGGCGTCGTTGACGTTTTAGTTACAGATAATGGTACACAATTCCCATCAGGTGATTTTAAAGATTGTTGTGAAATGTGCCTAATAAGACATATAAAAATAGCCTCCTATCACCCACGATCAAATGGGCTTGTCGAAAGATTTGTAGATACGCTTAAGAAAGCGTTAAAAAAGCGATAGACAGACCATCAGAAAAAGCATTACAGCAATTCCTACAAGTCTACGCCAAAACAGAACACGCCATCAGGACTGTCACCGGCCGAGGTGATGTTCGCGCGAAAAATCCGATCAGTTTTCGAGAAATTATTAACATGTAAAAGCAATAATCGGAATACACCAACAATAGTAAACAAGTAATTCAAGCACGGCGAAAAAGTATATTTCAAAATGTTTAACAACTATATGGCGTATTGGGAGCCAGGAATAATTATAAGCAGAACTGGAAGCATAATGTCTACTATCAAAATGAAAATATTCACGCATAGAAGACACATGAATCAAATCCAAAAAAGAAGAGGTGAAGAACCAAGTTCCTCACCTTTAGAATGTGAAAATTCTATGGAGGAAATATTCGAAGATTTTGAGATCCAGAAACGGAAAGCTAACACGGAAATCAGAAGAACCAACAGGAAGCGGAAATTCACTGAGCTTTTGATTATAGATCCAAAACGAAAAAAATATTAACCCTTCCTAAAAAGAAGCTAGGTAATGGGCTGTTGGAGAGTCACCACTTTTCACACACTCTATGGACTCTTCCATGGCATAAAAATAATCCTTCCTACACAGAACGGGTTGTTGTTGTTGTTGTTAGAGTTGGTGTTTCTCAGAGCAGCTGAACCGCCGCTCGTTGGTCAGCAAGAATATAGACTATTACCCGGAATTACTTCTTGTATATATTTGACTCCTACTAACAAGTATTCCTGAATCTACTAACCGTGTACATATATATATATATATAAACATCAGTATAGTCGTTTCGAAAAACCCTCCGAGTATATAGGCGGAAGGAGAAATGTATGTATAAAAAGAAAGAGCTAAGCACGTGAACATCTGTCAAAGTACGTAGCCTAAAGAAAAAAACTCGAGACGAGTAATCTATAATAAAAAACGCTCAATACATAAGCAGAGCAGTCAAAATAGATAACCTAAAGTTGGCTCTTTAGGTTATCTATAGATATATATATAAATCATCCACAGACAGGCCTGTTTCGCTGCATCTCCGCTCTTCAGTGCGGCTATATTAACCGTTTACTTCAGGGCAGATTTCATAACATTTCGAAATTAAATACGGTCTAAGCATTATTTCAACTCAAATTTTGAGTTGTGATAATGTTTAGACCGAAGATTGTTTTTTTGTTTGTCAGTAGTTTTTCTGATACAATGTATTTTCGCAAGCAGGTGTTTTTTTATCTTAAAGTATTTGATAACGGTGAAGTGATAGAGCATTAAACACACACACACACACACACACACTTATATATATATATATATATATATATATATATATATATATATATATGGGCCGCAATTTTTCATTTAGGTATGTTTCGTTAAAAAGGACAGACAAGTAAGGTTTTACTAATTTTGATTTTTTTATCTAGTATTATTACATGAAGACAAGGAATGTAAATATGTTCTATAATTTTCAACTTTCCAAGCGCTTTCAGCTTCTTCACTGCCCATTTTGAGAGATGTTATTTTTCCGGTGTTTTAATGTCTTCATTTTAATGTTTGCGTGAAATGTAATTTTGTTTTAGTATTTCATTAACAGAAAAGTTCTTTAAAGTTATCGCGTGATGCGTGCGACTGAGCATCGCGTGAAGTTCTGTTTTTTTTTTTAACTTTCAAAACTCGCTTTCCCTTGTTAAATAATTTAAGGTTGATGTTAGTAGAAAATTGCTTGATGCCAGTGCCTGTCTTATAGCTAGTTTTCTTTGATATTGTGATTTAAATAGTATTTTTGTATTTTCAACCCAATTTTTTTAAGGCTTCATGTAAGATATGGGTTATTAACTGTTTCTTATGCTTATTTTGTATTGCACTATTATTACTAGATAGGTGGTATATCAGGCGTTTTCTCAGAGAAGTGGTAATATTGTCAATGTAGGTAATTGATTCATGACCAAAAACATAAACTAGTACAGGGTATTAAAATTAATGCAATATATTAGTTATCGCTTGTTTAGATTTGATGGGTTATTATTATTTGAAACAATAATGCTGTCTCCTATTTTGTATAGTATATTAAAAATTTTACATGTTTTTGAGGAATTACAACAGAAATATGGTGTTTAATATTTTTATCGTAAAGGAATTTTTTTCTGTTTATAAATAAGGTGCATTTTGTTGCAATAAAATATTTTGACGTTTTTATTGTGTATTATTTTTAATATTAGTGGGATGTATTTCATGTCAGAATAATTTGTTTATCATTGATGGATTTGAGAAAATTATTCTTGATTAATATTTGTTATATATGTCACAAATATTCTTTGGGGAAAGGATTTTGATTGTTTTATTCAAGAAGTTCGTTATTACTGTTCTTTTATATCTTTCAGGGCATTGGCTATTATAGTCACGAAGACAAGAGTTCTTGTGGTGATACCGACCGAGCATAGCGAGGGACCGGATGTTTGCACCCTCACAACCAAAAAGCAAATGACCAAACTCGACAGTGTGCATCCGGGTTTGCGCAGATGTTCCGGTTGAAAAATAAAAATTAATTAAATATTAAATTTCCAGTTCGCGAGCTTACGCGAATTATATTTATTGGGCAAGAGGAAGCCCAGAATCAAATAAGGATATGAAGCCCCAAATGATCACCTGCGATCTAAAAAGTCGAAATAAAAAGCCCATACAGAAAGCATCGCCAGAGAGACCGACGCAGGCCGACACACACGGAGTAACTAGAGAGAGAGAGAGGAGTGTAATTATTAGCCCCCTTGATTGAAGTCAAGTGGCTAACTATGTTCGCCTCCCTTACCTTTTTACCTTCTCAAAACTACTTACTGACCTAAGGAGCGAATATATCAAAGACATTCCTTACTTACAACGCTCCCACATTCCTAAGCATTAATTCTCTTTCAGCATTTTATTGCCATGAACATTTTAACATTCGTTGGACCTATACTTCAAGTATTAATTTAATTGTAAAAACCTTAATTGATATGTGTATATATAAAATGTTATTCTTCAACTCAATTTGCCTTTCTTGATTTATAATCATTTTATGACTTATAGTGGGCTATCTACAAAGAGACCAAATTCCGTTAATCTGCAACAATACACAACTACACTTCACTAGAACGGACTCCACCATAAACTGGAAAAGAATGGATAACCAGCTATATTCTTACTAGTAGCTTGTTTATACAGATAATTGACAAATTCCTGGATTTTTAGCTCTATAATAACGTCAAGAAACGGAATTTTGTTATTGTCCAGAAGTTCATAATAAATTTCAGCTAGGAGCTATTTTCAAAATTTAATTTTTGGTTTACGATTTCTTCCATATTTTTATAAAAAAAATTTCGTCGACTTGCCTTGCGTAAATCTCCGGTTTGTTGGTTGTTTTAAACACTTTGTTGGCAATATGGGACATGTAGAAATTCGAGAAAGTACGACCTAATTGGTTTCCCATACTAACACCATTATTCTGTATGTAGATATTACAATTATAGTCCAAAAATTAAGTTTATAGATAGATAGATAGATAAATAGATAGATAGATAGATAGATAGATAGATAGATAGATAGATAGATGTGTTTGTGTGAATGAAGGGGAATAGACAGAGAAATGACTAAAAAGGGCTTCGAGAAACAATATTTTCGATCCCAAAATATCGTAACACTGAAAGCGATGTGTAAAACTAGAACTTTCGTATTTTCTTCTTAAGAATAATTTCCATCGAATAACATGGTATTTTGCCATTCTATGCAAACTTTAATAAATTGCAAAACGTTTTTCTTACAATCATCTGGAGACAAAATTTAATTTGCATAAAATTTCTGTATTTCCGGGGCCTAGTAGAAAGAAATTATTTCAGTAGCCGAGCTTAAATTTCACACCTTTTGAAAACATTAAAAGGTGTCGTGATCTCGTGAGGAACAACATATTTTCTAGGATGGTTGTGCTAATTATAAAGTCAATTTTTAAATCCAGACAAAACACACGTAAAAAAAAGAAAGAAAAATATAGAGAAATAATAACATCAAGGCGATGGGGGAGATTTTAATGTCAAAAACGAAAGTGTCCTCAGAAATGTCTTGGAATTCGTGACATTATTGCTGCAGTGAGCTTAATTTCTGTTGTCGATGATAGCCAGGACACAATGAAAGATTCCTTCTCTGTCTGAACGAGTGAAAAGAATTTAAATACGAAAGAATTATCAGAATTTGTGTCGGTTGAACAATAGCAGACATTCGAAAGAACTTCATAAATGCACATTTGTGTCGACCAGTACAATTCACACATACACACACACCCGTGTGCCTGTGTGTTTATGAAGTATTACATAGTCACGAAAATGCGTGAGTATGTAATTATTATTGTTTGATTATAAATGAGTAGATAGCTGAGTAGGTATGAATCATCCCTCCCCATATATATATATATATATATATATATATATATATATATATAGACAGGATGATTGAGAAATAACTCCTTATTTAATGTATGATGATCTTTCCTCTCTATCAATACAACACGGAAAAAGTTCATTGTACATAAAATAGGATGTGCGTTGCTTTCACTTATGCGCAAATACCTTTGGGAAAGGTATTAATCCGTCTCTTCCCTCCAGTTATGTGTTAAATAACAGGACAGATTGGGTTCTATAGCCTTGGTTGGCAACCAGTCTACTGCAGAAAGCAACGGCAACCTACTGCGGGATAATCTTCTGCCCAGTCAGTCATGTCTCTTTCGAGACATGATCGCCCAAGCGTGTATCACGTATGGCACTTAACTGACTGACTGACATAAAATAGGGAGTTACATTTCAGTCTCCCTCTCTCTCTCTCTCTCTGTATCTCTCTCTCTATATATATATTTGTGTGCGCGTGTGTGTGTGCGCGTGTGTGTGTGCGTGTGTGTGTGTGCGCGTGTGTATAAACCGCGTTAGATAGATAGATAGATAGATAGATAGATAGATAGATAGATAGATATTATTTTCAAATCGCTTTTATTATTTTAACGTGTGGTTTTGCATGTATGTAAGATTAAAATTTGTCACGATCTCTATCTTCCTCAATGCTATGCTGTCTAGCACTTTAATTACAAAGATACGATTCAAAATTGTTTCTTTGTATGCCATCCTACTTCAAGATGTTGGTGGCAATGACTCTAGGCAATTTCTTACCTGTTGGCGTTCTGAGTAAATTTTGACATTTTATTTTCTCAAATTAAAGCTGTTCTAACAACCATTTACATAATCTCTATTAGTGGGTTTTACACTGTTTTCCTATTTTTGCTGCCTTAAATATGGTTTGCAAGTTTTAGATTTTGTCAGTTTCCTTCGTTTCTTTATTGATTTAAAAAGTTTTAAACTTTTCTTTCAAATGTTAATATATGTGCTCATTTTGTTTCCTTTTTCTTCTTTTAATGAAGAATTTCCTAATATGGAAAAACCGAGCTGGTTGATTCATTTTTTTAAAATCAATATTGCACAACTTAAGAAAGACTAGCAGTATAGCCCGGCGTTGCTCGGGGTGCAATGAAAGCTTTTATATATATATTATCTATTTTCTGCACTATTGTAAAAACTACAACCTTGAAACTTCTGAATATCGTTTCTTATGTCTTTGAGTATGAGTATATCAAATTTGATTAAAATCGGACCACTCCTTCTATAACCCGATTTTTCGATTTTCGATATTTATCAGGGGTACCTCGATACAAAACCTAGCTAAGGACACTCGCAGACGCTTATAGTACAACTGTGTCAATTTTCAAGAAAATCGGTTCAGCCGTTTCGGAGTCTATAGGTAACGGACACACTCACACACACAGACACACACAGACACACACACATACACACGCACAGACAAAGTTCCATTTATAATTAAGTTTAGATTCGGTCTGATGTGATAAGTAATGACACAAACAATTAGATTAATTTTTTTACTAAGTTTTGAGCATTTATCTTTAAAATTTGTGCTTACAGACTGACTTCAGAATGTTACTATTTCAAGAATAAATTTGCATAAATTTGATGCTGATTGTATTAGATGCACTGAATGTAAAAATATATTCAAACACGAATTTTAATTAGGATTCATCACAAGAAAAATATGCAATTTTTCTGTATTTTTTTTAATTGTATCACCACGAGCAAGGCGGTAACGCCACTGATGTGCAGGGCGTTACATAAGAGTAAAAAGATTAAGTAGAAGAGAGTGAAGAGGAAGACGAACCAGTTGGAAAGGAGCAAGAGAAGGATGTGTATACAGGTGTGGTGACAGTTGCACAGGTGGAGAGAAAGAAAAGGATATATGGTGGTGAAAGTACTAGAGTCAAGTCAAGTGGTTAATAGATGAGTATTGACATTGCATTTAAATTCCTGGATGTTGTAGCCGTCAGGAAAGCAAGAATATTGAAGCGAGTTCCACAGGCGGGAAGTGCGAGAGAAGAAACTGAAGAAGTAGAATAAGTCTATTAAATATACAATAGTAGCATAGCTAGTCGGGTGCTCCTGCTATTCACCTAGGTGTACTTGACAAAATCCAACGGAGAATCTGTAATGTGATGGATCCCGACTTGGCAGCTCAGATGCATTCACTTTCTCACCGGCGCAATGTGGCTTCTCTGTGTCTCTTCTACAAAAACATTCACGGCTTCTGCTCCGATGAACTTAGCTCACTGGTGCACCCTAAATATCAATTTATTCGAGCCACAGGATTAGCAACTAGGTCCCACCCTTTTAGTGGGAAAACAATAAAATGTAAACTCAAATTCTACTCCAGCAGCTTATTTTCTCGTACTTCCCCTCTGTGGAATTCCCTTTAATTTATTTATTTCCCTGACAGCTTTAATATTCAATAATTTATATGTAAAGTAATTAGTCATCTCCTACCTCAATAAACTGCATTCTCTCACTCCCTCATGCTCCTTTCTCTGTCCAATCCACTCTCATCAGTATTCTGATCCTTTTCCTACCCACTTCCTGACACCTCCTATAACCTGTCACTATTTCTCATAACTTTCTTCCTATGTAGCCCCCTGCGCACCAGTGGCAGTAAAATGTCTTGCTTGGGAGGATATGATGATAAAAAAAATAAACCTGTTTGAAAAATGGTAAAATATAACTAAACATTTTTACTCATTGAATAAGATTTGTTAGTCACTTAATTTGATTGCTTGTTATATCGTTATTAATAAAAAGTGTAATAAAATAAAAGATGTGTATATAATTCTATAATATATAATACTTCTGGGCGCAGAATATTAGACGGAAAGTTTTAATTTGCATTGTTCATTGAAAATCGCACTAAAATTACTTAACTGTATAACATATTATATCATAATATGGTTACATTGCTCAGTATAATGTACATTTGAAGAAAATAAAAGTATTATTTTATTGGTACAATGACCTGCATTATATTCTTTTTACTAACTTTATTCACCTGTTGAATAAATCCTTAAATCCTCTTTTTTGTTTGAAATCCACGTAAAACAGTTCATTATACGATCTTAAAATTCGTAATGCTTGTTTTATTTTTCTAGATTCGACCGTATTTCAAAAGTATTCCTTATTGTCTTTACTAGGCAATGATTATTGTAATATTAATAAATTCCTTTTAAAAACAATCCTCATTCACTGACCATTTGTAAAATCTCACTTAAAACCTTAATTTTTGGGAAAATAATTCCAGTACTTGTTATGGCTCTTTTCATTTTTTACGATGGTAAAATTTCTAATATTTTATTTATATTAGTGTGGAATTTGCGTTGGAGGTGCGGTAGTGGATATCGGCTCGGAATGAGCAATCGGGGAAATGAGTTTGAATTCCAGTCGAATTTTTTGCCTTGACTTACGCGCAAATACCTTTAGAAAAGGTATTAATCAGTTTCTTCCCTCCAATTATGGCTTAAATAATCGGAAAGACTGGGTTCTATAGCCTTAGCTTGCAACTGGACTACCTCAGAACGTAATGACAACCTACTGCGAGATAATCTTCTGCCCAGTCTGTCATGTTTCTTTCAAGACAGGGTCGCCCAAGCGTGTAGCAAGTATGACACTTGACTGAATGTGGAATGCTGACATCCTGACTATGTCATTATTTTCTTTTCCGGTTACATTTAATATACTTTTATTTTTTCTTGAAATAATTGATATAATATCGTTTCTGTTATATGCTACAATTCTGTTTTGAAGCGCCAGTGTTAAAGGTTTGAAGAAGGATGACTTCACACAGAACCACGATCTTCTCTAGCTTGAATCTATTTTTACCATTGATTAAAGAAAACAATTTTATATAGCTTATAGCGTAGATAGTTTTTTTACAAAAAAAACTCACAACCTAACAAAGCTGTTTATATTCATGACACGAATGTTCATGTTAATGACTAACGTTTTTATTTGTTTGCGCTGTTAGATGAAACTATTTTTGTACTTTATCCCGACAGAAATGGTGACTGCATCCAAACTACATTTATCGCGCCAGTATACTTTTTGTTGGTAACGTTAACCTTAACCACTGAAAGTCTATTCCTTTAATGGCTATATTTTCATTTCAGATCAAGCGCTGGCCAACTTCCACAACTTAAGCATTATTAAACTTCACGCTTGAGATGGCCAACAGTTTCTATCGAACGACGTGTCTAATGCGCCGTCTAGCAATTACTTTTAATATTTCTAAGCTCTTCAAAAGGAATCGCTACTGCAGTTGACCTTTGTGCAAGATATAGTCAACGGAAACGAGCTCTGTGGCTTAAAATTGTCACCAGGGGACATAACCTCAGGATTATTTTCATATTGCTCTTAACTGTAGATTTAGTAGTTCTAATGATATGTAATTGGATAAGATTGTAGATTGTGTCCATATCAGAAATACCATGCACACATAAAGGAAATTTCTTATTTTGAATTGATAGTGAATCTTTTAATTGAGAGTGGAATTTACCTAATTTTGTTATGCACACTTTTATTTATCTCGCATAAGCAACACAGTAAGGAACCACATTTATAGACCTTATTGGCAAGGCGTAATGAGGAATTATTATAAACTTTATTTTAAAAACAGTAAGAATAAAGTTGTATAAATCTTATTCACAAAATGTTAAAAAACAAATTTTAAAAAGCATGTTTTATAAACCTTATTAAGAAAACGGGAAACAGCAAGCTTTATGAACCTTAATGCCTAAACGATTAGTCGGAATATTATAAACCTTATTTACAAAACGGTAAGGTGAAGGTTTAATAAACGTTATTGGAAAAACAGAAAGCTGCAAGTTTTAAAAACCTCATTGGTAAAACAGTAAAGTTTTATAAATCTTATTGGCAAAAATGCAAGGAGAAATTTTTATATGCTTCATTACCAAATCGGAAAAGATCAAAAACGGTAAGAAGTGAGTGTTATAAACTTTATTGCCAAAACGGTATTGGCAAAATGTTGGGAAGCAAGGTTGACAAACCTTATTAGCAAAATGATCAAAAACAAATTATCTAGACCATATTGACAAAATGATAGTGAGTATTTTTTTAATCTTCTTAACAAAACGGTACGGAGCTAGTTCTATAAACCTTATAGACATGACGGTAAAGATAAAGTTTTATGAAACTTATTAGCAAAACGGTAAAAGCAAGTTTTATGAAACTTATTAGCAAAACGGTAAAAGCAAGTTTTATGAAACTTATTGGTAAAACGGTAAGAGCATGTTTTATGAAACTTATTAGCAAAACTATAAGGAGCAAGTTTTAGAAATCTTCTTTGCAAAACAGTAAGGAGCAAGATTTGTGAAACTTTTTGACAAAACACTAAGGTCAAGTATTTATAAATCTTGTTGGTAAGATTTTTTTTTTTTAATCATCTCACCCCAAGCAAGGTATTCCGCTGCCACTATTGCGCATGGGGCTACATAGGGGAAGGTAAAGAGAAGGAGTGGATAGACATAGGGAATGTCAGGAGAAAGGTGACAGATGAGTAAGGATAGCGAGGATGAGGGTCGGGCAGATGGGAAGAGTGCTTGATAGAATGGGAGCAGGTTAGTGTGTTAGGAGGTGTGTATTGACCTTACATTTAAACTCCTGGAGATTGTAGCCGTCGGGGAAGCAATCGTTTGGAAGAGAATTCCACAGTCGGTAAGTGCGAGGAAAGAAACTGTTGGAGTAGAAGTTACGGCTGCATTTTATCGGTTTCACTGTAAAAGGGTGGGATCTAGTTGCTAATCTAGTATCTCGTGCAAATTCGTATTTAGGGGGCACCAGTGATCTAAGATGTTAAAGAGCAAGCCTTATGAATCTTATTGAAAAAAGAGTAAAAAGCAAGGTTTATAAAAGTTATCAGCAAAATGGTTAGGACCATATTTTATATGTTTTCTTAAGAAAACGGTAAGCAGCAATTTTTATTAACCTCTTTTGCTAGGTAGTGTGGAGGAAGTTCTATACAACTTATTGACAAAACGGTAAAGAGCAAATTTTATAAACCTATGTTTCGCCAAAAATTTATAAAATAAATACATTTCAATAACAGAAAAAGGCCAACACAGACCTATCTTGACTATATTCTGCAGCTGAGAGTTTTATTAATCGACCCAATATTTATACTAGTAACATTATAGCAACTACTTTTATAAAATCGTTTCTTTTTTTTCTTAAATTGATTCCATGAGCTAGCTATATCAGTTCAAATATACTACAGTGTTGATCGTAAAGCTCATGTAATTAAAGTAAATCATGTAATTAACTGCAGAATGATGTACTGCGTAGGCAATGAATTTTGGCAGGATTTCGGCCAATTTACTTCCGCATGTTTACTTCAGGTTACGAAAGTAATGCGCGTTTTTTTTTTTTGTATTCCTCAACCTGCGCATTACTTTCCTAACCAGAAGTAAACAGGCGGAAGTAAATCGGCCGAAATTCGTTGCCTACGTAGTACGTCATTCTGTAGTTAATTACATAATTTCGTGAGAGTTACGGGAGAGAAAATGTGCAAGATATAGTTCGTATTTTTATAGACATTTACATTAAAAAAGGTAAGTTTCTTCAATAACTAATTGTTGATTTGCAGCATATACGTTTGCACAGAGGTAATGCTATTTTGGACAAATTTGAAGAGGTAAAGTCGTCGGGAGTTAAAACGAACATTTACCGACAAACTTCAATCTGTTTTGATAGCATGTGTCAAGGAAAATCCAGAAAATTGATCTAGTCTGTGATGATATCAAACTATACAAGCCTCGCTCGATCTGGCATAGAAGGTATCACTTTCTTTATAGCTCTTGATATTTCAGTTTGTGTTTCACGGCTCTTTACATTTCCAAGTTCATGATGACAAAAGAAAGTCAGGTAATGAAGAAAACATTAAGTGTGCTTAGCCACACTGAGTTTATCAGCGGGTCAACTCTTCCCTGGCCGGTAACTGTGACTCATCTTTTTCAGTACTATTTGAAATTATGAACCATTTTAAATTTAAGATCATTAAAATCAGGTTTAAATAAATATTAGTAATAAGGAATGTTTGAACACAATATTTTGTTTCAGAAGTAAATAAATATATATATGAAGAGATACTCAATTTATTTCATATCAGCGTTGAAAAGCTTTTGAAAAAATTGCAAACTTAAACCTCTATATCTGAGTGTATTATGTTTTTTTTGTGTCGTAGCTTCTATCATGTGACAACCTGTCGCCTGGGGGTATAAAACAATGTGCGTTTAGCACGAGGAGTGTTCATTATCACGGATTTCTTAGTACTGCGTGAGACTTTAAATATTGTATATACCTCTTGGTTGTACCACGCTGGTAATAAAATAGTTTATCTACATTTCACTGTGTATCTCTTCATTCCAGGATACAACAGCTTTACTAAAATCACTTAATGTAAAGTAATTTCATCTGTAATTATCAACCGATAATAAAAAAACCCATTCACAACAATGTGGTACGAAAAATCTTCCTATGAAAACAAATGGCCCACTCCACTCTGCAGTAGCCGGGCTTTATACGAAGAATGTGAATATCAATTATGACTGCAAGGACATTTGTTCATAACAAGCTCATTTCACAAAGTATAAATAATAATTTCAGATGTTGTTCTTTGTTAGACTGCATAATAGGATAGTTTAATTTTGTGAAATAGAAGTCATTGTATTCATTTGAAAGATACGGGTTTTACATGGTAAATAACGACACCATTTCTTTTCAAGATCGTTACTGTCTTTTGAAAAAAAAACGAGTTGAAATGATTAATTTAATTTCAAAATCTTAGAGCTGGAAGTTCATTCTGGTTATCAGTGATGACCTTATAAAATATATATTTTCCTGAATGTTTACAAGTTATATATGGACAAGATACATAGTACAAGCACGCTATTACTAAATAAATGGAATATCAAATAAGACCATTTATTACAAAGGGACATTATACTGAATGATGTGAATTTAGTGTTATTTTTCATAAGCAATGCCTATTTAAACATTTTACATTATAATCTGTGCCTCGCCATAGTATGGTGTTTTATACGGTTTTATCTATATTTTTGTTTTTATTAATTATGATCTAAGAAATGATATGATAAATATTTTCAATGAGTAGCATTATTTGAAATATTTTACAATTATTTCACGCTTTTTTTACTTATCGAACGCAGTAAAAAAAATCCATATTTCCTTGTGATAATTCATAATTAGAATTTTGGTTTTAATATATTTTTAATTCAATGAAATTAATATATATATATATATATATATATATATATATACGTAGAGGGTGTTCAAAAGTAGGTGAAATAAGTGTGTTTATTGGTTAAATTATTACAATATTTTTATTATAACTATGGTATCTGTGCATTATTCAAAAGCAATCCGCAACTATCCTGATGAAACATTTTCTGAGAAATTGATTAGCCGTATGCAGGCGGTTTTCTGTCAGTAGAAATTCTTCATTAATCTTATGTCTTTCCAAAATATGTTGAGGCTGTTGAGCATCTCCATCAATTCCAGTAGAAGCTAAAAAAAGAATTATATAATTCTTTAAAAATGAATCAGGCTTATAATAGAAATTAAATGGTTAGAATGGTAAAGGAAAAAATATGGAATACTGTTTATATTAATGTCCGTGAAGAGTTAGCGAAAACCTTGAATTTTTCTTTCATTTGTTCTTATTTATTCTCGTTTCCTAACAGATTTTATTGAAGAATGATTAATTTTGCAAAATACTTATTTTTCGAAAGGCACTTCCATAGAAAACCTACTTTTCTAATTTTTCTGTTATTGCACATGGGTTGAATGCAATTTTGAAAGTTGATCGCTGTGTGAAACAGACATTTTTTAAAAATCAGTTACATTTGTGAACATATGCCTATATACAAGGAAATATTTGTGAACATATTTATATTCAGCAAATGTTAGAGGTATATATATATATATATATATATATATATATATATCCAGATTAAGAGAACCATTAGTTTTAGAATCCATTGTTTTCCAGCATTTAATTTTTTTTAATTGTTTAGTACAGCATAGATTATAGTGCGTAATATAATTAAATTTGTTTTTATTTAAAATAATATAATTTACATTGCGACACGGTAATTTTGAGATTTAAACCTTTCATGGCGTCAGCAGGCAATGTTCAAAGTACTTCGGTAAATATTATATGCATTGGACGGTAGAATAAAAATCGTTTGATAATATGGAGGAGGAAGAAACGAAAATATTCATCATATGGGTGTGTTTAATTTAGATAATCGAAATGGAGGTCAATTTTGAAAATTTAATATGTAGCTTAGATGTTAGGGGATGTAAGGTGAATATATATGCTAGATAACAAAAAACTGACATTTCTATCGGCTAAACGGCTTTCTTCTGGTAAGATGTATAAATTTTAGTTGGAAGAAATGCCTTCAGAGCTATATGTATGCCTGCTTTTTTAGAAACAAAAAATATTATTTTTAACCAGACTTAAAGAGACTTTTGGTATGATTAAAATATTTTTTATATTTTTTGGTTCATAGTAAATTACTTTAAAAATTCATAATATATTCTTAACTTTATTTATCCTAAAATCCATTAAATTATTATTATTTATAGAACAATAGAAAATTAAGTAAAAGATATATCTATAAGTTAATCAATTTGCTTATATGAATAATTATCTACGATATTCTAAGGTGAACATTTTCCATTACGTTTATTTAGATAATTGTTTATGAAAAAAATAATTGAATAACAGTATGGTTTTTGTTTTTATGTTGACACAAGGGGAATGTGTCTTTTAAATACTTACATATTCTCAATTTTTCTATTTATCATTTCATTGTTGGTGTTTTATTGGTTTATTTTATTTGCAAAAACATTTGTATAGGGATTTTCGATTTCGGTACTTATTATTAAATGAAGAAATATGCTGATATATATTTCAAACATACGCACCGTAGTGGGGGCGCTAGAGGGTGTCGTCAGTGATATCATCGCGAGGATCAATAGGGGGTTTCGGGTCTTTCAACATCATACCCCACTCACCGCGCCGACCCGACCAGAGATGACCAGTTTCTGGTTCACCCTCGATAAGCGCTTTCAGCCACTAGAAAAATTACGTTTAGGCCCGGTACGAAACTTTGTAAATGCTTCTGATTGGCGACAGTCAGAGCCACTTTCCATTTAGAGGCGAACCGTACATGAGCTCGTCCGAAAATATGAAACAATTTACCTATTGTATGGCTATTAAAAAACAAAAAAGAAGGAAAAAAATTCGACTACGAATTAATCACGATACATTAATTTAAACTTATTTATGCATTTTATCTTATTTACGAGTACTAATAAAATGAAGAAAAATCAGAAATGCAGAATTTCGGGGAATTTTAGTCAAAAATTTGTTTTGAAATCCAGGAACTCGCTCTTTTGATCCATAACCAATTAGCTGTTCTTTCCGCTGTTTCGGTTATGGACTTGAGTGCTTTCCTGTTTTTACTCCCACTATCCCAATATCTGTTAAGGCTTTGCATAAGGACCTTGCAGCAAATCCTCTAGTGCGCACTTCTATAGGAGTGCAGCTAGCCCTCCAACCTTTAACCCTGAAACTTTCCAGCAGTTTGTCGCATTTACCTTTTTCCTTTCATGGACTTCTTCTGCGTTTTCTTCCCAGGGGACCGTCAGTTCCCACAAGACTATCTTCTTCAAATTATGTGAGAAGAAAACTATATCTGGGCGAAGTTTTGTGATGGCAATTTGCTCTGGGAATTTCAATCTTGAGCCTATATCGGTCCTTAGTTCACAGTCTGTTGCAGGAGATAGCAGGTTTGGATTCATCTTTCTATTTCATGGGATTTTCGCGCCCGATTTAATAAATTTTATCTGCCTTGTGTCTGGGTTGTAAAAATTCTCTTTGATAACATTTTGAACTATTTTCACGATCTCTTTTAGAATTTCGTCATGGCGCCACCTGTAACGCCCATCAGCTAGTGCAGATTTACAGCTACTCAAGATATATTTTAAGGTACCATTGCGCCCACAAAAATGACAATTTGGCGACTGGGTTTTATACCATAATTGTAAGTTTGTGGAGCTTGGCAGGGTGTCGTATACTGCCCGAATCAGAAATTTTAATTTGGAGTCACCGTGACATATTTCGGACCATTTGATTTGGTGTTTTAACATAGAGCTCCATTTGGTCCATGCCCCTTGCTGTCTTATCCCCACTTGGATTGCTATTCCTTTCTCTTCTTCGCCGTTTCTGATTTCTTCCTGCAAAAGATGACTTTTCTTTTTTCCTTGCAGTTTGTCATATTTTTCTGAGGGAAAAACTCCGAGGTCCGCGCGTCCAGTAGCTGTGGTCACTAGTATTTCCTTTTCTCGGATTCTTTTTTTTTTGTTTTTTTTTTTGTTTTGCTGTATTCAGTTCTTTCGAGGAGTTCCATTTTTTACCTGTATATACTGATATTCTCGCACCGACTACTTTGGGATCCTTCGAACATACGCATTGGGTTGTGGCTCTCACTTTAGCTACTTTAAATTCTTCGTGTAGGCTTTTAAACGGGAGTGCATTTGTTTTCCCGTATAACCCTGCGCTGCATAGAGATCTTGGAAAACCTAACCACCAATTTCGTTGGCCTTACCTGCTGTATTTAATCAAGGTAATATTTTCAGTTATTCTCAATAACAAAGCGACTTCTAACAGGGCAAATATTTGATCCATCGATCATAAAATTCTTGATATCCAGATACCGTACCCTCAGTAGCTAGTATATTAATGGTAAATCATGGTCGTGGAAGTGCAACACGTGTTTTGATTAACCAATTACACGTATTTACAAGTCTCTTTTTTATACAATTACAACAATTATTTTAAGCACGTTTAATGTCTAACGAATATCAGAACAATTTCTTTCGGCTACCATAGTTTTGAGGTTCAAAATTGTTTTTTTCAAATTCTAAATATTCGCATTTCTTTTGAATATGATTGTGCTGAACTCACTTTTCATTGCTTGCGATGATTCTACACATGAAAAGTTCCGTAGCTGTCCTAATATTTACTGACGAAATGAAGACAACTCTTTCATTAAGCGGAAAACGTATCTGATAAAAAGTCTCCCATTGACTAGCTACCAAATCTATAAGTAATCTTTATGATTGAATTGTGATTTTCATTGAAGATTTTTCCTTTCCACTTGCTGATGTTTTAATAATTCTACTCGACTACGATTCGCAGAAGAGCCATATTGGCACAGATTTTACGTTCAGATCGGGGCATGGTCTTTGTGAGAAAAATTTAAAGATGGAAACTGACCAAAATATTGTTGGCATGTGCGGGCACTTAAAGTTTGATTTGCATAGACCGAAGGACAATTTATTGCTGTTTATGTTTCAGAAGTGTCCTTTTTTAATTTCTAATATATGCACTGTTTCAAATATCTCCAAATTCTATTTAAAAGTGTAAAGTCGATACATAATTTATCGAATTGTGATATTAAGTAAACGGTAAAAACGAAAATTGATTAAAAAAATAATGCTTATTTTAGTGCCGTGTCACTTCAGAAAATGTCTTTTGTAGCTCCTAATGAATCTTGCTTTTTTAAAATCTCTGCCAATACCTCCTCCACCATCCAGTGCTTTAGTTTCCTCTTGGCCTCTTACCTTCAATCTGTCCCGCGGTTATAATATTGCAGTCACTTAAGTGCCATACAAGATACACGCTTGGGTCATCATGTCTCGAAAGTGACATGACTGACTGGGCAGAAGATTATACCGCAGTAGGTTTTCATTAAATTCTACGGTAGACTGGTTGCCAGCCAAGGCAATAAAACGCAATCATTATTATTTAACTCATAACTGGAGAAAATAGATGGATTATTACCTTTCCCAAAGGTATTTGTGCGTAAGTGAATGCAAAGAATTCAATTGGAATTCGAACTCGGCCCTCAGATTTCTCGTTCCGATCCGATATCCACGGCACCACAATGCACATCCTCGTTATTAAATTTAGCCTTCTTATATGACCCGGAAATTTCATTTACTTCTTCCAGAGATTGATAATACAGATACTTTTGTTGCCATTGTTTTTTGAATTTCATCGTTGCTCGTAAGTTTGGTTAATTATATTCTCAGTATCCTTCTGTAGAATCAAATTTCTCATGCTTAAGATCTCTTCTTCATCTATGAGGAGATTGTCTAATATTCACTTCCATGTAGAATATCTAATATTATGTTACATATTTTCTTTTGGTATTATAAAAAAAACTCTTATTATCAAGTGAAGAAAATCAAATCTAGAAGCAACTGGAACTCGAATCACGAAAATATATTGAGCTCATGATGATTACACCATACGCCATGCGCAATATTTAAGACATCATTAAAATCTTTGAAAGTTTTTTTCCCTCTATGAGGTAAGTTACGAAAGTTTTCGTGAAGTTAAAACAAAAAAGACTTACTAAAGAAAGACATTGCAGAAACTATGATTCGCTATTTCCCGATAGATTGATTTCGGTTGTGGGAGGAAATGTCCAGGGTAAAATGTTCAGTATCTTGACAGCTAAACAAATTGATCAATCTGTTTATCTTCCCTCAGCTTTAAGCAATGGCTCCTATATTAATTCATAGAGACTGAACAATACGCACTTCGTATATATTCTTAAAGAATCTAATTTAAGTTGTTTACCATTTAACTGTGTCCTTGTAAATTGTCTGGACACAAAACAATGGATGTATAAGTCAGTCATTCAATTCATCAATCTATAACGTTTATTTTTCTACTAAATATTTACCGTGTATTTTTTTTTTCTATATTGCATGTATCTTCTGGACGAAGGCGATCATGGATCTCCACAGTCTCTTCACATCTGTAGCTCTAAACAACTTTTTCTTCTTGAATTTCTCTTACATCTGATTTACATTTGCAGTCAAATAATCTGGCTAATATTATTCGATGCTTTTTTTTGTTTTCATTCCATCAATATGCCCATTAAGTGTTTAATTATCAAATACCTCTTTTTTTTCAAATATGTTTCCCAAATATTTGCTCCGGATACCGGTTACATCGTTAGTAATTTTCTCTGATGGTTTTCTTGTGCTTTCATTTCATCAATATTTACAGTCCAGTGAGTGTTTAATTCTCCAAGTCTTCTTTTCTTATAATGTGTCCTAAATTTTTCATATTTCACTTGTTTCTTATTTAGTGTCATATTCATTCCCATTTCACTTAAAAACGTCTTGTTGTTCACATGTGAAATAATTGTTTTTTATTTACATATTTTTGTAAGCGGAATTGGAATAAATTTTGTCCCGAAATAAATGTATAGCCATTAAATAAATACGCTTCTACTGAACAAGGATAACGTATGGGCAGAAACGTACACTTGTGCGATTAAAAAATCTTTGATAAAAACACCAGTTTATTTGTTCAAGTTTCAATATTTACAGTGAAATCTAGTGAATTTATATTTGTAGAGAAAGAAACAGCATCTGTCAGTATATATTACAAAAATCTTTTTAACCTAATAACACGAATTGATCTTCTTCATTATGTGCCATGTTCTTTTATGAGGGAGGCGATCCTGGACCTAAGTCCCATATCCTTGTTGCTCACTACACTTTTTCTCTTTGAATCTTTCCCAAACACGGCTTTGCCATCCACACGCACAAGCCAATAATTCGCGTTGCTTTCCTTAATCTCACTTTCAATCTCTCCTTTCTTTGATATTAGACTCTCCAAGTTTTCCTTCCATATTACCTGTCCTAGAAATCTCAGCTTTCTCTTTCACGTGCTAATTATAAGTTTCTCATTGGAACTGCATTCTCTACAAAACATTGTCGTTGCTCTCATATCCGCTACATAGTATACTCAGCATCCTTCTCTAGAACCACATTTCTGTCGCTTTGCTCATCTCCTTCATCTTGGGAGAGATTGTCTATCAATCACTGCCATACATGCGGACAGATATCTAATTACAGTTCACTACAGTATTCTTTCTTTCCAACAAAATGTTTCTTTTTCTCAATACTCTGCTTAGCTTTCGAAATGCGTCCTTGACCATGACAATGGGCCATCAGATCTCAATTTCTCAATTACCATTTTATGTCAAAACACTTCGCAGGTAATTAAATTTCTGCACCTGTTTGATTTCAGTGTCCCCGACCTATAGTTGGCATTCTGGTCTTTTCTTTTTTGCTGATGATTCTGCATTCTGTTTTCTTGTAGTCTATGTTTACTCCTTTTTTACTCGCTGTACCGAATTCGTAGAAAATCAAACACTGTGTCGGTGTATTGTTATTTGATAGCCCAATATATATATATATATATATATATATATATATATATATATATGCGTGTGTGTGTGTGTGTGTGTGTGTGTGGGTGGGTGGGTGTATGTGTGTGTGTAATTTTGTTATAAGAATAGTTTATAAAAGCATTATATAACTGTACAAAAATTTTAATATTTAAGAAAAAACTGTCCTACTTAAGATGATAATTTAAAATATATTTAACATATCAACTGAATGAGAACAGTACTGGTTTGAAAAAAGAAATTTTTTGTATAGTTATATAATGCTGTTTGAAACTATTGTAATAAGATTTTTACAATATTAAGCTTTACATTGTATCGAGCACTCTTTGTTAAAGTTAATGCTTGAACAGTAGGTTTTAATCTACGTGTTCTCTTACTTTCTTATAATATATATATATATATATATATATATATATATATATTAGTCATCCACATACAAGCCCGTTTCGCTGTATCACAGCTCATCAGTGTGGCTAGACATATCCACTTGCTTCTAAAATGTCAATGCATTCTCATTCAAACTCACACGGCGACTGACCAAATCCTATACGGAATACACAAATATCACAATATCATCCACATGCAAAAATAAAACTAAAATAGTTGGAGTTTTATTGATAAAAAACAAATAAAAACACAATACTAACAAATACGAACATGCTAAAACATACTTATCATGTACGGCATATATATAACACATGCACATCACATTGCGTCATGCATAACACCATATGAATTCTGTTACACGTAAAATAAATATTATTCTAAAAAGTAGCTAAAAATATATCCGAAAGCACACGAATAAACACAACATATAGACTATGTTTATATAAATTATGTTCTCAAACAAAAAATATAATAAAACGTAAGATCATATTAGAATTTACATAAAAAGCTTAAAATAACAACTCGTGTGTCATAATGGAACCTACATAAAAGAAGATTGCTACCCAAATACACAATATATATATATATAGTCATCCGCAGCCAGATCTGTTTGGCTGCATCATAGTTCATGAGGACGATTCACAATGTCATATATATATATATATATATATATATATATATATATATATATATATATATAATGTTCGCTGGATATACATATATATATATATAATGTGTGATGGATAGATTGTTGCTGATTTTATTTTTCATTTTGTGCAGGCACGTTGTTTGAATTTGATATTGTCGACTACATATTATAGTAGAGCTAGTTAGATATCGTCTGTGAGAAAAAGCATGTTAGGACGTCATTTACTACACTAGAAACTTGGTAATAGCGTGCTCTACTGTTTAGCATTCGCACTATATTTTCCAATATGGGCATTTCAGAGTGTTAGGATATAAATCCGAGGAAAGTGCAGTGGATTCGTTAAAATGCGGATAATATATCCGGCGAACATCATTGTTTTTGGTGAAAACGCTACTTAGGGTGACAGTATTCCTTCATTCTTCTTTCAACAGAGTCTCGAACTCAACAGCAAGGCCTACGTCTAGTGTTTGGCGAAGATAGTGCTGACCTGTGTCAAGATGATATACGACTATATTTCTGGAAACAGTGCACAGCACCATTCCTCAGAAGCAGGAAGACACAGTAATGGCTGTCAGACAAAATCTGCGGTCGCAGCATCCCTTACATCTGACTACCTAACACCCCAAATCCTTGATTATTATATGTGAGACTCAGATGAGCAAAAGACCAACAAAACACCATATAACACCAAAAATGACCCGAAGTCAAAGTTTATTGCAGCATTCACCAAATTAAACAAATGAAAAGAGCGATCATGTGCAGTTGAACTAAAGACATATCGGTTTCTCGTCAATGAATAATCAATATTTCCTTATCAGGAAATGATTAATATTGCCTAACCTTTTATAGAACCTTATATATGTCAATTGAAATGTTTCTTCATCTGTGAGAGAATTGTCAAAATAATAACATTTTTCAAGAATTCGTTTATTTTTAGTTAGCTATATTGGTGCATTGAAAGTGCTCTGTAATTTAACGGATATGGACTCGAGATGAGAACTATGTAGAGCCCAGTTCGAATTTCATTTAAATACAAGCAAATACTCTTGTGAAAGCTATTAATCCATCGCTTTTTCCTTCAGTTGTATGTTGAATAGTAGGACATATTGAGATTTATAGCCTTGGTTGGCAACCACTTAAATGCAAAACCAAATGACAACCTATTGCGGGAAAAATCTTCTGCCTAGTCACTCATGGAGCGAGAGACCGGCCCGCGAATGCGTGTACTACATATGGTACTGACTGGCTGATATTGGCTCTAAAACGTTCTGCCAAAAGAGGTTATAAGAAATTATTCTTTACAAATTGGAATTAGGGTTACACTGTGTCGAAATAGAGAAATCCAACGTTTTGTTTGACACATAGAACATTCATATAGAAGTAATAAATCAAGATTCCAAAATGTATATTAAATGGTCGTTCATTTATATAAGGTATCGCAGAAAACGTTGATATACGAAATGCTTTTTTATCGTTTTTTTTTATTCTTACACAACTGGGTTCTATTCTGTTTCCCTCGTAAACATTTTCAATCCCAACTTGAATTCGGCTCGTTGGGAATTCTTTTTTGTCTATTGAGAGGAACGTTGTCTTTTTTTGTAGTTGTTGTTGTTGTTTTCGTGTTTTTCTGTTTGTTTGTTTTTTTGTTCTTTTTCGATGACTTTGAACACCTGCACTTTCCGATTAAATATAGTAATGATGGTTACTAATTTATATACGTTCTACTATTAACAGATTGGAAAGAATTTTGCTTATGGAACCACATCAATTATTTGGGTGGCTCTGCTCTTCAGGAACCACTTATTTGAAATATTCTTCCGTGCTATTATTATGACACTTCGAAATTTTTTCTAGATTTGATAAGTGCATATCCAGGATTCTTTCCGTCACAACCTAAAATTGTTCTATGTGATCCGGTAATTGTAACTTCATTACTGTGCTTCAGGAAACGAGTAACTACTCTGTTTGGTTCGTAACAATTTGCTAAACAGTTGACACGCAGAATATATTACAATAACTGCTGTAGTGGCATTCAGAGAAAAGTTTAACACTTTTATGGTACTTATCCATGAAAGAACCTTTCACTGAAGAAAGCAGGAATTGGTGAATGTAGCAATAAGATATTCTTACAGGAAGACGTGTGAAATATTCTTCTTTAGTCTGGCTATGATTAAATGTTGTTTAGAGCAATTTCAGATTTGTTTGAAGTCAATGCTGAAGAAGCAAATTCAAATTTGGTAATCTTCATGCTTACTTTATTTAGTTTTCTTGTTCAAAAAAGAAAATATATTCGACTAAAATAAAAAAAAATATCGATTTCATTTTTTTTTCAGAACTGAATCCGCTGGTAGGGGGATTCTATCGATTTATTTATTTTCTGAATTTCAAAGTTATAACGTAATAATATGCAAATTGACCTTCATTTCCTTTACCTTCTTGGCTTCTATCTTTTTTATGTAATCAATTTAATGCGCATTGATATGGGAACCTCACGTGAAATCTGATAACGCAATGAAATATCAATGATCAATATCGAAGGACTATTTTTTCATTTATTTTCATTTTTGTTGAAAGAATTTCAAATTATTGACCTGACGTTTAAAAGTACTATCAAAGAGACTGGCAAATTATTCTAAAACTGCTGCAAATTCTACGATAACAAAGATCATAATATCATAAATTCATAAGTATAATTTTAATATGAACATAATTAGGGGTTTCTATTCTTGACTGTCAATGTGGAAATTGTGATATAATAATAATATTAACAATAATAATAATCATAACTAGACGATTTTTTAATATCATTCAACTCTTCTGGATATTCTACTTGTTTAAATTAATGAATGCCGCTATAATACTGGCCTTCAGCGAATCCTTGGTGTTACAAGGAATTTTGCTGTTCTCACACATAATAATAAAGAAGTCTAAGTAGTTAACTGTCAAGCACTACCTTGTCAAGTCACTTTATATAGGTCCCTCTATGAGTTTGAGGCCCTGTGAGAAGAAGGATGGAGATATCTCGTCGCCATCACTAGAGATAAAAAAAAAATTTCATGAGTATATCATCTATTTATTTAAAAAATCTTCTGCAAGACATAAACCTGCTCATTTAAAGTGACAAATCTTTGCACTAAAACTAATATATATATATATAAGGTTATTAGTATCCAATACAAGAAAAAAGGTTAATCGTCCCAACCGTCGTAAGACGTAGTATGAGCAATGGGTACTTCCGGGTCGTCACCGGAAGTCTACGACTGACTTGTCGATCGGCTGCTTAGTACGCTCTCCTCCGTAGATGCTACCGTTACTTTACATAGTAATGGAATAGTCCATTATAACCGAATAGGCGCGGGCGTCCCAACAATACATATATATATATATATATATATATATAAACAGAATAAAAATTGTTCCAACGAGAGAAATTTGTATGAGAGAAAATTTGTGAGAGGCCGTAAATTTTATTAAACTGTAGACATATTCTTATTATTATAGTTAATATTATTTATTTTTTATATAATACATTCAGTTAAGTGCCATACGTGATACACGCTTGGGCGATCATGTCTCGAAAGAGACATGACTGACTGGGCAGAAGATTATCTAGCAGTAGGTTGCCATTGCTTTCTGCGGTAGACTGGTTGCCGACCAAGGCTATAGAACCCAATCTGTCCTGCTATTTAACCCATAACTGGAAGGAAGAGGCGGGTTAATACCTTTCCCAAGGGTATTTGAGCGTAAGTGAATACAATGTATCCATAATTATTATTGCGTCGCTACACGTATTTCGATTCGAGTTGAAGTTTGACTCTCTTCAGGCGAATAAATTTCTATTGAAATCGTTTGTTCGGGACTGACAGACGGAAAAACCGTATATGTCTAGGTAAGTTGTTGTTGAACAGGTCAGAAAGTTGATATGCGTGTTCGTCTGCTGCATATTTTCATTCTGGCTTGTTAAATCTTTCTTATTATTGAGAATCACTCACTTTTTATTGGTTAGAAATATTTTTTTTAAAATCACTCGCGAAAGGAATTTTTTCTTCAAACTGTTTTGAGCTATTTCATCCAGAATCTTAGCCGACGCTTATTATTTGAGGTGTACAATTTTTTTTTTACCTAAGCGTTTTAATTTTCTGCGATTTAATTTAGTTTAGATAGGCATTAAGGCCTGAATAAAAGTATCAATGCACAGAAGCAACATTAAACAATCCATTAACATGAAACTGTACGTTTAACAGCATTTATACTAAGGATATTGGAGATAAATTAAGAATAATGTCTGCCTATCTCTCAGAATGAAGACTACGACACACTCATAATGCAGAGCGAAATACTTATAAAAAAATACTAGCCCTTCCTTAACAAGACACCATGAAAAAACTAATACACAAACAGACACTAATTCAACGGCTAAGCTCGTAAAAATTGCTACACGTATCAAATTAAAAGTGCCAGGAAAGATTAAGAATCTACTCGCTGAAAAAAAGAAACAAATTTAGCGAGTCAGTGTAAACATTTTCTGGCCAAAGAAAAGTGAGCGATCTTCAAAATTGCGAATAATTGAACAAGCCAGTGTGAAAACCAACATGCACGCTTCTCAACCTTCTGACCTTTTCACCGACCACTTATATATATATATATATATATATATATATATACGGTATTTTCGGACGTCAGAAAGACAAACCTATCTCGATAATTAATGTCAGAATTTCATTCACAAGAAGAGTCAACTTTGGACTTGAAACACGTGCAGCGACACAAATATAATTATAAACAGTTAATGTTTTGAAATTAAATATATAATATTTTAATAATAATACCAGTAAATCTTTGAAAAACAATGTTAAGAATTCTCACACTTCTGTACTCCACCAGCGCCTTATAATTTTTCCAATTATTATGTCGTCATGTAGTATAACCTGAGTCTAGAGATTATATGCAAGTTATGAATTGGTATAAAGGGTTGCGTCTTTAATGTTAAAAGTCCTGTTATGATGTTCTTCATATTCTACCCAATATTATTCACTTAGATATATAGTGATAGAGAAAACCATTGTTTTTGGTTGGACAAAAAAGTTAACAAAACAGACTAATTTGACTGTTAGGAGTTTATTTGCAACTATTTATTTTGATAAATTTACTTTATTATAACTTGTAAAACTAATTTAAAAAATAATATGAACATATTTTAAAAGAAATCCGTCAATTCGAGGGTGATCTTTGATTCGTCTGAAAAACATCTTTACTGAAATCAGTTTTCATATATTTTTGCTCACTGCAATCTTCTTACCTCATGACTTTTTGTTAAAATGGGTTTCTTTATTTGATCTTTTACATCAGCAAAATTCTTTAATGCTTTACACCTTGTTTCCCTTGAAACCATAGGAGCTCCAGCGACCTCAAATATGAACGCACTTGACGTATTTGGGTTTCTTATTAATTCTCATCGGAGAGGTGATAGATATCGCTTTCTTAAATTCCTGAATTCAGTCTGAGACTTTTTTTCCTTGGTTGAATTCCCATTTGATATATTTTCTTGATTTTATATTTTCTTTGATTATATAGTTCTTTTCATTTATTGTTAGTTCTTTTTTACGAGCCGTAATACTAAATTCTAGTTCTTGCATATAATCTCTTGACACTGGAAATTGCTACAATTATTGAAAAAATACTAAATATCAATCTAAAATTGAAAATTTGGACAATGCTTTCATGCTTACTCTCTAACATAATAATACAAATTATTTCAATGGATAACACATATCTATGAATTTTATGTAAAATCTTTGACAATACATTTTTTGTATATAATCTCTAGACGCAGTTTATGTATATATATATATATATATATATATATATATATATATATATATATTAATATACGTACCTACAATAAAGTAGCACTAATTAAAGACTAAAGCCAGAAAAAGACCAATGCTAACTTATCAGTAACGTAAATCGTCAACAACACAAAGATAACTACCACGTGGGTTAAAGGGGAGAAAAAAAAGAGGAAACAAACCAAGCACAAAAACAATGAGCCAAGAGCTTGTTTGAAAGAAAAAAAAAACCTAAGACGAAAAAACTTAACAGCAAAGTGCTCTATACGAAAGTACGAAAGTAGAGGAAAAATACAATGCACTCAATCTAAAGATGAGCTAAACACCAACCGCGGTTTCACGCAACGGATCGTCAGGGCAAGGCTAACAAATTAGATAGAAACAGCAAATAAATAGAGCTCTAAAAAAGAAACCAATCAAATTCTACTAAAACTGAATTAGGAAAAATAAGTAAGATAATATTACAACGATTATGCGTAAATTTGCGCATGTTCTTAAATATTAACCAGTGGCAGTCTACTTTAGACTGCATAAAGTGGTTTAATCAATACAGAAAATTTAAGCACTCTGCTTTCATAAAGTATGATACTCTACCCGTCTATAACGTCTAATATTTTATTTGAAGCTATTAACTTAGCTAAAGAATTTAACGAAATTTCGAATAATGAACTTGACTTAATTAAACACTATCGCAAGACCCTTCTATATCATGATGAGGAATTGTGGATTAAGAAAACTGACGCCGAGGGATTTGATAATCCCATGGGGGCGCATGATGGTGCGGAGGTAGCGGAGTTGGTGCGATGCCTTCTCCTATACAAACATAATAACTTCCTCGATTTCCACAATCACGGGTTGTATCGTGATGACGGTCTGATTATTGTTGATCATAGTACTCCACAAATTTGTGACAGATTAAGGAAAAAAACTACATAATGTTTTCAAAGTAAATGGATTCACTATAGAAATCGCTTATAATTTAAAAACGGTCAATTACTTAGACATAACTTTAGATTTAAATACTGAAAATATTGCCCCGTATACTACAAACAATTATACCCCCATTCATGTAAACAAGTATTCCAATCATCCTAAGCATATTTTAAAAGCTATATCTAAATATATAGCACATAGACTTTCTAATAACTCTTCTAATATCGGGATATTTGATAAGCATAAGAAGATATATCAATCTGCCCTACTAAAAGTGGCTACAAATATAACCTTCAAGTTACCGCACCTAATAATGTTAATACTAAAAATAGAGCCAAGGAGATAATCTGGTTCAACCCCGCGTTTAATAAGGAAGTTAGAACTAAAATGGGAAAATTTTTTTTACGTTAATTGACAAGCATTTCTGTAAGAATAATTGTCATAATAAAATCTTTAATAGAAATACCATTAAATTGAGTTACTCATGTTTACCTAATGTAGGTAAAATTATTAATGGCATTAATAAAATTAAATTAAAAAACCCGAAAACTATAGTTCCAAACTTAAGTGTAATTGTAGGCAGAAGAATGACTGCGCCATTAATGGTCACTGTCGACAATCTTGTGTTGTGTATGGAGTTAGAGTTTATGCTGATGAAAATGAGACCAATCCTAAGTCTTACATTGGAGGTAATCATGATACTTTTAAACGAAGATTTTATAACCATAAAAGTTCGTTTAAATACCAAAAGTATAGCCATAATACGGAGTTAGCTACTTATGTGTGGTACCTCAAAAATATTACTAAAATGGACCCCATTCTTAAATGGGAAATAATAAAAATATGCCGTAAGTATAAAGTAGATAGCAGGTTTTGCCAGCTATGAGGTGAGGAAAAAATTAGCTATAGCGTTATTTGAACCTACGTATAACTTACTTAATTCAAAAACGGATATTCTCAATAGATGTATTCACATAAAAAATTGCTTACTTAATTTTTTTTATCATTGTTAGTAAAGGTTGTTTTATCCTATTTTATTTTATTTTGGTTTCTTCTTTGGAGCACTATTTATTTGCTGTTTCTATCTAATTTGTTAGCCTTGCCTGACGATCCGTTGCGTGAAACCGCGGTCGGTGTTTGGCTTATCTTTAGATTTACTGTATTGTGTCATATATATATATATATCCGCAGACAGATCTGTTTCGCTGTATTACAGCTCATCAGTACGGTTTAGACTCCGGTCGCTTTCTAACCTAGGATTGAAACACGACCGAATTGGCGTCAGTCGGCGATTCTACCCCTAGGCCACGAGCGTCTATGTCTATGTCTATATATATATATATATATATATATATATATATATAAACTATGGACTCTCTCGTTGATTTCGACGTATGAGTGTCTAACTCAGTTAGACTGTCACACAAAGAATTCAGACATCAATTATTTAACCCATAAATCAAGGAAATAGTCGGGTTAATACCTTTCCCAACGTACCAGTGCGCAAGAGAATGAAGAGTTTTCGACTGGAATTGGACTATATATATATATATATATATATATATATATATATATATATATATATATATATCCCATTATCGCTACTAATATTAAATATGTCTACGAAATTCCCGAGACTTTCTTTAATCAACTATATTCTCTACCCATCTCCTTTTTTCAAAATTCTAAAGGAAGACTTATTCCCTTGTCGCTAACCCCCACCAACATCCCTCACACAACTCCCCAAATATAAGAAAAAAGGCTTTACATTCCTTTCCACAACACCTAATGAAACATAGTAAGTTCAATGTCGAAACAAAATGTAGACTTTGTAGAGGATAAAATATTTGTACATGTTCTAAACAGTAATATATAATAAATACACACACTAACACACATAAACATTTTTATTTAATCATATCACGCCAAGCAAGGCGGTAACGCCACTGATGAGAAGGGGGCTGCGTAAGAGTGAAAAGATTGGAAAGGAGATAGACAGAAACCACATCCTAAACAGGGAACAAAGGATGAGCCTCTTCACCTGTTCAATAGACGTAGGTGGAGTGTGAACCGGGCAATAGTTTAGTCTATCTACTCCAATTGAACAAAAAAGAAAAGAAAAGAGTGAAAAGATAGGAAAAGAAAAAGCCGGAAACCACATCCTAAACAGGGAACAAGGGATGAGTCTCTTCACTTGTTCAATGGACGAGAGTGGAGTGTGAACCGGGCGATATATATATATATAAACAATACATAATTATTTTATTATTTTGCTATGATCATGTCGTCGAGTACCTAAAAAATATCCTATCTATTATAATAAAGACTGTTATATATATATATATATATATATATATATATATATATATATATATATATAAAACATAGAATATTTGATGTAAGTCAAATAAATTCCGATAAAAACGAACTCAAAAGAACTCAATGTTAAATTTATTTATTTAATTTAACAGAGTAATATAATCTAGAAAAAAAAAGATTTTTTCCAATTACATAAAATTTTAGAATATCTAACTTTTTTCTAGAGTATATATATATATATATTCCTCTCAAACATTTTGCTGCCATTTTTGACAGCTGAAGTACACTTGCTATGAATAAAGTCTAAACCTGACCCATATCTGCTACATGACATCTGTGCAAACTGAACTGATATATTTTTTTACTCAAGTATAAAAAGGGCATATATTTTTTATGTGATTAAATTGTATATCTGACATAAGTTTAACATTTGACTCGAATATAAACCTGATTTATAGGTTAATAGTTGTGTCAAGTATTGTTGTGGCCTGTTAGGGCTAGAAAGAAAGCCACGAAAACAAGGTAGGTTGAATCAGTGTATCCAAATAACAGAACAAGAGTGATATTAATCAGCAAATCGATGTGTCCGTCCTAACTGTCAAGTTACACTGCGTCTCGACTGCCTCCACAGGAAGTCTCGCAGGTTAGTATTTATGAAGAAGAAAGATTTCAATCCAGTGTAGATAGGGCACAAAAACAAGTATAAACCGGATCTTTTTAAATTTCTTGCTATTTTTCTCAAATAACATTTATATTTGATAATAAATAACTCCGCAGGTGTTAATATGCTGTCAACTTAAACTAACTGATCACTTTAACGGGCATACATTTGCTTGTTTTAATCTATAATGAATTGAGAATTTCACATTATTTAATAGGTATTTTCCAACTATTTTTCTACGTGGCGTGAACAGTCATGGCTATCATTATTCGTATCTATTAAAACTGTTAGTAATAGCTGTCTTTTCACAAGCACTACCATTCTATATACTGGCGGACATTAACAAAACCTCGTTAATTAAGTAGTCTATATGGTCATCAGCAAAAGGTGTAACGCAAAATGCCAACTACAGGTGGAGGATACCAGAATCCAGCAAGTACAAAAATTTAAATACCTAGGAAGTGTTCTAACAGGAGATGGAAAGTGCGACACAGATATCCGAAGGCGAATTGGCATGGCAAAGGATGTATTCCAGAAGCTGAGTAAAGTGCTAAAACACAGTAAAATTTCACTATAAACAAAGAAAAGAATGCTGGATTGCTATGTGATGTCGGTTCTTCAATACGGCAGTGAATGCTGGACAATATCATCGAAAATGAGGACAAAACTGGAAGCAGCGGAAATGTGGTTCTACAGAAGGATCCTGCTGATATCATGCAAGCACCGATGAGGTGCTAAATAGAATGGCAACAAAAAAGAAATTAATACTGAGCATCAGGAAGAGACAACTGAAGTTCCTGGGACACGCAATGAGGAAGGAGAGCTTGGAGATATTGACAGGCCAGATAGAAGGAAAGAGAGACAGAGAAAGGCAGGGGATAACATAATTGTAGATGGATGACGGAACGGGGTTTCCGGGAGTAACAGGAGCAAACATACTAAGAGCCACAAGAGATAGGAAGACGTGGAGAAACATGATCGCCTGCGTCCTGAAGGGACAAGGCATATAGAAGAAGACTGCCTCTTTTGTTCCTAATCCCAGATATTCAAAATGTCGGTTTTTTATTCGTGGCGGCCACAATCTGAATAATATAAGATATGCAGACGAAGACATATATACAACATAGACGAAAAGTAAGCTATAAATCCTTCTACAGATGGTAGCATGAAAAGCGAGAAGAAGGAACTAAACATAATCTCCAACAAAATTAAATGCTTGGTCATCAGTAAAAAAGAGGAGCCTAAAATTACAATTACAGGTCGGGCGGGTATAAAACAAAATCAAGGCTGTGCAGAAATTTAAATATCTGTGAACTATTCTGTCATAAAGAGATAGTGCAATACTGAGATCTGAAGGAGTATTGGTATGGCTAACGACACATTTCAAAAGCTAAGCAGGGTATTGAGAGACATGAAAATTTCTTAGGAACAAAAAGATTACTGAAATGATCTGTCATATTTGTCTTCCGGTATTGCAGCAAATGCTGAACAAGCTGGTCAAAAATGAAGGAAAGACTTGAAGCTACAGAAATGTGGTTCAACAGAAGGATGCTTTGGATACCATGGACAAAACATGTGAACAATGATAAGGTTTCGGTAAGGAGAGATACGAAAGAGTAAATTATATTTAATATTACGAATAGACAGCTGAAGTTTTTAGGAGAATATAATAGGGAAAGACGGTTTGATGAATCTGACTCACAGAGCGGGTAGAGGTAAACAGAGACAGTTTAAAGCGTGATAAACCTGGTGGGCTAAAGGAAGTAGATTGCCAGGTAGGGTTTAGGAGAAATAGCAAGAGAAATGTTATTAAGAGCTACAAAAGACAGGGTTATGTTGATGTTCTAAAAAACATGGCATATAACAAAATAAGATATAAGTGTTTATATTTGTTCTTATTTTCCTTTCAAATTTGTCGTATCTAAAAAGTAACTTTAATGTTTTCCCTAGTTTCCTGTATAAACGCATATTTGTTACTTCGGGCGATCTTTTCATCTGTAAGGAAGTTGCCACATTCCACCGCTGAATAGGAAGATTTATATTGCATCACAATTCAGCACTCGTTCGTATTTTCTAACAAAATTATCTTGGTTCTCCGTTTTGGAAAGTATTGGTTGTTATTTCAATGGCTGGCAACATCTTCCATCTTTCTTTAAAACATATACTGGATATTTAACCTTCTCTACCTACTTCATTTCGGCATCTTTAATTTTTATGTCTTGACATTTTTTCTTGCTGACAACATGTACCTTGATACTGATGATTGAGGATTACTTCTTTCATCTTGCTCTCTTTATCATTGCATTGAAAAGTACAATTTAGAGTACATTTACAAAACAAATACAAGTTAACTACGAATACAGATTTCATCAGTATGCCTCCATTATTATGAGTACCATTTCACTCGGATGGAAAGCAATAACAAACGCAAAAATGCTCGCGCTAGCCATTGAAAACAGTCCAAAATCAGTAAAGCCTTGTCAATTACCATTGAGGATAAAAATGTTGAATAATAGAAATCAAGTACGCTATGGCATCGGAAAGGTGGCAAATATAACAACATTTATATGGATGCTGGTCCGAATATCATGAGGTAATAATCTCCGACAGATCCGTAAATAACATGGCAATTTTTTTCTTGAGATTACTACTGCACGTCTTCTAACTCGGCTCTAATATTAGAACTTACTCTCGGTAAATAGTTATTTGAAGATCAAAGACAGAAAAAGAAATGAAAGTTAACATTGTTAAAAAAAATGGTAAATAAAAATATAGATCCTAAGGGTTGAAACAACAAGCAAAGAAAAGTATTTTATCTAAAGACAAAATAAAAATGCGCCGCTTTTTGATAATCTGTTTTCATCCTTAGAAAATGTGTATCCTGTATAAGATTTTAAAGAATATCAAGATTTACTTCTACAGGAAAAAGTAGAAAGAATAAGAAAGTTCAACTAAAATAAGTAAAACGAAATAGAAGGTAAGTGCTTCCAATATGAGTAAAAATATTTTTAGCTTTTGAGGTTGTTTTACACTGCTGGAAGGAACTGGAGTTTCTGCTTCGCCAAATGAGTGTTGTGCCAAGAAATATGAGAAAACGTTCTTTGAGTACTGGAATGTTCCCAAGCAATAGCCAAAAATTTCTTCGTCTTTTGATCAATAAAAAAGCAAATAATATTTTTTTTCTTTTATATTATCAGCGAATTTCCCCAGTACTATTACTAAACTAAACAGAAAGAAAGCAAAATAAGTAGTGTTACATTTCGGAATCCACATTTAGGAAATATATACATTAGCGTTGTGAAGAAATTAGTTTTTTCTTTGTTTTTGCTTTTCTTTTATGTGTTGTGACACTCCAGGAAATGTGCAATCATGGCATTCCACATCTTCCTGTTCCTTTTGATATCCCCCAGTGACACGTATAATATTTGACAATGTACACTTAAAGGGATTATATGTAATCATTCTTGACAGATATACAAATAAGTACATGCAGATCAACCCAGTACATGCAAAAATACCGACCGTAACGCATCATAATATTGAAAATTAGGCATGCAAAATTTTTAAGCATCTTGGAACCTTCAGTGTTTAATATTATTTCACAAGTATGTATCCTGTTTTTTCTGTGTTCAATTTAACGCAACAAATTGCATTAGGCATTAATTACCACAAAGAGAGAAAACCTTGAAAGAATGAAAGAATGAAAGAAAGAAAGAAAGAAAGAAAGAAAGAAAGAAAGAAAGAAAGAATAAAAAAGCAAATAAGATTTTTTTCCTTTATAATATCACCAAATTTTCCCGGTACTATTACTAAACTAAACAGATAGAAAGTAAAAAAATAGTGTTATATTTCGGAATCCACACTTTTTAAATATATACATTAGAGATGTGAAGGGATTAGCTTTTTCTTTGTTTTCCGTCTTCTTCTATGTGTTGTGACACTCCAGGAAATATGCGATCATAGCTTTCCACATCTTCCTGTTCCTTCGAGCTCTTACCAGTGTTAGTCTTTTTGCCATCTCGCCCGATTCCGCTTAGTATTACTGTCACACCATATTGAAGCACAGATTCCCCTACGATCAATGAGCTTAAACAACGTCGATTCTGGGCTCTACATAGATGTTTGTTTGCTTGGGAATACTACGTGCTGTAATCTAGGATGTTTAGCAGGTGGAATGGATAATGGCTCTAAATTGTTAATTGGAGAACCGAATTTCAATTCCGGTTTCGTTCATCATATTTACCTGAGCGCTAATAAGTTTGGCAGTCGTATGAATCGACCTGTTCTCCCTAGCTATGGGTTAATTAGTAACACTTGTATCACAGAAAAATTTAAAATCTATAAAAAAATGAAAATAGTAAAAATTGCGTTCAAAATAATTAGAATTTGGCATTAATTAATCCATATAGATATTGATATGCTGCTAAGCAAAATCACGTATCTAATAATCAGTCAGTTAAGTGTCATACGTGATACACGCTTGGGCGATCATGTCTCGAAAGAAACATGACTGATTGGGCAGAAGATTATCCCGCAGTAGGTTGCTTTTGCTTTCTGTGGTAGACTGGTTGCCAACCAAGGCTATAGAACCCAATATGTCCTGATATTTAACCCATAATTGGAAGGAATAGAATGAGTAATACCTATCCAAGGATTTCTGCGCGTAAGTGAATGCAATGAATTCAGCTTGAATTCGAACTCGGTTCCCCGATTTGTCGTTCCGAGCCGATATCCAATGCTTACGTATGTGCTCCCATGTGTTCCTCTTGCGTTTAACATCTCCTGTGAGTTTTACATTATCGAAGAACACTTTTCTCATTATGAACGATAGATTTTCTAATAAAGGTTTTACTTCTTTTTTCTTCCAATGTTTCTTTAGGAAGCGAGAGAGCATAATAATTCGAAAGATCCTATCAGTCGCCTCTGTAATGCTAGTCTTTCTAATATGTAACCGTTGTTTTGCAATCTATTTATTTAATATCCTTATGTGTTCAAATGAATGAGAACGAATAAAATAATTGCAACGCTCAAAATCTAAAACTGCTCAATATAAAAATAGAGCAATGAATATTTATTAGTTAGAACATGTGTAAAATTGTACATTTTGTTTTGACATTGAAAGAACAATGTCTCGTCAGATTGTTAAAAACTATTGTAATGAATGTCTTATTGAAAAAGTAAGAAAAACATTTCTATTTATTTTTAGGCCTTTTTACCTCGTACGGAAAATAATCGAAAAATAAAGGGATTTGTTCTTAATTTTGTTTTAACTAAGACGTTTATTACCATCATTGTTAACAATCTGACGAGACATTGTCCTTTCAATGTCAAAACAAAATATACAATTTTGTGGTAGATTGTAGTTTGTACATCTTCTAACATAATTAACAAAAAATAATAACGATCTGTAGAGAGACCACGTCATTTTGCATTACACTTTAATATTTTATATGAGTGTTAAATTCTCTATGGCGTCGTTCTTCACTACATCTGGCAGAAACTAAAGCTGTTTTTACCTGGCTCTTAATATAACTCTTCTTTTTGCTTTTTCGTTGTTTATACACGCAATCCATTGTATTCTCAGCATCTTTCTGTAGAACCGCATATTTGTTTCTTTATGTCTATTTTTAATATGGAATTAAATTGTCTTGCATTCACTGCCATATAAAAGGAATTCTATTATATAATATTTTAGCGCATTTCTATTTGTTTCTAACGACCTTTTCTTGTCTCTCGTACATTGCTTAGATTTTGAAAGGCATTTTTTGATATTTTTAGTGATACTTAAAATATTTGACAACGTACATGTAGCGGGTTATCTGTAATCATTCATGACAGATATACCAGTTTCGACATACAGATGAACCCAGTACATGTAAAAATACCGACCGAAACGAATCATGATATTGAAAATTAGGCATGCAAACATTTTAAGCCTCTTGGAACTCACAGTGATTAATATTATTCCACGTATATGTCGTACATTGCTTAGATTTTGAAAGGCATTTTTTGATATTTTTAGTGATACTTAAAATATTTGACAACGTACATGTAGCGGGTTATCTGTAATCATTCATGACAGATATACCAGTTTCGACATACAGATGAACCCAGTACATGTAAAAATACCGACAGAAACGAATCATGATATTGAAAATTAGGCATGCAAACATTTTAAGCCTCTTGGAACCCACAGTGATTAATATTATTCCACATATATGTCTCCTATATGTACTGTGTTCAATTTAACGCAACAGATGCATTAGGCTTTACTTACCACAGAGAGAGAAAGATCAAGAAAGAAAGAAAGAAAGAAAGAAAGAAAGAAAGAAAGAAAGAAAGAAATAATTAACAATGAAGAGAGATATAACCAAGTAATGAGAACACAGAGATAGTTAAAAAAGGGCACGGTAAGTGAAAGAAAAAAAGAGGGTATCCTTCATATTAACAGTATGCCTGAAGCGAATATATTTGACGATAAACTGCCTCCGCTAGCAAGTCCTCTGAATGGGAGTTTGTGAGAATGATGGAAACAACCCTTTATTTGTTGTTATTCATACGGACAAACGGAATATGACATGACGTTCTAAATATTTTTGAAAGTAAAAAGAGGAGAATAAAACACCTAGAGTTAAATGGAAAATTTTCAAACAAGCTAGAACTTCTAGATCTGTGAACGAACCATGATTTCTCTCTCTGCAAGAGAAAATAGAAATTATGAAGTACATGAAAAGTGATATATTGCTAATTAAAAGTAATGAAACTACAATAAATTGTAAACATATTAAAGGATTAACATTACAATCTTGCTAATATTACTAAACTAGCAGTATAGCCCGGCGTTGCTCGGGAGTAATGAAAGCTTGAAAACTAATCCATGGTCCTGGAGCTCAGACTCTTTCCTCCTGTGTAACCTCCTGCACAACAGTGAAATGTCTTGAGTGGGGTAATATGATTATAAAAGTTTTAAGATATGAAACTGCAGCAAGTGTAAATATTTTATAGTGTTAACATTATTATCTTGGGAAATTCTTCTAACTATATAATTTTTCTTCTGATACTTTTTTACCTTTATTTTATTTCATCACAACTTGTGCTTTATTTATTGCCTTAAGTATCTTTACCGCACTCGATGTTTACGCTTTGTATGTTTATCCATGTATTAGCTTATTGTATTTATTAATTTTTATGCGGAACTATTTCTAATTTTAATTTATCCATTATCCATTTATATGTCTATATATGTGTGTGTATGTATGTATATATATGTTTATATTTATGCATATATATATGTATATATATTTGTGTGTTGTATATATATATATATATATATATATATATATATATATTATCATCTATTTCTATTATTTTTATCTTTATTTTATTTTTATTTATATATTCATTATTATTATTCTATTTTTTATTTTTCTCTTGTGTTTATTTTATTTTTATTTTTATTCTTAATCTAATTTATAATATTTGGTGTAATAAATTTACATCTTCGTATTGTTTTCCTAATACCATTTATTTTATGTTCCATGAATAATATTTCTGCTTGTATATCGGATTTCATCATTTTAAAAAATCCAAAAAGATTTGAGTCTCACCATTGTAACGTACGTCAATATCGGCAATTCATTTCCACACTAATTATGAATTACTCAGTTTCAGCCGTTTATTTTTTCTCTTCCCTATCCTTGCTTTTTATCACATCTATTTCTCTTCACATTCTATTTCTTTTTTTTTTTTTTGGTTCTTTCTTTACTTAATTACTTTACTTTCTTTTCTTTCTTTTTCTTGGATCCTCATCTTCTTTTCTTTTCTTTTCTTTTCTGCCATCTTTCTTCCTTTTTTTTATTAAATCCTTTTATTTTGTAAGAAAAATGTTCCAAAAGAAAAGTGAAGTGCTGTTTTACTATAATAAAAAATGTTTAAATTAAAAACGTATATTACTCTCATTGTGAATTACCTGATGAGATATTGATCTTTCAACGTTGAAACAAAATGTACACATTTTAGTACTTTTTGACATGTTCTCACGTTATAATAATATATTTACTGTCCATACAAATGTTTTCATTTCTAGAAATATAGTTCTTGAAAAACGTCCAAACGTCATGCATATACCAAAAATTTCTGCTATTCGTTTACTCATTATCAAAGATTATTTTTATTCGTAACAATTTTAATTGTGTTAATAGTTAATGTTATTGAGCGTGGGCTTTTCCTTTTTATATTAATCGCGATGCAATCATTTTTCAGATTCAGTTGAGGCAACTATACATATATTTATAATACTATGTTGCAGGATCCAATCAAGTCAGTCAGTTAAGTGCCATACGTGATAAACGCTTGGACGATCATATCTCGAAAGAGACATGACTGACTGGGCAGAATATTATCCCGCAGTAGCTTGCCATTGCTTTCTGCGGTAAACTGGTTGCCGACCAAGGCTATAGAACCCAATCTGTTCTGTTATTTAACCCATAACTGGAATGAAGAGACTGATTAATACCTTTCCCAAAGGGTATTTGCGCGTAAGTGAATGCAATGAATTCAGCTGGAATTTCAACTCGGCTCGCCAATTTGCCGTTCCGAGTCGATATCCAATGCACCACAACGCACATCCTGCCAATCAAGTAGCACGCTTTAATTCATGTGGTCAGGGCACCAGAAAAAATACACGTCAGAGCAGTTGCCATAAAAAATATGTGTAGAAAGGAGAGAAGGTGGACACTTCTCTTTGGCATTTGTAATTAAAGTTTCATCAATATAGGTTTCAGCAATCAAGAACTATTCTCTTGAAAGCTAGATAATCAGTGGTGAATATTTTGTTTTTACGATCTTGTTACCACTACATGTTCGGTTTCTTGCATCATGCATTAAGTATTTTTTTTCAAAATATCCATGTCATTGTCTGACCAGGATCTTATTTATTCTTATATATATATATATATATATATATATATATATATATATATATATATATATATGAGGAAAAGAGGTTCTGGCCAGACCATAACTTGGATAATTAAAGTGAACACACACACACACACACACACACACACACACACACACACACACACACACATAGAATTAGGCAACGCATAGCATCCTCTAAGTTTGGCTCCAAAGATTACTGGCGTCTCTGCAAAAGCGTGCTCAGCAGGAACAAGACTTCAATACCCCCACTAATCAATGAATTTGAAGTTCTCACCTCCCCAGCCGACAAGGCTGAATGCTTTGCCCGTAAATTCTCAACCAATTCGACACTGGACTCGTTAGGAATACCTACACCAGACTTCCCACCCAGAACTAAGGCTCAACTAAATAACGTCCACATTTCACCCTCGCTGGTCGCCAAGATAATTGCGCAACTTGACCCACACAAAGCGAGCGGCGGTGACGGAATCCCAGTCATAGTACTGAAGAAATGTGCCCCAGAACTCTCCTCTGTCCTCTCTAAACTCTATAACCTCTGCCTATCTGCTTCCTGCTTTCCTGCCTGTTGGAAGTCCTCCTGCGTAGTACCTATATTTAAGAATTCTGGCGAACCCTCAGACCCCGCCAATTACCGTCCTATTAGTCTCCTTCCAATCTTTGGCAAAGTTTTCGAAGCCATTATCAACGCCGAGGTGATTCAGCACCTTATGACCAACGGGCTTCTCTCTGACAAACAGTATGGGTTTCGCTTCACCAGGTCTACTGCTGATATGCTAACGACCATTACCGAGTACATATACCAGGCACTCGACAAGAATGGTGAAGCCCGAACCGTTGCCTTGGATATCTCCAAAGCATTCGACAGGGTCTGGCATGCTGGCCTCTTGTGCAAACTGCGGAGCTATGGGATAACTGAACATCTGTCTGACCTCATCCAGTCCTTCCTCTCTAACCGCACATTAAAGGTGGTATTAAATGGGCATGCCTCTCAAAACTACCAGACGAACGCGGGCGTCCCTCAACGTTCTATCCTAGGTCCCACGCTATTTCTGATCTACATTAATGATCTCCCCGACACCATTAGATCCCAAGTTGGCATGTATGCCGACGACACAACAATCTACTCCCGCATCGATCAGAAACCAGGTCTGGACGACAAAGTGAACCTCGCTGCCGCACTTGAAAGGGACCTCCAATCCGTAGTGACCTGGGGTAGGAAATGGTTGGTAAATTTCAATGCCTCCAAAACAAAGCTGTTATCAACTAACCACCATAGACAATCGCATCTACCTCCCATTAGCATGGGACAGGCTAGCCTCCCAGAGAGTAAAATATTACGGCTCCTTGGTCTTACACTCTCGGCGGACCTCAAATGGAATGACTATATTGAATCCATTGCCAAATCTGCTGCTATGAAAGTCGGCTCCCTGTGCAGGGCCCGGAAATTTTTCCCACCTGAAACTATTCTGCACATATACAAATCTACCATCCGCCCGTGTATTGAATATTGCTTCCATATCTGGTCGGGTGCCCCTGCTGCTCTCCTTGGGCTTCTTGACAAAATACAAAGGAGGATCTGTAACGTGGTTGATACTGACTTGGCAGACCGGCTGCAGCCGCTCTCACACCGGCGTGATGTAGCTTCCCTGTGCCTCTTCTACAAGTACTTTCATGGCTTCTGCTCCGAAGAGCTTAGATCACTGGTGCCGCCTAAGCACGAATTTACACGAGATACTAGATTAGCAACTAGGTCCCACTCTTTTACAGTTAAACAAATAAGATGTAACCGTAAATTCTACTCCAACAGCTTCTTTTCTCGCGCTTCCCGCCTGTGGAACTCCCTTCCACAAGTCTGCTTTCCCGACAGTTACAATCTCCAGGTGTTTAAATGTAGAGTCAATAGACACCTCCTATCACACTAACTCCCAACTATTCTCAGAACACTCTCATCTACCCAACCCTCATTCTCGGTATCCTCACCCGCCTATCACCCACCCTCTGTTATTTCCTATATTTAATCAGCCTTTCTTCACTCTACGTAGCCCCCTGCACAGTAGTGGCAGTGACATGCCTTGCTCGGGGTGAAACGCTTATAAAAAAAAAAATATATATATATAAATATATATATATATATATATATACACACACACACACACTCACACACACATATTGTTAGGGATGGGTTTGCGTTTACAAATATATATATATATATATATATATATATATATATGTAAACACACACACACACACACACACACACATATATATATATATATGTGTGTGCGTGTGTGTATACATATATATATATATATATATATATATATATATATATATATATATATATATTTGTAAACGCAAACCCATCCCTAACAATATGTGTGTGTGAGTGTGTGTGTGTATATATATATATATATATATATTTGCAAACGCAAACATCAGCTTGGCATTAGTTCCTTAATAAAAGCTTATTACCTAACAACCAAATTACAGATATATGCCAATTAATAAATTTCATTTTAACATGTAATAATTTTGCATTCAACAACAAACACTATTTACAGATTAGTGGCACAGCAATGGGCATGAAAATGGCACCTAGTTATGCCAATATCTTTATGCATATTCTAGAAAGAAAAATACTAGACAAATCAGAATATAAACCATCACATTATTTTAGATACATTGATGACAATTTCTTATTATGGACTCATGGATTAGAAAAATTAAAAAAAACTTTTTTTAATTTCTGCAACATCCCCCACAATACAATTAAATTTACCATGGAGCACTCATACACATCCGTCCCTTTCTTAGACTTCATGATAAAATTAAACAAACATACACTTTCCACCAGTCTATACAACAAACCCACAAACCAACATAAATTCCTACACGGTAACAGCTGCCATCACCTTAAATTAAAAGAATCTATCGTATACAGCTCATTTCTAAGAATCAAATGCATATGCTCAGACCATCCAGATTTTCTATACAACATTAACAATCTAACAAAGCAATTTCTAAAATGTAAATATCCAATAAAAATAATAAAAGAAGCACTAAATAAAACCATCCACATAAATCGTAACACACTTCTCACATACAAGAAAAGAAAAAACAACAACCGAATTCCCATGGGTTTTAACCACAATCAATATTCCCACACACTTATTCAAAATTAAAAAATGATTACAAGAACCTCCAATCAAACAAAAAAATCAAAGACATTTTCGATAAACCACCCATAACTGCAATGAAACAAATACCCAACCTATCAGCTATCCTAAGGTCTACCAAATATCTAAAAAATACAAACCTATCTGGGTATTTCCAATGTAAGAAATCTCGTTGTCTAGTATCTAAACATTTAGTAAACGATATAGCATGTTCTCTACCCAACACCAACATCAAATTATACCCTCCACGCCTCACATGTGACAGCCAAAACATAATACACTTTCTCTTCTGTTCAATATGTCCAAATAGTGGATATATTGGTGAATCTGGAAATAGCTTTAGATTCCGTTTCAATCATCACAAACTTAGCATACGCCAAAACAACCCGTATTCCCCCATAGCAGTACACTTCAATCAACCGGGACACACATTAGAAAACTGCAAACGTTTACTAATAGATTCTGATTTTAGTTCTACATACTCACGCAGAAAGAAAACAAATACTGGATTTTAAAATTAAATACATACAGGCTAGGGTTAGATAGCGCCGTAGGTGTTTTGAATCTTTATAAATATTTCAATGGTTAAACAATTTTTAGATACACTTAAAAAAATTTCTTTAAAACAATATTTGTAGGTATTGTTAGGGATGAGTTTGCATTTACAAATATTAAAAAAATCTGTTGCTTTCTGCGTCACGTGATGTAAACAATTTCTAGGACGATCGCTCATCGCGTAAATGTATATATATATATATATAGATGTAAAGACCGTAAACGGCGAGGAAAATCCAAGTTCAAATTAATATAAAATTTTAAGTGTTCTATCTGTATAGAGAACTCGTTGAATGTCATCGAGTTGAAAATGATATTTGTCTTGTTTATATATATATATATATATATATATATATATATATATATATATAGATAGATAGATAGATAGATAGATATAATTCCAGGTGAAAAGGACTCAAGTTCTTGTTATTTTGAGTGCTCTGGCATTAATTTTGTTATGAACATTGCTCAACATAGAGCTTAATAGAATTATATATTTATGAATTAAATGTACATTGCGACACGGAAATTTCTATGTTTTGAGATCGATTTTTCTCATCAGGCAATGTTGCTGTTGGTTGTGCAGATGATTTACATTTACATAACTAATATAAAAAGTAGATTTCCTCGATGTAAACTTAGATCTAGAGAAAAATTTACACCAACCATACAAAAAACCAAATACCAATCCTTTATACATCCAACCAAAGTCTAACCACCCTCCATCTATCATCAAGCATATACCCTCCTCAATTAGATTCCAGCTAATGAGGAAGTATTTAATAAGCATAGCAATTTTTATAATACTGCATTAAAAAATAGTGGATTTATTCCAAATATTAAATATGTAGACGAGAAAAGTAACCCTCTAAGAAAAAATAGGAATAGGAATATTATCTGGTACACACCCTCTTTCATCCAGATGACTAGTAGTAAATTGGGGAAACAATTCCTCGCTTTCATTCAGAAACACTTTCCAGAAAAAAAATCCACTAACTAAGATATTTAATAAAAACACTATTAAATTAAGTTACAGCTGTATGAGCAATCTAGAAAAAATTATAAAAAAACCCGCAATATTATTTTAAAAAACTTCAACAAAATCAATATAAACAACCGGATAACAGAAAATAACAATTTAGACAAGAAAAAAATGAAATCGTAAAAACCCCATAGACTGTCCGTTAGAAAACAGATGCTTAACGGAATCAATAATCTATCAATGCAAAATATACTCAAAGGAAAACCCAAATAATATAAACATTTATATAGGGAGTACTAAAAACAGTCTAAAGCAGCGAATTTACCAGCACAATTTTTCTTTTTATAATAACAAATATAACAATAGAACATCCCTATCATTGGTACCTAAAGGAAACAGAAACACCCACAATAAAGTAGAAAATTCTAAAAGAAGCAAAACATGTAAGTCCTTAAATGAACCATGTTCATTATGTTTATACGAAAAACTATTTATTATTAAATCCTTTAAGAATAAAAATCTATTGAATAAATGCAACGAAATAAATGTCATATATAGACTTTGTAAATTATTCACATTAGAATATGGATAAAATGTAAATGAAATAACATGCATATAACCTACAAGTGCTTAAGAAAAATAATTACTGACGAACTATATAAAATAAATTGGAACAAAAAATATTTTTTAAAATAAATCTTTCCTCTTATATAAAAAAAATCTGGTGAAAAACTGTTTATTTGTGATGAATATGCTTTTTTAGTGAAAGTGGGTTTGGGAGCTTATTTTGATTCTGTTGGTCATATTATAGTCTTAGAGTTAGGGGTTGGGAGATGTGGCTTAGTTCAGGGCAGGTTTCCTATTTATCTTGTCTGGATGTAGTAGTAGCGTCATGGTTAATGATATATGTGGTGTGAGATTTTAGGATGGTCTAGTCGTTCGTTTATGGTTCTTAAAGTGCTGCTATTTGATTTAGAAGAATGTATGGGTTATTTAGTTTTGGGCTGGTCACTTTTTCGTTTAGTTTAGGTTATTTTGTATTGGGATATATGTTTGTTTGTTTTTTGCAGTGCCGATAGTTTCTTTTATTTTTCTACCATTTGCAGGTAGCTAGATTTATTGTTGGTGTGGTGTGGGGTTTGTTGTCTTTTATTTCTACGGTTTTGTTCTATTTATTAATAGGGTTGATTATGTGTATTTATTGCATTTTGAGGGGATCGTGTGGGTGGTGTGCTTTTTTGTTTATTTAAATTTTGACGAGGCATATTTGCGATGTTTGCATAATACTGCTAATTCGTCTCTACGGTATAATAGTTCGTTACTGTTGGGGTACTTTAGAATGTGTAGCTTTTCACTTAAAAATAAAGGCCAGATATCGTCAAGTGAGTTGCAAGATCTAGTTTTTTCTAGGATTTTTCATTTTACTTTGGGTTTCTGTTTTGAATCCTTTAGCTTCCAAAAGTATGTAGAAAGGGATGTTTGGTTTCGGTATAAGTTGTTTTTGAATGAAGTTAAGTGCATGTACCAGCGCTGCTTAAAAGTGTTCTTAGTTCATCCGATATACACTTTATTTATAGTGGGATTTTCAATTGATGTTATGGTGCATTGATAGATTATTGAGTTTATTTTACATTGATTCTGTAGTGGGCAGTTGCTAGGGTTTCTACAATTACACATGTTATTATTGTTGTCTTTTATTGTATTTTGGTAGTGGTATTATGATCTGCATGTTGATTTAGGATATATTTGTTATGTTTTTTTATGATTTTTTCTAGGTTGTTTGTGCAAATTTAGCTTAGTTTAAGTGTATTTTTGTTGGAGATTTTACTAAGAGGGTTAATGGTGGGAAAATGTTTTTTGATTAAGTTCAGGAACTTTTGTCCTAGCTTGGTGTTTATCATTTGGGTGAAAGGAGGTGTGTACCAAATGATTTTTCTATTTCTATTTTTCATGTTATGGTTATAGTTTGTTATGTATTGGATGTTTTGGTTTTTGTAGCCGCTTTTTTTTAAGGACTTGTTGTAGAGATTTTGTTTTTGTTAAATATTTCTTCACTGGACGAGTTTTTACTAATTCTATATTCTATAGAGGAGGGTATATGTTTGATTATACTAGAGGGGTGGTTTGACTTTGGGTGGATGTATAGCGGGTATTCCTTGGGTTTTATGCATGGTTGGTAAATTATTGTTAACTAAATCTAGTGTTACATCGAGCAAGTTTACTACTTTTAAATGTATGTTGATTATTACTTTTAGGTTTAAACCTATATATATATATATATATATATCAGAGAGAGAGAAAGATACATGGATCTACCCTACATAGATGTATGAGTTTGTGAATACAATAATTGTATGTGGATAAAATTCATGTATGAATATTACATTTGTATTTACACAGGTATATAAATACGGACACATATATGGGAGATATACCTATGTATGTGCGGATGTGTGTAAGTATCAGAATATATGTGTATTTTGTGAGTATATGTGAGAATTGCTAGTATACTTAAGTAAATGTTACTACGTGGAAATCCCGTCTTCATAAAAATATACATGTGAGCATGCGAACGCAAGTTTTATATGTGAACATAGCTGGATGTGTGTCACTTAGTATATGTAAGTATAAACATCGGGGCATTTGTATGTACATATGTAGATGTATGGACATCTACATATGTGGTGTATGCAGATATAAATCTGTATAAGTGAATGTGTTACGTATCCATGAGCTTGAGAGTGGGCGCGTAATGACTTTATGGTCACTATCCAAGAATGATGACCACTTTTTGACTGGTCTAGTAATCCCCAACTGAGATAACCTCAAGGTTATTTTTTTAAATTGTTTTCATTTTCATTTTGAAGAAATGCGTATTCCGGGAAAATATTTGTACTGAATGGAACGATTAAATGAGCTAATTTAGCTCATAGAAATGAAATATAATTTATAACTAATGTAAATTATGTGTTGAGTTTTCCTTTATATATATATATATATATATATATATATAATTTGTTAATGAATCTTTTTTAATCTAATTTGTTACAGTCATCCATTTGCATTCAACGAATAATGTGCCCTGATGACTTGAAGTATAACAACATTTGTCTTATCTTATCTCAGCTTTATCAGTACTGATGTCAATCAAATGTTTATGCAAACTAACTTTCAGCCCAAACAAACCCCAAAAATGTTCACACCAACTTAGTGGAAGCCATCTTTATTCAAGTATGAAAACTTTCGTGAAAATATAATTTCAGCTTCGACACTTCCTAATATATTTAAGACCTTTATCTAACTTCTCATCAAAATAACTTTTATCTAACTTCTCATCTAAATTAACTGATATAAAAATACCAAATATCAAATGAATTCAGCACTAAATTATAGATCGTAGTCTTGAAATTATGAATCCTTCAGGCCTTTTTGCCAATTTCATTGACTTCTGAAACTCCCCCTTTAAAATTCACTTTCATGGCGGTATAAACGATTTCCATTGCTTCCACTAAAATAGGAAAGCTTTTACCTTAAAATATTACAAGTTCTAATGACCCTGACATTGTCAGTTTTCTGAAGTTTATTCAGCCTTATTTAGTTGTCTTCTATAACAAATACTCCAGAGGTTGCTATTTGACAGTTCTTGTCATCAACAACGATATAATGATTATTGACGTCTTAGTTTTAGACTTACACGAATGCGTATTTTCGTAAGGAGAGAGTTTCTTGTTTGTGCTTAGTTTTTATATTAGTTGTGCTAGCAAAGACAATTTAAGAACTTTTATTGTATCCTTATTTGTTTTTTTAAAACATGCTTTTTATTCTACTGTATAGACACATTTCTATATGTAAAGAGCTACTTCTTTTATTAAAAAATATGTATATACGAGTGAGCCCGTGCCGTCTAAATGGTCAGTAAAATACTTATATCTATAAATTGATGGCAATATATATTTTGATGTAACTACTATTGAGTATCTTACATCAACAAGTTATGAGAAAATCCAAATCCTTGAATGTGACAGAAGGGAAATATATTATATATACATCATTTAACAGTTGAAATGGAGTTTTGAAAGTTACAAAAATAAATCGACTTACGCTGACGCGATGCCTAGCTACGCGTTTCACGTGATAACTTTAAAGAACTCTACTTTAAAAATACAAAAGACAGAAAAATTGCATTACAGTAAAAAATAAGGACATATTAACAAATTTTGAAAAACATCATCCTTGAAAATGACCAGTGAATTGGCTGAAAGCGCTTGTAAAGCCGAAAATAATTGAACATTTTTACACTCCTTATCTCAAGTAAAAAGGAAACTTGTAAGAATACAGAAACAATTAAATAAACAATTACTTTAATCTCACTTGTCAGTCAATTTTAACGAAACATGTTTAAATGAAAGATTTCTGGCCACACACACACACACACACACACACACACACACACATATATATATATATATATATATATATATATATTGACGTCAATGTATGTATATATTTATTTTCGTAAATGCATCTGAAATCTTACTTTGCTTTGTTCCAAGTTATATTAATTAAATTAAATAATTTTAATAAATTTTTGCTGATTCATTAAAAAGCAGTAATGTCTAGTGTCAGCCTAATGAAAAATCACGCTGTTATTTTTACTAACGTTAATAATGGAATTTTAATTATTACAAGTTTTCTTTTCTTTTTTTTTTTTGAAAGTACATTTCGGAGTGGAATATCCTTCTTTTCAAGGAAATATATAGTCAAACACTAAATTTCTGAACTAAAGGATGGTTTTCATCTGAACATTTTACATAGAATTAGTAATAGATATAAGCTGTTTCCACAAGAATCCGAAATAATTTTATCTTAAGGCCGGAATCTTAGGATAGTGCAGCTCCAGTCTATATTTAACACCAATATTCTATTTTAGGTCAGATCCAACTATTGTACAATGAAAGAATAACAAAAACTTTCGCTTGTCTGAGGAAAAAATATGCTATATTCTTATGGCAAACATTCTAAATGTATATTTTTGTTATTAACACACTTTTCTCAAAAGTGCAGAGTATAATTTCGGTCTACTCTGTGGGATTTTGCCAAGTCAACAAGAAAATACAATTTCTTGTCAGCCTTATAAAATATGACACCGTTTATTTTAACTAATTCCGAATACAGGTTTCTTCGATTGTTTTGTTTTAATCGATTCACCTCATGCAAGGTGCAATTGAGTCACTAAATTACAAGGCATATCTGAATGTTAGGCAGTAGAAGAAAAAAATACTATTAATAAATTACAACAAAAAAGATCAAACATTTAGACGACAGACGTTGCTCGGGTGTAATGAAAGCTTTAAAACTAATCCATGATCCTGGAGCTCAGACTCTTTGGACGTTGGCACGAAAGAATAAAAAGCTATAATTGTTTCCAGTTAAAGCGAAACCGTAGACTGAAAGAAAAATGAATGGATGTAAGTCAAATTTTGATTTCCTGGTATCGATATCAAATAAGTTTTTTTCGTCGTGAACTGAATTTGGAAGGCTAAATAAGTCGTCTCAGTAAATGGTATCATGGATGAGACAAAGAACTACAATTATACCTACCTAGAGCCAAATCCGAAGCAAAAGCTAAAATAAAACGGCTGAAAGAAATACAGACATACAGGCAGATAAACAGACACACACACAAACATCTTGCCTTATATAGATAATATATATATATATATATATATTATCGATTTTCTGCACTATTGTAAGAACTGCAACCTTGAAACTTCTGAATATCGTTTCTTATTTTTTTGTCTATGAGTGTATTAAATTTTATTAAAATCGGACCACTCCTTCTATAACCCGATTTTTCGATTATCGATATTTATCGGGGGTGCCTCGACACAAAACCTAGCTAAGAATATTCGCAGACACTTATAGTAAAACTGTGTAAATTTTCAAGAAAATCGATTCATCCATTTCGGAGTCTATAGGTAACGGACACATACACACAGACACACACATAAACATACACACAGAGACAAATTTGTATTTATAAATAAGTTTAGATAGATTCTGGTGATAACATCTAGAGGGAAAAGACTTTCTTAGCAGCGGACTTAGCCATTGATTCAATATAATCTTTCCACTTCATGTCAACAGAAAGGGTTAGTCCGTTAAAGCACAATGTGTCATCCACCTGGAATTCAAAATCATCCATGCTGGTAGCATGTTAAAGGGTATCTAAACTATTAAAAAAGAACAGTTTCCTTATGGAGGCATTAAAGTAACAGGTCATTAATTTTCCTAGTTAAATATAGACTGTAAAGTTATTTCTTAAATCAGCTGCCAATTTGACGTTATCGAACAGAATTTCCTTCTGTGTCATGTCCATTTGGCTCAGCACAATTTCCTGTCCTTTGTAGCTATTAATAAATTTGTCCTGTTTTCCTCTGTCACTCTTGTCTTCAATGTCCTGTGAGTATCCAATTTTCTAAATCTACTTTCCACATAATATGCTCCAAAAATGTCAACTGTTTTTAGCATGTTTTTTTTGTTTACATTTTCTCTTAAACCTCATCGTTGTTCGCATGTTACGGAAACTCTATCCTCGGCATCCCTTTATAGAATCATATTTCCGTTTCTTTCCTTTGTTTATTTGTCTTCGAGGAGACTGTCCAGAATTCACGGCCATATATGAGTAATGGTATCACGTAACACTTTAGAACACTTTTCTTTGTTATTCACGAAGTTGTTTTCTGTTTCTCAATACTTTGCTTAGCATTTGGAATTCCTCTTTGATTATACCAATACGTCTTTGGATTTCAGTGTCACACATTTTGTTTTCTGCTAGAACTCTTTCCAAATATTTAAATGTTTATACTTTTTTTTTTGGTATCTCCTATTTATAATACCTAGTTCAGAACTAATGGCATCAGAAATGATGTTTATGAAATTTAGGAACAACTAAAAGTTAAAAAAATAATAAAGAAGTTATCTTTAAGTGATACATTTAGGAGCGGTACTTGTTCAAGTCGATCGTTTCCTTCTCTGAAATTAATATATAAGTATTGTTTTCTGAAATTTTTAAAACAGTACATGCTGTCCAAATCAGTAAAAACTTGTTAATATCTATTCTATCGCAAAGCATTAAATTCATATTCTCATCTTATTTGTGTGTTTTTATTAACGTTCCCCATTACAATAGCAATGAACCATTCAAAAGAAAGTGTTAATGAATGAAGTGTATGATATGAACGTATGAGGATTAAGTAGGATTTGAGGATAAGAAAGATAACAAACGCTCCTTAATCTTCAAAAGATTTATGCTGCAGCATTCGAATAAATGTCTACGCAGCAGTCTTTTAAAATAGCTGTTTTCGAGGATAAGTTTTCATAATGAATCAACTTGCTTAACAATGGAATATATTTCAATCGAGCGTGATTAAGTTCAGTGGATGTAGTAAAACTTTAAAAGTTTTAACTGGTAACAGTAAAAATAAAATTCATCTAAATGTTTGCCATGGAATAGATCCATGTTTTGGGATACTCACCTACCCTGCAAGACCCCGTAATATATTTTGAATTCTGTCAAGTTTGGAAACTCAGAATTAAGCAGTTCTACGCCCGAATATTGTAGTAAATATTCCATTCCTGAAAGAATTGAAGACTATTTGGTATAGAGAAGAAATTGACGATTATTCCAGACATCTTAGCGATGGCTTATATATATGAGTTTGACCTGTAGTATGAGACGGTCTAAAGTTTCGGTAGAAGTTCAAAGCATAAATCCGCTTAGCAATTTCAACTGATCATCAAAACTGGAGTACATTCATAGTCTGTTGATCATGAAGTTGATTCAATGATCTTAGACGGTTTTTTGATCCGAGAGGGAGGAGCTTCTGGCCAAATATTACGGAGACATTACGGAGACATGTCCACCAAAATCAAATTCCCGCGAATGGCCCCTTCAAACTAATTCTCTATTTGTCTGTCTGCCTGTCTGTCTGTCTGTCTGTCTGTCTGTCTGTCTCTCTCTCTCTCTCTCTCTCTCTATGTATATATATATATATATATATATATATCCCTCTAACTAACCTCGACCAACACCTCGAACAAAACTAAATAAATATAAAGAAAAAGGATTTCCAGTACTTTACACACTGCCTGATGAAACATGGAAGTTTCAATGTCGAAACGAACGTAGCTTCGTTGCGAATATATATAGAATAATTACGTACATTTTCTAAAATATAATTTATAATATATATATATATATATATATATATATATATATATATATAATTCATATCCATCTGTGATCACCATCGCGGGGGGGAGAAGGGAGAGATCACCATCGCGGGGGGGTGGAGGGGGAGGGATAGAGAGACTGGATGACGAACTCGGTGTCCGGATGCAAGCGGGTGCCAACAAAAATTTTAGGCTCATTGAAAGATACAAACCAATATTGTAGCGTTGCTATCTTAACTATGACTGACAATTTTGCGGGAAAAAAACTAGCAGTAAATTTTGTTGGAAGACCGGCATTGATCTATCATTACACCGGAAAAGTATCGTAAGTTTATTTTTGCAAACAATTATGTTTTACGTTAGGCCTCGATGTCTGTGTGCCTCATACGTTTCAAATGTAGTAAAATGTCGCTTCAATACGATCGCCTGTAAGACTTAACAACCGCAAGTTGATGTTCAGAAAATGAAAACATGTGAACTCATCGGGTAAGTCGTTTGCTGAACAATCGATCATTTTGCTCACATGATTGAAATCATGTTATGTCGTCCTGGGTATGACGATAAACTACATTTGCAGCAAGGACTTTGATCAGGGGTTTTTGAGGAGCGTGATACTATTTCTTAACTGTAATATTATTATTATTATTATTAGTAGTAGTAGTAGTAGTAGTAGTAGTATTAGTGTTAGTAATTTTATTAGTGGTAATATCCACCCTAACCCAGGGAGTAGCATCTCTTATGTTCTCAACTATGTCACAGGGCACGAGCCACAACTAAACACAAGTACGTCTCGCACTTTTTCCGAGTTTCTCTTTCCCTTCATCCGACCTGTGAGAATTCTCCTTCCTCATTACGTGTCCCAGGAACCCTCTTTCTCTCTTCCTTATATTTAGTATGAATTTTCTTCTCGTTTGCATACTTTCCATCACCTCATTGTTGCACATAGGCTCCATCCATGAAATCCTAAGCATCCATCTTTAAAACCACATTTATGCTGGAGCTAACCTCTTCTTCATCCTTGATTAGTTCGTCCAGCATTCACTTCTATTCAGAAGTAGAAGTCAAAGTTACGAGCAATGCTATTTTGTAAGAAAAACAATGCTATCTCTATATTTTGGCAAAATAAATTACTAATAGTACCTGGTCCTGGGCATGACGGTTAACTGCATCTAGCAGCAAGCACTCTGATTGGGAGGTTGTGAAAACCATGGAACCACCTCTTAATTGCTGTTATTTCTAGGTTCACCCTGACCTGGACTGGTAGCACATGTAAGGGTCCCAGCTATGTGTAAATAGTTAACCCCCAAACTGGCGTCAAAACACTATGAAAGTATAAAAATAGACTTTTATAGAAACATATACATAAAAAATAGACTTTTATGAACAAATATATATTCTTGAAGAAAAAATATTACCTTTTTTAAGAAAAAAATATTATCATAACAAATTTTAGAACTAAACAAAATATTAACAACAAAACATTTTTGAATACAGAACTAGAAAGCATCTTCAGTTTTCTAAAATAGAAAGAATAAAAATAAAAAAAACATTAAAATCTAACAAAATCAATCTTCTCACATTAACTGAACATTTAAAAAAAAACATTAAACCCCACCTTTTTGATATTAAATAACCCACAGAAGTTGATATACCGTTAAGCAAAACTCAAACTCAAACTAATACTAATGAATTTTGAATTTAGGCATTAAAGGACCGATAAGGAGATGATATGCCACTTAACAAACTCTGAAACATGATACTAGTTAGATTTATTCTTCGTAACAAAACTTTGAGAAAAGAAAGCGCTATTATATATAGTGCATCATTTCTTATGTAAAGAAAAAACAACTTTGATTATAGACAGACGTATTTCATGTTACTTGATTCACGATCCCTGGATTTACATAGGCTTACGGCCATATTGCAGTGGAACAGTCTGATTACTGAAAATAAGTAACGTCGAGCCTGATGGTTATCTAGGTGAGTAACTACTCGTGAATACCAGGCACTATATTGCACAATCGCTTTGATATATCAATCGGTGTGCCGAGTTACAATCCGAGTCATGATCCTTATAGAAACTTACGCACAAATACACTTAATGCAAGCATCAATCTCCCTCTTGTAAGCCAAGCTCTTCGTTAATTATTAAGCCTTTTATGAGTAAATCATTATAATCTTCCAAAACGTTCGTGCAAACTAAAAAATATTCTCGACTTTTAAATAATCAGCAAATGGTTGATAAGAAGTAAAAACAAGAGTACATCTCTATAAATAAACTCCAGAATTACAAATAATTATTAAATAATATTTTAACTCGCTTAAAATCTTTCAAATTTAATCTGCATATTTTCTTTAGAAGAAGAGGGTGACGTAACTCTCTGATGCAAATGATGTTTATGCTTAACACATATATATATTATATACAACGGATATTACCTTCTTAGTAAACTAGACAGAATTTTTTAAAAATCACGGCAGTTTTGTAATGTTTAGTATAATTCTCTTAAAGCAGTAAGTTATCCGATAACATCAACAAAAATATGGACAATAATTTATACGTAAATCAGCATTGTTGTATGTTTCTACAGTTCATTTGCGGAGAGTCATTTTATCGCAGGAAAACAGGGTAAAATTATTTCCAGTAATTACTTAAGAAAATTAAATTATAAAAATAATAAACATTTTTACTGATAAAACATTATTCATAAAAATATCAAATCTTAACATTACAGCTTTATCCTTCGAAATTATAATGATATACCACTGTGCTTTTCATTAAAAAAAAACATCGAATTAATGATATCCAGTTTCATTACCACTACAATAGAAAATATGTTGTTTTCACATTACACATCTCTTTCCAGCCGACCTGTCTTATTTCTATAAGATTGAGGACACAAAACAGTCTATTTTATTATAAATGAGAATAAAAATAGAGACACAAAATAGTTCGCCTCACCTAAAGACAATACGAAATTGTCTGGTAAACATTTTTCTTTCTCGTCTATTTCTTGGTATCTCTGGGACTACGCTGGATTTTAACATCACTTGCACTTTGGATTTTGTCAAAGTTTAATTAACAAGTTAAATTTGTTCCAACCAGTAAATCCATACCAGATTATAATTTATCTACAAAAACATTTTACGTAGCTCATACAAGATAAAAATCAGGCGGCTCAATATTGATGCGTTGTACTTCTATACAGATGCTTTGAGAAAATCAGGAAGCTCTTCGATGAACTCCTGTCTTAATAGTAAATCTTACTGGCTCGAGGAGATCACATTGGAAGCTGTAGTAAAAATTGATTTAAAGTCTGTAGTTAACTGACATAAGAAATGACTTGTTAAATCCTCCAAAAATTATTTTTTTACATTGTCTAAGATAACCCTTTTTATATTTCATCACCTTGTCTGATGTAAACCTCGAGAAGCTTGACTCATTCTGCCTTCTCAGACAAACGCTTTCTGCTGACACTATGTCGAACTATTATATTTAATCAATTGCTACGTTTTTCCGCCAGAAATTTGGTTAACTGTGTAGTGCTAGGTAATTTTTTCTCCGGAATCCATCTTACATATCTATACTTTTGCTATTTCACCATGCATTGAATTTTGTTGTCAAAACCGGTCTGTTGTTTCTTCTATATATTTAGAGATTCTTGATAAAATCAGTTAAAGAATCTGCAATGTTATTGTCTCTAACCTAGCCTCTCGGTTTTAATCACTTTTTCTCCGAATTAGTGTATCTTCCTTGTGCCTTTTCTATAAATATTTTCATGATAATTGTTCGGATACGCTTTCCACGTTATCTAGTATGATTTTAAGCGCAATATTAGTTTGCTGGTAAGGTCTCACCAGATTTAGTTAGAATTATAAGTGCTGCGCATTTTCTTCGATCTTAATACCGATTTTTGCTGGATACCGAGAACGGTAAGTAAGTAGCTATAACAAGATAATCGACTACTAATGTATTAAAGAGGGTTGAATTAACTGTGTTTAAACGGTAGTCAACCAGCGTGTCCTGTCTGTTAGAATAAAATCATAAATTGCTTGTAACTTGGTGCATAAATTGTTTAATTTCTGTACAGTATAACGTTGTACCTTTGAAGAAGACTTGGCTGGATTTGAGATGCTACTTCTTGGATAACATGTCTAGTTGAGTAGAGAAACATGTCGTTATCAAAACTGAAATCCTTGTTTAAATTTTTGGGCTGTTTATTTTTGTCTTCATTAGGGAACTGCTACCTATCTTTGAAAAATGAGTAAAGTAAAGAATATTAAATACATTTCCTTCTTTGCATCGTTAGTGAAACGTTTTGTCTTTGATGGAGAAGGAAAACCATGTCCATGCCAACTTGATTATAAAATTTCAGAAATCAAACAACACAACCCATATTTGTCCAAACCCAAAATATTTTTATCAGTAACTGTCTAAGATAGATAGACATGTTTCCCTGAACAGCTTAAATTGTTCATATTCTATTGAAATTATTAACCACTCCCGGATAGTCTAATATGCTAATCATTTTACTAATTGAATCAAAGCTAAGTATACTTGAATGCTCTTACTGTTTATTTTTTAGCATCTTCAGGGTTTATACTGCAACTATGCAGACAGAACCTTCGTCAGAGTTTCTGACAAGAGCGTAAAATTTAAATCTTGATCAAAACCAATGCGCATGGTCACAATGATTGAGAATCCGTGCTAGTAAGTACGACAATCGGTGGCTTCGAAAATGCTCGTCTTAAGCGTCTCACTCACAAGACACGGTGGAAACGGGGGTATGTTTTTTCAAGTGCTTTATCTCTCCAAGTTCATATTACCAATAAGTCACTTCCTTTACGCATAATCCTTGGTATGATTCAAACCGGGTCTTATGTTCGGAATGCTAACTATCTAACCAATCGTCCACGTGTCTACTACTGGAATCGAAAAAAGAGCTGGTAAATATGTAACACATATATAGAGTTTACCTTGTGAAATCCATAAACATTGCTTGTTATGAACACCTCTAAATGAGTGAAGCGGATTATTATTGGCTTTTAATATTTCAACTTATTATGGCGACTAGATTTAAGACGTATAATTTATTTTTGGTCACACATCGATCTTCGTGTATTCAAAGGGATTATTGATTTGGATCTATTTCCTTACTGCCCTTGTTAATTAGATTAATCGATAACAACAGGTTTTATTTCTTCAGTAATTAACACTAGATGATTAGCTACGGTGAGTTGGAAGGAGGATGTTAACTTCAAGATCGTTTATGCTAGATAAAGTAAGAACGATTTTGTAAGAGTGAAAGAAAGAAATCTTAAAGGCATACTAAACAATGACAGTCTTAAACGTATAGTAAAAGTAACCACAATAAAAATAATGTGTGGAAAAGAAAACAGTTTCTATAGAAGCAGAAATGACGAAATATTATAAATATATATAAAAGGCATGTGTTCCTACATTTCATCTAATACAGGGCTAAGAGCCATTAAAGGTAGATTATAACTAAATGAGGTGAACGTACGATCGTTAATAAGGAAATTAAAATTATGATATGGAAGATAGATAACGACTGACCTTAATCTTGAAGAGATTAAGCTTATAGCATTCATAAAAGTATCCACGAAGTAGTTGCTTGTAAAAAACAAGTCTTTGAGAAAAAGGTTTCGCTTTAGATACGTCCATCTCACGAATGCAATACTCATTGGTCAAAAAATTAGTATTCCGACCTTGCCACTCAGGTTGAAAGAAAGAAAAGAGGAAAGATAGTAGTTATTATATTTGCGTTTGCTTGGAGAAAAATCACATAATTTTTTTGATTGGTATTATGTTAGGATAAATTTTATTTCTCCAAAGAATAGTTATATGTTGCTTTTATATAATTGGTGAAGTGTGTTGCTACTACAGTTTTTTTTGCATTTAATGCACTATAATATTGACATCTCTTCCAAGAGTATATATATCTTGTACCAAACTAGTTTTATTTCGTGCCTACTATTCCATACTACTTGAATGTCATTTTTTCTGTAAAATATCTTATAATAAATCTGAGTGTCTTTTTATTTTTTAGTTAGCACGTACGTTACCCCCAGCTAATACCTCACAATATACTGGACTATTTCGTTTTGGTCACAAGGAAACCCAGAAAAAATACCAGAGACCCCGTTTTGTTTCAGTGAGCACAACAAAGAAAGAAGTGAAGATACAATGGATTAACCTTTAATCCTGCTAATTCTCATAAACATTTATGATCACGTGGAAAGACGGATATGACATCACAGACGCGACATGGTTTCAGTCAGCACATGAAACGAACGAAAGAAATAATGGAAAATCGCAATGTTTAATGTTTGTTTCAGTGGACGGTAAAAAGATTACAATTTCAATTTGATTATTTGTACCCCCTTACTTCTTTAAATAACGAGTAGCACAATATTTAACGAGTAGCGACAATATTTAAGCTCAATTATTTATCAATAAAGACAGGGTAATTTCTGCGGATATTTTATTTTCGTAGAACTTTTTCTTCCATATGATTACCAGCGTTACATTGACAAAGATCTAATTCAGTCCCTAATTATTGTCGTAGAAAACATTTCCCATAACATCATTAGCGTTTCATGGACAAAGAGCCTATTCAATCATTAATTATTGTCGTATAACTCTTATCTCCAATCACATCACTAGCATTACATGGACAAAGAGCTCTTTAATTAAAGAATTAAGATTCATCAGGAAATTTAAATGGGCCAACTTATTTTTTCACGGGTGTTCCTAGTTAATAATAATGACGAATTGAAAGCTTTCTTTAGCTTTATCTTTATAAAATTCCACTTAAGTTGACGTAACATTTTTTTCCGATTAAAAAAATTAAATAAAAAATACCGAATTTATAAAATTGTCATTTAAAATTCTAATGCATAAAGCTCATGTCATATGAGTTGAAAGGGGGAAATTTTAATTTGTAAAATATTTTAAATATGTTATATCAACAAGCATATTTAATAGTTTATTGCGTAGAATTTCTTTAGAAAATGGTTTCTTATGATCTAAGGAAAAATAGAGGATAACTTGAAAGCAGACATGAGGTTAGACTCTGGAAAGTAAAGGCGAAAATGATGCCCAGCATATGAAATGAAATAGAAATGAAAATGATATTTACTATTTATAAAGAAGTTAGAAGAGTGAAAATTTACAACTAAAATAGTCACTAGAAAAAAAAAAGAGAAAATGCTAAACTGCTAATTGATATCAATCGTCCTGTTGCAGTGAGTGTGATTTATCTCACAGACTAAGAGGAAACTTGAAGCAACAAATATGTAGTTTTACAGAACGGAAGAGAGGATACCATGGACCGAATATGTGATCAACGACAAACATCCGGAAAAAATGGAAACAAGAAAGCAATATGGTTACAAGTTCATATAATTTAGACAAGCAACAATTTCAAATGTGTTTCCGCCTGTCTGAGATGCGTGTATGTGCGAAGCGGGTACGTATTGGCAAGGGTGCCTGTTTCCCGCGCGTGCGTTGATAAGTGTTTATGCGATATGGTTGTCTGCATACGGGAAATATTTTTTAGTTATCTGCTAGTAGTGACTCAGAGATTCTGATGCCGTGGAATTGGCTTGATACCAGTTTTTGCCCTGGCTGTCAGCGCAAGTGCGATTTCGGTAGGGTACGTCGTTTCGATTTGCAGCAAAATGAACTTCGCTGTTGGTCATTTTGACTGACTATTTATGGCGTAGCGTGCGGATGTAGTTCATAGTAAAAAAATCACACTTACTAGGCGATTTGAGTTAAATCTTTGCGAAAGAAAATATTTAGTGGTTTAAAGAGAAAGAAAAACGTATTTTTTAACAAATCGTTTTCTTTTGACAGCTGCAGACTAATATTTAAAGTATGGAAGTGACTTTCTGATTTACATAATGAGGAAATATGGCTAAGAAAATCTGATACTCTCGGGACAGATTAATGGCAAGAGAAACAGAGAAAAACATTATGTACTTAGTGATCTTGATCCAATGGTTAGCAGAATAGGATTAGCATAGTTAGCAGAAATGCAAAGTTTAATAAGAGCTACAAAGAACTAGATTTTATGTAGCACTATCATAACCTACGTCTCGAGGGGACACGGCACATCAAGACAAGCTGCAAATATGCGTGAGTATCTCCCTGAAACACGAGGTAAGAGTTTTTGTGAACATACTCTTCAGGCTGATACGCATTACAAATTCTAATAGTCAAAGAGTAAAATAACATTTTCTAATTGATATTGTTGCGAGATCAGATATAAATATATCTGTTAAAGCACATGTCAAAATATGCATATATAATGATCTTGAAATTGTAAAATTTAAAAGTAAATCTGAGAGATTAAAAAAATTGCTATTACTACAATATTTGGATTCTTGCTCATGAAAAAACAGTGAAAGGCAAGAACGATAACAATGGGTCTCGTACACCCTGTTCAAAAAGGTGTCTGGAACTCTTTAACAATTAAGAAGAATATTATTAATGCAAACATAAAATAAATACTCTACCTGTAACGTAGAACCTATGCTCAGAATTTCTTCAAACCGAATGTGCATATGTCTATATTTCTGACATGAGGTAGTATTTACAGCATTTACATTATTCGGACTATTGTTACATTACTTGAATTTTGTTGCCATTTGTACGAAGTTTCAGCCGATGGAAGATTCGGCTTTCTTCAGGTGCTAAGTATTTCAAGACAAACCCTTTATTACAATCTTTGGAAGTATATGAACTTCATTCCTTAAGAAAAATAAGCAACTTTTAGAGTCACCCAAACCCGGTTACTGAGATTGAACCTGTAACAATTCGTATGACATTAAAATAAAATACACACAGACAGAACAACCAAATATGACCAATGCTGATCAAAGACCATAAAACATAATATCTTCAAATGCAGAGTGTAATATGTATTTGAAGATTAAAAAAAACTATTAAAATACAAGGATCTTGAGTTGGATATCTCAAAATGAGGTACATCAGAAAATCACTGATTCCGGTTGTAGTTGGATACCTCAGATTGAATAAATAACATTCCGATAGACTCACTGAGAGAATTCCTAGTAGCCATGTCTTAAATAAATACAAAAAAATTACAGATCACACTTTAATGAAAATATTTATTCATGTAAAATATGCGTGATTTTTTTAAAATGAACAGTAGAAAATATCAAGATGCCATTTCAGACGTTCGGTGTCTCTTAAGGATCTGGAAAGAAATCTGGATATAAAAGAAGTCAAAAAAGATGGAGAAGTAATAGCAATAATAATAGCTAGAAAAATTCATAGAAATTTAACGGTTTTCCTATTTGAATTTTCAAATAAATCTTTAATTAGCTCATTACGAGTTGTACGAAGAAATTACTCGTAGAAATTACCTTAGCATAATCATTAAATATCTGAGTTTAACAACCTTAAGAAAGGATAAAAACAAAAATCATTAACATGAATACTTCTATTAAGAAGATTTAAAATAGGCAAGTTTTCTATTTTGCTAAGACTCTCCTACTTGCCTTCTTTATTTATTTTTGAATTTCAGTTCCTCAATGAATTGAGTTTGAGTTTGAGTTTGAGTTTTATTTTTATTTAACGGCATATCAACCTCTGTGGGGTTTTTAATGCCGAAAGAGTGTGGTTTTACGTTTTTTTTTCTCTTTTGGTTATAATGCTAATCCAATCAAATTTTAATGATTTTGTTTTTTTAATTTTAGAAAACTGAAAACGTCTTCCACTTTTGTATTCATAAACATTTTCATTTTGCTGAGAATATATATATATATATATTTATAGAAGGTTGTGGTTACAACTGTTTTTTTTTTGTAATATTTTTCCTTAAAAAAGTATATATATATATATATATATATATTACCTTCCTACTCTTTTACTTCGGATTAAAGAAAAACAATATATATATATATATATATATATATATATATATATATATATATATATATATATATTTTTATTTAATGTTTTTGTTTAATCCGTAAAAGAGTAGGAAGGTAATTTCCAAGAACCTGATCCTAATCAATATTAAAGATTTTAACATTAAAAAGTAATGCACGCAGAGAGCTCAATGTATTATACAGAGCCAATATACAATGTACATACGACACCTCTGAATTTTGAAAATTTTCTCTAACAAATATATATATATATATATATATATATATACACCTTATCCCAAACATGCGAAGTAGACAATAACGCGGCACCGTCGGCTCAGTTCATTCCCTTTACTAACAGTTATTTAACTTTACTAACATTTATGAATGCTCTTGCAGCGTGTTTGTTCTTTAACAGTGCCTTATTACTTTATTTTTTGCATTAAATATGTCATCGAATAGTGAAGAATATATATATATATATATATATATATATATATATATATATATATTATTTCCGTAAAAAAAAACTCTGTGTATTTAATTAAAAAAAAACAATATATATATATATATATATATATATATATATATATATATATAAAGAGAGCGTGAGGGATAGAGATAGAGAGAGAAGAAAACTCAACACATAGTTTAATAGTTTCTCAAGATAATATCCACTGAGCTTTCTATTTCTATCTAATTGATAATTCATATTGATAAGATAAAATTTTTCGGAATATCCCCGCCGTCTTCACGGGCTGCTATTCTCTCTCTCTCTCTCTCTCTCTCTCTCTCTCTCTCTCTCTCTCTCTCTCTGTCTCATATATATATATATATATATATATATAATTTTTTTCTTCTGTAATGCGAAGTGTGGGTGGCTTCGAATATTATTTTTTGTTATGTCTTAATGTAAGACACTCAGTTTTAGCTACATCAACATATATCTTGCAGTCAATTTAGTCAGCATGTCAATATAAATATATATCCATCATTCTTTTAATGCACAGGCCTACTACTTTTTTAAATAATTTCGCAGACTATGTTATTTTATTTATGATGACTGGATATTAGTTTCTGTCGTTCTATATTGTGTATCTGAAAATCCTGTTTTTATCGAGGTCGTCAGTGATTCTAAGCCCTTTGGCTAGCATCAAGGTGTAGCATCTGTTCTTACCAGCTTTACCTGATTCTGTCTTTCTCTTTCTATCTTCAATTTTTACTTTCTTTTTTTTATTTTCTCGTAGAAACCAAGTAGTATAGGCTCCCTTATTCCAAGCGATCACATCGTAATAGGTAATTACTCATTGGCAATGCGTAATGGGAATGCTAACTAAAGAAGGGAAAGACAGGTGGAATTCTTTTCGGATAGTAGTTGCAGTAATAGCAAAATAGAACGTTTTGACAGTATATTCTTATAAAATATGTGACGGATAGTTGCTTCATTCTTGTGGTAGATCTTAGCAAGTTCAAAATACGTTTCTTTTTCTTTCTATTTTTTTTAACTTAAAGGAATCCATTTATTGTTTCAATTTGGCGTACAACAATTACCTGTATCCCAGTTCCTGCACGCTGGAAACCTAACGAGCGAAAACTTAGGAATTGATTATTTCTGACGTTGGTGCCGAGAAACGTATCTGCGGATATCTGAGAACCGCAGTATATTTGCGCATACATGGAAAAGATTTTCGTATGTGTCTTCGTTTGCGTGTGTGAACGTCAGCACGTGTATGCACGTTCTTTGGTGACGGACTGAGGTGTGGTAAACTATTTTATACGCAGAAGATTTCATGGATTTATAGGTGCATTTCACAAGCATCCAACGGTAAATGTGCGATTTCTTTTCGATTTTACTATTAAAAGAATTTGCAGGCTTCTACACTCGGTTGAGGAACTGTTTTAATCCCTGTTTGTGAGTTCCGTTTGTATTTTCAGCGTGCGTTTCTTCCTTATATAAAAATAACGTCCTCAGCAGAAAAGGAAAAGTAAGTATTCAAGAAAGCAGATTGTCTTGTTTATGAATGTTTCCCGCAGCATGAAAACAATGTTATATAAGCTTCATTTTGCCAGTAATAAAGACCCGTCTCAACTTGCTTGACGGTTCAAGGTTTTCTCTAAGCTTATGTAATATTTCACTGACTCTTTTTTATTATTATTAATCTAGACGTCGTAATCAATGGAAGCAATATGAAATAGTTTATCTTTAATTCTATGAAGAATAAATGAATGCTGTCAGCAGAAGGGGAAATTTAAGATGTGTGTTACGTATCGGAAATACCAGGACCAAAACTATATTAAAACAAAATTCTTAAAACAAGACACTCATGAATACAGCCACGACCCTCTTCAACCTATCAAACGAGATGTTATCTACTGAATAAAAACAAATTCAGGGATCTTGAGGAGAAACAGACTGAAGTCGTCAATAAATATTCTAAGGCGATATCTAAATTATTTTATTTCATTAAATTGATTCATTTATTTATGTGATTTTCTACGAATTATATAACGTTTTAAGGATATTTAAAACTAAGATATATTTTTAGATTGCTAGAATATTTCTGAGATAACAATAACTTTCTGATAATGTTTCTACTATTTGCCGCATAGATTGAAAGAGAAGAGGTCGGTTCATATGTTTTATCAGGCTACTTGTACGTAATTGAATATAATGAACCCGACTGAAATTCGTACTCGGTTCTTCGATTTTTCATTTCGAACTGTTATTCATTACGTTGCAGTAGGGACGGTATTTTGTGTTCACCAAAACACAACCCGTACATGCATGCTCACGAAATTTGGTATTACATAGCAGTCACTCTTTAAATACAGAATTTTACGGCAAAGATTAATTTTAAAACTCTCTCCTAATTCGCATTATTATTATTATTATGTCATTTTTCATCATATTTCGATTTCTGCTTTGGTCTCACTACCAACCAAGTCTGCGGGGAGACCTAAGGCAGGTAATGGCGTGTTGTTATGGCTCCTTTTCATGTTTTTCTATCTTCCCTCTCATCTCCAGCATTACATAGATAAAGTTTTCCTTAGTGTGTGGGCTGTACTTAATAAGACAATTTTTTGTATGTCTCTTAAGCTGGGGTTTCCAGGGATTCTTTCAATGTGTTGTTTTGTTCCATTTTTTATCATTCCAAGTGCACCTACTATCACTGGCACAACTCTTGTTTTCAATTTCCACATTTTTTCTATTTCAATTTCCAGGTCTTTATATTTTGACAGTTTTTCAAATTCCTTGATTGCTATGTTACAATCCGCTGGACAAGCCATATCAATTAATAGACAAGTTTTCTCCTTCTGGTTTTTAACAATAATGTCTGGCCTGTTTGCTTCAATTTTTCTGTTTGTGTAGATGGTGTAATCCCATAGAATGGTTACATCTTCTATTTCTGTAACCGGTGCTGGGTGATGTTCATACCAGTGTTTGCCTACAGCTTTTCCATAATGTTTGCATATTGCCCAATGTAAATATTGCCCAACTCTATCGTGGCGATTTTTATATTCATTTGGGGCCAGCACAGAACAGCCTGAGATTAGGTGGTCTATTGTTTCTTGGTGTTTATCACAAAACCTGCATTTTGGATCCATATTATTATACATAATATTTGCCTGAAAGTTTCTCGTGAAAAGACTTTGGTCTTGTGCTGCAAGAATAAAGCCTTCAGTTTCAGACTTTAATCCATATTATTATTATTATTATTATTATTATTATTATTTTCTTTTTGATCTGCATTTGCTTTATGTCACGTCTTAATACATGTACCAAGGCAAACGAAGGATGTAATTTTTTTCGAATTTTTTCACTTAATCAAACAAAAGACCGCTATTAAAACACAAAGCTTAAATGGACAAAACTCGTTGCAGGATACGTCAAAACAGTTTTAGTTTTTAAGAAACACCTTTTTCTCTATTTCAATCTCAACTTATTTGTATTTGCTTAGATTTTCAAAAACCTTGGAGGTATGTTTATGTCACTTGGTACGCTCATATTAATCAGTCAAGTGTCTTCTTTGATAATAAGAAGTGGGCGATCTGTTTCCTCCACGTCAAATTCAAGATGGTGTTCATACGGCATTGCATCTGTTTTAGCCAGAAGCGCTGATAGATTTTCATAGGCATGTATTTACTTAACTACTACTACTACTCCTACTAATTCTTTTTACTACAACTACCACTATTATTATTATTATTATTATCATTATTATTATTATTATTGTTATTATTATTATTATTATTATTATTTCTTCTTCTTCCTTTGATTTCTGTTTTATACTCAATCATTCCTAATGTCAGAAGTGTTATCATGTCATTTCCCACTAAGGATTTCTGAGAAGAAAAATAACAAAAATATATATATTAAAAAAAAAGAAAAGTTTAATAAATAAAAGAAGATCACACATATTTTTCATACATAATGGTCTTGGTAAGGTGTGAGCTTTAATTGTGAGTACAATATTTTCCATTTATTTAACACTTGGTCTAAAATAGAAATCTCAATGAAATTTTACCAATCAATCCAAAGGATCCAATTACAACTAGAATCACGTTCCACATTTTGTGATTTCAATTTCAAAGATATCTTAGAACATTTAGGGACTGTAATGAAGATATCAAGATATATTCTGTTATGTGGTTTCTGATCACGATATCGCAAGGATTAGCTTTAATTGCTCTGTTAGAGTTCATTGTAATATCACATAAGACTGTTACATGTCGTATGTCTGTAAATGAATCTTGGTGGTGTTTCTACAAATTTCTTGACAGTTTTTTCCGAAAAATTACAGATATTTTAATGCACGTATTGGCCCATTCTGACATGCCGGATTTTCTATTCAGTGGGTGCCAATACTATGCAACCTGATACAAGATGGTCAATTGTTTCTGGATTTGTATTGTCCAGCATGAAGGTGTGAGCTTTAATTGTGAGTACAATATTTTCCATTTATTTAACGCTTGGGCTAAAATAGAAATCTCAATGAAATTTTACCAATCAATCCAAAGGATCCAATTACAACTAGAATCACGTTCCACATTTTGTGATTTCAATTTCAAAGATATCTTAGAACATTTAGGGACTGTAATGAAGATATCAAGATATATTCTGTTATGTGGTTTCTGATCACGATATCGCAAGGATTAACTTTAATTGCTCTGTTAGAGTTCATTGTAATATCACATAAGATTGTTACATGTCGTATGTCTGTAAATGAATCTTGGTGGTGTTTCTACAAATTTCTTGACAGTTTTTTCCGAAAAATTACAGATATTTTAATGCACGTATTGGCCCATTCTGACATGCCGGATTTTCTATTCAGTGGGTGCCAATACTATGCAACCTGATACAAGATGGTCAATTGTTTCTGGATTTGTATTGTTCAGCATGAAGGTGTGAGCTTTAATTGTGAGTACAATATTTTCTATTTATTTAACGCTTGGGCTAAAATAGAAATCTCAATGAAATTTTACCAATCAATCCAAAGGATCCAATTACAACTAGAATCACGTTCCACATTTTGTGATTTCAATTTCTTGACAGTTTTTTCCGAAAAATTACAGATATTTTAATGCACGTATTGGTCCATTCTGACATGCCGGATTTTCTATTCAGTGGGTGCCAATACTATGCAACCTGATACAAGATGGTCAATTGTTTATGGATTTGTATTGTTCAGCATGAAGATGTGAGCTTTAATTGTGAGTACAATATTTTCCATTTATTTAACGCTTGGGCTAAAATAGAAATCTCAATGAAATTTTACCAATCAATCCAAAGGATCCAATTACAACTAGAATCACGTTCCACATTTTGTGATTTCAATTTCAAAGATATCTTAGAACATTTAGGGACTGTAATGAAGATATCAAGATATATTCTGTTATGTGGTTTCTGATCACGATATCGCAAGGATTAGCTTTAATTGCTCTGTTAGAATTCATTGTAATATCACATAAGACTGTTACATGTCGTATGTCTGTAAATGAATCTTGGTGGTGTTTCTACAAATTTCTTGACAGTTTTTTCCGAAAAATTACAAATATTTTAATGCACGTATTGGCCCATTCTGACATGCCGGATTTTCTATTCAGTGGGTGCCAATACTATGCAACCTGATACAAGATGGTCAATTGTTTATGGATTTGTATTGTTCAGCATGAAGGTGTGAGCTTTAATTGTGAGTACAATATTTTCCATTTATTTAACGCTTGGGCTAAAATAGAAATCTCAATGAAATTTTACCAGTCAATCCAAAGGATCCAATTACAACTAGAATCACGTTCCACATTTTGTGATTTCAATTTCAAAGATATCTTAGAACATTTAGGGACTGTAATGAAAATATCAAGATATATTCTGTTATGTGGTTTCTGATCACGATATCGCAAGGATTAGCTTTAATTGCTCTGTTAGAGTTCATTGTAATATCACATAAGATTGTTACATGTCGTATGTCTGTAAATGAATCTTGGTGGTGTTTCTACAAATTTCTTGACAGTTTTTTCCGAAAAATTACAGATATTTTAATGCACGTATTGGCCCATTCTGACATGCCGGATTTTCTATTCAGTGGGTGCCAATACTATGCAACCTGATACAAGATGGTCAATTGTTTATGGATTTGTATTGTTCAGCATGAAGAAAACGTCTGTATCTGCTTTTAACTCTACATTATCTACCCACTGAAGCATACCGGGTTTGTCTACATCAGTTTCTTAGATGCAGGAAGAGAAGTTGCCATGAAGAGTCTTATCTTGATATCGACTACTACTACTCCTACTAATTCTTTTTACTACTACTACTACTATTATTATTATTATTATTATTATTATTATTATTATTGCATCTTTTTCTTGCATTGATTTCTGTAGTATACTCATTTCCTTCCGGGTCTCAACCACAGACCTAAGGTCAGAAGTGGTATCATGTAATTTTCCACTAAGCAGTTTTGAGAATAAAGATAAAAAAAATAAAAACAAAAAAATCGTCTTTGAATTAGTCCATTGTGTTTGGTTTTTATTTTCTTCTTTCATCTTTGTTTATGTCCCTGCAATACGTGAATTATGGTTTAATTGCACTTTTTCATTCACTTGATATTCTATTTCAATTTGTTGTTTTCTTTATTCCTGAATTAAGTTTCTTATTCCTTTCATGTTCCTTGACACAGCTCCTCAAGCAGACTCCTGTAGTTTCCAGGTAACTGTTAAGACCGATTGCTGTGGTTTTTGAAGACAGTTCTTGTTGAACTAATCATTTGCTTCTTCGAATCTGAGCACATACAATCAGCATCAGCTTTAAGATTATACATGTGGTGAGAAGCTTTATCGTTTTGACATCCATTCACTTAATGTCAGCAATGGTTCAATTAAGGATATTGAAACTGCATTGCACCACAACGACAGCCAACCACATTTGTAAATTCATCTGGGTATTTAAGATCAGACAAATACGTCTATATTAGATATTTCTTACTTTTTCCTTCGTTTCGGTATTCTTTACTCTATCTCTTTTTCTGACTTCGAGATATTTATACGCTTCTACTTATTCCAGTTCATTACAATTTTTGACAAAATCTAGATGTATTGAGTATATATCTGTAATTTCCCTTTTCCTGAATGTTACTTTTGCATATTTATCTAATTTGAAAACTATACCGAGTTCATCACTGAAATATTTTACACTGATGTGAATATCCTCCAACTCATTGTTGTCAAAGGCAAACAGACTGATATCATATATAGAATATGGCATTAAACACTTCCATTTTTACTTTATATCAATAGTAATGTATACGTAGTTCCTGCGAAATGACAGACAGAGACGAGCTGCCGACAAGGAGTCACAATGAAAGCTTCCTCGTCGGATATTCCAAAAAATTGAAAGAGGTTAAAACTTTGGTGGGGTTTAGGTATTATATAACTTTTCCACATTTTCTTGATATCTTTGAGAAAATCTGTTATTACCGAATAGACATTGTACGTATCCAAAGTCTAATGGAACAAAGAGTATGACTCACAATCAAAGGCCTTACGATATTTAGTATTCCGCTTCATGATCATCAGCAAGGAAAAAAGTGAACCCAAAAAGTTAGAGAAACTAAAATAAAACAAGTAAAGGCAACTGGGAATTGTTCTGTCAGAGGATGGGAACGGTGACGTTGAGATACAAAGACACATTGGCATGGCAAAGGACGTATTTCAAAGTTTAACCAGACTATTAAAAGACAGAAAAATCTAATTATGAACAAAGAAAAGTGTGCTTGATTGCTATGTGGTATCTGCCTTTCTGTATGAAAGTGAATGATGTGCGATCTCATTCAGTATAAATGAAGGCTTGAAGCAGAAGAAATATGGTTTTACAGAAGGATGCTGAGGTTCCAATAGCATAACACGTGACCAAAGATGAGGTGGTGGAGAGGACGGAAACGAGAGGAAAACTCATACTTACAAATGGAAGAGACAGAAGAGGTTCCTGGGACACGTTATGAGGAAAGAGTGTCCGGAGTGTTTAATGCTTACAGGACATAATAAAAGGAAAGAGAGACAGAGTAAAGCAGGTCTGAGCAAATAGATGTTGAAACGTGGGTTGGGAGAGATATCAAGAGAGAAAATATTGTGAGCAGTAAGAAAAGCCAGCTGAAAGTCCATAATCATCCTAGGTTGTAAAATATAAAGTAAATAACAACAAATCGATCATGATAACTCTAAAGTTTTCCATGTATAGAGCATTACACCGGTTTCGGGAATAAATAAAATATATAAAAATCTGAGAAAAAACACTATTAAGAGAGAAACACAATGGCATTGCATTTAAATTTTCGAAGATCACATGTGACTGGAAAACTAGGAATCAGAAGTGTGTTGCATAAACGATAAGTGCGATAGAATAAACTATTAGATTAGAACTTACAGTTACATCTAGCAAATTGAACTGTTAATCTATTAGGCCCTATTACCAATCTCGTACTGTTCTTATATTCATAAAGACTTGGTACTTAAGAGAAAAGTTCCTCAGAAGAATTACCATAAAATTATTATTGGAAACGTCACAGCAAATTTTCTCTAGAGCAGTGAAAATTCATAGAAGCTGATATATCAGGTCGGGAACAATAGTATTGCAGATTCTTTATTTTATTATGAAACACTAAATACATAGCAGAAGATCCAGATCAGATGTGACATCAATATTTTAAGCAAAGTCGAATAGCTACAAGTTACAAGACAAAGATCAGATTTTGCTAAACACTGTATATTGTTCTCAACCGCAGAAGCTCAAAGAACAAACTGGCAAAAGATTGTCGCTACAAACTCGGTGGTTATGAGCATTTTGGGAAACGATTTACAGCAAAATAGCTACCTTGTTGTAGTTCCCCATGTTATGTTTCTTCAATGAAAATCCTGAAAATAATTTCTAAGACCCCTTTGATGAATAGTGTAAGTTTACATTGACACCAAAGAAAATTAAAACTGCAAAATGTCCATGTAATTTTAGAAGGGCATTTTTATTTCATATCTTTTCATGTAGTCGATCATGGCTTTCCAGATTCCTTGATATATTATATTTGTGAATTAGCATGAATGCTAGGCAAGAGTTTTCATTGCGGTTTAAAATTTATATATTCCTTAGAGATACCAGTCTACCCTGCTATTTAACAATCATCTGTGATAAGAATAAATGGATAAATAGCACTTTCAATGACATTTACGATCATATAAACGCTGCTAGCTAAACTGGAATTTGAACGTCTTCCAGATTATATATTTCCATGCTAATATCTGTTAGGTTACCAACAGAACATCTTCTATACGATGTAACCATTCTTGACGTGGGGGACTATAGCTCTCCACCAATCTCTGTCCTTTGAAAATGTATATTAAAACTGAAATTTGAAACATACTTTCTTGAACTTTTAATCAGTTTAGTAACTTCAAAATAAGATAGGCAGAGACACTCATTTTTATTGCCATGTTTACGAAGTTTCGGCCGTTGTACACTCTGGTCTTATTCATTTGCTAAGAATTTCGAACAGAACCGTTTATGTCGATCATATGCGTATATCATTTTCATTCCATGTGCTATGACACTTCCAGATGTCATGTCCTAATCTCCCTTTCACACAAATCTTTAAGTTATTTGTTCACCACTGCTTTAGCCAAGTATTGAACTCACAACAATTGGAGTCAAATCACTTGATTTAACCAACGCTTTTATTCACTGAGCCATGTGTCTTCAAAAAATAAAGACGAGGACGACAGTCTGAAAAATATGAATGATTTAAGTACTACCTCATTTCAGAAGTAAAGACAAAATACTGAAGGATATGCACTGATCTGATATACTAAAAATATGTAGAGGAATAGAAAAGTACCACCTGATCCCGATACATATATAAAACTGTTTTAGCAATAAAGCCAAATATAACCGTCCGAACCATGTAAATAATACTACCTCATCCAAGAGGTATAGACAAATATTAGCTGCTTATCGAAGAAAAGGGTGGCAAAACAAATGCCAGGGATAGAAGACAGACAGTACTTTCTGTTATTATTTGTCACCAGGCATAGTAGTGATATGAATATTTGTATGAAAATACTCTAACTTCGGATCCTGAAATATTTGTTCTCCCACGATCTTAGTATCCTATTACTCTTTTGGGGATCAGTATAAACTAAATTATACATTTAATAAATAAAGATTTCCACACTATTTAAAATTTATAATGACCTTAATTTAAAATATGATAATACCTGAAATAATAATTAAAACTGGAAAACGTTCAGTTCATAATATGCATCTTATGATTGCATAATGCATGAAACTCCCAGTCGTGTTTGAAACATTGGATAATATATATATATAATATATATATATATATATATATATATATATATATATATATATTAATGCAGGTTTCATTGAATAATAGAAAAGTTCTGTCTATTAATTTGGTGTAGGATCCGTTCGTACCGTCTGATATACTTGATGGTGATATCGTTGAAAGACAACAAAAAATCACAGTAATTGTTGATTTTTTATCGGGTCTAAGCTTTCGGCTCACATAAGCCATTATCAAAGAATAAATACTAACACAAAGTAAACATAGAACATTTAAGTTATTAACAATAAAGAGAATTAAATCGAAGAGACAAGTCCATCCCTACCGTGGCGGATAGCCGCAGCCAGTGACAAAATGGTGGTGTTGGGGTCCCTGATCCGATTACAGTCATTTGAGTATATTAGTTGGGATGTCAAAATTTATCGTCTTCAAACGTGGTTTGACATTTCAACTCGTATAATATTAGACCCGATAAAAAACTCAACAGTTACTGTGATTTTTGTTGTCTTTCAACGATATCACCATCAAGTATATCAGACGGTACGAACGGGTCCTACACAAAATTAATAGACAAAACTTTTCTATATTATTCAATAAAAGCTGCATTAATGAAAAAATGCTGCCAAAATACACACAATATATATATATATATATATATATATATATATATATATATATATATATATATGGGAAGATGCCCGCATGAAAAGTGAGATACTTAAGATTTTATTAAACCTGGAAAAGAACAGGACAAGTTATTAATCATTGAAAAGTAATGGACAAGATATTCTAGTGAAGTAAAAAATAAGAAAGTTTTTACTTAAAATATTGCATTCAAATTTTATTTTTAGCTGCAATATTTTAAGTGAGAAATTTTCTTATTTTTAACTTTACTAGAATATTTTGTCTAGTACTTTTGCCGGTCTAATATAATCTTAAGAAAATTACTTTTCATGTGCACGTTTTTCCATGTAATTTAAGAAATTTTCCAGGCATTGTTATTAATTTAATATAAATTTCATGAGGAAAAAAAAATGAAAAAAAAATAAAAAATATAAAAATGCAATTGATTACAAAGAGCAAACAAATTGATTACTCATAATTAATTCTGATAATCAATTCCGATAAAAAGGTAAGTGATAAGCAATGTTCGATTTACGAAATTATAAAAAATATCATCAGAATTTAAATGTTGAAAACTGCATGCAAGAATATTAAGAAAAAAATTATAAAGAACATGATTTCTTAGAAGCGTTAGTTACTAACTTATGTACTTAGTCTCCCTATTCGGACTTCACATATTTTGATTTAATTTTTCTATACTTGATCAAATTTTAAAAAGAACTTTCAAATATTTAGCTAACGATATGTTCTATTTATCTTTGTAAAGTGTTTGAAATTTGATCGAAAATTTAATAAGTGGTGAAGCTGCTTAGATTCACTTATAGTTGGACTTGAGAATATATTCTATTACTGCCCTGATGGAATGGTAAATGCTGCGTACAAATAACTCCTGCATTTAACTTCCAGAAATACCTTTCTTATTTTAAATCGGGAGGTATTTATTTGGCTTCTGCCGTGCCCTATAAATTCCCGTTGTTTAAATATAAGCCCATGAGAAAATTTCACGAAATAGCAGATGTCCACTGCACCGTGACTTGTTCCAGAGTTCGAACCCAAAGTTCATTATTCTTCCTCCACAGATGCTGTTTCTTGCTTCAGGACAACATGCTAGGTGGATTAGTTTTTGAAGTTACTTTCTTTTAGGCATTACCTAAAGATGCAGCACCTACAAGACAGCAGGTGGTTGATTCAAGCTGGTTTTGAATTCAAAAATCTTTCCTCTCCAAGATCGCTTGCCAAGCTATAGAATCTGGCTTTCTATTACCTATTGTTAGTGAGGACAAGAGAGGCTTCTAGCACGTAAGTGAATGTAATGAAATCAACTGGAATTTGCATCCGGCTTTTCCATTCTTTAATCCGAGTTGCAATCCATCACACACCATAGTTCCTCCACCATGAAGCGTGCCAATTAACTGAGTACATTTACATGTTAAGAAAAATGAACATCATAACCGCGTAGTTCTGAAACACTCTCACATTTAAAATCATAAAAAGTCAATAATCTTATATTGTGACAGATATCACGTGTATATATGTATATCATTTATGTATGATGAATGATACTCTCCAAAACATTATCCCCTGACAATTCACTTATTTTTAAGAAAAACCTCTTAACTTAAATGAAATATAGGCAGGAAATCCAGATATTAAAATAGTAAAAAAATGTAGAAAGCATTTTTATAAAATGAATGTCTATAATTTGAAAAGCTATCCACGTTTATAAGTGCCATTATTTTGGAAAACTTTTGTATTAAGCATCGAACATTATTTATCCCAATATCTGTTTTTTAGCAGGCTTTTAGCCATATCACCTTGAATACACCGGTTCTCGCTCGATCACGGAAGTTAAACAACGTTGAGTCTGGTCAGTACCTAGATCGGTGACCGCTTGGGAATACCAGGTGCTGTAAGCCTTTAGTGATGGATGTGCGTTCTGACGGCCATATCATGTTGAATACATCTGTTCTCGCTCGATCACCGAAGGTAAACAACGTTGAACCTGGTCAGTACTTAGATGGGTGACCGCTTGGAAATACTAGGTGCTGTAAGCCTTTAGTGACGGATGTACGTTGTGGTGCATTGGATATCGTCCTGGAAAGAGAAATCGGTGAGCCCAGTTCGAATTCCAGTTGAATACCCTGCATTCACTTAAGCACTGGTACCCTTGGGAAAGCTATTAATCCGTCCCTTCCCTCCAGTTATGGGTTAAATAAGAGGGTAAGACTTGGGGACTCTACCCTTAGAAAAAACAAATCCCAATGAATCTTGATACTTGAAAAGAAAAAAGTATTACTAGACACAAAACTTATATAAAAATAACAATAAAATTGTTGAAAGGAAAAGGTATTACCAGCAATAAATAAATAAAATTTAGTTGGCAATAAATAACCTGCCGAGGCTTATATGCCATAAAAACCAAACAACCAACTATATTTTAGTTATTTACTTAAACCAATCAATATATCTTTGCTTTTTGTGTGTTATTACAAGATATCAGTTATTATTTTTGTATCGACCAATAGCTCATGATTAAATCTGTCATATACACTTTTATTGCCCTCTTCAACTTGATATTTTTCTTATTAATATCAAACTGTTACTGTATGGATTTGTCAGATTTCTCCCAATGGGTATTGTTTTTTTTGCAAGGATGTGAGAGGTCAGCCATTGCTTCATTCTTGACCAGTTGCTTATATATCCTTTTTCTCTCCGGTTCGTCCCAGGTGTGCACATAGAAATCGCAGTATAGGGTGGAAAATATGACATTCTACTCTCATGTTTTGAGCCAGTTTCCTTATTTCCAGTTGAATTGTTTCATAATCTGTTAATGACGTTTTTCAAACGGCGTAAAACTCAAATACAAAGTGAATGTAAAGACCAGACTGATATTGTGAGATTATGATTGCACATTTTGAATCCAAAACAATGGTGTGATAGGATTCCATGTGTATATATTTGAAGATCGCATTTTCAACACAGCTAATGAATATGCACACATACGTTATCAGTGTACGAATTTGTGCGAGATTTTAACAAAACTAAAACTTTGTTTAGTTTCTTTTGAAATTCTCTTCAATTTGTTGATATTGACTAAGCGTTTGTAATTTTCGTCTGAATAAGTAAACCGACTGACTATTTTTGTAATATAAAATTCAAAAGTAGTTTTAATTTTCTTTTCTTTTCTTCATGTCAACACTAGATTTAGCGTTTTCTTATGCTCATATTGTAAATTCAGTTTGTGTCATTGATCTTGATTTGCATATGTAACAACTCCTTCAAAATTTCGAAAAATTGCAATAAATATATTAAACATATATTTTCGGTTTACATTATGAAAGAAGAAAATAACTCACGCGAAATACCTTTCTGAATTATAAATACGTTTTTGCAATGCTTGATATAATACCCTATTTTTTTTTCTTTTATCAGTGACCTTCCGAAATGGAAAGTAGCTGCGTATTTTGAATTTTACTGAAAAAACTTTTGCCAACATTTTATATTTTCTTTTTTGCTATACTAATAATATTTATTCACTGGAAACTTACCAATATTGATTGATATTTACTTTTTTGTTTTCCATCACCTTTCATTGATAATTGCTTTTCACTTTTAAGCATATGGTTTGTGTAGCTGAAAGTTAATATTAACCAAAAGTATCAAATATAAACTTTATAACAACTTTTACTCTCAAAAATAATGCAAATAGATTTTTCTTAATGAACTATGACATTTCTTTCAACATTATATAGCAAGCAACTTGATGATAATCTAAGACATATAAATGTATTTTTACTTATATTAATAATAGCGTCAGTGAAATCTGAAGATAATACACTTCTCGCTATTATAATAAAATTATGGTTTTACATCACACACACCTTTTAACAATACACTCAAATATTTACTCAGACAACTTTTTCGTAATCAAATACAAACCAGATTCTAATAAAATAAACAAGAACATTTTAGCATTAAGCAACCCACCTACGCCCGATATATCCTAAATGCAAATGCAATTAATTAAAAAAAAACATTATCTTATACGTATTCCGATGTAAATGTTATAGCCAATGTAAACTGGCCTTCAATTTATTGGATCTGAATTATAACAAGTTAACATGTAGTGTCAGTAAATCGTAACTCAAAATTAAAAACATTTCATCTGCAGTTTTCGTAGTATAAAGATATTTGACTTCCAAGTGTGGCTAACTATAATATGCTCTTAAAATGAAGAAATATATATTCAGTTGCTACATATATTTTTCTCGGGATTAAATCAAGATTGTTGTATAAAACGTAAGTTGTCATATTAGGCGATGCAATAAGAAATGTCACGGACGATAAAGTAAACTGCTGATGGAACATTCCTAATATCAGGTGACGAAATGGGAAAGGTGTTGATATAGCAGCTCCTGGTCAATATCTAGATGGGTGTCCTGTTCAGAATAGCAGCTTTTGTAAGCTTGAATATAATGGATGGTGTAATGGATAACGACTCGAATTAGCAAAACGGAGAATTGAGTTCCGGTTTCAGCCAGGTTTGTTATATGCACTTAAAAACAAAACAAAAAAAAACTTGAGATAGGTTTGAATCTAATTATTCTCACCCTGATTATGGGTTAATTAGTATGATTCCTATCAGTAATTCGTTATTATCTCCTAAATAATTTTACAATCTAAGAATATTTTCTGACTTTAAAGAACCTGAAAAGATTGATTAAACCTAAAAAAATGAGTTATTAATTATCTAGACTTCTGAGATGAGGTAGTATTTACATTATTCGGACTGTCGGTCTCGTCTTTATTGTCATATTCACAAGGTTTCAGCTGTTATACTCTCCAGCCTTCTTCAGTTGATTGAAATTTTGAGCCAAACACTTTATTTCAATAACTAGAGTATATTGGTCTTGTTTCATCATCCATGCACAAACATGTTTTAGTTATCTCCCTTTAACTTGACACATGGCCTATTGGATAAAAACGTTGGTTAGCTCCAGGGACTTGACAACCACATATAAATATCGAACTCTTTTTATTACCTGTGCTAAACATATAGTAAGATATACTAAACATGATACTCTCTACTTCTGTCTAAATATTCGATCTTTATTTCACACATGATGTTTTTGTATTGGCTGTGAGTGAAATATTCTATTAAATTTAAAATAAAATATATTATTGCTAAAAATAAATAGAACATCAGCGTAAGAGATATATATATGATTTTGCATTTTATTATAGAAGTTTTCAATTACAAATAAGTCATTCAAAGGAAATACTCTAAAGCTAAACTTTGACTAAGTTTGAAATTAGCTTACTTTTACTACAACTAACTACTTATTTGCAGCAAACTATTGTTACATGATTACTGCATGTTTACAGTTTAAATTATTTTTCTAAACAAAGTATGGAAAAATTCGTGATGAAATAAGAGAAAAAAAGAAGACCTCTATTTAAAAATATGCATCCGCAAATATTTCAAATTGTTAATTTCACGAATATCATCATCTTTATACGTGTATTCCACTTTTCTAAAGGTTATGTCCCGCTGGGATATTGATGGCCATGACTTTCCACAGATTTCTTTATCTTTACTATCTGCTTTTTTGGGAAATATAGTGGTATAAAAGGATGTACGTTGTGCTGCAGTGGATATCGGCTCGGAAATAGAAATCGGGGAGCCGAGTTCGAATTTCAATTGAATTCATTGTATCCACTTACGCACATATACCCTTGGGCAAGGTATTAATCCGTTTCTTCCTTCTAGTTGTGGGTTAAATAACAGGACAGTCTGGGTTCTATATCCTTGGCTGGTAACTACTCTTCCACAGAAAGTAATGGCAACCTAATGCGAATAACCTTCTAGCCAGTCAGTCATGTCTGTTTGGAGACATGATCGCCCAAGCGTGTATTTTGTATGGAACTTAACTGACTGAGTGGTATAAATCTCTTTTGTTTTACCCACGATTGAAAATCCTAGATCTTTTTTAACTTTTACTGGCTACGCTCTACATCTGGAGAGCAAAGTATATATTACTATTTGACCCATACTTGTGGGGGTGAAATAATGGATTCATATGTTTCGATGATGAAACTTGACTTCTGATTGTCATTTCAAATATCGATGCCTATAAGTGTATGTTAGTAAACAAAAATGTAAATAAATAAATGACAAGAGTTTTGATTTTCTCTGTTTTGTTTAAAATTTTCTAAAGCACCAAAATAAATATACAACAATCGTATTGCTATTATGTCTGTGAGTAAATGTTCTGTTAGTATAAATGATAGCTGTTATGAATGGGAACCGGAGTGCTGAGTTCTTTACATTCCCATACTCACAAATAATTTTGAAAAAGTTATAAATGTAACTTAACTCCAAGATATAGGTTAAATTGCTAGTCTTTTAGCTATAAAAATAAACGCTATTCTTAACAATTCACTGGTAAATGCAAAAGAATTTTTCTTAAAATTCAAAATATGTTTCGGTTTTAAATAACACAAGAATGGTCGATAAGCAGGAAAGATCAATAAATCGATCAGTAACATGGATCAGTTCATAGTATTACTCGTTTTCACTTTTACTATTGACTCAAATTGAAAATTTGATCATTTTTCTAAAAGAAATCACGCTAAAATATCCTGTTATAAACAAGATTGCGTCACGTTAGATTAAATTTACTCTGTTCTTTCATGGGTTGTGTCTCTTTAGTAGGTGAGTAATCATGGTCCCTCACTACTTCCTTTTTGTCATGGCACTATACAGTTTCTCGCTTTGCCAAGCTTTCCATCTCCTGTTCCGTTAGCCAGTCACATAAGCTCGTTAGATAAAGGTCCGCTGCCTTTCCTATCCGTCCTGCCTTCGACATGACCTGTGTAAGTAATGTCCCCAAGCCCCTTTTGTTATTATGTTTCCACTAAATTTAAGCTGTGTCTGATTCTGAATATGTGTTGTTTTTGTTACTATTTTATCTAAGCCTTTCTCTTTGCTTAATCGATCCGTACATTTAATTGTCATTATTTTCCGTAGAACCTAATTTTTGTTACGTCCACTTTTCTCCTCATATGTGGTTAGATTGTCCAGTATTCATTGCCATGCAAGACAATTCATATCACATAGCAATTCATGGTAATTTTCTTTGTTTCTCTCGAAATATTGACAAAAAGAACTGTAAGCTTTGTTAAATAGTTATTCAAAACATATCCATGCTTCAACTGATTATTCGACCGTGGCACGAAACAACAGTTCAAATGGCATAACCCAGATAATGTAAGCAAAAAGATTATTGATTCAGCATTATTGATTCACTAAAGGTATTTTTGTACATATGTCATATTATAGATCTTTTATTTTAAAGATGATCAAAGAAAACGTGTAGGAAAACCCTACTACAATAATCAACCAAACAGAATAATAGGCACCATTATGTAGAACAATATTTCTGACGTACGAATACTGTTGCTAAGCAACGTCGTAGCTAAATAGGTGTCTCTTAAGGAATAACACGTGCGAGTGATATCGTAGATAAAGGCTCGATATTTGAAATCTGTGGGCCGAGTTCTAATCCTAGTCTTTTTTTTATATTTACATACGTTAATATATACATATGAGAATGGTATGATCCGCCATTTCCCCTCAATGCTATGTGTTAAGTAGTAGCGCGTGTATCAGTAAAATACTATTATTATCCAAAGATTTCAACAATCTAAAAATAATTAGTGGAAAATGCTTAAGAGCTGTAAATAAAAAAAATCGATAATTCAAAAAATTATGATCTATCCTGTTCCCACATAATTTGTGGTGAGATTCATTGCCGAGCAAGAGAATTGATCTCACATAGAAACATCGAATACTTTTTATTTCCTGTTTGAAGTCCCTTTGGACAAACATTTTAGTCTTCCCTTTAAAGAATGTGCGTCCGAGATCTCCTCTTGGATTAAGGCTGGCATCGATGCTTTCATCCCAGCCAGGAAGTTGCCACTTAAACCCTATTCGTCCCCCTATTTCTTCCCTACTTGTTCAGCCGCTATGATCCACAGAAATCACTTCTTCCGGCTTTATCAGTCACTCACCTGACCATAATAGGAGACAGCGTATAGCATCCCGTAAGTTTGGATCCAAAGATTACTGGCGGTTCTGTAAATGTGTACTAAATAACAGTAATTCCTTAATTCTCCCTTAATCAATGAATTTGAGTTCTTCACATCTCCAGCGGACAAAGGCTGAATGCTTTGCTAGCAGATTCTCCGCCAAATCAACACGGGATTTGTTTGGGTTATCCGTGTCCGACTTCCTACATTAAACCGAAGCGCAATTGAGTGACGTCCACATTACCCACACGTTGGTCTCTAAAATAATTTTAAAGCTTGACTCCCATAAAGCGAGCAAAGCAGACGCAATCCCAACCATTGTCCTAAAGAAATATGCTCTTTAACACTCCTCTGTCCTCTCCAGACTCTAAAACCACTGCCTCTCTACTTATTGCTTTCCTGCCTGCTGTAAGTCCTCCTCTGCGGTTTCTGTATTTAAGAATTTTGGAGAACCCTCTGACCCCTTTAATTATCACCCTTTTACCCTCCTACCGATTTTTGGCAAAATGATCGAAGTGATTATCAATACCGATTCGATATTTCACAGCCTACAGTCTCTTCTCTCACAAACAGTATGGCTTCCACTTCACCATGTCTACTACTGATATTCTAATGATCATCACTGATTATATATACCAGGCTCTCGAGCTGTTGCCTAGGATATCTCCAAAGCGATAGACAGAGTCTGGTATCCTAGCCTTTTACACAATCTACTGGCTATGGTATGAATGGACAATTGTTTGATCAATTCCAGTCATTCTTTTCAAATTGCGCAATGAAATCAGTATTGAACGGACATACCTTCAGATACTATCATACAAACGCAGGTGTTTCTCAAGGCTCTATTCTAGGTCCTGTCCTTTTTCTGATCTTCATCAACAATCTTCCTGATGTAATCAGATTCCAAGTAGGCATCTACGCTAACGACAACGACTTACACACTCGCCTCAATCAGAAATCCGCTGAGGCTGACAAAGCTAACCTTGCTGCTGAGCATGAAAAGGACCTACAATATTTGATGGACTGGGATAAGAAATGGCTCGTGAATTTTAATACTTCCGAAACAAAGCTGCCATCTGTTGACCACCATAGACCCTCGCACTTGCCCCATTCCATTAGCATGGATCAAGCTAGTCTCCCTGAAAGCAAAAACTGCACTTCTTTGGCCTACCTAACTCTCTCAGCCAACCTCAACTCTAATGACTACATCGAATCTAAATCTACTTCTAGGAAGGTCAATTTACCGTGTAGGGCCAGGAAGTTTTTCCTGTTTTAATCCATCCTGCACATATATAAAACTACCATCTGCCCGTGTATTTAATCCTGCTGTCACTTCTGATCGGGTGACACTACAGTTCATCTCGGGGTTTCTTGACAAGTTCCAACGGAGAATCTGCAGTGTGATCAATCGCGATAGCTCTGCTTCAATCACATTCTCGACGGCGTAATGTGGGTTCCCTCCGTATCTTCTACAAATACGTTGGCGGCTTCTGCTCCGACGAGCTTAGCTCCATAATGGCACTCTGCAGGAATTTACTCGAGCTACTAGACTATTATCTACGCCACAACATTTTACACTGAAACCGCAACTTTTATTCTATCACCTTCATTTCTTGCACTTCCCGCCTGTGGAATTCCTTGATACTCTGGCAGCTACAATGTCCACAAATTTAAATGTAAGGTCAATTACCGTCACATATTTCTATGACTCACATCCTTTCCCTGATGTTCTTTTCCCGTCTACTGTAATCTCATCAGCTCTCTTCACACCAGTGTTCTCATCCTTTTCTCTTGTTCATCTTTCTTATCACTCTCCTCTTATGTAATCCCCTGCGCACCAGTGGCAGTTCTGCCTTGCATGGGGTGAAATGATTATAAAAACAACATAGACAAAACAAATAAAATCATTAAAGCATAGCTAGCATTATTTCCTGATTACTTTTCTTAGTTTTGATTGCGGCACAAGGGATATAGAAAAATGAATTTATACTATATAGTAACAAGAAATTCAGTTTTTCGTTTTTCTTAATATATATACTTTTTGATTCTTCCGAAAATTATATGTACATAAAGGGGGCAAATAAAATTATTAATACAGGGCAAGTATTGTTACCTACTTTTTCCTCTATTTCTGGAAGCATTTAAATTCCACGTCGGTAAAAGTACACGTACTATGAGGCTAACCACGAGTCGACCAATTTTTTGGTATCTACATAAGAATGGAAGTGCTGCTCAGCTAGGCCATGTTCTATCGATTCATTAATCGGAGGGACAGTGACAGGTGAATAAGGCGGGTTGAGTACAACTTCCCATTTAAGCGTGCCCAAGTTTCCCAACATGAAGCCTATCATTGTCATGTTCCAAAGTCCCTTTGTCGTATCTATGCTCTTATAGCAGCCGTTTTCTCTCAAATTTCGGCTAAAACAAATCAATTGTAGTCGATAGCTATCTCACGTGAGTTTCGTTCAGTTTGTCTCAAATTTTTCGACTTCAAATCTTTTCGGTATTTCTTTATCATCAATATTAAATTAAATTTTGAAGTGTATAATACAAACAATTGGTTTATCTGCATGTTGTTTTCGACAGAGCTTGGGCTCCATAAGTCTCAACAAGAATTCTGTGTACATCAGTTCCTGATTTCTTTTTTAAAAAGTAGTGTAGTAAAATTGCCCAAAAATACACTTTCTTTTGCACAAAATCTGACTTGTTTAATGTTGTTTACACTTCAGCAAAATGGTATACACTGAATTTCAAGATTGCTTATAGTACTTTCTTATAGATGAGCAACTATCTGAAACTACAGTTCTGTGAACGATATCAGTTGGAAAACAGTGTGAACTTATTGAAGAGCCTAACATTTTGACAGAATTTACAGTTTTTTGGGTTTTTTTTATTCTATTGATTTGTTTATAGAGAAACTGAACAAATCAAATCATTACAGTCATTGTTTTGTGCTACTGTTATTTGCGTGAATAGCAGGAAAGCTAAAATTAGACCAATTAATGTATACTAAAGTGTTGTAACAGGAGATGGAAAGTGCGACACAGAGATCCGAAGGCGAATTGGCATGGTGAAGGACGCGTTCCAGAAGATAAGACACAGGAAACTTTCACTAGAAACAAAGAAGAGGATACTAGATTGCTATGTGATGACAGTTCTTCAGTCTGGCAGTGAATCTTTGACAATATCATCAAAGATGAAGGAAAAACTTGAAGCAGCTGAAATGTGGTTCTACAGAAGGATGCTGCGGCTATCATGGACCGAGTATGTGATCAATGATGAGGTGTTTGAAAGAATGGCAACAAAAAGAAAATTAATAGTGAGAATCAGGAAGAGACAAATAAAATCATTAAAGCACAAAAAGCATTGTTTCCTGCGACTTTTCTTCGTTTCACTTGCAATAAAAAAATGTAGGGTAATACATGTATAATATATATTGAACTGTTATTATATATTATATAGTAAAGAGATGTACAGATTTTGTGTTTTTAATTCTTTTTTCTAATGAAATTTACATCGACATAAACATAAATAAATTCATTAAACACAGCTAGCATTGTTTCTTGTCGCATCTCTTAGTGAGAATCGCAACCAAACGAAAATAGACCAATTAATGTACACTATCTGTTGACAATCTGTGCAGTTTTTCTTTTATGTTTACACTCACATAAAAAGAACGAAACATATGGTCAAAGCAGAACTAATATTGTTCCTTGTTATTTTTCTTAGTGTTAATCGCAAAAACAAAGCAAAATAGAACAACTCATCTATTTTATACATTTAAAAGGCGTACAGTTATTTCTTTTTTTAATTCTGTTTTTTTTTTACCGTTTCTAACGAAATTTACATTCACATAAATAGAACAAATAAAATCATCATGTTTCTTGCTACTTTTCTTAGTGAGAATTGCAACATAAGAAAACAGAGTAATTAATATATACTATATATTAACAAGTTATGAAGTATTTTTAATTCTATTTTTTCTGCCGAAATTTATATCCAAATAAATAAAACAGATAAAGTCTTTAAACAATACACATCATTGTTTTTTGATTGTTTTCTTAGTGTGAATCGCAACAAAAGTAAAATTGAGCAGCCAATGTCTACTACGGTTTTTATTTTTTTATACTATTCATTTTTTATCTTTTAACGAAATTTACACCCGCATAAACAAAACAAAACCCAACATTAAAGCAGTTATAATTTTCTAAGTGTGAATTGTAAAAAAAAAAAGAAAGAAATATGGAACCGTGAATATATTGACAAGCTATACAGATTTTTTTTCATTATGTTTTTTTCATTGCTTTTTTGGGCTTTATTTTAGGCTTGCCCAATTTTGAAGAATCTCTGAGCCTATATGGTGTTTTCAAATCAGTGCATTTATATGTAGGCCGGTTCTATACGTACATTGGTGTTGATGAGATTGCTATTTACGCGTAAATAAATATGTCACGAAATAAACGGACATGTTTGTATATCTTTGCATTTGTTTACACCCGGCAAATATTTCTGATTATCCATATGAATAATTTTCCCTACGTTTCTCTATTTATCCATCGATGGGGATAAACACGTAGAGTTATTAATTTTTTCAAATAAGTATGATAGGATATAACGGGTTTGTTTTTTTTTCTCTCTCTCTCTCTCTCTCTCTCTCTCTCTTTCTCTCTACCCCTGTATACCTGTATATATCTGCCTGTTCTTATATATATATATATATATATATGTATATGACTGTCCCATTTATCTATCTATCTAGATAGATAGATAGATAGATAGATATCTGCTCATTTATGTTTGACTTTCTGTATCTTTATCTGTAACATTACACACACACACACACACACACACACACACATATAAATATATATATATATATATATATATATATATATATATATATATATATATATCGTTGAATGCACAGGTTCTCGTCCGATCGCCGAAGTTAAGCAACATCGAGTCGAGCCTGGTCAATATTTAAATGGGTGACCATTTGGGAATACCAGGTGCTGTAAACGAAAGGGCCAAGAATGGTCCACCGGTCCTCCAGGTTTGGGGGTTGGGTGCAGGGCTAACAACCCTGCCTTGTAAAAAAACAGTTGCTGCCCTATGCACCATTGAGTGTGATGGATAAATGATGATGATATATCTATCTATCTTAGTCTCCTAATCTATCTATATAATTATATTTTGTATTTCAGACCGTCCTCGGTCCTTCATCAGAAACAAATGATTTTTTGTTTCTGATGAAGGACCGCGGACGGTCTGAAATATAAAATATAATAGTAGAAATAAACAAATACTGTCAAAAAAACACATTTTCAAACTCAAAACGTTTTAATATTCTTTCCTATACATATTAAGACAGTATACGTGGATCATAACTATGCTATCTGTCTATCTATCTATCTATCTATCTATCTATATATATATATATATATATATATATATATATGTTTACATTTCAATACTTTAATTTTCCCTTTCCATTCCTATCGAACTCTAACATCAAATGTAACATAAGAAAAATCCACCTCCAGTCATTAACAAGGTAGATTATTTCAACGTGCATTCGATTTTTTAAGAATAAAAGAAATTAAATTTCGACATTTTCAGTATGTAGAAGATGCGTCAAATTGTCGTCACCTCAATCGTTCATTTAGTGTGCAGCTTTTATTTGACTTAGATTTAAATTTGGAATACATGTATTTCGGGTATTGTAATAGTGAATGTTACTCCAGTTAGAAAGGCTGATATCCGCTGACATTATTGTTCTTGGTTGTAGTACTCGAGTGGAAAATGTGATCTTTACCGAAAAGAGAATTTCTTCACAAGATTAACTGAACTTTGTTCAATAGAACCTACACGAGAAACATGTAAATTAAGAGGTATATTTATGCTACATCTTGTATTTTTGAAAGCCACTCCTCCTTTCATGGAACATGAATACATCACACTTTGGAATAGACCCCTCAAATAATAACAGTGAACCTTTATTAAATTATAGTTATTCCAAAAATATTCTATACTAAAAAAAAGTTTGATCCACAATTACAATATTACATTATATCATGTATCAGGGCATTGTCAGCAACTAAATTGGCGTGATGAAACAGCCAGGGTTTGTCCTGCCACAAATCTCGTCAAATCTCGGGCTCTGAGCGAAGTAAATATCACAGGATCTCTTTGCAGATTTTCTGACTTATTGTCTAGCCCCCTGGCAAGAATTTACTGTAGATGACACATGAAGCTCACACATCGCATCCAGCCCCGTTAGTTTCTTTTTAGACAGACCTTGTACATTCCGTTTTCTCACTAGTGACTTATTTGGACTGGATAATAAGTATTAAAAAAGCTGAAGTTGTCCATTAGCCAAAACTAAACCGTAAACCAACCAGTGGAGAAGAACTGCAACATCGTACGTCGGAATTTTTGTCCTCAAAACTGTATAAGATAAAACTCTATGATTGCTTCCCTTACAGCTACAACTCCAAGAAATTAAATGTAGCGTCAATCTCTACCTCATATCCTCGTGACTCTCATGCATCTCTTATTCTTTCCACAACACCCCTTGAATCTTGTTATTCTCCCTTTTTTACTCTATTCTTACAAAATTATCTTCAAACCAATATTACAATCATTCTCTTGCCCATTATATGTCAACTCGTGTAACAGGTTCCTTTTCGTTTCCTCTTTATCTTCGATCTCTCCTTTATGTAACCCATCACTTTTCTCTTATATAAGCCCCCACCTGCGCAGCAATTGCAATACAGCTTTGCTTGAGGTGAAATGATATAAAAAATTAAGTCGTTTGAATAGCTGGAAAGTAAGTTATAGAGTATTTCATCTCTTGATGACGAAAGTGTCAACTGAATCTCTAAAGCACATCATGCTTTTGGTAACCTCCGTCATTGTCTGTTGAATAAAAGAAGCATATCAGTTAAAACAAAAGTAGGTGTTTTTTTTTTTTTTTTTAATCATTTCACCCCGAGCAAGGCAGAAACGCCACTGATGTGCAGGGGGTTACATAAATGTAAAGAGATTAATTACAACAGAGTGAGGAGTACAAGCTAGTTAGAAAGGAACAATAGAAAGCTGAGAAAGCAGGTGCAATGACAGGTACATGGGCGGAGAGAAAGGGAAGGTTATACAGGGGAGGGGAGAGAGCTAGAGGCCAGTGGTTAGTAGGTGAGTATTAACTTTGCTTTTAAATTTCTGGAGGTCGTAGCCGTCAGGAAAGCAAGAATACGGGAGTGAGTTCCACAGGCGGGAAGTGCGAGAGAGGAAGCTGCAGGAGTAGAATTGTCGTCTGCGTTTGGCTAACCTGACTGTGAATGGGTGGGACCCAGTTGCCAGTCTGGTTGAACGGGTAAACACCTGTTGAGGAGGCATCAGTGACTTAAGCTCATCCTAGCAGAAGCCATGAGAGTATTTATAGAAGAGACAGAGGGAGGCCACATTTCGACGATGGGAAAGTGGCTGCAGACGAGTCGCCAGATCAGTACCTATCACATTACAGACTCTCCTTTGGAGCTTGTCAAGAACACTGAGGAGAACGGCAGGGGCACCTGACCATCAGTATTTTAAAGATCAGGGTCCTGGACGCTATAGAGGGTGCACATTGAGAAAGTTGATGATTTTCACAAGTGCCCACTCCGCACAATTTGCAGTTACACGCTCAAAGACCGTATTTCCAAAAATAGGTCTTTTCACAAAAAACTGGCATTGACTGAACGGAATCTTTTTTTCTCGTTCAGTCACAATTAAGATTGGTTTTGCCACCTTGTTCGAATGAAAGAAAGAATGCAAAATTTCTGATGTACAGTCATTTGCTTGTTGCAGCTCGAAATATAGGAAGGCTTTTACTTCGTTATAAAGACAAACTGAAAATACTTCTTCTGCAAACTATTATGTAAATCTAAGGCGAGCTTGAGCGTGCATTTATGACACAAACATAAAACTTGATGTATGTACCAAACGAATTGAAACCTCATGAGAGTCTAGATATATATATATATATATATATATATGGACGCTCGTGAGGTTTCAATTCGTTTGGTGCATACATCAAATTTCATATATATATATATATATATATATTTGGAAATTAGTAATTTCAGAATCCTAGGTTTCAATCTTTGGGTGTATTTACGTGATGTTTTTACAGATTTCCCAAATTTTTTTAACGCACAAACAGGGACCGGAACATATTACTGCAGTGACCAGAATAAAGAGCTCAGTTAAAACTCCAACAAACCCGAAGAAAATTGGAAAATACAATGGTTGATACATTGTTAAAATGGCAAACTTCAGAACAATGTTTGCCTTATATAATCTATTTGGAATTGATAGGCCATTATACAAAACAAACAAACAATAAGAATAATGTAAATACTGTAAATAATTACAAGACCTTATCTCATAAATATAAACAAAAATTAAATTCTTCTTCTTCTGTTTTCCTTCTTCTTCTTCTTCTTCTTCTTCTTCTTCTTCTTCTTCTTTCATGCGCCGTGTCTCTTCAAGACGTAAGCGATTATGGCCCTGCATCACAACCTATCACTTGTCGCTCTTAATAGCCCTTCTCCTGTTATTCTACTCAATTCCTGCTCCATCATCCATCTGCTCAAGTCCATCAAGTACGTCGTGGGCTGCTTTTGTCCCTATTCTCCTCTATCTACCCTATGAGCATCAGGTTCTTCAAGACATCTTTCCTCATTATATGACACAAAAACTGTTTTTTCCTGATGTTGAGTGCCAATTTTTTTAGTGTCCATCTTCTCCAAAACGACATCATGTATCGCGTTCTCTGTCCATGATATCTTCTGCACCATTGTATAGAACTACATAGTGGTCACCTCATTCGCTGCCATATTTAAAGACAGACATCACATAACAATTCAATACTTTTTTTGTAATCATATTGCCCCAAGAAAGGCATTTTACTGCCACTGTTGTGTAGGGAGTTACATAGGAGGAAATCTATGAAAAACAGTGACAGTTTATAAGGGGTATCAGAAAGAGAAGTATGAGACTACTGATGAGAGTAGAGTGGACGGAGAAAGGAGCATGAGAGAGACAATGGAAGTTAACAAAATAGGAGATGACTATTGATTTTATATTTAAAATCGTTGAGATTGTAGAAATCGGGTAAGCAAGTAAACAGAAGGGAATTTCACAGTGCGAGAAAAAAACTGATGGAGTAGAATTTGAGTTCATTTTTTTTTTTTTTGTGGTTTCACAGTAAAAGGGTATGACCTAGTTGCTAATTTTGTGGCTCGAGTAAATTCATATATAGGGCGGCTCCGGTGAGCTAAGTTCATCGCAATACTCTTCTTAGTCTTCAGCAAGTTTTCCTGTCTCTTAACACTCTATTCGGCTTCTGGAAGGCATATTTAGCCACGCAAATACACCCTCGGATCTCTATATTGCACGTTTCGTTTTCTGTTAGAACACTTCACAGCTATTTAAATTTCTCCATATGTTTAATTTTTGTAACACAAACTTGTAGTTGGCATGTTGGGCTCCTCTTTTTACTGATTACCATGCATTCAGTTTTCTTGTGGTTTATTTGTTGTCCTTTTTTTCTGCTTCCTTTAACTAGTATCTGTTGGAGGTCTTGTAGTTTTCCTGTATCTGCTATCAACACTGTATCATTTGCATATCTTATTGAGATTGCGACCACCAATGTCGAATCCCGGCAGGACATCTAGAATTCTCAGAATAGTCTCGCTCTATAGGGTGAATAGTTACGGTAATATTACACATCCTTGTCTAACACCCATTTATATCTTTGTGCACCTGCTAAACTCGCTCCCTTGGCTTATGCAGCCGTATGCTGCCAATAAACATTTTCTGTTACTCTAAGGTCAAGTTTGCCAATCGTTTCTATCAGTTATTTGTGAGGTACTTTGTCAAATGCCTTTGAATAGTCGATGAACCACAGGTACAAATCGCTTTGCATTTTTATTGCCCTCTCTGATAACACTCTTAACATAAATATACGTTCCTTGTACCATTGTTCTTGAAGAAACCAAAATGTTCTATATCCGGTCTGATTTTGCTACGCATTCTGTATATCAGAATTCGGATGATGAAAATTAAATTACTATTCTTCATTTCCACTTTCGATTTCTTCGTTTTTATTTTAATAAGCAAAGTAATTTAAGATATGGATGTGCGTTGTGGTATAGTGGATATCGGCTCGGAACGAGAAACCGGGGAGCCGAGTTCCAATTCCAGTTGAATACATTGTATTAACTTACGCGCAAATACCCTTTGGGAATGGTATTAATCCGTATCTTCCTTCCAGTTATGGGTTAAATAGCAGGACAGATTGGGTTCTATAGCCTTGGTCGGCAACCAGTCTACCGCAGAAAGCAATGACAAACTACTGCGGGATAATCTTCTGCCCAGTCAGTCATATCTCTTTCGAGACATGATCGCCCAAGCGTGTATCACGTATGGCACTTAACTGACTGACTGAATTTAAGATATATTGTACTTGTTGAGTTCTGATTTATCCAGTTTGTAGCTTTTATGTTAATCGCTTCATATAGCTACTAAAAACCCTCAATCCTATAATAGATAGATAGTCCTTTCTTTCAACTTTCCTTTCTGTTGTCTAATAATTCTCTCGGCTCTCTGTGCAGGGCCCGGAAATTTTTCCCACCTGAAACTATTCTGCACATATACAAATCTACCATCCGCCCGTGTATTGAATATTGCTGCCATATCTGGTCGGGTGCCCCTGCTGCTCTCCTTGGGCTTCTTGACAAAATACAAAGGAGGATCTGTAACGTGGTTGATACTGACTTGGCAGACCGGCTGCAGCCGCTCTCACACCGGCGTGATGTAGCTTCCCTGTGCCTCTTCTACAAGTACTTTCATGGCTTCTGCTCCGATGAGCTTAGATCACTGGTGCCGCCTAAGCACGAATTTACACGAGATACTAGATTAGCAACTAGGTCCCACCCTTTTACAGTTAAACAAATAAAATGTAACCGTAAATTCTACTCCAACATCTTCTTTTCTCGCGCTTCCCGCCTGTGGAACTCCCTTCCACAAGTCTGCTTTCCCGACAGTTACAATCTCCAGGTGTTTAAATGTAGGGTCAATAGACACCTCCTATCACACTAACTCCCAACTATTCTCAGAACACTCTCATCTACCCAACCCTCATTCTCGGTATCCTCACCCGCCTATCACCCACCCTCTGTTATTTCCTATATTTAACCAGCCTTTCTCCACTCTACGTAGCCCCCTGCACAGTAGTGGCAGTGACATGCCTTGCTCGGGGTGAAACGCTTATAAAAAACAAAAAAAAAAAAAAAGCTATCTCTCTGTCTATGATATCCACAAGGCTTCAGTTGCTGGTGTAATGTTGTTTAGTTTGTGCCTGCAGTAATTAAGTTATCAGGTAATTATTATAACAGACGATGGAAAATATCACACCGAAATACGAAGGCGCATTTGAAAACTGAAATATGTTTTCCAAAATATAAAGATGCGTCAGAGAATAAAGAAAGGTATCCTGAAATTCTACGCTATATCAAGTTTCTTCTGTGAACATCAATGCTCGCAATTACGTCAAATATCATGACGTGATTTGAGAAACCGCGAAGTGATGCTACATGAGGAAGCTTATGTGAACTCAAAAAAACGTTTTAGGAAAAAATGAAAGTAAAGTAGCACACTAATATTTGAAATCAGAAAAATAGATTTGATATCTTGCAGGCTCAACAATGAACGTCGGTTTCAAGAATGTCATATTCACAGAAAAGAAAGACTGAGAGAAACTGTGAAAAGTAAACGAACTAGGCACGATGATAATCAATAATAAATCTTTTTTTTAAAAATATATTATGGTTTGTACGCATGTGTGTTGTGTTGCAGTGGATACCGGCTCGGAAGTAGGTATCGGCGAGCCGAGTTCGAAATCCAGTTGAATTCTTTGAATTAACTTACGTGCAAATACCTTTGGGAGAGGTATTTATCCGTTACTTCCCTCTAGATATGGGTAAAATAATAGGACAGCATGGGCTCTATAGCCTTGGTTGGCAACCAATCTACCGCAGAAAGTAATGGCAAACTACTGCGGGATAATATTCTGCCCATTTAGTCATGTCTTTTTCAAGTATGGCACTCAGCTGACTGACTGAACGAAAACGAAACGAAAAAGATTGCTCAAAATAAAATCACACAAGAAAATTTCGTTTTCAACATACCCGGAAGTTTTGATATTTTATAGTAATGGCTACACTTTAATAATTGCAGAAAGTATTTTTAACTAATCTACAGCAGAAAGCAATGGCAACACACTGCTGGATAAGCTACTGCTCAGTCAGTCATGTCTCATTCGAGACATAATCTTCCAAGTGTGTATCATGTATGGCACTTAACTGGCTGACTGATTGTTTGACAAATACAATATCCAAGAGACATCTATGGTGTACTGTTAATTCGTGAAGATAAATGTTAACTCAAGATTTGATAAAATTAAACTTGTCGTGATTGGAATACATCCTACCTCGATCCTGTTCCATAAATGAGCAGTTCTCGGGATGAAATTATCCGAATAGAAGTTACTTCATACTAATGAAATAAGAAATGAATAATGATGATTCGTAATCGGATCTGGTATGTGTCTACGCGAGTCTCAGCTACAAAAGCCGGAGCTGGTGAAAATATGGAACGTACTTTTTGTAACACTTTTACAAAAAAGTAGCAAGATGTTTCCGATGTTTTGTTTGTGGCAAAGAATTTTTAGAGCAGAATATAATTTCTTAAAAGTCATTGAATATGCATTTTTGCACCACCGTGAAGAGACGTTGAGGTCTTAGCACCTTTAGCCTAGATATCACTACAATACATCATTTTTTTATCTGATCTGATCTGATGTATCTCTTTTTAACTATAGAGTAGAGCGAATCAACTCAGATACTTAGTGTTTAAGTTCAATGAACCGACCGTTTTTAGGACATATAATAATAGGGATTTTTGGAGAGCAATGACTGTTCACGTCATGAAGACAATACCTCACATAATAGAAAAAAATTACAATAGAATAATTCCGACACATTCCATAGTTTCTTAGGAAGCAAAATGGGATTTTTCATGCATATATTCGCATATGAAGTGATATGTATATATATATATATATATATACATATATATATATACATTATTATTATTATTATTATTATTATTATTATTATTATTAGACGCCTGATTCTTCTGTTCAACATGTTTTTTTAAATATTCCAAGTGAAATAAAATTTTGTGTAAGTTCTCGAAGGCAATTTGCTTTGGTGTTTATCTCTTTATGAATATGTACATACGAGTTTTATAGGACTTAAAATATATGCACTAAATGGCTTATAAAAATCAATACTTACCAGATCTAAAAGAATATTAGAACAATTTGCATGATAATGTACGTCGCATCAGGCTTCATGGCTTTTTAATACGTTTTCTTCGATCAGGATCTCTTTTATCTGAATTGGTCGATGTAGTTTAATTGGATTCTCACGAGGATATGTCTAAAGAAATCCAAAGTATGTTTTAGGGGAATACTTACTGGTTCTAGTATATAATAAATTATTCGATTGATGTTGAATTGTTCTCAGTCCGATGAAGGAGGGTTTAAAAAATGACATTTGGTCATGCGGTTTGATTTTGAAAAGTGTCTTCAGCTGAGAACGAATCTGCACCATCCAGTAATTTCAAATGTGCACTTAAGATTATATATAGAGCGATTAAAAAACACTTCTTATTCTTCTTCTTCTTCTTCTTCTTCTTTGTGCCTTATATTTTCAGGACGTAAGCAATCATGGCTTTACTCATCTCCCTATCTCTGGTAGCTCTTAGCACACTCTCTCCTGTTACACCACGCAAACCACTTTCTGTCATCGATCGGATCAAGCCCTTCAAATATTTATTGCGCTGCTTTCCCCTGTCTCTTTTTCCCTCTATCTCGCTTGTTAGTATCAAGCCCTTCTTTCTCATTGCATGTCCCAGGAACTTTAATTGTCTTTTCCTGATGATCACTATTAAATTCATTTTTGTTTTCATCCTTTCCAAAACCTCATCATTATTCACATGTTCGATCCATAATATCCGCAGCATCTTTTTGTAGAACCACATTTCGGTTGCTTAAAGCTTTTCCTTCATCTTTGATGATATTGTCCAACATTCACTGCCTAATTGAAGAACTGACATCACATAACAACCCAGTATTCTGTTCTTTGTTTGTAGCATAATCTTTCTGTCTCTTAATGCTCTACTCAGCTTCTTGAACGTGTCCTTTACTATGACAAATCGTCTTCGCTTCTCTGTCTTGCACTTTCTGTCTTCTGTTAGAAAACTTCCCGCGTATTTAAATTTTTGTACCTGCTTGATTTTAGTATCTCCCATCTGTATTTGGCATACACATATATTTGATACAAATCTCACAGTATGTAGTAAAACTCCAACAAGTAAGTAACTATAAGGGTAAGTGATATACAACGTATATTAGCTGATAACTGAAATATGGTGTGACAGGTCGTATAACGTTTTGGCTCTTTATGGGGACGCAGAATATCTAATAATCTGAAATATGAAATAGATTGAAAGATACGCACAAAATTAATAAAATACAAGAATTTAACTTTTAAAACTTTGAACTTTAAGGGTACTTAAAATATTATGTCAAATTAAAGTAAATTGTAAGTTAATCCTGATAATTAAATATAAAACATCCGCAGGTAGCCTATTCGGTTGGGTCACAGACCTTCAGCTCGACTAGATTAACCGCTTAGTTCAAAGAAACACCATTCTTAAAAAAGTGATCAATACTAAGTAGAGCTAATAATATTTATTCAGAAATTATAACATGACACAAGAAGTGTCGAAACAAAAAAGCTACTTTTGTAGTGAGAGCATATTCATATAATTTCTGAATAAATATAGATAGATAGATAGATAGATAGATAGATAGATAAATAAATAAATAAAGGAAATGCATAGATAGATAGATAGATAGATAGATAGATAGATAGATCATCTGTCATCTTTAATGTTACTTTGCATATTTGCATATATTTGCATTATTACCTATAAGCATTATAGCATACTTATAAATAAAATGTGCGCCGATGTACAATGATCATCGGTTCGGAACGAAAAATCGAAGAGTCGAGTTCAAATTCCAGTTGAATTAGTTGCATTCCCTTACGCACAAATACTTCTGGTATTAATCCATCTCTTTCCACCAGTTATGGGATAAATAACATGATAGATTAGGTTCTATAACCTTAGTTGGCAACCAGTCTAACTCAAAATGTAATGGCAAACAACTGCGGGAAAATTTTCTCGAGAGAGACATGACTGACTGGGCAGAAGATTATCTCACAGTAGGTTGTCATTGCTTTCTGCGGAAGACTGGTTGCCAGCCAAGGCTATAGAACCCAATCTGTCCTATTATTTAACCCATAACTGGAGGGAAGATTAATATCGTTCCCAAGGGTATCTGTGCGTAAGTGAATGCAAAGGATTTAACCGGAAATCGAAATCGGCTCTCCGATTTGTTGTTCGTGTCGATTACCAAACTGAAAAGCATATAAAAAATTAACATGAAAATATTTGGAGTAAATGCATGGTTGTGGAAAATTGTTTGAAGACGAGCTGCAAGGAAAGGACAAACAATATTCCGGATTTTATTTTTTCGACTTTTTCATGAATATGCAAATACATGACAAAATTACTAAACCTTACATTACAATAATATTCAGTGCATAAACGAATGACAGCAATGCAAATGACGGAGATAGATTCTGGTGAAAAAAATCGTTTAGTAAGATACTGTGAACAAACATTCCTAGCTGCAAACCTAGAAGTTAAATCAAAGTCTCTTTTCTGAACCTTAACATCGACCATGCTGATAAAATGCATATAGAATAATCTATGACGAAAACAGAGAAAGGTATGGCTTTGAAATCGTTAAAATAACAATTACCCAGTTTATCGACGGATCGTTGGCTATTTTTTAGATCAGCTAGGAAGTTGACCTCAAAGACAAATCCGAATATCCATTGATTACTTTCAAATGTGTGTGGGTGTAAAGATTATATTTCTTCATATATGTGTTTTAAAGTCCACAGCAAAAGTAAGGGTGAGTGTGGGTCTGAGAGAGTAGAAGATATATCTATGAGAGAGAGAGAGAGAGAGAGAGAGAGAGAGAGAGAGAGAGAGAGAGTGGAGGGAGAGAGAGAGAAAGAATGGTAATTTGATCTTTAAGTAAAATTTTTCTTTTTTATTCGGGAAATTATTAGCATAATCTAGAATATATTTGTCTATATTTCTGAGATGAGATATTGTAAGTATTTAAACTACTTACATCTTTCGCTCAAAGTCACATGGCAGAATAAAATATAAGTGTTGCTTGGATTGAATGACTTCACCGAAAGTAGTTGTGAGTTTAATAGCTGAAGAAAAACTAGCTGCAAAGCAAAAGCTGCATACAAAAAAATAATACTGAGAAATCTGAGAGAGGCCAGACTCGTGGAACGAAAATAATATACACCGATGAACGAAAAAAAGGTTGCTGTTTGAAATTTAAATCCCCCGATGAAGGACGTAGTGTACGACGCCCGAGACGTCAGGTATATGGCAACAAAGATGAGGGCAACAGTAAATAGTTTAAATAATTCAATAAAAAAAATACCCTGCATACAGACTTATAATGAATTAAAGGATTACACAATAATATTCAAGGTCTTCATTTCAAGTGTCTTGTGTTAGGGCAGAGATAATTATATAGGATGCGCATTGAGGTGAAGTGGATATCGGCGAAGGTGAACGTGAAATCGGGGAGCCGTTCGAATTTCAGTTGATTTCGTTATATTCACTTACGCACAAATACCCTTGTAAATGGTATTAATCCGGCTCTTCCTTCCAGTTATGAGTTACGTAACAGTACAGATTTGGTTCTATAGCCTTGGCTAGCAATCAGTCTACCATAGACAGTAATGGCAATCTATTGCAGGATAATCTTCTTCCCGGTCTTTCTAGAGTTGAACACCCAAGTGTGTATCACGTATGGCACTTAACTGATTGAATTATATATGCTGGTCAGTAGAGAGGTATGTGTAGTAAGCAGAATTGTATTATTCTGTACGGTTTTAAAGCGGATGGTAATAATTTATATTTCTCTTACCAATCCTCATTACATTATTTGATTATGGAAATGGAATTTTAATTTTTAATTTTTATTTATAAATAGACTGAGAGGTTTTAAGAAAACGCTGCTTTTCGAAAACACAAAATAAATTACGTTAACGCCCTTGAGTACACACAACCCTGTGGATTAAAGAGTTAGTTATATCCAGTGACTTGACCTAATAAGCTGTGAATTCAATACCTGGCTACAGCAGTGGTGAACAAATAATTTAGAGAGTTGTTAAAGGGAGATAACTAAGACACCTGGAAGTGGCATTGTTTTGGGAATGAGAACAATCTACTCCAGTGATTGAAATCAAAGATTCGGTTCCAAATTCTAATCACCTGATGAAATCCGGAGTTTAGAACACAGACGCGTCATCATGATGACAGATTGGACAAATACAAAGCGAAATGATTTTAACCGATAGAGTCTTTTCAATTCGATTGTTTATCAATGTCGGATAAACAGACCGATCTAATTAGGTTCAATACAATAAGTCAAGGTTTTGCGTGTAATGCAAATATCTTAAAAGCAAATCGAAGAGATCAGTTCGAAAATGAACGGGGACGTAAATCATTATCAGCGAAACGACAATGTAAGCTGTAAGTGAAATAAGAACGTTAATTCAAATGATTATTAGATTGGCTTCTGGTGAGTTAAACACGATAGATTTTGCTATGGTTTCCCTTCTTGTTTCCTTTTGTTGTGCAAAGTGAAGAAAGCCCGAGGGCTAGTCGTGGTCGAATATTACAAAGTGAGAGGCGAAACTTAACGGATATTTGTGTAAATAACGGTTGACCGTAGTCATGAACAGGTTAAGGTTGTAGTAATCGGGAAGCAACCTTTTGGCAGTCAGTTCCACAAGAGAGTGGTTTGAAGGAAGAAGCTGTTTAAGTGAAATTTACATCACACCGACGGATTACGAAAGGAATGTTAGTGGTTCGATACAATATGCGTTTACAAATACTGCGGTTCTTAGTCGTGACCTGTCAAGACTATGCATAATTGATCTGAACACTCTGACCGGCTTAGTAGATATTTAGTTTTCTTATGGGGTAATTTCTGTTACTGAGAGGTGTATGAGTAGATTTATAATTATTAATCAACATTCTTGTTCAACAACTCATTTTTCTTTGTTTGATTAAAATGTTCTTACTAGGCAAAGCTCACTAGTGACATTCCACGGAGCGGGGTTGATAGTTTAAAAAACATCATGCGATATAAGTTCTCCAAATGTATGCAGAAAGTTCCACCCGAACAGTTTTTTCCTTAAAATGCAGATGAATGCTTTCTTGAAGACTAGATTTTAAATCTTTTCAAGTCAAGTGTCAATAATTATCTAAATTATCCATCGTTCTTATCGTCATAATTTACACGTCTTCATTCACTTATTTATTTATTCGTCTTTTCATCATTAACATTTTAACAGTAACTTTATAGTTAGATAGGCATTTGAATATTGTTTTTATAATTATTTCACCTTCATCAAGACAGTACTGCTATTGGGGCGCAATATTTACGTGAGAAGTGATCGAAAAGAATGAGAAGCAAGATACAGTGGGGAATATTATGAGAAAGATGGGGAATCAAGGAGATAAAAGATGGCAAATTGCGTTGTTCTTATTACGTTGTGGTGCAGTGGATATTCGTTCGGCATAAGAAATTGTGAAGCCGAGTTCGAATTCCAGTTGAATTCCTTGCATTCACTTACGCACAAATACCCTTAGGAAAGGTACTAATCTGTCTATTCCTCCCAGTTATGGGTTAAATAACAAAATGGATTTAGTTCTATAGCATTGACTGTCAACCAATTGCGTTGTTGTTATTACGTTGTGGTGTGGGGAATATTATGAGAAAGATGGGGAATCAAGGAGATAAAAGATGGCAAATTGCGTTGTTCTTATTACGTTGTGGTACAGTGGATATTCGTTCGGCATAAGAAATTGTGAAGCCGAGTTCGAATTCCAGTTGAATTCCTTGCATTCACTTACGCAAAAATACCCTTAGGAAAGGTACTAATCTGTCTATTCCTCCCAGTTATGGGTTAAATAACAAAATAGATTTAGTTCTATAGCATTGGCTGTCAACCAATCTACCGCAGAAAGTAACGGCAACCTATTTTGGGATAATCTTCTGCCCAGTCAGTCATGTATCTTTCGAGATATGATCGCCCAAGAGTGTATCAGGTACTACACTTAACTCATTGAAGCATAATTCGAATTCGTTTATCGAATGTTACATGGAGATAGTAGCTATCAGGGAAGTAACAATACGGTAGGGAATTCTACAGGCGGGAAGTGTGAGAAAAGAAACTAATAGAGTAGAAGAGATAGTTTCATTTGACTATTTTAACTGTAAAAATGTGGGACCTAATTTCCAGACTAGTAGAGTTCGTGAAAATATTTGTAGAAAAGACAGAGGAAAATCACATCTCAACGGTGAGAAAGTGACAATTCGATCTGTCAAATAAGGATCGATTACACGGCAAATCCTCTTTTGATTTTTATGAAGAAACTCGAGAGGAATAGCAGAATCACCCGATGAGATACGACAACGGTGTTCTATGCACGGACGAATGATAAATATGTATATATCCATGTTAAATATGCAATTAAAAATAGTCCTTTGAAAATTCGGAGCTAGTCATGTTGGAATTTCACCAATTCTTCATCATGAAGTAAAATTTCAAACACTTAAAAGATTATCATAAGGACAACAAGAACAAAATAATGTAACGCTAAGCTTTCAAATATAATTCAAATTTGTTTCAAATTTGAAACTTTGCAAAAGAGCTAGTGTATATGGTTTCATTCTTCTTTTATTTTTTTTCATTTTAAAGTTTTCTGATGAAAGTTCAAAACCAGTCTCCAATTGGTACTATCTTTTCCAGTAGTCATTACGAAAAATGTAATGAATGTGGAATCGGTAAACCTTGATCTATTTTCGGCCTGGTCTGTTGTATTCACTTTCAGACTAATCCTCTTCTATGTGTAATCAACCTTCAAAGCGGGAGCGAACATGACTCTCCATTATTTCCTTCATTCGTAGCGCTTAGTAATATATTTTTTATTATCATTGCCATTTCCTGTTCTGCCATCCATTTACACAAGCACATAAGTTTGGGTATCCGCCCGTCTTCACTGTCTTGAAATCAATATATCCTATGATTGTTAAATGTCTGTGCCTTCTTTCCTTCAAATTTCTCTTTCCAATTATATATATTACTGTCCTTTATTTCTATTTTATTGAAAACTTCTTCCTTGTATATATTATTCGTACAATGTCAGCATCCCTTTTTAGAGCCGTAACTTTGCTGCTTTAAGTATCCTCTTCATCATTGATGAAAACTGTGTAATAATCACTGTCATATAGTATGATTGACATTAGCTATCAGTTCAGCTTCTGCAACGTTGACTGGTCTCTCTAGCCCGAGTGACAAACAATCTAAGAGAAGGAATATTATCATCTCCTAACCGAGGTAAAAACAACTGAATACCACTTTACTAACATTCGACAGAAGAAATAACTATTCACTGGTTATGAACAAAATAGAATCTGTACAGAAGGCTAATAACCTACGTTCTGAGGGGACTTGCTATTTTCAGTTTTTTTATTAAGAAACTGCCAAGTGCAATTTCATTATTGCAACTATAGTTATATTATAACTATATATTTATTAAACTGTCTAGCAACAGCAAAAATGATAACAATTTCCAGAATATAAATAGTAGGAATAATAATAACTCGTCACATTTGTAAGGGGCTTGAGACAAGGATATATCTTTTCACCGGATCTGCTAAACTTATACAGTGAGACTATTGTGAGAACCCTAGAAGTTACGCCAGGATTCGTCATCGGAGGCCACATTTTAAACAATATAAGGTACGCAGATGATACAGTGCTGAAAGCAGACACGAAACGGAAGCTACAAGACCCCCTACGGAAGATAGTTGAAGAGAGTTGCAAGAAAGTACTCCAAATATACTGCAAAAAAAAAAACGAATACACGGACATCAGCAAAAAGGGCAACCCAAAATATCAAATACAGGTGGGGGATGCTAAAATCAAGCAGGACAGGTATAAAAGTTTAAATACCTGGGAAGTGTTCTAACAGCAGATAGAAAGTGCCACGCAGAGATCTGAAGGCGAATTGACATGGCGAAGGAAGCTTTCCAGAAGTTGAGTAAAGTATTAAGAAACAGGACAGTTTTGCTAGAAACAAAGAAAAATGTAATGGATTGCTATGTAATGTCAGTTCGTCAAAATGGCAGTGAATGCTGGACAATATAGCCGAAGATGAAGGAAGATTTGAAGCAACTGACATGTTCTCCAGAAGTATGCTGCGAATAGCATGGATCGAGTTGGGTGAGCAATGATGAGATTTTGGAAATGTTGGAAACGAAAAGGAAATTAATACTGAACATCAGGAAGAGACAACTAAAGTTCCTGGGACATAAAATGAGGAAGGAGAGCTTGGATGACCTGATACTAACAGGGCCAGATAAAGGGACAAAGAGACAGGGGAAAACAGCGGATAACATATTTGAAGGACCTGATCGGGTGCATGACGGAAGAAAGGTTGCGTGGTGTAACAAGAGAAAGCGTGCTAAAAGCCACCAGGTATAGGGAAAACGCCACGATCGTCTACGCCCTGAAAGCAGAGAGCACATAGAAGAAAAAGAAGTCACCTCTATACTTCATACCAACACTAGACTTAATAATCTACAAAAATGAAGGAACAGAAACATGCATACCAGTGTTCCATCCATCATCAGTCGTATGAAATTCGAGAAAACTCAATTACATCGTAGAATAAGAAATAAGATATAAATACGATTACGGATGAATGACGTTTGTTCTTCAAAGAGAAATTAAGTGCTGGTTTTTGACATGAGATTAGTATAACGTAATAATACATGAGAAAGTAAATCCATAAGTGTGTGTATTATTCACCACAGTATTAAACACATAAAACAGAGGAATTATACTTCAATTGTAGTACAAGTCTTGTGAGTTCATATTAAATTGTTCCTAATGTACAACTAATCAGTTTATGCCATTGCGACGGTCTACACATTCTCGGAGCTTCACAATCAAATTATATAATTATCTTTTTCTGTACTTATTAGGATTCTGATCACAATATTCCCGTTCTCAAGTTTCCGTTCATAATCTTAATTTAATAACCATTTCACTGGTTACTCTGCTCACTGGCCTGTGCCTGTTTCAAGTTCGCAATAAATTAAACGCTTGTTTGCGCGGAGAAAACTTTAAAATAAAACTATTAACTTTAATCATCTTACACCAGTAGAAATACAATGATGCGCAGAATGTTACATGTAACATTCGCTAAACGAATTCGAATTGTTTCACTTAGTTAAGTGCCATACGTGATACACGCTTGGGCGATCATGTCTCGAAAGAGACATGACTGACTGTGCAGAAGATTATTCCAAAATAGGTTGGCCATTACTTTCTGCGGTGGATTGGTTGCCAGTCGAGGCTATAGAACCAAATCTATTTTGTTATTTAACCCATAACTGGAGAGAAGAGACGGATTAATACTTTCCCCAATGGTATTTCGTACGTAAGTGAATGCAAGGAATTCAACTGGAATTAGAACTCGCAATTTCTTTTCCGAGTCGATATCCACTGCAGCACAACGCACATACTTAATGTTACTTATATTCACTTCGCATAAATAACGTCCATCTGGATTGAACCACTTTGACTGCTCACATTTCTCTTAAGTCCCGTTTCATATAAAGAAAAAGTCAATAAACTTATTTTCAATCACAGCATGCTGTAGCGTCAAGCTTTGCTTCCTTTTATCCCGGAGTGACGGACATGTTAATCCCAACAAAACATAACACTCATTGCACTACCTTGTTTCAAAACAATTCATACGACAATAATAACTTGACTATATATTAATCAATTTCTTTTTAATGGAAGAAAGTATCAAAAGTCGATTAGGGACGAAACCGCTAAAAACCGCTAATTGCCATACTTGATACACACTTGTGCGATCATGTCCATAAAGAGACATGACTGACCGGGCAGAAGATTTCTCCGCAGAAGGTTGCCATTATACCTGCTCTAGACTGGTTGCCAACTAATGATATAGAACCAAATCTGTGCTGCTATTTAACATATATTTGGAGGGAGAAGTGACGGATTCATACCTTTCCCAAGCGTATTTGTGCGTATGTAAATGCAACAAACTCAACTGGAATTCGAACTGGACTCTCCGATTGTTCTTTTCTAGCCAATATCCACTGCACCACAACGCGAATTATTGAAATTACAATCTTTAAAAAGCAACGTCTCATTTATCCTCTCATCCAATGTAGTTTATTGAAGAATGTGTATTTCTCTCTTCCTTGAGCTATTTTGTATAAAATCAACGTCTGTATTCCAAGCATTTTTTCAACTAATTAACATTAAAATCCTCGACTTCTTTCTCCTTGCTTGTGTTCTTTGTCTTTGTGTCGTGTTCCTTTATGACATAGTCGATTACGTTCTTTGCATTTCTCTTCCATTTTTAGCGCTTAGTAAAGGATTTCTTTTCGCTATCTTTCTTAATCTGGTCCAGGGTATGACGGTAAACTGCATCCGGCAGCAAGGCCTCTGATTGGGAGGTTGTGTAGAGCATGAAACCATCACATAATAGCAGTTGTTAGCTGGGTTCATCCTGACCCAAAGTGCTAGCATCTGATAAAATCCCAGCTATAGGCAAATAGTTAACCCAAAACCGCTGTCAAAAGGCTATCAAAGTATAAAAATAGACTTTTATAGAAAAAATATATTTTTTAGAAGAAAATATATTACCATAATATATTTCTAATAAAAAAATGCCATAATACAATTTGTAAGAATATATTATTACTAGCAACACATTTTTTAATGCAAAATAAAAGATATCCTCAGTTTTCTAAAATACAAAAATAAAAAAAAGGAATTTTTTCATCAAAATTTAACTAAATTAACATACTCTCTAAAGTCAGTCAGTTAAGTACCATACGTGATACACGCTTGGGCGAAAGAGACATGACTAACTGGGCAGAAGATTATCCCGCAGCCTACTGCAGCCATTGCTTTTTGTGGTAGACTGGTTGCCGACGAAGGCTATAGAATCCAATCTGTCCTGTTATTTAACCAATAACTGGAAGGAATAGACGGATTAAAACCTTTCCAAGATTATTGCGCGTAGGTGAAGGCAATGAATTCAGCTGGAATTCGAACTCGGCTCCCCGATTTCTCGTTCCGAGCCGATATCCAATGCATCACACCGCACATTCTACTCACTATAACCGAACATTAAAAAAAACCTTAGAACCCCACTTTTTGGAATTAAATAACACACAGACGTTGATATACTGATAAATTAAATTCAAAACCAAATTCTGTTAATATGTGTTCTTTCAACCATTTACACAAGATATGTTACCCGCTGTTTTCTAATTTCCTTCTTTCATTCAATTTCTCTCTATAATATATGATCTAGAAATGACAATTTTCCTTTTCTGCTGCTAAGTTTAAGTGTCCCTTTCTTCCATTTTCTCTTAACTCTCGCCATTGCTCACTCGTTATGTCTATGGTATTTTCTGTATCCTTTTTTAGAACCTAGTCTCTTCTTAATCTTGGATGAGATCGTTCAAATGTAATTGTATTATTTTACATTTTCTATAATTTTTTCCACTGCTCTCGTATTCCGTTGTTGCTATTCTCATCATCTTTTTCTAGAAACATATTTCTTTCCTCAAGTCTCTTATACACTTGAAAATGTCTCATCACTTGCATTCTTCAATGTCAGACACGTTCAGTCGCATGAATTTTTTTTTTTTTTTTGCCCGATGCTATGTAGGGAATTTATCAACTAGGACAGTAACAACAAAATACTTTCTGCAATTACTAACAATTTCAAAACCCCATCTTTTTGGGATTAAATAACCCACAGAGCTAGATATGCAGCTAAATTAAATTCAAACACAAACTCAAACTCTCTTAATCCATGTTTTTTTCAATCATTTACACAAGATAGATTACGCAGTTTTCTACTTCCTTACATTTAATGTCTCTTCAAAATATTTTCCGCAATTTCTAACAATTTTAAAACCCCAACTATTTGGCATAAAATAACCACAGATTTTGATATGCAGTTGAATTAACAATTTCAACAATGTGTACATAATTCCGTGTATTCTATCTTTATTTAACACTGCGAAGAGTTAATGATATTTGATTACCATAGATATAGCTGTTTTTCGTCCAGCCACATTAATAGTTAAATAATGCGAACAGAAAAGAATGTGATGATGTTCACTAGAAATAATCATGTTATTTTTTTGGAAATTTTGGAATTCTAAAAGCTTATATCATTTTGCATTTTCTAAAATTCACTTCTGACATCTCTTAAAGAACTAACTTTTTAAAAATATCCCGAATTCACCCACTTTCCATATTTCTCTAAGTAATGACTGATGTCCTTCTTACTTGCTTAAAAAATGTGGATTGTAGTGCTGTGAATATCAGCTATGAACGAGAAATTGGAGAGCCGAATACGAATACAAGTTTAATTTGTTGCATTTACAAACGCTTAAATACCCTTGTGAAAGGTAATTAATCCGTTGTTTCTCTATCCAACTATGGGTTAAATAGCATAACAGATTGAGTTCTATAACCTTGGCTTGCTATTCCCTCTACCACAGAAAGAGATGTCAGTTAATGCAAGAAAATCTTCTGCCCAGTCAGTCATGGCTCTTTCGAGACATGATCTCCCAAACGTATATCACGTATGGCACTTAACTTACTGATTTGGATAAAAGGACTGAATAACAGGACATGTTAAGTTCTATGGCCTTCCTTGGCAAACAGTTTACCTCAGAAAGTAATGGAAGCTAAGGGAAAATATTTGCACAAGCCTGTATTATGTACGGCACTTAACTTAAAGACCTTTTTTATTAATATGAATGGACGAAAATTCTTTTGAATAAAAAAATGATACAAATACAAGATAGAATGAAAAATATCCAAGATCATTCGCGCTTTGATTTTTACACTTTAAAAGAAAGCCGCATGCAGTTAACGTTCGTGTTTGTATTTGTTTCATCCTAATGGCTCAGTCTCTCAAGAGAATCCGTTCGATCAACTGCAGTTAAATTATTAGCCGATATTTGAACAGGCGTAAAGAAATTTCTTTAAGACAAATTCCGTTTGATCAAGCGCACGCATTCTCATTACAAATGTTTAAAAAGTGTTGAACTTCTATAGTACATCTCACCCTTATAAGGAAGTGAATGGACAATTTCCTTACACATAACAGTTAAAAATAAAAGTTTAAGTTTTCAGAAGCGTTCGAAGTAGACACAAAAAGAAACAAATACAGAAATTTCTCGAGGATATGCAAAAATTAAAACGAGCAGTTAGTCCCGGCCATGAAAACACGGACCAAGCACAGAATTTTTTCATGTATCGTGTTTTATAAGGACGTAGGCGACAGGGTCATCCCTATCTTCCTGGCCTTTTTAGATTTTCATGAGTGTTGTCTTTCTTTTCAGTCAGTTAAGTGTCATACGTGAAACACGCTTAGGCGATCATGTCTCGAAAGAGACATGAACTGACTGGGCAGAAGATTATCCGGCAGTAGGTTGCCATTGCTTTCTGTGGTAGACCGGTTGCCAACCAAGGCTATAGAACCCAATCTGTCCTGTTATTTAACCCATAACTGGGAGGAAGAGACGGATTAATACCTTTCCCAAGGATATTTCCACGTAAGTGAATGCAATGAATTCAACTGGAATTCGAACTCGTCTTTCTGCTATTTCTCCTAAATCCCTACCATACTCAATCTTATCAAGTTAAGCGTTGTTTCCTCTGGCACTCTTGCCTTCACTATCTTCTGTGAGTATCACATCTTCCAACCCTTATTCCACATTACATAACCAAGAAATTTCAACTGTCTGTTAACATCAGGACAAGACAGTTGAAATTAGTTAACCTTTTGCTTCCATTTTCTCTAAAGCCTCGTTGTTGTTCACATGTTTAGTACATGATATCCTCAGCATTTTTCTGTTTGACATTTATGCTGCTTTAAATCGCTTCTTTATCTTTAAAGAATTCGTTCAGCATTCGCCGCCATACAGCCGAACAGATATCTCGTAACAGTTCAATAATCTTTTATTTGTTTCTTACGCACATTTTTCTTTCTCTCAATATTTTGCTTAGGTTTTTAATCCATCTTTTGTCATCCCAATATATCTGCAGATTTCAACGTCAGAACACTTCCCAGATATTCAAATTTCTGCACTTGTTTGATTTTCGCATCATTAAAATGGAGGCTCACATAATTGTGAGCTCTGAATTTGGAAACTTAAGAATTAGGCATATATAGAAGTTCAATTGTATGGGTAATGTTGTAAAGTTCTACTAAAGGATACTGCGAATATCATGGACTGAGCATGTGAGCAATAATGAAATTTTGGAAAGGATGGAAACAAAAAGGAAATTAACACTGAGCATCAGGAAGAGACAACTAAAATTCCTTGGACATGCAATAAGGAAGGAGGGCTTGCAGAACCTGATACAAACTGGCCAGATAGAGGGAAAATAGATAGAGGAAAGCAGCGGATAACATATTTGAAGGGCCGCAGCAGGTAGATGACAGAACGGGGTTGCATGTTGTTACAGGAGAAAGTGTGCTCAAAGCCACCAGAAAGGCCATTATCGCCTACGTCCTGAAAGAACAAGGCACATAGAAGAAAGGAATAAGAAGAATGTTGTCAAGAATAAATAAATGTGTGGCACACAGATCTGAAAGTGCATTGATATCGCGAAACTGCTTTTTCATCCAAATTGCAAGGGCGTGGAAATTTTCGTTAGAAGCAAAAAAAAAAGAATACTGAATTTCTATCTAATATCTACTCACTAAATTGCTTCCAAATGTTCTCCCACATAAAGAAGAGCATAATATTGATGGACGTAAAGAAAGGAAAAATAAAAAGTCAATTATCATTTCGAAAAAAAAAACAGTAGATTAGTGAAAGACATTATGGTGGTTTACTTGGTCAAGAGACGCAGTATGCAAATGAATGTTTTCCAATTTTATTTTCACGTGTCTACCCTAAACAAGTATCTTCATTTTTTCTTCTGTCAGGTAAGAAGATATCAGGTAATGTTTGAATTGTGTTACTTCCGGCTAAGTAATGTGAAATACGTGTTCTATGCGTTACAATATTTTCCATGGACTTTAACAATTGATATAGTGAATATGTAATGAATATGCAGACACCTTAGTTCCCCCTTACAGTAATGTGAGTGACTGGTGTCAGTCATAATTACAGACAAAGTCAAGGACGCATAAAGGTCTTGGTCTTCCACTAGGTCTACTAGTCTATGACTATTGGTCTACATTTATTGACTACACCTACATCTCAGGATACTGCATACGACATGTAGCGTTCATTACGTCTAATTACGGGATTCTCCTACCAGATTACATTAGCCTAAACCGTTTATGTACCTCGAATCAGATATATATCTCTTTCCAGGATATATCAAATATATATTGCAACTAACATATTATTTAAACAATGACGTATTGCATAAGATTATGTGAATATTGTTCGAAAACAGTTACTCAAAAAATATTTATTGGAATTATAAATTGGTTGAATAAAAATTATTATGTGACGGTATTGATTGTTCAAAGGAGAAGTATTTCTATTTTCATACCTTCCGCCGTCTTGTGGAAAACGCTAACAATAACACACATAAAAGGGCGCGTTTAAGCATCAAACAGTCTGCTGCCGCTGATGTTGTCATATATATATATATATATATATATATATATATATATATATATATGTAGGAATTGAATAAATATAGAACGAGTAGGAAAAGTGTCTTTCATCTAATATGTTTCACTTATAACAAACTTCAGAAATTCATTAAAGACGAATGATATAAAAATCCAAGAGGCAGTATGTTGATTAAGATATGGTTTCATTGGTCATATAAATGTCACGTGCGATAAAGCAACGTCTCTGACCAATGAAATCATATCTTAATCAACATACTGCCTCTTGGATTTTTATATCATTCGTCTTTGAAAATACTTTGAAGAAGATTGTTATAACTGAAATATGTTAGAGTAAAGACAATTTTTTCTTATTTGTTCTTTATTTATTCTATTCATCTTGTCTAATTCCGATCCATATATTCAACTCATATATATATATATATATATATATATATATATATATATATTACTTAATCATTTCACTCCGAGCAAGGCAGAAATGCCACTGATGAGCGGGGGGGGACTACATATCTGTAAAAAGATTAATTAGAAAAGAGTGAGGAGTACAAACTAGTTAGAAAGGAGCAATATAAAGCTTAAAATGCAGGTGCGATGACAGATACATAGGTGGAGAGAAAGGGAATGATATACGGGGGTGGGGAGAGAGCTAGAGTCCAGTGGTTAATAGATGAGTTTTGACATTGCATTTAAATTTTTCTGGAGGATGTAGCCGTCAGGAAAGCAAGAATATGGGAGCGAGTTTCACAGGCGGGAAGTGCGAGAGAAGAAGCTGCAGGAGTAGAATTGTCGTCTGCATTTAGCTAACCTGACTGTGAATGGGTGGGACCCAGTTGCCATTCTGGTTGCACGAGTAAACACCTGTTGAGGAGGCACCAGTGAGTTAAGCTCGTCCGAGCAGAAGCCATGAAAGTATTTATAGAACAGACAAACGGAGGCCACATTTCGACGGTGGGGAAATGGCTGCAATCGAGCCGCCAGATTAGTACATATCACATTACAGACTCTCCTTTGGAGCCTGTCAGGAACACTGAGGAGAACGGCAGGGGCACCTGACCATAAATAGCAGCAGTACTCCATGCACGGACGGATGGTTGACTTGTATATATGCAGGATGGATTCAGGCGGAAAAAACATCCTGGATCGACATAGTGACCCAACCTTCTTAGCAGTAGATTTAGCTATAGATTCCGATATTGTGGTTCAATTTGAGGTCTGAGGAGAGTGTAAGGCCGAAGAGGCTCATGGCAGGCAGGAGAGGTTGCCTGTGATGGTTGACAGGCAACAGCTTGGTTGAAGTTGACAAGCCACTTCTTGCTGCAATTCACCACAGAGTGTAGATCCCGTTCAAGGTCAGCAGCGAGATTATTTCTGTCCGCCACGACAGGTTTCTTACTGGTGCGGGAGTATATTGTGGTGTCATCTGCGTAAATGCATATATATATATATATATATATATATATATATATATATATATATATATATATAACTATTTACGCTCTCACTCCCTGATTGAGTAGACTGGAAAAATGGTAGATTTTGGAAAACAGTAGCTACTATGGCATCGCCGACTGACGCCAATTGGGTCAGGTTTCAGTCCTGGGTAAAAAGTATTCGGCTGTCTAACCGTACTAATGATCTGTGATACAGCAAAACAGATCTGTCTGAGGATGACTAATATATATATATAATGATAAATGGATCAAAATCCGACATAGAAATATATATATATTTCTATGTATACATATATATTCGTTGAAAATGACACAAAGTTACTGTGTTTATGTTTTTATATAGTTTTACTTTTGATCTCATTTTTGAGGTCATCAAATTATAAAGAAAAATTAATTCAAATGTTTTTTTTTATCTAAGCCACTTCAACTAAAGCCATTATGAAGATGAATTTATTTTACTTTTATCTCTCTATGTAGGCAGTTTTATGTATGTATGCAGTGTTACAGTGATGTTTTACGATTTAATTTATTGCAAGTGAATTATTATTATTTTTGACAAAATAATAATTCACCTGAAAGATCTAAATTACAGAGAACCAATATTATTTGTGAATTTAAATGTCCTTTTAAAAATCGAAGATTTTGATCGACTGAATTTCGTAAATAATTACATTCTATGTACAACTATATGTTTAACAGAAATACTCACGTTACATCCCTCTGACCATAGCTCTGTTACGTCTTATTAAAACACACATACAGACCTACAACAAAACTCAATCCGTAATATACTCGTCGATAATACAAATACTCTAGCATCATCCGCATCTAAAAAGGATAAAGATAATGGAAACATTATTAATGAAACAGAAAAAAACAACATTTAAAAATATTAGCTATAAATACGGTCACAATATGCTGACCGTGTTTTGCAAATGAAGTTTTTCTATAACTCTACATACATGCAGAAAAAGTCTATATCTTCAGTTAAAAGTAAAATTAAATTCATATTTGACAATGGCTAAAAGTAAAGCCGAAAGCGCTTGGATAAATAAAATATTCTGGAAATGTTCCATAAGATATATACTGAAAAAGAAAATTATAAGATCACATCAAAAAATATATATAAAAACATAACCACAGCATCTTATCTATTATCTTTAACAAAACTTGCATAACATTGTTGCTGTCATATATTTCAAGTTTAACTGTACAAATCAATCTAAATACATAAAAAGAGTTATTTCCTCTAAACAATATAGATACAAGAACGGAAAAGGTTTTCTGAGTGATTATGAGAAAACACTAATTATTATGGAAAGAGGACAATAAGAGAACAAGTATTTAGAAGGTAGAAGATAATGATAGAGTTTATTTTAAATCTTAGAAGATCTAATTGAACCAGGCAGCAAAAAGCCGAGGAAGTTTCCGGAGGCGATAAGTACGAGGGAAGTTAGCAGAGAACTTATGGTTATATTTAACAATTTTCCGGTCCTGTGTATGACGGTAAAACTGCATTCAGCAGCAAGACCTCTCTCTGATTGAAAGGTTGTGAAGAACATGGAACCACCTTTTAATAGCTGTTGTTCCCACGTTCACCCTAACCCGGAGTGGGAGCACCTGTTAGGGTCCCAGCTGTAGGTAAATAGTTAACCCCCAAACTGGGGCCAAAACACTATGAAAGTATAAAAAATACACTTTATATATATATATATATATATATATATATATATATATATATATATATTGTTTAATACTTAATTCTTGGTCCTAATAGGGTTAGACCAATACACATTTGTATTAAAAAGTGTTCTATACAATCATATTGTAGAACGTTTGAATAGTTTTAATTTTTAAATGTGATATTTCAAATAAGGTAAATCAAATCAAATCTAAATAAATAAATGTTCAAATGAAACACCGTTACAAAAGCATTCTTAAAAAGAAAAACGGTAAAAAGTAAAATCAGTTATTAAAATCGCCTGAAGACACCCCTAATGGTAGAAAAGTGGCTCGCGAAATAACTCGTTTAAAAATGGAATATATATATATATATATATATATATATATATATATATATGGAATTTTATAGAAAAATATACATTCTTGAATGAAAAATAATAACAACACATATTTAAAGGAAAAATTATTGCCATTACACATTTTTGAAGAAAAAAATATTGCCATCATACATTTTTGATAGAAGAAAATTATTACCAGCAATACACTTTTGAATACAAAACTAGAAGACATCTTCAGTTTTCTAAAATAATTAGAAATAAATAATTTTTTCATCAAAATCTTACTAAATCCATCTACTTACTATAACCGAATATTAAAAACTGTACCTTTTCGGCATTAAATAACACACAGAGGTTGATATGCCGTTAAACAAAACTAAAACTCAAACTAACAATTTCAACTGTAAATAATAACCTTGCCGCTAAATAAATACCGAGTTAAAAATTCTGAAAGTTGACGTACGAAAGCAGAAAATTCACCAATTACAATCAACGTATTCATAAAAAAAGCAAAGGAAGAGTACGTTTTTATGGTGAGAAATACACTGAAGCCCAGAAAGTGCCATTAACATTGACAATTTTCCTTTGGATATAAATAAAGATCTCTAAATATATACCAGTAGCAGCATTTAGAATGTAGTAGTAATTTTCACTGCATAGGCGTATGGTAGACTTATACTTACTTAAGAAAGATTCTGGCGACAAAAATTGTCTAGCACGACATATTGAACCAACTTAGTTGCATACTAAGCGACTGATTTCTTATACACTTTATACTTCATGTCTGCTGAAAACGTTAGTTCATGAATGATAGACATAGCGAAACCAAGGACTGTAATTCCTCCGAAAGCTTTCCATTGAAGTAGAAATAAATAAGTGAAATAGTGTCCCACATACCGTCTATAAAAGAGAGGTTGAAGAGCGGAAATTAATTCTTCTTCAACTGAGTAGCTCCGGCCCAAATATGGCAAACGAGGCTCGATTTTTCTGGCCTCATTCGGTTCTTATACAGGTAAAGGATAGAACAGGGAGTCGTGTACAAGGAGCCAATCATTTAGCCTGCATCATTAGCGATGGGTCGAATACGAAAGTTCTACTTGAGATCTAGTGTGAGTTTGAGGCCCTATATAATCTCAAGACACAGTGCCCCCGCGAGAGGACATCAGTTCATCATGACAGACGCATAACACGACTGAAGACTAGATGTCAGGTCAAGAGCAATAACATTGCAGATTCTTATTTAGATGTTATGAAGAATTTCTAAATATGTAAAGAAAGCACCCCCCAAAAAAATGGAGTAGCATTATTCAAATCATGGATGAATAGTAGACTTATAAATATTTACAATAGATTCTGGCGAGAAAAATTTTCTTGCAAGAATTACTGACTAAATTTATTAGCTGCAAGTTTAGCAGTGTATTCAATATTTCCTTTCCACTTCATTTCAGCTGAAGATGTTATTTAAATTCAATGTTTCTCTTAAATAAGCAGATATACTAGTAAATAACAGAAACACACCATCACTGGCTTTTGATAGATAATAAAAAAACATCGTGAAAAATAATTATATACGTCGTAAAAATATTGTTTGTAGTTTTACGAAGAAAATTGTCCCAAATATATCGTTAGAAGTCAAAGTTTAATAATCACATCGGTTTTCACCGGACGCATTAGGGTTGGTCTGGCTCGTTTTATTAATAGCATAGACCCTTGGAGAACGATTTCTTTAATAGAAAAGATGATATCGGTTTTAGTCGTTGATGCTTCTAGCCGCGAAATGGGCGAAAGAAAGAAAAAATAGAAATCAAATAAATAAACGTTATTACCAAACACATGTGAAAAGGGTTTTGCTTATATATTACCTGTCAGACGTAAGTAATAGCGATTTAATGTCTGCGGAGAATAGCATGATTTACGGAAGATCTCAAGGGACATATTCAGCTCAGAGCAGATAATACTGACGTTTCGCTCTAGTTGGAGAGGCTAATATGGTCTAAATTCCGGAAATATTTAGCAGTTGTTCAAATATGTAAGGAAAGTTTACGATCTTATGAAATAAGATGTTCAGAAACAAATTGTTTTACCAGAAAGAATAGTGAAACGAACGTTTTTTTGTTTTTAAACTTTTATTAATTTAACAAAAGTTATATTTGTTTTAAATTTTTTAAAAAGCAAGTCAATAAAGATACTAAACGCAAGGTGTTACTGAGAGTGAAAGAATATGAAGAAACTTTTGTTAAGAAGAGATAACAATAAAAAAACAGTAACTAAGAAGACAGAAAATAACGGTTTATATTGATTGGATAGCAAGAAACCAGGAGATACGAAGATGTTAGCATAGAACAGTTACACCTAAAAATTTCAGTTATAAAATAAGCTGTTATCGCTAATTTTGTATTGCGCTTAAATTTATAATGTCTACGTACCAAAGCGAAATACTTATAAAAACAATTACTGTGAAAAGATTTAAAGAAAATGTACAGAAAGTTACGTTACAGAGGTGAGACTAAGAATGAAGCCATGATGCCAGATCAACAACAATAACATTACGGATTCTTTTTTAAAAGAATATTTCAGCACATTACAGAACCAGACTATATGTTTCAAATTATCAAAATATTAATTCACAGAAATTATAATTGTTTTTATTTTCAATATATGCTGTATATACGGTTGAAAAATGTATACGGTTGGAAATGATTAATTCCACCTTTAAAGAAATGTTTTGTTTCGTATTTTTGGAAAATATATATTTGAAAGATCGTATCCATCTTTTATTTTTTTCGGAAATTTATATCACTTCTCATCATTTGATATTGCTCGAAACAAATGGAAATTTGTGAGCACTAATCCAGGTGACCATCAAGGACTTGAAAGGACCGCAAATTTTAAGGCTTGGCTGTTTTCACTCTACTCGACGTTATGATTTGGGTCTTTTCCAAATTTGAATTTGAATTTCCACGCGTGGCAAGCCAATTTTGTACATGTCTTAAATTTTTCTATTTTAAATGTAGACCTGTGTTTGAACCATCTGGTTTTAAAAGTATCTTTGTTTGATCCATTTAAGTCAGGTTCTTTTGCTTTGTGAATGACTTCTTTTGTATTACAAAGTCCTTGAAGTAGCCATTTACTTTGTTCCTGCAGTTACATTCTTTATTAATGATCTTGCTTTGTACAATGATATTTTCTTTCTTCATGAATTTTTCTAAATAACTTGTACAGCTATAACTCAGTTTGAGTGTATTCTTATTGAATATTTTGTTTAGTTCTGAGAATTTTAGAAAGTGTTTATCAATCAGTCAAAAAATATTTGTCCTACTTTGGTTTTTACTTCTAAATTAAATGGTGGATTGAAACAGATAATGTTTAGTTTTCTATCATTGTTTTGTTTGTTTGTTTTATTTGGGATTGTATTCTAAAATGTTCTTATGGCCAGATTGTGTTAGTTCGTCTTTACAGTTACTTTTTTCATCAAATTCTGTTTTGTTTGACGAATTTTTTTGTTTGTTTGTGTTCTATTATTTTGTGAATGTGCTATCATTAATCCTTTATCTCCGTATAATACTTGGTTGTCTATGTGGATAGTTTTGTCTTTTTTTATTTAAAATATATATATACCTATGAATTCTGAAATTTCTGCTCTGTCATACGATCTTTGGGGTACATCAAAGGCGCTGTTGTTTGATTTTTTATCCATGCTTTACCATTGTGAAAAATTATTGATTTGCAGCAATGTAGGATTATATCAATACGTACAGATGGTATGTTTATATAGATTTTAGCGAAATTAACATTTTCCATCAAAACCTTTTCACAAATTGATGGGTAAATGTTTTTTATGTCAGATCTCCCCGGCTCGGAACGAGAAACTGGGGAGCCGAGTTCGAATTCCAGTTGAATCCATTGCATTCACAAATACCCTTGGGAAAGGTATTAATCCGTCTCTTCCCTCCATTTATGGGTTAAATAGCAGGACAGATTGGGTTCTGTAGCCTTGGTCGGCAACCAGTCTACCGTAGAAAGCAATGGCAACTTACTGAGGGATAATCTTCTGCCCAGTCAGTCATGTCTCGAAAAAGACATGATCGCCCAAGCGTGTTTCACGTATGGCACTTAACTGACTGACTGACGTATATATAAAACAACTATGTTTGTGCGACTAACATATAACTTGCCAAAGACAATAAAAATTACGAACAAGGAAAGTAAAAAAAAGACCAAAATATAAACATCGTGCTTAAGGTGTTTAAGGTAACAAAATAAATTAACTTAGATTATCTAAACAAAAATCAAAATAAATAAACGCTTCAGAACGTCATCACTAAAGACAGGAGAGCCTGATATGTTATCGCGATCTTCAGACGACTAGAACGCAACTAAATGAGAGAGGGTATAGCCTTATATGGTCATGACAGCAGCGCTCGTACGCATCACATATGCATTATGGATAAAATTCAAACCAGAGGTGTTTTTTCCTTTGATGCATTACCGTAGGTACTGCCATGTGTTTCGAAGGCTAAACCCATACTTCTTTCAGATTTGTTCTAGTGGTCTGAAACTCAAATAAATCTCAGGCTATTTCAACCTTTAGGTGTCATCAGGTGTTATTTTTTAACTCAAAGCATGAAGTTTATGTAAGGTGGGAGTAATACAAGCGTTGCAAAATAGTGTTAGCTAGAGAGTAAGTAGATTTTATGTACTTTCATCCGTGTTTGTACGAACCGATAATATACTTTCTAATGTATATATATTCGGATATATTTTCATACTTTTCATTAAGTAACTTTTTTGTTTTTGAAATGGTATTGTAGTTAATATTTTCCTCTTGGCACAATCTGCATAAATGATTCTTCTTCGAAAGTTTGGCAATTCTCAGTATACGTAAGAATGTGTGTTATTTAATTTTTCAATTACACATATAGTTGTTTTGTTTTGTAAAATTTCTAATGCTTTCTAGCTTGAATGGTGATTTGTGGTTATATCATCGCTTTTTAATGCCTTCCGTACATCCAATGTATATTTTGCTCTGTCTTTTATATCTTGTGTTTCGGCTTTTTTAGTATACACCTTCAGTTTTACCCGGCAGCAAGGCCCCTGATTGGGGGGTTGTGAGTAGTATGAAATCACATCTTAAACGTTGTTGTTTCCAGTTTCACCCTAACCAGAAAATGTAGCACCTGTTAGGGTTCCAGCAATAATCAATTGCATTTTGGATAGAAAGACACCCAGAAATACTACCCACACGTTTCACAAAAGAATTTATTTTAAAAAATATATCTAATTTTTAACAAAAATTCCTTCTAGTTTAACAACAAAAATAATATACAAACAACAGGTACCGCGATGGGAACAAAAATGACACCGACATATGCAATGCTCACCCTAGCATATCTAGAAGAAAACCTATACAACCAAATAGGGCATAAATATGGGGAAAACATAAAAACAAAATTCACGAGATCATGGAAGAGATTCCAGGATGGCTATTTTATATTTTGGAAATTAACATGTGTGGGCATAAACAAACTACACAATATACTACAACACCTGCACCCAAAAATCAAGTTCACCCTAGAATATAGTCATAAAGAATTATCGTTTCTAGACATACTCATAAAAAACGAAAACTATCACTCCATCACAGACATTTACCACAAACCGTCAGACACCCAACAATATCTCCACTTCATGAGTCACCATTCAAAAAGCTGTTTGAAATCCGCCTCCTATTCCCTAGCACGACGAGTTTGCACGATAGTAACTGACAAAACCCTCCGTAAAATACGCATAGAAGAACGACGAAAATCAGGACAAATAAGAGGATACCCCATCTCACTAATAGACAAGAGTTTCCAACTAGCAGAAAAAATACCATTCGAATCCCTCATGAATAAAAAAAAACAACAAGAAAAACACGAAACAGAAGACAACATTCTAGCATACGTTTCCACTCACAACAAAAACAATCAAGAATTATTCACAAAGATCAAAACCCACATGAAATTACTGAACAATAATGAAAAATAAAAGAAATCTTAAAGACAACCAAAATAATTAACAGCAAAAAAATTTAAAAGACATCCTAACCTCATCGAAATTCGAACAACAACACACAACACAGGACGTCACAAAATGCAACAAAAAAGATGTGGAGTATGCAACATAATAATAGAAGGAAAACACTTCCAGTTCAAAAACGTAACTACATTCGAAATGAAACTGGAACTGAGCTGAAACTCGAAAAATGTAGTTTACGCTCTAAAATGCGACAAATGAGCATGGATATACGTGGGCGCGACACAATGCTTGAACAATAGAATTTCCCTTCCTAGAAGCAATATAATATTATCACATAACAGGAAATTATATGTTTCTCAACATTTACATGAATGTAGTGATGACAAATTCAAAGTTATACCTATATATCAAAACACACACACACACAACAAATTTAAACACCGTCAAAGCAATAAAGAACAACCAACGGACCGATGAAATGGATGACAGATAAGCAAAGGCGACTAGAAGATAATTTTAATATACTAAAAATGTATCTCCAGACCAAAATCACTTCAAAGTGGGGTAAGCACTTGATTCATTCATTTGTTTATTCATCTGTTTATCCATTTATAAACATGCTGATGTAAAAAACACAGACCATTCAAGGTGCCAACATTTTATTTATTTTATGTTATTTTATTTTATGTTACTGATTTTATTTATTTTCTTATTTTTTCTACGTACTTATTTATAAAACAACAAGTTGGACATCAGAAACAATAAGAACTCGATAAGTAAAGCCACAAATTTATTCGCCTGAAGAGAGTCAGTTTTATGTGTGTGTGTGTGTGTGTGTGTGTGTGTGTGTGTTAGAAGTAGAAGTCATGGGTATACATATACATACTCAAAATTCGACATTGACGCAGATGGAAAAAACACTCGTCCAACCACCACCATTGACGACAATATTCAGCAAGGTCGTGAGATATTAATGTCTAATCGGCGAGTTATCATCGATGAAGTAATCTGTCACCTGCGATTCGGATAACTTTTCCCTGTTTGTGCACACAGCTGACAGAGAGGCCATATTTACACTGTATCAGTTTGATCAAGCACAAACCTTCGGTCACGTGACCACAATAATACCAACTATAAGTCCACATGACCTAAGGCAGCATAACGAATATAAATATATGTTATGGCGAAGATCTTTATAATATTTCTTGTTCTCGTATTATATATATATATATATATATATATATATATATATATATATATTCCACTTTACGCGAGTTATTACGCGACATAGATTTCTACTGAGAATGAGCGGTGTATTCAGGTAATTTGCAAATCGCCTGAAGACACCACTCATTCATAGTAGAAAAGCAGGTCGTGTAATAACTCGTTTACAAATAGAAAATATTAAAAAGTTCTACAATATAAATGTATTGAACACTTTTTAATACAAATGTGTACTGGTCTAATTTTATTATAACCAAAACCTAAGCAATTAAACAATATATATATATATATATATATGTGTGTGTGTGTGTGTGTGTGTGTGTGTGTGTGTATATATATATATATATTGTATGGGTTAAGTAATTAAGATGACAAACGTTAACTTTTTTATAAAGGTTTTCGCTCAATTGAATGATTTAAGCTTTTCCGTTCGGTAATTTACTGATCTAATATATGTATGCAATTAATAAAGACAATTATAAAAGTATTTTAAATATCATATATTACTAAATGTATTGTGGCTTCTACAAAATTTGTGGCTTGTTTGTCTTTTTTTTCTGAGGAAACAAGAAGTTCTTCGTCTTTTGAATAATAAGATATTTGCTTTTGGTCAGATAAATGATTCATGTTCATATTGTGTGGTGTTAATATGAGTGTGGATGCACTTGATTTGTTGTTCACGTTATTTTGCGCATATCTCACTGTGATTACGCGTGCGTCTAGAATTCATGTGTAATAGTGAATACAACTCTGTAAAATCTACCAGCAAGCAGCAGCAATAGATGATTAATTATGCTAGTAATCTAATGGCAAGACCCCCAGTGCAGAAAAGAAAAATCAGAAATTTTCATATAAATATTGTATACTTATTTCCTTTTCTGTACACATTATAACAATACTGATATGTCCCGGAATGGGATATATATCTGATTCGAGGTAGCAAGAGGTTTGGGCAAATGTAACAGGGTAGCTGAATCTACTACGTCGACGTAATAGACGGTACTCGTCGTATTCGCTCTCCTGAAACGTAGGCGCAGTCAATAGACGTAACCAATAGTCGTAGACTTGTAGACCTCGTCGTATAGACGTAAGGATGTAGACCTCTAGTAGTAGAAGTAAAATTCCTCTCTCTAGCGGTAGACCTATGAAAGTATGGACATAAAACACTAGTAAGAGTAGTAGACATCTATGAGTCCTCGTTTTAGTCGGTATCAGCCAATCCCATTACGGTAAAGGGGAACCAAAGTTTATGTCAGTCAGTCAGTTAAGTGCCATACGTGAAACACGGTTGGGCGAACATGTCTCGAAAGAGACATGACTGACTGGGCAGAAGATTATCCCGCAGTAGGTTGCCATTGCTTTCCGCGGTAGACTGGTTGCCGGCCAAGTCTATAGAACTCAATCTGTCCTGTTATTTAACGGATTAATACCTTCCCCAAGGGAATTTGCGCGTAAGTGAATGCAATGAATTCAACTGGAATTTGAACTAGGCTCCCCGATTTCTCGTTCCGAGCCGATATCTACTGGACCACAACGCACATCCAAGGTGTATGTATATTCGTTAAATATTCATTACATCAAGTACATCGATAAAACCATTATTCATCTGAATTAAGTTCAAAGAATGAAACGCGTTTTATGATATTCTATTTTTCATTTTGTCATGCAAATACCCAACATCATAAATGATTACTATGAAATATCCAAACAAATTATGCAAGGTGTTTAACAAAAAACAAAAACAAAAAAAAACGTATTTATGAACACAAAAACGTGATAGAAATTGCTTTTTTGACAAAGTTCTTTTCTTTGGTGCCCTGACTACATAAATTTACACGAGCTACTACACTGGCATCAAGGCCACACTTTTTAACCTCAAAATAGTTAAATGTGTCCGCCTCTTCCACTTTTTTTGTACTACCCGTTTGTGGAACTCTTTTCCTTTTACTTTCTTCTCTGATAGCTACATTCTGCAAATGTTTAAATCTCACGTCAATTGATATCTTCTATCTCTTTGAATCCCATTCATTTCTTTTTTCGACGCCCCTTGTGTTTTTCATCCCCTGTACATCAGTGTCAGACATGCCTTGTTTGATTTTAAAAAATACAATACACTAAATAAAACATATCTCTTCGATTTTACAAACGTCAAAATGTTAAATCTGATTCCTTTTAAATCAACTAAAGCATGAAAATACGATTGAATACGATTCATCAAAAATATGTGATTTTGAAAAACTGTATCACATTAGCAAGTTAAAATAACACTGGAGGAAAATAATATTAAAATATATACGGATGAATTACATTTTTTAATTTACTTAACAACTTGATAAAATCTAAACTTATGAAACTCTGTGTGTGTGTGTGTGTATATGTATGTGTGTGTGTGTGTGTGTGTGTGTGTGTGTGTGTGTGTTACCTATAGACTCCGAAACGGCAGAATCGATTTTCTTGAAAATTTACACAGTTGTACTATAAGCCTCTGCGAGTGTTCTTAGCTAGGTTTTTTGTCAAGGTACCCGTGATAAATATGGGAACTCGAAAATCGAAAAAATCGGGTTATGAAGGAGTGGTCCGATTTTAATCAAATTTGATACAAACATAGACAAAAACATAAGAAACGATATTCAGAAATTTCAAGGTTTCAGTTCTTACAATAGTGCAGAAAATCGATAATATATATACATAAAAGACAAGATGTTTGTGTGTGTGTCTGTTTATTTCTCTGTATGTCCTTTATACAAATCCACAATTTTTATCCGATTCTCACCAAATTTCATACAAATATTCTTGCGGCTGAGACTGAGCTCCAGGACCCTGGATTAGTTTTAAAGGTTTCATTACACCTGAGCAATTCCGGGCTATACTGCTAATATATATATATATATATATATATTAGGTGTGATTGGTAAATTGTCGCAATTATTTTATTATTTCAAATATTCTCTAGGCTGAGTCTGAGCTCCAGGACCCTGGATTATTTTTAAAGCTTTCATTACACCCGATCAACGCCGGGCTATACTGCCAGTATTTCGTAATATACGTGGTTAATTTTACGTAACGATGCGTTTATTCTATCAGATTTACTTTTTGTTTAACATATTTCCTATGTAAAAATTTGACTAATTTCTTCATGGCTATTTATTTTGTGAATGATATAAACTGTTATATTTTCAAATGAATTATTATAAAAACATGACATTGAGCGAGAAAAACCTGTGGAACCTTGGAGCAATCATCCGTCTTTGAAACTTGTGGACTGGCGCTAATAAATCTCACAAAAATAATCATCACAGATAAGAGAAATCACGTCCCCTGATGAATTTAACAGCAATAACAGCTAAAAATATTTGTTGTGGTGTCGTGGATATCGTCTCGGAACGACAAATCGTGGGTCGAGTTCGAATTCCAGTTGAATTCCTCGCATTCACTTACGCGCAAATACCCTTGGGAAAGGTATTAATCCGTCTCTTCCCTCCAGGTAGTGGGTAAATAATAGAACAGATTGGGTTCTATAGGCTTGACTGGCAACCAGTCTACCGCAGAAAGCAATGGCAACCTACTGTGGGACAATCTTCTGCCCAGTCAGTCATGTCTCTTTCGGGACATGATCGCCCAGAGCGTGTATCACGTATGACACTTCTGAATAACTAAAATGTATATCGCATGTAAAAAGAAGTGAATATAATGACTTGAGATGTTCACATCTCACACCATTTTAAACAAATTTTTAAAAGGAAAACCCCATAAATAATTCTAAATTTGAAAAACTTATCTTTACGAAGAGTTATTTTAGGAGTAATGATTTTATTGTTTTTATTCGACAGATGTACTGGGTGTTTAATCAATGAATGCTAAACATTTACTTATCGTTGATTTTTATTCAAGAGATTTTAAAATCATTTGCTCTCATAGTAATTATTCTGTATTGACAATACTCACTGAGTGAACGAAAATTCTTTTTTTTTTAAACTGAACATACAAACGTTTCTTTACATTGTTTACTCTTCGAATACTGATCTCAGCTTTTTTTGTTATTGTAAAAACGTTTCGACCGTTATATCACCTGGTATTGATCTGATTCTTCTCGAACTCTGTAACCATTATAAAATTTCGTAGTTAAACCTTAAGTAAAAAATAATAATGTTATATTTTTCTCTTTCCACCGACCATGTCATGGGATATTTTGTCTACGTCTTCACTAGTAATGCTCAGTCATTGGACGCTCTGTATCTATTGTTTGTCAATCTGCGAAAGTTGGTCAAGAGATTGAAATTACAGTTATCATGTCGCCATGTTTACGAATCAATAAATTAAACCTCGCCTTTAAGTGAAAAGGGACGTCTACGTCTTAAATAGTACAGTTCGGTTATAGCACGCTCTGTATCTATTGTGTGTCAATCTGCAAAAGTTGGTCAAGAGATTGAAATTACAGTTATCATGTCGCCATGTTCACGAATCAATAAATTAAACCTCGCCTTTAAGTGAAAAGGGACGTCTACGTCTTAAATAGTACAGTTCGGTTATAGCACGCTCTGTATCTATTGTGTGTCAATCTGCAAAAGTTGGTCAAGAGATTGAAATTACAGTTATCATGTCGCCATGTTCACGAATCAATAAATTAAACCTCGTCTTTACGTGAAAAGGGACGTCTACGTCTTAAATAGTACAGTTCGGTTATAGCACGCTCTGTATCTATTGTGTGTCAATCTGCAAAAGTTGGTCAAGAGATTGAAATTACAGTTATCATGTCGCCATGTTCACGAATCAATAAATTAAACCTCGCCTTTAAGTGAAAAGGGACGTCTACGTCTTAAATAGTACAGTTCGGTTATAGCACGCTCTGTATCTATTGTGTGTCAATCTGCAAAAGTTGGTCAAGAGATTGAAATTACAGTTATCATGTCGCCATGTTCACGAATCAATAAATTAAACCTCGCCTTTACGTGAAAAGGGACGTCTACGTCTTAAATAGTACAGTTCGGTTATAGCACGCTATGTATCTATTGTGTGTAAATCTGCAAAGGTTGGTCTAGAGATTGAAATTACAATTATTATGTCACCAATTTCACGAGTCAATAACAGAATCCTCGTGAAAAGAGGCTTGCACATATTCTGTGAGCACATAATGTAAATAGTGATAACTTATCTTCCCACCTGTTTTCCGCGTATTCCATCTAATTAATCAGTATGTTATGTTAAATAGCAAAACAAGACGAATATGCAAATATATCCAGCGAGATACAGAAAAGAAAACATAGGTATAAATTGATAAGGTGACGTGATTTGATACACCAGGGAATAGTGTGTGCTATAAAGAATCAGTATTGTTAAAGAACACAAGTGAAAATATTGACACATTTGTAAAATAATATTCTTAGCTATGAATACAGTAAACTATAGTCAAAGTATATGAAAGGTGACAAATATTTCTAAATTGATTTTGGTTATAGCGATCTTTATTAATATAATATTGATAACAAACATAGATGATAGATACTGAGAAATTGGTATAGTTATTAATATTGATAATTATTTAAGGAGATGAAATAGAAAAGTTCTTCAGTTATATCAACACTACAAAACTATAACAAACTGTTTTTAACGTCTTGATTTGAAGGCGGTCATTTCTTTGGTTGATAACTTAGTTAACAGGAATAGTTTCCCTTATATAATTAATTTGACTTAAATTGACTATACAATTAAATGTTTGTGCCTGATTTGAAATATCGCCATATTCGCTTTAGTCAGATTTGATCAATTAAATATGCGATTGGACTTAATTTATTTCAACAAATAACTTGGCCTTTAATACACGCAGTGTCTATTGTACCCAGACACTGCCATTAGATTTTCAATTTGAGTACACATTACATGAAATTTGCCGTCACAGAGACTTATCCCATTACAATTACACTTTCACAATAATCAGAGTTTAGACAGTTCTACTTGATATAGGACCTATAATTGTGTTAATAGCGTAAAACAGACAGCACTTTGCCCGTAAGTAGAAAGAATAAAACAAACTTATTACAGCTGACATTGTTCAATCATCACTAAGTACAGGGGTTCTTCTTGAGTATAATTTGAATAATAGAAGTTGGTCATCGTCTAAACAGTTATATACAAGCAAATACTTTGTTTATTTGTTCACACAATTCTGTTTTTTTTTCTCTCACCTTTATTAATATTTTTTTCTCAACGTATCGACTCATGCAAATTTTTTCTCTCACCTTTATTAATGTTTTTCTCTCAACGGATCGACTCATGCAAATTTTTTCTCTCACCTTTATTAATGTTTTTCTCTCAACGTATCGACTCATGCAAATTTTTTCTCTCACCTTTATTAATGTTTTTCTCTCACCTTTATTAATGTTTTTCTCTCAACGTATCGACTCATGCAAATTTTTTCTCTCACCTTTATTAATGTTTTTCTCTCACCATTATTAATGTTTTTCTCTCAACGTATCGACTCATGCAAATTTTTTCTCTCACCTTTATTAATGTTTTTCTCTCACCTTTATTAATGTTTTTCTCTCAACGTATCGACTCATGCAAATTTTTTCTCTCACCTTTATTAATGTTTTTCTCTCACCTTTATTAATGTTTTTCTCTCAACGTATCGACTCATGCAAATTTTTTCTCTCACCTTTATTAATGTTTTCTCTCACCTTTATTAATGTTTTTCTCTCACCTTTATTAATGTTTTTCTCTCAACGTATCGACTCATGCAAATTTTTTCTCTCACCTTTATTAATGTTTTCTCTCACCTTTATTAATGTTTTTCTCTCACCTTTATTAATGTTTTTCTCTCAACGTATCGACTCATGCAAATTTTTTCTCTCACCTTTATTAATGTTTTTCTCTCAACGTATCGACTCATGCAAATTTTTTCTCTCACCTTTATTAATGTTTTTCTCTCAACGTATCGACTCATGCAAATTTTTTCGTTGATCTTCTTTAGAATTACTATGGAATTTGTCCTTGTCAGTTGCCAGGCTAAATACCGCAATATCTTAAAATAAAAACATTGAAAAAAATTGCAAAATATCTATGTATCAGCGTAGATGTATGCCAAGAAGTTTTGCGTCTGTGTTTGGTTAACAGATTTACAGTTTCATGGTGAAAATATCCTAATCCTATCATTTTTTCCACTAATTAACTTTTTCTTGAGATCCAATTGCATTATAAAAATAATTTAATAATTCATCTAAATGTATTCATATATAGAAATGAACATAACTGTTTAAATCTTTTGGAAGAATAGATACTTTTTAACTTATAACTACTCGTTACTGCAAGTTTTCACGTCACCATTGGCTATATTGCGCCTTCGCGAATTCATACTGCATTGACAAAAATAATTATATTTCATTATTTGTTATTATTAATACATTTTTAAGTGCAGTTATTAATCTATTGCTTTTTATTTAGCAACATTAAGTAAACTTTAAAACAATAAAGGATAATGATACCCAAGTATATTTTGCTAGCAGGTTCACAAAGATGGAAGGATATATTATTCTGCCTTTAGTTAAACGAAGAAGCAAGACGTCGTTACTTGAAAGTCTAGTTGAAGAAGGCCAGCTGACGGCAAGTGTCTGTCAAACGGAAAAAGCCTCAAGATTGATAGACGAAAAGCCGGATCAATGCCTTTACACCTCTAATGTGAGCAGAGGTAGAAAGAGGGCGATGAATAAAGGGAAATTGAAGATGGAATAACTGAACTTTTACTTAGAACTGAAAGGAACCGGAAGAAGTATACCTCAGACGAAAACAGACCGGAAGTGAGGAAGGTAATGGAAGAAGTCAGAGGATAGCTTTATTTTTTTCAGTTCTAATGCCTGAATAGTAAATGTCGTCTGCTGTTAACTCTCTGCTTAAAGTGATATAAATTGTGTGTAAACTTATAGAACAATGCTGTTATATATAATTATAAAGTAAGTTATAATGTACGTTAAATATTTTTCTGGATTAAATGATATATAAATGTCAATTACATATGTCCAAATTATGATGCAATTCTAAATAAGAATTATATAATCTAATACTAAAAAGAATATATATATATATATATATATATATATATATATATATATTCTTACTTATATATATATGAATAGAAATATGTCCTAAATAAGTATATATATATATATATATATATATATATATATATATATGTCATAAATCCGAAAAATACGCTTATTTCTGATAATGTTTTGGTCTTGCTGATGACATACGTGTTCAAAATACCTATCGAAATGTTCAACAAATTTCTGAAAATCTGAATTTTATATATATATATATATATATATATATAGAACATATGAACCTTCGACAATTTTTAAAACATAATATTTTAAATAAAAACAAATTATTCAAGAAAATAAAAAAAACTGTCTAAAAATACTCGCCGCTCTCTCTCTCTCTCTCCCTCTCCCTCTTTATATATATATATAATGGAAATATTTGAACACACTTACTACACAGGCTTTTAATTAACTGTATTCAGTCTGAAGCTGTTTGCAAAATATTAAGTATATTACTTTGAAGATAGAATCCAATAGTATAAGCTAAAAGTTTATGAAGTATTTTTTGTAATATTAAATATATTCTTATTTTCAGTGTATAAAAATTAATAAAATTGTTTATAGTACCATTCGTACATATAACAAGCTCGCAATCTCTACAGAGATACAGATATAAGAGATATGTATCGCAGTTTTTAAAATGTTTGTAAATACAGTAAAATGTAAAAGCTTGACAAATAGTTTGCGCCAATCTTCACATCTGTAATGTCAGTGTGTCTGAGTTCCCCTCCTTGTTTGAAATCGTTCACAGATGTTAATTTTGTTGCGTTTGTCTAATGTTGGTATCGCCAATTTTTAATTTTTATGATGGATTGTTCTTTTCGCTAACAAGCATACGTTCTGTATTCTACCTGTTTAGTCTTTACTTCTAGCCATCCTCTCTTTCATTCTCTATGAGGTTTTGTAGTTTTCCTTGCTATTTATGCTATTAAAACTCTGTCATATCAAACATTGCTTAGCTTATGAGTGACAATCAAAAATCTGCCAAAGCTGACAAAGTAATCCTCGCTGCCGAGCTTGAAAAGGACCTCCAATCCGTGGTGGACTAGGATAAGAAAGGACTCTTGAATTTCAGTGGTTCCAAAACAAAGGTGCTATTTATTAACCCCCACAGACAATGACTCTTACCCCCCACATAATATGTATCAGTCTAGTCTCCCTGAAAGTAAAACACTGGGCCTCCTCGGGTTAACTCTCACAACAGATCTCAAGTGGAATGACTATATAGAATGCATAGCTAAATTCGCTGCTAAGATGGTTGGTTCCCTGTGCATGCCAGAAATATTTTCCCGTCTAAAACAATCCTGCACAAATACAAATCTACCATCGGCCCGTGCATTGAATACTGATGTCATATCTGGCCTGGTGCTACTGCTTTTCACCTATGGGTCCTTGACAAAATCCAACGGAGAATCTGTAATGTGATCGATCCCGACTTGGCAGCTCGGATACAGTAACTTTCTCACCGGCGCAATGAGGCGTCTTTGTGTCTTTTCTACAAATATTTCCATGGATTCTGCTCAGATGAACTTAGCTCATTGGTAACCCTCATACATGAATTTACTCGAGCCACAATATTGGCACTTAAGTCCCACCCTTTTACTATGGAACCAATAAATTGAGAACGCATATTTTACTCCATCATCTTCTTTTCTCGCACTGCCCGCCTGTAGAATTCCCTGTCGTTTACTTGCTTTCCCGACAGCAACAATCTTCAAGAATTCAAATGTAAAGTCAATAGTCATCTACTATCTCACTAACTTTCATCCTCTCTCTCTCATTCTCCTTTCTTCTTCCGCTTCACTCACATCAGGATTCTTATCCTTCTCCTACCCTATTCCTGACACCCCCTGTAACCTGTCACCCTTTCTTATAACTTACCTACTATATACCCACCTGCTCAAATGCCTTGCTTGGGGCGACACGATTCTAAAAAAAATAGCTGTTACGTCTCAGTTTAAGGTTGGGTGTCATTTTTGTTCTGAGAGTATACCATTCATTACGACATTATATATTGTTATCATTTTAAATAAGTTTTCTCAGCAACGAAATTTTAAAAAAATATTTTTAATGACTTCATTTACAGAATGCGATGGATAAATGGTGGCATAGATGACACAAACAAATAACATTAACACCTCATTTTAGCAGAATTATTTCTCAGAATTAACCGAAAATATTTTGAATTACTAAAGAGTAAATCTAAACTTATTTAAAAATGAAACTTTGTCTGTGTGTGTGTGTCTGTGTGTGTGTGTGTCTGTGTGTGTGTCCGTTACATATAGACTCCGAAACGGCTGAACCGATTTTCTTGAAAATTTACACAGTTGTACTATAAGCGTCTGCGAGTATTTTTAGCATGTTGTTGTTTCGATGTACTCCCGATAAATATTGAAAATCGATAATCGAAAAAATCGAGTTATAGAAGGAGTGGTCCGATCTTAATCCAATTTGATGCACTCATAGATAAAGACATAAGAAACGATATTCAGAAGTTTCAAGATTGTAGTTCTTACAATAGTGCAGAATATTTGATATCGATACCAGGAAATCAAAATTTGACTTATATCCATACATTCTTCTCTCAGTCTACGGTTTCGCTTAACTGAAATCAATTATTGCTTTTTAGTCTTTCGTGCCAACGTCCAAAGAGTCTGAGCTCCATGACCATGGATTAGTTTTAAAGCTTTCATTACACACGAGCAACACCTGGCTATACTGCTAGTTTATTCAATAAAATTGTCATTGACTTCAATCAGGGCCTCCAGACTACTTTGGAATCCATTGCTAATTTTCTAGATGGTTTCTTTGTTTAACTTGATGAATGCTGCCATAATACTTGCTTTCAGTTTATTTCTGGTTTTAGAATTTGTTTTGTTGGTCACTCGCTCAGTTGATCTAACGAGAAAAAACTTGCTAACCATTACATCAAACCAACTGCCCAGTGAACCTACGTAGATATCTATGCCATATGTACAGGATGTGACTGATGAATTGTCGTTTAAATTAGTCAAAAATGATATCTAACTTTAACGGATATATTTAACAAAATCATACCAAGTAAATCTATTTACTGAAATTGACCCCAATCTCCATTTCTAGATGACTTTGGAATCTCTTTCATCTCTTTTGGACGAACTTCATTTTTTATGGGTGGAAATATCTATGCAATAATTGTTCTCAATTAAATCATATCATAACAAAAAAATTCAGCGTAAACAGTATTCGGTGGTTTTTCCGACACATTATATTGCTGGAAATGACAATTATTTTAACAATTTTATTGTTGGCTGGCGTGAATAATTTACTGTCATAGAAAGAAGAATATTCAGAATTGACTTATTTAAAGTCATTCAATTTTCATCTTCAATTCTTTGCAATTTAGATTTTCTCAGTCTTTATCCCATTGACATGAATCCCTGAACTGCAAATATTGAAATACTCATTCTCATCAACAAAGACACATATTTTTTCTATTAATTCTACCAACAGCCAATCGCAAATGAGGCGTCAATTTGCACTTCTTCCTGGAAATAATTTTATCATTAAATCCAACGCTTTCTGTAATCTTTTTGTTCAGTTTTTTAATTTTACAATGCTTATTCTGATCTTTTTCCTTTTTTTCTTTTACGATTTTACTATTCCCTGTTCTGAATTCGTTTATTTTCCAATTTGTCTTATAACTTGTAATAGTATAGAAATAAAATTCATAATAGAACTAACAATAATAGATTTTATGTTGAATTTCAAAATCTGACATTGTGTTCTCTCTACCGTCACGGAAAGGGAAAAATGATAACCGTTCATCTGATGAGCTGGATATAATAATTCCCTATCTGATAGAAAAAATGAAAAGATTTTAGAAATTTGCAAGTGATTTGAGAGTCAGTGTTAAGACAAATGTATCAATGCAGTTTTTTTAACTGATGAAATAAGGATTATATGCATATTTATAAAGTTCTGTATGCGGCAAAAGTACGTGCACATATGTATATAAAAGTCATAAATGAATACATTTAATGAAATGCACAGATTTATAAGGCCTCACTTTGTCTTCACACAATTTATGACCGAGTGTATGTATATCTGTATATATAGAGAGAGTTTATCTTAAAACAAGTGTTATTATTATTATTATTATTATTATTATTATTATTATTTCTCTTATGAGATATGTCTTTTCCTTATGTTTATTATGATGGTTCTCCCCGATAGCCTATGATTTGTAGCTAGAATCAATGTGTGTAAACCTTCTCTGTGCCTGTTTGATTGATTTGCAGAAGTTCGTTTGTTAGGTTATTCGAAGTCTCCGACTGAGCCATCAACAGTAGGAGCGTGGACTGAAAGTTTCATAGGCTGACAGTATCTTGATTAGCCTATGAACTTTTCCGTCGACCCTTGTATCATGGGTTGATTTCATGTTTAGCATTTAATTCAATTCTCAATTCAGATTTTGATATTTTCAAAACTCTGTCTTCATTCTCTGTTTACTGATGCTGCCATGTATGCAATGTGTCACATCGTTTTTGTTTGCGTTTCTCTTTCCTTGCTGAATTCCATCCTTTTCAAAGCCCAAGAGCCAATAAAGGTAGAGTGTGACTGAATGCCGTAGTTGTGTGAGTAAGTACGATTTATGCGAATATCTGTAAAAGATAAAGTTTAACCCAGATTTTAATTGGTTAACATTCGGCAAATTAGTTTTTTAATTAGTGTTCGGGAAAATCACCTTCCTGGCATTTTATTACACAAAGCAACAGCTCTTACGAAAAAATTAACTGATTAGATATTACTATTGAATAATAAAAGGAACACGAAGTGAATTGGGTTTGTTTTCCTTAATGTATTGCGCGTAAGTGAATGCAATGAATTCAGCTGGAGCAGAGTTCAAATTCCAGTTGAATTCATTGCATTCCGTTACGCGCAAATACCCTTGGAAAGGTATTAATCCGTCACTTCCTTCCAGTTATGGGTTAAATAACAGGACAGATTGGGTTCCATAGCCTTGGCTGGCAACCAGTCTACCACAGAAAGCAATGGCAACCTACTGCGGGATAATCTTCTGCCCAGTCAGTCATGTCTCTTTCGAGACATGATCGCCCAAGTGTTTACCACGTATGGCACTTAACTGACTGACTGACGCAGATTGTGGGTCATGACTTAAAGTGTTCGATTTCGGGAAACTAAATAATTTAGCTCAAGTGAACGTTGTACTTTGTGGTCCAGTAGATATCTGCTCAGAACAAAAAATCGGAGAGCCATTTCGAATTCTATCTCCATTCCTTGCATTTACTTACGCGCAAATATATTTGGGAAAGCTTTTTATCCATCTCTTCTCCCTTAAGAAAAATAGACGACTATATTCACAAACAATGGCAAACAGACACATATACAGATTAATATACCCACGAATATATACATGCACAAATTACAAAATTTTGTTTTCTTGTCAATTTTAAAGCTCTATTGGGACACAGACTGAATTGTCACATATTGGATACAGTCAGGGCGAATTCGTAACGTGACTAGCCTTGAATGAATGAGGCCGGGGCAGAAACAATCATATTTCAATGCATGAACATATAATTAGATATATACTTGCGCAAATATAAAGCTAAGAACAAAAATGTAGACGACTAAAAACTCCACAGATCATAAAAAATATATAACCACATAGAATTAAACTTGGGAGATACACTATACACAAATTAAATGTGCATGCATGTACAAAACGTCACTCATATACATATATATGCTAAGCCACATATCGTTCACATGAAGTTATGCCTGTGTGAACGCCATTTGTCTACCTCGCGTGTGCGTGTATCTCTGCGCACGTCAATGGTTGTACAAGTGTTAATCTATGTCTGCGTCTGTATAAAAGTCGTCACAACGACAAATATTCCTCCCAATTTTCATCCCACTCAATATACGCATCTCTACATATATTCAGTATTTAAAAAACAGTTAAAACACTTTGTCTGACGATCGCAAAAGCCTGAAACCCAGGACTACAAACTTACACCCATCTATCTATCTATCTATCTATCTATCTATCTATCTATCTATCTATCTATACACATACAAAAACACATATATATATACATATGCACATATATATCTATACACATATATACATCTATACATACATACACATACAAATAGACACATACGCAAACATATATAGATATAGACATGCATACATGCACATCTGAGCATACATACATACAAATATAAAGATATATACATATACACACATACATACATACATATATATATATTTACATACACACATACATATATATACATATATACCCATAAAAGCATGCAGACATACATGTAAGACATACACACACATACAAGTAAATACATACATATACTTAGGATGTAAAGAAAATATCAATATGTCTACTAGTACAAAAAACAGAGCGGTCCGAAATCAGCCGAGACTCTGTCTACAAACAGTGCTAATTTATCGCCCATTACATGTCACAGTTTTAAGACCCAGAGTCAAATCATTGTATTCTGCACTAACTCGTATTATTGTTCCTACTAACCAAGTTTTGAGTATTGTATTCTTTCCGTATTTAATATATATATTCGTATTTTCCTTTTTGTTTGTTTTTGTGTTATTCTTACTGGACCTTTAACCGGGTCCACGACAGTTATATTGTCCTGTGAGTATCACATTCTCCAAGTCTACTTTTCTCAATAGTTCTCCTTATAATTTCAATTGTTTTTTCCGGTTTCTAATTATATGTGTCATTTTTATTTTCATTTAGTTTATACACTTCCACGTAACTCACATATTCGGTCTATTGTTATATACTGCCTCTGATGCTGCTGGAAGCAGCAGTCGTCTTGGCAGACAAACAAGAAACACAGAACGCGTAATAAAAAATATAAACTAGTATTTTTATTCTTCGTCATTAGCGGTTGTGTGGATTAAAGTATAGCCAGAGAGAATCACAGACATACGAGGAAGTTGTCAGGAGATGGTGACCAGCGTGAATTGTCGACTCTTCTTTTCTTTTCTCTCAGTGTTCAAATATCGACCCCCTCCAAAAAAAAAAAAACACTGAACTTATATAAACTAAAATTTACACGAATATTTCCTTCTCGGTTTTTAACTTATTATATATATATATATATATATATATATATCGCCCCCCCCCCAAAAAAAAAAACTGTATTTATATAAGCTAAAATTTACACGAATATTTTCCTTCTCGGTTTTTCACTTATTATATATATATATATATATATATATATATATATATATATATATATATACACATGTAAAATAAAACAAAATGTCGATGTTCAAATTCGTTGAAGAGCCATTTCTATGAAGATATCCTCGCGTCTTCTGCATTTGTTGTTGAAGACGCGAGTATATCCTCGTAGGAATGACTTTTTAACGAATTTGAACATCGACATTTTGTTTTATTTTATCATTCGCTCTGTAATTAGAATATAATAATAGCATTGAGTCCTCCTCCTTGATCAATTTTAATATTAATGAAATATTAACTATGATCGGGTTTGTGGGATTTACCTACCTGCTTATCCTTTTGGTTAAAAAATATAATACATATATATATATATATATATATATGTATGTATGTCTTTTATAATCATGCATATCTATCAATTATTTTTGCCGACCATTATCTCTGAAGCCAGCAGTCATTGAGCAATCACACTTCTGTCAGTCGTGTTTTTATTTTTTACCTTCAACATCGACCACACTTCCGTTGGTTCTTCTTTTGATGTCAGTCATATTTCCATCGACTCACAGAAATATATTAGACTATGTCATGCTTTGTATGTTTCTGTATATTTACATTTATTTTGCTTGTAGTGTATTCTTCTATTATTCATTATCAGTCAGACATTCGACAAAATAAAGAAAAAGTGTCGGTTTCTTCAACTGCTTTTGTTCAAGTCAGCCTCAATTCACTACCGACTCATGCGAATTTATTCGAAATAAAAAATGAGACGGTTCAGCATTTACGGGAGTAACCAGTTAAGAACTGTAGATATTGTAAGTAAATCAAATACGCTAGATTATATAAAGTTTAATAAAGAATATCTTCAACGGAGAATTGTTGCTGGATATCGTAACGAACTGCAATTTGACTTCACGTAATGGCGAAATCACTTCTTCGCAGGCACTCTGTAATGTTAAACCGTGAGGAAATAAATTCGACTATGTAATGAATCTGGTCTGTTATCCGGACGTCAGACTTATGAAGCTGAACATGAAATGGCCATAAATTTTGATACAGGCCCAAGCGGTTTAGCTGATGAGCCAAGTGAAAATGGTATTTTTAGAGACGGTAATAGGCTGTGCCGTTGAAATAAAGATTAGCGGTGTGGAAGACGAAACTCTCAAAACGAATCTGATTTGCTTCTGGTCATTTTGCAGTAAGAAACACATTATCTCGTCTCTCTGTTCAATTGCCAGACTTTCTCTTCTGTGGCGTGTCGCTTTCCGAATTGAGCAATCATAGCTTCTCACAACCTGCCCATCTCTTGTCACTCTCACCAAATGTTGACTCTTTATTTACATTATTTACACTCGAATTTATTGTCCTCAGCTTTATTTTTATAACAACGTATTGGCTGTTTTAACCCCTCCACCAACTCGCTGAATTTCTTTAAGCGATTTTCAATCTTTCTTATTAGTCATGCTCAAACAGCGCTCGTTCTGTTTTCCCTGAATCTAACTCAGCACAAACTTGACCAGGAATTGAACTCTGTTAGTTTGTCATCAAATTTCCGAACCAATGCATTTCTCCACTCTTTGAGTCAATCCTGTTTGCATAACTTGGTGCCTTAAACCTAATATGCCTGTTTCTGGGTCTGCTGCTCGTCACGTTTATCAGCATCTGCTGTAGTTATTCTTTCTTTCTGCTGCTCCTTGAAAAACTTTACTGTCATTTTAATTTCTTTCTTTAATCTTCAGTCATTTTTAGAATACTATTCTTGCACAAGAATTCAGTTTATACAACGTCTTCTCTTTATCTAGCCTTCCTTGAATAAATCTAGTGAGTGTCACATTTTCCGAACTCTATATATTGGTAATGTAGCCAAGAACTTTGAACATTCTCTAAGAAAATGACATTGCGGACAAAGTACACGAGAGTAAAATATAATAATTATACGATTGATTTATACAGACTGACAACTGCCATTATTATTGCTCTATGCGGATGACACCACCATTTATCCTCATCTCAATAATTATGATAACAAAGATGAGGACAATAGTCCGAATATTGTAAATAGTGTAAATCCTACCCCATCTCAAAAATACAGACAAATTGACGGCATCTGACAGTCTGTCTACCAGCTGATGTTTAATCGATGACTTATAAGTTCAACAGAACAGTCCAAGTCATCTCTAACCCCGTTTCCAAAGCTCGACAAATTGTGCTTCAAACTGACAGATCTGATGATTAGCGAACAGGTGAACTGTAGGCCAAAGGGCACTATTCTCTTATCGCCAAATGAAATTGCGAACGGCATTGGTTGCTAGGTGGTCAATCGTGACAACTTTAAATTAAATTGGATGTTGCTGTATTTGTAGCCAGCATACAGTTTGCACAATAAAATGCCTAAAAATGTCTCTAAAATATGCCCTAAATTAGCTATTTTATGATCTATCTATGTCTATATTGTGTTGAATACACCGGTTCCCGTCCAATCACCGAAGTTAAGCAAAATCGAGCCTGGTCAGTACTTAAATGGGTGATCATTTGGGAATAAGAACTGCTGTAAACGTAAGGAGCAAGAATGGTTCACCCCTCCTCCAGGTTTGGGAGTTGGGTGTAGGGCTAACAACCTTGTCCCGTAAAAAACAGTTTGTTACAGAAACAGCAACAAAAAAGTTGCTGCCCTATACACCATCTGGGTGTGATGGATAAATGATGATGAATGTATCATAATCAAAGTAAACGTAATATTTCTTATGAATATTTTTCTTCTGATGGTCGCTTAATGGATAAATACCATTGGGGAGGTAATAACCATATCTTTTTACCCCAGCTATGGGTCGATAGCAAGCAAGACGTGGAGTTTTACATGTTTTCGGCAATCATTCAAGTTGAAGACAATTCTAAATACAAAACCCAACGAGGGCCTGGGGTTTCCATATTTATAGCTTAAACAGAATCTCTATGAGGTTTCAACGAAAGGCTTCAACAAAAAATGACGCATTTAAACAGAGCTAATCAAAGATCCATGCAATATATTATGCAATTATTGAACTGCGTTTTTATTTTTCTTTCCCTATCATGACAGGCCAGTGAAAAGACATTTTTAGTGTTTCCAATATAAAAACAAACATAAACTTTCCAATCAAGACTGACTTGTGGTTTGCGAATATCCTCTGAATTTTTCCCATATCACCTCTCTACCTAAAATGGAACTTATCTGTTATGAGGCCAAATTGATTGTCGGATCGCTTTACATAAATAAATAATATGGCTGTCATAAAGATTCAGCAAACGAAACTTTGCCTACAAAAAAAGCAGTAATTTAAACGTTCCGCATTTATATATATATATATATATATATATATATGTGTGTGTGTGTGTGTGTGTGTGTGTGTGTGTGTGTGTGTGTGTGTGTGTATAAAATGATTACGAATGGAAATATATACCACAGTTAAATTACAAACAATTTTTCAATACAAAAGTAAAATATAAATATATGGTAATTTTTACTATTATTATTATGTCATACTGCAACTTAATAGCCATAAAATTGCAGTATGGAATAATATTAATTACCATCCATATATATATAATATATATATGCGTGCGTGCAAATATATATATATATGTGTGTGTGTGTGTGTGTGTGTGTGTGTGTGTAAATATATATATATATTTATTGTCATCCGCAGTCAGATCAGTTTCTCCGTATCATAGCTCATCAGTACGGTTAGACTCCGATTGCTTTTTTACCCAGGATTGAAACCCGACCGAAATGGCGTCAGTCGGCGACTCTACCCCTGGGCTATGGGCGTTCGGTGGAACTAAGCAGACTTTTTTGCGCATATCATTATACGCGCTCAATAGCTAGCGCGCTCTAATTCAATTCACTCAATGAGCGATGCGTACATGCCAGAGTAGCTACTGCTTATCAAAGTCTACTATTTTTCCAGAGTGCTCAATCAGGGTGTGAGAGCGTAAATATTGTCATCCGCAGACAGATCTGTTTCGCCGTATCACAGCTCATCATTACGGTTAGACTCCGATTGCTTTTTTACCCAGGATTAAAACCCGACAGAAATGGCGTATACTCTACTGACAGCTTTCCGGTACCAAATCTATCACATTGAAATCGAATTCATATATATATATATATATATATATGAATTGGAAACAATGAAGATCAAATATGAATCGAAAATCCGAAAGAATGATAGTAATAAGAATAAAATTGAAACGTTTAATAATCTAATGTTTAGTTTTCATATTGCGATTCAATATATTAGATTAAAAAAAAACTACTGTGTGTTCTTTATACTATCATATATCTGGACACTGTTGCCAGCATCAAGTGACAAGGGTTTGTCTCGTGGTTGAACGAAATTTTCAAGCCTGAAACAGACTGTCGTCACTCAGCACCTCCTAATGCAACAGTTAAGAAAACCCTTTATTTCCCTAAATTTGATAAAATCTAGTTCAATAAGCGTGATACGTAGTTACTAGCTAGAAGTAAGTATGAAATATTCGCAGTGTCATATTATAAGTATCGTCGTCGGCTTTATCTTGTATCCCCTTAATATCATTTATTTTTTGCTCAGGGCTTCCTTTATGATAATCGCGCTTGTGACTATGGTTATCAGCCAGAATGGGTCAGTTAGAAGAGATTTCTTTGTTTGTTTACCGCTATATCAACTCGTTATGGGTCATTTAACGCAGACATTTAAAATCTTTTGGAAGCATTAGTAGTTTCTTTTACAAAATAGTAATATTAATATAAAAATTATATTGCATGTAATAATTGTTTTCAAAAATGTTTTGTTTGTATTTTTAGTAAAACAAATATTTTTATACTTTCGTAGTGCTTTGAAATCAGTTGGGGTTAGATGGGAGGCTAACAGATGCTAACCCCCACCAATGTGCAAGGTCAGGACCAAAAAGTTCTTGTTGGCCAAAGCCTTCATCTGTCATCTATTTTCTTTCACAAGGAGGTGGAGAATTTAGACGATGGCGTGAATTCGTTTAGATGGATCTCAACTTGCCAATAAATGATCCTCACACTGATCATCCTCTGCTAAACATATGCGAAATCTAGTTAAGAAAGTGCAGTCGAATGCCGCTGAATCTTGTATAATTTCGTGCTGCACCTTCTTTAGAAAGTCTGGTTCAACCGTTAAGATCTGTTGTACTTATAATTCACTTGTTTCATTATTGTTGTCTTTGTTGTTGAAGTATGTGTGCATTAATAACTATTGAACTATATACATTATCAAGAAAGGCAAATATGTTCTAAAATAAATATCTATTTCTTAAAAAAATGATTTAACAAATGTATTTTGTCATGTGACAACAGATGTCTTGACATATCCAAAAGACTAAACATATTTTTCCTCCCAAATAATTTCAGTTTTAAAAAAGAAAGGAGTGAAAAGCTATAGAAAGAGGCTTTATAACTTATTTTGAAGTGAATAATCCATTCGCAGGAAATATATAAGATACGTAAGAGTGTAAAAGTTTAGGCAGGAGGAGAGGAAAGACGAATCAGTTACAAGGGGTGCCAGAGAAAGGGCAAGCGAAGGATGTGAACATAAGTGTGAAGACATTTGCGATGGTAGAGAGAAAGGAAAAGAACAAGATACACGGGGTCATGTAGAAAGGACTGGAGTCAAGTAGATAAGAAATGGGAATTGACATTACATTTCAATTTCATGAAGGTTGTAGCAGTCAAGAAAACCAGTATACGGAAGAGAATTCCACAGACGAGAAGTGAGAGAAAAGCTACTGGAGTAGAATTGTCGGCTGCATTTAGTTGATCTAAATGTAAAAGGGTGAGACCGTGTTGCCAATCTGGTTGCACGAGTAAATTCTGTTGGTGTGGGGTGGGAGCAACAGTGACCTTAGTTCGTCGGAGCAAAAGCCATGAAAAGATATGTGAGAAGTAACAAAGGGAAACCACATTCCGACGCTGAGCTGCCAGATCGGGACCTACCACATTACAGATTCTTTTTTGGAGCCTGTCGAGAAAACCGAAATGAACAACAGGGGCACCTGACCAGATATTTTTTTTTTAATCATATCACCCCAAGCAAGGCGGTAACGCCACTGATGCGCAGGGGGCTACGTAAGGGTAAAAAGAATGGAAAAGAGAAAGCCGGAAACCACATCCTAAACAGGAAACAAGGGATGAGCCTCTTCACCTGTTCAATAGATGTGGATGGAGTGTGAACCGGGCGATAGTTTAGTCTATCTACTCCAATTGAAAAAAAAAATAAAGGAAAAGAGTGAAAAGATTGGAATTAATTTTATGGCCTTACGTCTATTTCTTTAAAATTCCTAAACAGGAAACAAGGGATGAGCCTCTTCACCGCTTACATAGACAACAGTATTCTATCATTCGGCCATGTATTGTATATTTCTTCCATATCTGGTATAGGGTTTCGAATATGTATTTAGACATTACTTATAAAATACAAAGAAAATGTTAAATATTAGTTTTGAACTAGCATCTTTGCATCATCCACCGTAATGTAGCTTTCTCTTGGCTTTAGTATAAATATTTTCATTGTAAATTTACTGATGAGCCTTTCTCTTTGGTATCTAGATTGTCTGAGACTCAGCGATGTACTAAACTTGTAACAAGGTGTAAGTATTTTTGTCTATAAATCTCTAAATGTATCCGTACGTTCTACGCTGACAATTTTTTCACAGGAACCATTCACTTATAAAACACTTTTTTCGCTTCTTTCTTTCCAGTCAACATTGATCTTCAAAATTTTAAATGTAACGTTAATCGTTATCGTCTGTCTTCTAAATTCATGTCCTGTTGTCCTTTTCTCTCCTTAATGTTTTCTTTTTATCATATCCTCGCACACTCAGTACATGCTTCCGTCTTAGTTGCTTTATTGCCTTGCTGGTATAATGATTAATAAATTAAATAACATAAATATTTTATTTAGCACCAATTTTCTAATTTTTATTAAATTAGCGCCACCTTGTTATATATATATTTTTTAATCATATCACCCCGAGCAAGGCTGTAATACCACTGATGTGCAGGGGGCTACATAAGATTGAAGAGATTGGAAAAGAGAAAACCGAAAACCGCATCCTAAACAGGAAACAAGGGATGAGCTTCTTCACCGCTTACATAGACGTGGGTGGAGTGCGAACAGGGCGATAGTTTAGTCTATTTACTCCAATTATAACTATATTTTTATTTAAAATTTATTCTATTTACATTGCGAAACGGAAATTTCTGTTTCGAGAATTTATCTCGTCGTCAGGCAATGTTGAATAATCGCTGCGAAAATGATTTACATTTGAATGTAGAAAACAATACCTTTGTTATCTAAAGTGTTAAATATAGAAAAGGAAAACATAGAAAAATTAGATTTTATGTGTTGGTTTAATTTAATTAATCAGAATTAACTTCGAAATTTACATTTGAAAGTAAAAGTTCTAAGTTTAGAGAGACGGGCTTTTTTTTTTCTTTTACGCTTAACGGGAGAGTGTTATCTTCTACAGCAAGTGTCTAGTCTGCTTCTTTCTGGTGCGATGTATACATTTCACTACAAGGTTATTTCTATGTATACCAGCCATTTTATTTCTATGTATGCAAGCCATTTTATATTTCTGTTTTCAGACATTTTATTTTTCTGTTATCCAGCAGTCTTATTTCTATTTTCTCCAGCCATTTTATTTTTTGGTTTTCCAGACATTTTATTTCTATATATCCCAGTCATTGTATTTCTATGTTTTCCAGCCATTTTAATTATTTGCATCCCAGCCATTTTGTTTCTATGTATCCCAACCATTTTATATTTCTGTTTTCAGACAATTTATTTTTCTGTTATCCAGCAGTCTTATTTCTATTTTCTCCAGCCATTTTATTTTTTGGTTTTCCAGACATTTTATTTCTATGTATCCCAGTCATTGTATTTCTATGTTTTCCAGCCATTTTAATTATTTGCATCCCAGCCATTTTATTTCTATGTATCCCAACCATGTTATATTTCTGTTTTCAGACATTTTATTTTTCTGTTATCCAGCAGTCTTATTTCTATTTTCTCCAGCCATTTTACTTTTCGGTTTTCCAGACATTTTATATCTATGTATCCAAGTCATTGTATTTCAATGTTTTCCAGCCATTTTAATTAATTGCATCCCAGTCATTTTATTTCTATGTATCCCAACCATTTTATATTTCTGTTTTCAGACATTTTATTTTTCTGTTATCCAGCAGTCTTATTTCTATTTTCTCCAGCCATTTTATTTTTTGGTTTTCCAGACATTTTATTTCTATATATCCCAGTCATTGTATTTCTATGTTTTCCAGCCATTTTAATTATTTGCATCCCAGCCATTTTGTTTCTATGTATCCCAACCATTTTATATTTCTGTTTTCAGACAATTTATTTTTCTGTTATCCAGCAGTCTTATTTCTATTTTCTCCAGCCATTTTATTTTTTGGTTTTCCAGACATTTTATTTCTATGTATCCCAGTCATTGTATTTCTATGTTTTCCAGCCATTTTAATTATTTGCATCCCAGCCATTTTATTTCTATGTATCCCAACCATGTTATATTTCTGTTTTCAGACATTTTATTTTTCTGTTATCCAGCAGTCTTATTTCTATTTTCTCCAGCCATTTTATTTTTCGGTTTTCCAGACATTTTATATCTATGTATCCAAGTCATTGTATTTCAATGTTTTCCAGCCATTTTAATTAATTGCATCCCAGTCATTTTATTTCTATGTATCCCAACCATTTTATATTTCTGTTTTCAGACATTTTATTTTTCTGTTATCCAGCAGTCTTATTTCTATTTTCTCCAGCCATTTTATTTTTTGGTTTTCCAGACATTTTATTTCTATGTATCCCAGTCATTGTATTTCTATGTTTTCCAGCCATTTTAATTAATTGCATCCCAGCCATTTTTTTCTATGTATTCCAGCCATTTTATGTTTCTGTTTTCAGTCATTTTATTTTTCTGTTATCCAGCAGTCTTATTTCTATTTTTCCAGCCATTTTATTTTTCTGTTATCCAGCAGTCTTATTTCTATTTTTCCAGCCATTTTATTTTTATGTTTTCCAGTCATTTTATTTATTTGTATTTTAGCCATTTTATTTCTATGTTTTCCGGCCATTTTATTTCTATGTTTTCCGGCCGTTTTAATTCTATGTATCCCAGCCATTTTAATTCTATCTTCTCCAGCCATTTTTTTAAAAGAAAGAAAGGAAACATTATATTTTATTTTTGTTCTGACCTAAAGGAATATTTGAAATATTATTGTCATTATGCATAATATTTTTTCTTTTTACAGTTTTAGAATTTTATTGTTATGTTTTTTATTAAAAAGATCCCCAGTGTAGCTATAACTAAGTTTCTGTGAGTTCTTATTAAATATACTGCCATTGGGGTTATTAGTTAGGAAGGGTTTCTGAAATAGGTTATATAATTTATTACATAAATTTGTACTTGGTATTTGTTTAAATAGTGGTGAGTGCTAAATTATTTTTCTATTTCTATTATGTTAGGTATTATTATTATTATTATTATTATTTCATTTTTAAATGAACGAACACTATTTTAGTTTCGGTTCATAGTGCATATTCTCATTAGTTTTTCATATAACCATAACTTGCATGAATTCTAATATTTATTAAATTAATAGTATATCATAATACAAAACAAAGTAACAGATATATGTAACTTAATCAATATTCTTATGAAGAAATATTAACCAGATTTGCAATGTTTACAAATGATATTAATTTCATTACGTTTATTTAATACATTTTTATTTTTAAAAGAATTAATAATATAAAGTTTTTCATATAGACATAAGGGACAGGGATTGTTTAAAAACTTACATATTCTAGTTCCTTTAAAGATTTTTTATTTCAATGTGCAAGTTTTTTAGTTTTTCTATTTTATTTTGGGAGTTTTATTTTATGTTAATATTCTCACAATCAAATATAAAATCTAAATGTAAATTATATAAAATTTAAATAAAAAATAATTTAGTTATATTATGCTCTACAATTTACGTTGTAATGAGCACTTTTTCAAAAAGTAGATGCCGAAGAACTCAGGATACTAAACCTGTTAGTTCTCTTCACCTGTTCTATATATATATATATATATATATATATATATATATATAGTTATTATACTTGTCATAATAAAAGCATAGTACGTAGTAATAATCAAAGGCTTTAAGTTTAGGTGTTCAATACAATTATTATACAATATAATAAAAGAATAGTACGTAGTAGTAATCAAAGGCTTTAAGTTTAAGTGTTCAATATACCATCATTAGGAAATTAAATGTAGTTCATTTACTGGGTCCTATATATATTGATAAATACATTTATAATAACAAAATTAAACTTATAGTTACATGCCATCATATTAGAGTATTGAAGTAGGAAGGAAGGTTATTATATTTTAAAGAAATTGTGGATATAGACTAATGAATGTTGGGGCAAAGTGTAGCGATGTATACAAGACAGGATGTGTCATTTGTTTAAATAATAATAAAACAAAACTAAAGCTAATGATATATTTTTAGATGCGAAGAGATTAAAGATAAAAAAGGAGACATTACAAAGTAATTTATTAGTATTAAAGTGTTTTGTTTAGACAAAAATAAATTACCAAGAAATAGACGTAAGGCCCTAAGGTGAAACTAAACTAATTAAACTAATTTTAACATATCACTCAAGAACATTCTAATCTCTTGCAAAAGGTATTATTTAAACAAGGTATTTCACAAAACTGGACTTGATGACAAGAATGAAATGAAAAGCATATTTCTTCGTTCACAAGCACATTCTTTCGCAGGAATATAATTATTATGCATTTAAAAATTGAACACTGTACTTGTCATTGAAAAATAATTAGGGTTTAAAATTGATTAGTTACAAATCATCATCAATATTAAATTCCACACTCACAAAAACAATTTCATTCAATTGTAAAAGGAATCAACACATGAGATAATGTCTTGACAAAGCAGATAATTATTTTAAAAATGCACCACATTGCTACAACTCTCCATTTACAAAGAACCTAACAAAATTATTAAAAGATGTCAACATACACAGAAAATAATTTCATAGATAATATTAAACGTACTGGTACAAATATAAGAGACAAGTTATAAATAAGCGACAGAGTCAACAAACACAACTTTATCGGATCCTACATTATTATCACAGATCAAAAACCTGATCTAGAAACAAATTGTACTAATATAATAATTAATTGTACTAATATAATAATTAATCCAACTAAACCAGAAATTAAAAAAAATAGCAAGAGAGAGAAACAAAATATAGAATTACCCCAATTCAGTAACACTACTGATGTCATTAACTGGTTAAACCACATTAAAACTAAAACTAAATGTTCGTTTATTCAATTTGACATAGTGGATTATTACACTTCAATTTCAAAGAAGTTGTTTACCTTAACTTTGGATTTTGCTATGGAATGTTCTGACCTCACGAACGAGGAAAGAAATATCATATGAAACTCAAAACAATCAAATATAATTGACCACAATGAACAGTGGACAATGTCTAATTCTAAGAAACCATTTGAAATTGGCATAGGCTCATCGGATTTTGCAGAAATCTGTAGATAATATATTATTATTTGATGCGACGAGAGAAAACATAAAGAATAAGAAGAACAAAGTAATTTTTTTGTCTTAAAGGTTTTTGTTATGATACAAGTTAATTTTAAAGAAATAAACGTAAGGCCATAAAATTAAATTTTAAAAGCTGAATTATTAGATTTTTGAGATGACTAGAAGTGAACGCGTAGACAGCAAATGTTGGTTGGCTTTAAGGTATATAATTAACTAAAAGGGTTAGGTTTATAGATTATAGGAAATAGTAATCTAATAGAGATAATTTCAGATAAATTCAAGAGTGTGAATTATCTTTTGATTGAAGTAAATGGCTATTTCAATATGTTGGTTTAATAATTCATTTTTTCAAATTTAATCATATGGGTTGTTCTTGTAAACAATGAAAACTTATTTTATGTAACGATTAACTTGTAGCTCTTTTGATATCTTCCATTTTATTACAGGAGTTTTCTTTTTGCATCTTTCAATTGCCAATGGTATTTGGAGAGAGATGTTGAGTCAGTAATACTTTTTATTTTTATTTTATTTTGGTTATACTGATAAAATATAACCATAAAAGTGTTTTAGTACACACAGTATAATGTTTGATATGATTTGGATTTTCTATAGTAGAGGTGGTAGCTTGTTATACTATGGAATTTGTAAGACATTTATTTTGTAGAGGGCATACGTTTGGATTACGACAATTGCTATTTTTCATATTATTGTCATTATACATAATATTTTTTTCTTTTTACAGTTTTACAATTTTATTGTTATGTTTTTTATTAAAACGATCTCCAGTGTAGCTATAACTCAGTTTCTGTGAGTTCTTATTAAATATACTGCCATTGGGGTTATTAGTTAGGAAGGCTTTCTGAAATAGGTTTAATAATTTATTACATCACTTTGTACTTGGTATTTGGTTAAATAGTGGTGAATGCTAAATTATTTTTCTATTTCTATTATGTTAGGTATTATTATTATTATTTTCTATTATGTTAGGTATTATTATTATTATTATTATTATTATTTCATTTTTCATCAGATTTCGATTTCTGCTATGGTCCCACTACGTACCAAGTCTGCGGAAAGACATATAAAAGGTCCTTTTGTGATGTTATGGCTCCATTTCATGTTTTTGTCTATCTCCCTCAACATCTCGTGTGTTACATCGACAAATTTTTCATTTGTGTGTGGGCTGTACTTAACAAGACAATTTTTTTGTATATCTCTTAAGCTGAGGTTTTCAGGGATTCTTCAATGTATTTTTTGTTACATTTTTTTAATCATTCCAAGTGCACCTACTATCATTGGAACGATTCTTGTTTTCAATTTCCACATTTTTTCTATTTTAATTTCCAGGTCTTTATATTTTGACAGTTTTTTCGAAATCCTTGGTTGCTATATTACAATCCGCTGGACAAGCCATATCAATTAATAGGTAATTTTTTTCTTTCTGGTTTTTAACAATAATATCTGGTCTATTTGATTTAGTTTATTATTATTATTATTATTATTATTATTATTATTATTATTATTATTATTATGTCATTTTTCATCATATTTCGATTTCTGCTTTGGTCTCACTACCAACCAAGTCTGCGGGGAGACCTAAGGCAGGTAGTGACGTGTTGTTATGGCTCCATTTCATGTTTTTCTATCTTCCCTATCATCTCCAGCATTACATAGATAAAGTTTTCCTTAGTGTGTGGGCTGTACTTAATAAGACAATTTTTTGTATGTCTCTTAAGCTGGGGTTTCCAGGGATTCTTTCAATGTGTTGTTTTGTTCCATTTTTTATCATTCCAAGTGCACCTACTATCACTGGCACAACTCTTGTTTTCAATTTCCACATTTTTTCTATTTCAATTTCCAGGTCTTTATATTTTGACAGTTTTTCAAATTCCTTGATTACTATGTTACAATCCGCTGGACAAGCCATATCAATTAATAGACAAGTTTTCTCCTTCTGGTTTTTAACAATAATGTCTGGCCTGTTTGCTTCAATTTTTCTGTCCGTGTAGATGGTGTAATCCCATAGAATGGTTACATCTTCTATTTCTGTAACCGGTGCTGGGTGATGTTTATACCAGTGTTTGCCTACAGCTTTTCCATAATGTTTGCATATTGCCCAATGTAAATATTGCCCAACTCTATCTTGGCGATTTTTATATTCATTTGGGGCAAGCACAGAACAGCCTGAGATTAGGTGGTCTATTGTTTCTTGGTGTTTATCACAAAACCTGCATTTTGGATCCATATTAATATGCATAATATTTGCCTGAAAGTTTCTCGTGAAAAGACTTTGGCCTTGTGCTGCAAGAATAAAGCCTTCAGTTTCGGACTTTAATCCAGAAGCACGTAACCATCGATGAGTATCAACTTTGTCAACATTGGATTTATTGGCACGTACTGGATATTGGCCATGCAGAGGTTTGTCTTGCCAGCGCTGTTTCATCTGTTCAAGAGCTTTATCTTTGGCTTTCATTTTCATATTCTTTGCCGCAATAGTCGGCTCTTGGCTTCCGTTCTGCTTTTCTACAGAATCTACTAACTGTAAATCTTGTTTGAATTTACTGCCTTCTTTTATTATTGAATATTTTTTCTTTCTTTCTTCATGTTGCCTTACTAATTGTATCATCCAATCCTTTGTTGTTTCTATGTATGTTAGTAAGCCAATAGTTGTTGTCTTGTATGACAATTCCAGCTGAATAAGACCTCTTCCACCTTCTTTACGGTGTATGTATAGACGGTCTACATCAGCCTTTGGATGATGCATCTTATGCTTAGAAAGAAGCTTTCTTGTTTTAGCATCCATTCGCCTGATGTCGTTTAGAGTCCAGTTTAAGATGTTAAAGCTATATTGGACAACTGGGATTGCAAGGCTATTAATGGCCATAACTCTGTTCTGTGAATTTAATTCAGTTTTTAATATCATTCGTAGCCTTCTATAGTACTCTTTACGAACTATTTCTTTCATTTTTTTATGGTGAATGTTTTCGCTCTCATTTACACCTAGGTATTTATAAGCTTCTTCTGGTTTCAATTCTTTTATTGTTACAGCAGGGTCTAGGCTAATTGAGGATGTTTCTTGTATTGATCCACGTAAAACTGTAGCTTTAGCGCATTTATTCAAATTAAATTTCATTCCAATGTCTTCGCTGAAGCATTTTACAGTTTGCAGAAGACCTTCCAGTTCATTATCATTCTTAGCATATAACTTTAAGTCATCCATGTAAAATAGATGGCTTATTTTCTTTTGGCCTATTTTATAACCACATTCTGTCTTATTAAGTTGACTGGTTAGTGCTATTAATGATATGCAGAATAGTAAGGGAGATAAAGAATCACCTTGAAATATACCTCTTTTGATGTTTATTTCATCAGACTTATAGGTTCCATTTATATGATTGAGATAAAGGGTTGTTATTATTATTATTATTATGTCATTTTTCATCATATTTCGATTTCTGCATTGGTCTCACTACCAACCAAGTCTGCGGGGAGACCTAAGGCAGGTAGTGGCGTGTTGTTATGACTCCATTTCATGTTTTTCTATCCTCCCTATCATCCCCAGCATTACATAGATAACGTTTTCCTTAGTGTGTGGGCTGTACTTAATAAGACAATTTTTTGTATATCTCTTAAGCTGGGGTTTCCAGGGATTCTTTCAATGTGTTGTTTTGTTCCATTTTTTATCATTCCAAGTGCACCTACTATCACTGGCACAACACTTGTCTTCAATTTCCACATTTTTTCTATTTCAATTTCCAGGTCTTTATATTTTGACAGTTTTTCAAATTCCTTGATTGCTATGTTACAATCCGCTGGACAAGCCATATCAATTAATAGGCCAAATTTTTATTTCTGGTTTTTAACAATAATATCTGGCCTATTTGATTTAGTTTATTATTATTATTATTATTATTATTATTATTATTATTATTATTATTTTGTCTATAGTATTTAATGTCATTACAGTTATAGCCGCTATTTTTGGTGCTGCATTGTAGTATTGACTGCGTTTATAAAAATGTCTTCAATTGAGGAATTGTTGTCTATTCTGTGTTTAACAGAAAGTGATATCCAGTTAATTCTTCTCAGATGAATTTAGCTCGTTGATCCCCCTATATATGAATTTACTTACAAAATTATCAACTCGGTTTCACCCATTTACTGTGAAACCAATAAAATGTAAACGCCAATTCTACTCAAACAGCTTCTTTTCTTGCACTCCCCGCCTGTGAAATTCCCTTTCATTTACTTGCTTCTTTGAAGCTACAATCTCCAAGAATTTAAATGTAAAGTCAATAGTCACCTCCTATCTCACTAACCTGCATCTTCTCTTTCATGCTTCTCTCTCCGTTCTTTCCACTCTTGTCAGTATTCTCATCCTTTTCCTGACACCTCCTATAACCTCTCAGTCTTTCTCATAACCTTTCTAATATGTAACCCTCTGCACAACAGTGAGAGTAAAATACATTGCTTGGGGTGATATGGTTATTAAAAAAATTCTAGACGGTGTGGAATTTGATTTAGGATGTATTTAAATAGGGTTAGAATTATACTTTACGTAGAGTGAACATGCGTTATTAATTAAATGTAGTGTAACATCTAGAAGTCAACTTTTCTGATCTGTTTGTAGTATTACTTTAAGACTAAAGTTTTTCATTAGGCTTTTTATGAGTTTTAAAATTTTATCTACATTAGAGTTTGTAAAATCATTGACAATCGTGTGACCATGGTCTGTATATAACTAAATGTCAGCTATACCAACATCACAATGAACAGTTAGATTGTATAAAAATAGACCTACAAGGACCAATGATTCTGTAGAATCCAGTGATCATATGACAATTTCAAATAGGTCCTTAGAATTTCATTGTTTATTGTTGTCAATGAGAATCGATTGTTTTAAGATATATATGATATCATTTTCCTCACATTTGAGGTCAGAATATTCCATAGTTAAATCCATAGTTAAAGTAAACAACTTCTTTAAAATTGAGGGGTAATAGTCCACTATGTCATATTGGATAAACGAACATCTAGATTTGTGTTTAATGTGGTTGAACCAATGAATGACATCAGTAATGTTACTCCATTAGATTAATCCTATATTTTGTTTAATTTGTAAGATGACTCTGTCAAATATTTGTTTGCTAATTGTTCACATTTCTTGTTTAGATGGATTAATAAATCCATTAGTACAATTTGTTTTAATTTCGGGTTTTTGATATTCGATAATAATGTAAGATTCAATAGGGTTGACTTTACTGACTCTATTGCTGATTTTTAACTTGTCACTTATATTTCTACCAGTAAGTTTAATATTATCTACGAAATTATTTATGTGTATGTTGACTTCTTTTATAACTCTTGTTAGTTTCTTTGTAAATAGAGAGTTACAGTCATATTTTGTAGTTTTAAAGAAATTACCTGTTTTGTCAAAATTTTGCCTGATGTTTTGCCTCCTTTTACAATAGAATGTTTTTTTTAGAAATTGTTTTTGTGGGCGTGGAATTTTGTATCGTTAATGATATTGAAGTGTAGGGAGCTGGTCGGCGTCTGAGCTATAGGCGCTCGGTAGAAGAAGGCAGACTTTTAGCGTGTTTTGTACAGACTCGCCAATGGCTGAAAATGTTCTACTTCATTATTGAATAGACGATGCGTAGATGCTAGAGTAGCTACTGCTTTGTCAGAGCCTAACATTCTTCCAGAGTGCTTAATCAGGGTGTGAGAGCATATATATATATATATATATATATATATATATATATATATATATATATATATATTAATCATTTCACCTCAAGCAAGGCATTCCACTGCCACTATTGGGGTTACATAAGGAAAGGTGAAGAGAAAGAGCGGTTAGATATAGGAAATGTTAGAAGGAGGGTTATAGACGAGTAAGGATACCAAGGCTGAGGGCTGGGCAGATGGGAAGAGTGTTTGAGAGAATGGATGCGAGTTAGTGTGTTAGGAGCTGTCTATTGACCTCACATTTAAACTCCTGGAGATTGTAGTTGACGGGGAAGCAATCATGTGGAAGGAAATTCCACAGTCGGGAAGTCCGAGAAAAGAAGCTGTTGGAGTAGAAATTGCGGTTACATTTTATCGGTTTCACTGTAAAAGGGTGGTACCTAGTTGCTAATCTAGTATCGCGTGCAAATTCTTACCTAGGGGGCACCAGTGATCTAAGTTCATTTCAGCAGAAGCCGTGAAAGTATTTATAGAAGAGGCACAGGGAAGCCACGTCACGCCGGTGAGAGTGTAACTGCAGTCGGTCTGCCAAGTCGGTATCGATCACATTACAGACTTTCCGTTGTATTTTGTCAAGCACCCCGAGGACAATAGCAGGGGCACCCAACAAGATGTGGCAGCAATATTCAATACACGGGCGGATGGTAGATTTATATATGTGCAGGATGGATTAAGACGGAAAAAAACCTCCGGCCCCTGCACAGAGAACCGACTTTCATAGCAGCGGATTTAGCAATAGATTCGATATAGTCTTTCTACTTGAGGTCCGCTGAGAGTATGAGACCAAGGAGGCGTAGTCTTTCGCTCTGTGGAAGGCAAACCTGTCCCATGCTAATGGGAGGTAGGTGCGATTGTCTGTGATGGTTAATTGATAGCAGCTTCATTTTAGAAGCATTAAAATTTACGAGCCATTTCTTACCCCAGTCTACAACGGATTGGAGGTCCTTTTCAAGCTCAGTAGCGAGGTTCACTTTGTCGCCACACCAGATTTTTGATCAAGGCGAGAGTATACTGTGGTGTCATCGGTGTACATACCTACTTGGGATCTTATGGTATCGGGGAGATCATTAATGTAGATCAGAAAGAGCGTAGGACCTAGGATAGAGCCTTGAGGGACACCTGCGTTCGTATGGTAGATCTGGGAGGCATGTCCGTTTAATACCACCTTCAATATGCGGTTAGAGAGGAAGGACTGGATTAGGTCAAACAAATGTCCAGTTATACCATAGCTCCGCAGTTTGCGTGGAAGGCCAGCATGCCAGACTCTGTCGAAGGATTTAGAGATATCCAAGGCAACGGTTCGGGCTTCGCCATTCTTGTCGAGAGCCTGGTATATATACTCGCTGATGGTCGTTATCATATCAGTAGTAGACCTGGTCAAACGGAAACCATACTCCTTGTCCGAGAGGAGCCTGTGGGCTGTGAGATGTTGAACCATCTGGGCGTTGACAATGGCTTCAAACACTTTGCCAAATATCAGAAGAAGGCTGATAGATCGGTAATTTGCGAGGCCGGAGGGTTCTCCGGTGTTCTTAAATATAGGAACTACAGAGGAAGACTTCCAGCAGGCATGAAAGCAAGAAGCAGATAGGCAGAAGTTGTAGGGCTTAGAAAGAACAGAGGAGAGTTCAGTGGCACATTTCTTCAACACTATGATTGGGATTTCGTCCCCTTCGCTCGCTTTGTTAGGGTCAAGTTTTGAGATTATGTCAGAAACCAGCGAGGGTGTAATGTGTAGGTCATTCAGTTGAGTTTCAGTTCTAGGTGGGAAGTTGGGTGTAGAAACTCCAAACGAATCCAGTCTCGAGTTGGTCGAGAATCTGCGAACAAGGCATTCAGCATTAGTTCGCTGAGGAGGTGATGACCTCAAATCTATTGAATAATGGGGTATTGAGTAGTTGCTTTTGTTAAGCACGCTTTACAAGGTCTCCAGCAGTCTTTGGCGCCGAACTTAGAGGATGCTATGCGTTGCTACATTCTGGTAGCAAACAACATCTTAGCTTCGTTAAGTATCTTTTTATACTTATTACGAGCTGAGGCGAAAAGGCGCGTTTTGGTCCGACGAGTAGAGCCAGAAGAAATGATTTCAGTTGGCAATGGCGGCCGTGCAAGCGGGCGAGAACCGTGGAGACGAATGAGACTTAAGCTGAAATTTCCTGTCAGGGATGAAAGCATCGATGCCAGCCCTAACCTAGGAAGAGACCTTGGCAGCACAGTCTTCGGCAGGAAGACTCAAAACATTGTTTCAAGGGACGTCACAGGGGAAGTCTCGGAACGAATCCCAGACTGCTCTTTGGTAGCAGTAGGATATTCTACCCGTCCGGGTTTCTTATGTAGGGTGGGAGTGGATTGCAATGTTGACGGAAACTGCGGTGTGGTCAGAGTTTCTGAGAGGGCAGAGCTGTCTGGTAGTGCAATATTATGGGATGGAAGTAAAGCAGAGGTCTAGTAGTGAGTTCCTTCCGTTAGGGTTATTGCAGAAACGCGTGGGAAATTTCTGCTCTTGCGTAAGGAATTGGGTGATTGAAAAATCTATGGTGTGGACACCAGCAAGTTCGGTGACAGAGTTTTCCAACCACTTGGTGCGGTGGGCGTTAAAGTCTCCCAACACAAATATATTGGCATATGGATGGGAAGAAATGGCCTTGTCGATATTGTCAGAGATGCTCTCAAGTACCGAACAGTCAGAAAAGGAGGGGGAGCGGTAGAGAAAGAAGAGATAGCTAACCGAGCTTAGAACTGAGAGACGGAAGCACATGAAAGAATGATCCAAAGATTCAAGAGATATCAACCTAGTTAGGGGGAGGTGTTCGCTGACATAAACACCAAGCCCATACATATAGACATTGGAGTCTTTCCTGGAGAGAATAAGGTAACCAGGAACGCAAAACTCAGAAGAGAAGATAGAATTTTCAAGGTTAGTTTCACATAGGGCTAAGATATCAGGTGAGATAGTGTGAAGGAATGACTCTACGCCGTAAGAGTTAGTGTCGAATCCCCGTATGTTTGTGAAAGAGACGCAGACGGGTTTGGGCGTTTTCTGACTAGCTTCCTTAGTTCTGCTATAAGGTTTGATTTTATTCATAGTGATTTAGTTAAAGAGAGGTCTAGAGTAGAATCAGACTGTCACCTTTTTGCAGCATGTGAAGGATGGAGTCTGGCGCAGCCTGCAACATAATGTGGGCACGAGGTTGCCCACCGGAGTTTCATGCAGGGACGCCCGTCCATGCGCGATATGGCCCTACAAGAACCCCGGTATTATGCAACTGTTGATCAGAGCAGCTTCTCAAGACGCTACGCAAGTGTTCGGGCTCCTAGCTACCACTCGGAAGCAGCAACCAGGAAACTGCCTAACCGGTACCCTCAGAATGAAGAGACGTTGCCACCATACTCAGTAACTACAAAGAGCTTCCAGCTGAACTAATACTAAGACTAAAAAAGGGAGATGAACCGGGAACCCCTTCGTAAACAAGAAAGAAGGCAATCACCTCTACTCCTGTTCAAAAGAAGGGGGTGGAGTGTGATACAGGGCGATAGTAGGTACTATCTACTCTAATTAAAAAAAAAAAGAAAAAGTAACATAGATTCACTAAGTTTTAACTTAGTATAAGTCGAAATGAACCTTGAAAGCCAAAATAATTTACACAAAGTACTTAAAAGAAAAAAAAAATAAAATAAAATAAATAAGAGTAAAACAGACCGATTCGAGCAAACTTACCATGTGCAGAGAACAAACTGAAACGTTGAGCAGAAAATTTCAGAAGACAATGTTACCAAAATAAAACTCTTTTTTTTTTCAGATAATCTAGGCGAGTTAACTGCCTGTTAAGTTGGCCAGAACGGGGCGAAAGACAGAGAGAGAAAGGGAAAGAGAGACCACAAAGCATGTGTCCAATAGCCCGGTTGGGTGGGGTTGGTAATGACCCATAGTCAAAGAGAAACTAACCTTAAAATTCTTTCACAAGACGGCATAGCTAACAAAAATAAGATAAATAAAACCTCAAACCATTTATATCTAACCTAACCTTGAAAGCCAAAATAATTTACACAAAGTACCTAAGTTAGTAACAAAAATAAATAAATAAATGAAGTAAAATAAAATAAAATAAGAGAAAAACAGATCGATTCAAGCAAACTAACCATGTATAGAGAACAAACTGAAAAGTTGAGTAAAAAATTTCAGAAGACAATGTTACCAGATAATATAGGCGGGTTTTATATATATATATATATATAGTTTTTCCTTCTTAATTCTTAATCTTTTATGAGACAGGTTCTCCAACCCAATTTTTCCTCATTCCATATCACATCAAGTTCAACTTATTTTAAATAAAAGTTTATCTTCTAAAATATTATTTTCATTCCAGTTTCCTTTATAATTTCCTCATCTGAGATCGTACTTCATTAGGCTTATTGTCATATCCCGTAAGATTACTGAAGTTAATCAACGTCGAGCCTGGTCGGTATCTAGACAATTGATCGCCTACGAATACCAGTTGTTGTAAGTTTCGTTATATTCACTTACGCGTAAATACTGTTAGGACAGGTTTAAATCCAACTCTTTTCTCTATTCTATGGGTTAATTGGTAGAACTTTTATCACTAAATCATTATTCGCCAACAAAACCATTTTTCTGGGTTTAAATAAGCTGTAAACGGTTGATAACTTACAAAAAAAACAAATATATCAATTAGTGAATCAGCAAGGTATTAAATTTCTGTGCTTGGTTGATATTGACGCTATATTTTTGTAGCTAATCTGTGTGTCTTACCTTCCTGCTGACAATCATATATTGCCATTTTTGCAGATGATCTTTTGACGCTATATTTTTGTAGCTAATCTGTGTGTCTTACCTTCCTGCTGACAATCATATATTGCCATTTTTGCAGATGATCTTTTGACGCTATATTTTTGTAGCTAATCTGTGTGTCTTACCTTCCTGCTGACAATCATATATTGCCATTTTTGCAGATTATCTTTAGTCTTATATTCTTGTTCCATTCGAAATCACTTATAAAGAAAATCACATATATTTGTTAACATCTTTTAAGTTACCTTGGTGATCCTCAAACTTTCATAAAGAAAAGTGATAATATATCTATAAAGGTCTATTACTTACAACAAGGGCCGCGAAAAATGAAGTCCTTACAGCTTTCTAACTGGCGTCATGCTACGAAGCAATGGTTATTGTTGCCAATTATATCACCAGTAATGACTTCTAACTTGTATTTTTAAACGGTGATCCACAGGTGGTCCAGGAGTGATGATCATAAAACTCTTTCCGCAAGAGATTTATACTAATTTTTATCCTTAGTTGTTTTTCTGCACAGGTGTTTGTACATCAGACAAATTATATTTCATGTGGCGACAAACAGTCAATATCCCGCGCGTAAACATATGATATATCTTAAATAAAATTAAATAAATTAACTTATAACTGTGGAAGTATATATTGTGAAAAGTAATATCATATTCGGTTGGTCGGTTTTCGGATGGTAGTTTTAATGTTATTTAACCATTTCACCCCAAGCTGATCAGAGAAACGAAAATCTCATTGGAAACAAAGAAAAGAGTGCTGAACTGCTATGTTATATCTGTCATTCTCTATGGCAGCGAATGTTGGATGATCTCTTAAAGGATGAAGAAAAGACTGGAGGCAGCAGAAATGTTGTTCTTCAGAAGAATACATAGACCGAGCACATGGGCATTCATTGACGATGGGTAGGAGAGTTTTCAAACGAGAGAAAATCTCAGAAAGATACAGCTGAAGAGCTTGGGACACGTAGTGAGGAAAGAAGGCCAACAGAATCTAATACACACATTATCGATAGAAGGAAAACAGACAGGGGAAAGAGCCCGAGATATATTTGATAGGTTTGAGTAAATGGATGGTGGAGCAAGAGGAAGAATGAGAATATTCAATACGCCGTGGTTAGAATATTGTTGTCATATCTGGTCAGGCACCCCTGCTGTTCATCTTAGTGTTCTCGACAGGCTTCAAAAGAGAATCTGTAATGTGATCGATCTAGACCTTGCAGCTCGATTCCAGCCACTTTCTCATCGGAAGTATGTGGCTTCCCTCTGTCTCTTTTACAAATATTTTCACGACTTTCCTCATTATTTCTACATCACCCTGTTTATCTTGTTCTTTTCCTTTCTTATTCTACCTTCGTAACTATCACCACACCCGTATTGCCATCTTTCTCTTGCCCTTTCTGTGACACCTGCTGTAAATGCTTCGTCTTTCTGTTCGCTCTCTTCCTGCTGCTTAAACTTTTACTGTCTTATGTAGCCCCCCCCTGCGCATCGGTGGCGGTACCACCTTGCTTAGAGCAAAACGATTAAAAGAAGATGAAAAATGACAATGCAAACACATATTTCAAGCAGAGAGGACATATCTAAAGAGGTTATATCTAATCTTTAATTAACGTGAATAACATGGAGGTAAGAAACTTGAAGAAAGTTACACATGTGCAACATTCAAGAAAATAACATTATAATAGAACATAATGATAATTTGTAACTACACTACTGGCCATAACTATTTCGCATCAAATAATCTGTTCTGGTGTCCAGTTTTAGTGATCATTTCCCATCCTTGTTTTTTCTTCTTATTGGCTGCCCGAAGCAAAAAGTAATAATAACAAATTTTTCCTTAAATATTGTGAAGAATCTCAAGGTATGTAGCCGATGCATCAGACAAGATATGGCGGCATATTTAACGCAGGGACAAATGGTAGATTTTTGAAGTGTGTAAAATGAATTCTGACGAGACAAGATATTTGAGGCAACAGTGTGAATCAACTTTCCGTGCTGCAGACTTAGAATGTTTTTCAATAAAATGACTCGGTTCATTTCAGTGGGAAACATAAGACCAACAAAGCATAATGTGTTACCCGAGTGAGGTTATAATCTGCCATGATGTCAGAAGACAGAAAATGGTTTTCCATTGTGAAACTCATGTGTTAGTTTGTATTTTCAATTTTTATTTTCTAGAATCAGTAGGTATTACTGTCAAAATATTCAAATGACTCAAAATAAATTTCTGAAAAATATATTTCCCATAAGAAAATTGTCAGAATATCACTCTTTCTCCCTTTTTCAATTTGTTTCTTGGAAAGCTGAAATTAATTTTATATTCCCAGGGATAGACTGAATATGATTTCATATTACCTAGACACTGTTTATCATTTTCATTTGTCAAATGTACTGAATTCACATGTATAAAATTCATAATACATTTATTTAATAAAAGCAGTGAAACATCTAAGTTATAACTAAAATATCAATTCTAGTGCTTATAACACATGCTACGTTTATTGAATAAATGAATTGAAACATCGATGATTTAGTTTAATTCAATATACCTAATATTCTTTGATATATTGAATAAAGGAAAGGAAATATACAAATTTTAAAGCTTGTCGCAGTATTTTTAATAGAGTCAGAATTCGACATCTATCTATAGAGCAAGTTCTTAAACTACGTATGTATTTTATGATTTGTATTGTAAATGCTGGACAATTTTACTCACATATGAAGAGGAGACTATACGTTAATTACTAAGACTTGTGTTCCTAAACCATTATTATTTTTTAAAATAAAATAAAGTTGTATACAAAAACTTTTGATTTCTACATTAAAATATCTGCAAATAGCTCATATTGCATTTACTCTGCTCCCCCACTCGTGCGAGTTATGAATCAAGGTTTGGTTTTTATATGGGAACCTTAGCACGGATGCTTAAGCCCTTGGTCAATGATTACCCAGCTCACGTATAATTGGCAACTGGGCAGAAAACTTCTCTCTGCATGCTTTAATTAATCTTGACCACCATACAGCAAGAAACCTGTGCCAGGTTAGTAGATATCTACTCCACTCCCCCACTGGATCGATATGTGACACAAGGTCTTTTTTAATGTGGGAAACTCGACCGCGTACGGACAGGCACAGGAACAAAAATTCCCCAGTCGCCTCAACCGTGGATTGAGCTGGCAACCATGTATGTCTAGTCGCTGAAACAAAGAACCACAAATTTTCAAAAACATCGTATTAGTTAATCATCAGAGTATATCATTATGATGTCAAGGTGTGTGCTTAAGCAGAAATACAAAAAATAATCGTAGAAAAAAAGTTATAACATTATGCAACGAGGCAACGAGTGTGTCTTAAGGAAAATAGAAAAAAAAAGTAATGTATACAACCAATCGAAAAGACAGTTGGAATAATTTAATCATATAATATGGAATGGAGATTTGAAGAATTTGATGTTCACAGCACGTTTTGAAGGAAGGATGGACAGGAGGAAACAGCGAGACTTCTCGCTAGCGATGAATGCGGAATAGGGAGAGAAATTGATATTTTAACGAGGAACATTACTAAGGATCCTCAAAAATTAAAGAGTCAGGATCACATGTATCCTGACACAAAAAAGAAGAAGAAAATAATAACAAGAAGAATTCTAATTGTCATCTTCATCATCTTCAACAAGCAGCCAATAATATACTTTGTAAACATCACACAATCCTAGACTTCTGGCTACGGAACTCTTTCCACAGTTGATTCCACACGCGACTTGCCACCTAGAAATGAGGTTGACAAAGCAAATGTTGCTGCTGATTTTACAAAGGACCTTTAATCTGGGGTAAGAAATGACAAGTAAATTTTAATGCTTCCAAAACGAAGCTGCTTTCCTGTAAACACCATAGACAACCGTTTCTACCCACGTCAGATTAGGTCATGCTAGTCTCCCTGAATGCAAATCAGTGCAACTCTTACTCTTAAATATATCAAACGACCTCAAGTGGAGCCTGCAAATGCATAAAATTCGTAATACATTTATATAATAAAAGCTGTGAAACATCTAAGTTGTAACTAAAATATAAATTCTAATGCTAATAACACAGGATACGTTTATTGAATATATCAACTGAAGCATCGATGATTTAGTTTAATTCAATATACCTAATATTCTTTGATATATAGAATAAAAGAAAGAAAATATACAAAATTAAAACTAGTCGCAGTATCTTTAATAGATTCAGAATTTGATATCTATCTATAGAGCAAGTTCTTAAACTACGTATGTATTTTATGATTTGTATTGTAAATGCTGGACAATTTTACTCAAATATGAAGCGAAGACTAAATACAGCAACGATACCCTGATACCTTAATACTCGAAAGGTTAGTTTCCTTTGTTTTACATGGTAAATCGTTTTTAATTTATTTTATTTTTACCTATTTGTCTTTTTAACAGTAAAAAATTATTTTTTAGGATTTCTTATTCTTGAACATGCAACATACAACAGATTGTGCTTAAATATTTTTTTCTGGAGCCAAATTCCAACTTTTTTTAATCGTTTCAATTTTTTATTTGTTGATAGTTCTCTCAAATGCACATCGAACCGGAAACCGAATTTTGTATATATTAAAACTTTAAAAAATGGGTAAAAATATTATTGAATATTTATTAGATAAGAATTTCTGATTTTAATGATTAACTTGTTGTTAAAATATTGCAGATATTTTATATGTTAAATAATATTTTTTTTAATTTTTTCTACAAAATTAATAAATATTTACTGTAATAACCTACTCACCCAACTAAACTGTACTTTGTACCTATTAATTCTTTTCTCTTCTCCCACAAACTTGGTTTCAATCGGTCAATCTAATGGCAATCTCAGAGAGTGTGATGGACAGAATTTGATAAACAGATAAATATAAGTTGCCGAGGAAGTCTAAAGTTTATAAACCAATATTGTTGTCAATGAAATAACCGTCTTTTTGCCACATCTTTTTATGCAGACTGGTAAGTTAAAAATTACCAAGAAATTTTTATACACTTTATATTTTTAAAGTATTACAGACGTTGAAACCTTTTACCAGACACGCCAAGATTGTATCAATTTAACCACGTTTCACATTTTGAGCATGCGTACACTGGATCAGAGCGGCAAGATCTCTTTTACTTTGAGTCAACATTGTGACTGGATTCAAAAGTAAGAGCTCTGTCGAGAGACGAAACATAAATTCGTCAGTACTCCTCATCTTATGTGTTCGCTAATTCGTCAGTTGTGCAAGTTCAACTTTACCTTTATTATTTACATTGGCTCTTAAGAATAATCCTTGAAATTTTCTCTCTACGAAAGATGTTCCGGAAAAAAACAAATATTTCTATCCTGCTTTGTCCCAAACTTTTGTTTACATAATTTCATCACATTTAGTGTTTGTTCGTGATGTGCGTTTTGGTGCAGTGGAAATCGACTCGAAACGGCAATTTAGGGAGTCGAGTTCGAATTCTAGTTGAATTCTTTGCATTCACTTACGCACAAATACCCTTGGGAAAGATATTGATCAGTCTCTTCCATTCTGTTATGGGTTAAATTATAGAACAGGTTAGGTTTTATAGCCTTGGCGGGGAACCAGTCTATCACAAAAGTAATGGCAACCTACTGCGGGATAACCTTCTGCCCAAAGCGTGTAACACGTATGCCACTTAACTGCCAGTTTTTCTTCTATATACGACATGTAACCTAGTAACAACAGTTTAATAACGACAAGGTTGGTTGATAGTTTCTTTACTTCGTGTTAGTTGTATGATTTGAGGATCAGGATCTGATTTCAATATGAACCATTTGCAACATATCGGAGACCACAATTCTTTATGGCATCGCCAATCATGAATTACTACATGCAATCTGCAAATTGTCATGCATTTTTTGTAAAAAATAAACCAGAAGTTTCTGTTAGTGTCTCTCAAGTTTCGAATTCAAAGTTGACTTTTACTTATGCCTGGATACTATCCAAATGTGTAGAGCCAAGATTATTGAATTATTTAACCTATGGCATTTTATACTCATATATGCAACACTACCCATTTTTCAAGGTGTATAAAAATAATTTTACAAACATAGATAGCAAGTTCCTCACATGAAAAAAGAGAACAAAAATATAAACATATCTATCTAAACTTATTTATAAACGAAACTTTGTGTGTGTGTGTCTGTGTGTGTATCCGTTATCTATAGACTCCGAAACGGCTGAACCGATTTTCTTAAAAATTTACACAGTTGTACTATAAGCGTCTGCAAATGTTCTTAGCTAGGTTTTGTGTCGAGGTACCCCAGATAAATATCGAAAATCAATAATCGAATAAATCGGGTTATAGAAGGAGTGGTCCGATTTTAATCAAATTTTATACACTCATAGATAACGACATAAGAAATGATATTCAGAAGTTCCAAGGTTGCAGTTCTTACAATAGTGCAGAAAATCGATAATATGTATATATAAAAGGCAAGATGTTTGTGTGTGTGTTTGTTTATCTGCCTGTATGTCTGTATTTTTTCAGCCTTTTTATTTTAGTTTTTGCTTTGGGTTTGGCTCTAAGTGGGTATAATTGTAGTTCTTAGTCTCAGCCATGGTACCATTTACTCAGAGGACTTATTTAGCCTTCAAAATTCAGTTTACGACGCAAAAACGTATTTGATATTGATAGCAGGAAATTAAAATTTGACTTACATCCATTCATTTTTCTTTCACTCTGCGGTTTAGATTTAACTGGAAACAACTATTGCTTTTTAGTCTTTCGTGTCAACGTCCAAAGAGTCTAAGCTCCAGGACCATGGAGTAGTTTTAAAGCTTTTATTACACCCGAGCAACGCCGGGCTATACTGTTAGTATATACATATGCTAGAAGCCTTCATTCTGGAAACGCCTCCATCGAACAATTAGCTTACTGAGTCATATTACAAAACTGATCGTCCGAAACCTGATGAACAAATGAATAGAATGAGAAGCAGAACAGTGCGGATTCGTCAAGGACACTGGAATAAAGAGCGCCATATTCATGATTAGGATGCTCTCCGAAAGGGTAATACAAATGAAGAAGGATTTGTAGCTATGTTTTATCGAGTATGCAAAGGTGTTCGACAAAATACACCACAAAGAATTGATGGGTATGCTCAGCAGCCTTGATATATTTAGGAAAGACATAAGAGTAATCAAGAATCTCCACTGGCATCAAACTCCCTGAATACAGACAGGTAACAAATTCAGCAGATATAGAAAGATAGAAAGGAGCGTAAGTCGAGGGTTTTCTTTTAACCCGATCTATTTAAGAGACTATTTTGAGAACCCTAGATGTTATGTCAGGACACAACAATTTGAACAGTATAAGGTACGCAGATGATACAGTGCTGATTGCAGACACCGAAAGTAAATTACAACACCATCTACAGAAGAAAGCAGAAGAGAGTGACAAAAAAAAAACTACAAACAAACTGCAAAAAGACCGATTGCATGGTCATCAGCAAAAAAGCAGCCCAAAATGCCAAATAAAGTTGGGGGGATACTCAAATCAAGCAGGTATAAAACTTGAAATACCTGGGAAGTGTTCTAACAGAAGACGGAAAGTGTGACACAGAGATTCAAAGACAAATTTTCATGGCAAAGGACGCGTTCCTGAATGCTTTAGAATATCATCAAAGAAAAAGAAAAATCTTGAAGCAACTGAATCTTGAAGCAACTGAAATGTGGTTCTCCAGAAGGATACTGCGGATATCATGGACCGAGCATGTGAGCTATGATAAGGTTTTGGAAAGGATGGAAACGAAAAGGAAAATAATATTGAGCATGTGAAAGAAACAACTAAAGTTCCTGCGACATGCAATGAGGTAAAAGGACTTGGAGAACCTGATACTAACATGCAAGATAGAGAGAAAAAGAGACAGAGCAAAGCCGCGGCTAACATATTTGAAGAGTCTGAGCAGGTGGATGACAGAACAGGGATTGCGTAGTGTTATAGGACAAAGTGTACGAACAGCCACCAGGGAGAGGAAGACGTAGAAAGCCATGATCGCTTACGTCTTGAAAGGACAAGGCACATAGAAGAAGAACAACAACAACAACAAGCTCATAGAGTTTTGCACACCCGCCCTCATTTCTATTCTTGCGGTCGTATGTAAAAAAATCATATCTAACTACTTACGATATAAATATCCTGCTATTGTTAAACGTAAAACTCACTACAACATACGTTAAGCTTTGAAGACAGACTAGTCACAAACGTATACGAATGATTAATGTAAACTAGTCTACATAGCAACATTTAACCATCTACTGTACACTTTCTCTTAGCTTAATAACTCAGACATATGTTTATGAAGGATTTTGTCCTTGTTTTAGAGGGAGAAAAACACCCCAGTTTATGAAAAAATAATTTGATATTTTGATACAACCTATACAATGAAAATACATCTCGATTTAGATTTATTTTGAAATAATTGAAAAAAAAGTATATTCTGCGTAATATGTTCTTTTTTATTCTCAAATATTTATATTTTCCTCATCATCCGATTATTGTCAACGATATAGGTTTCTCAATTCTCTACAAAAATGTTTTAGTCTAAAGATTGTTGGACACAGGATGGCCAAAGTTAACCCAATAAACAAGACAGATGATCGCCTTAGGTACCAACATCTAAGGGTGTGTATAATTCTGGAAAACTAGATTACAGTATCAAAATTAGCTTATCAAAACTGACTCTGTGCCACACATCTGAGAAATTGCCTGCAGCGCCGAGGATGCTGGCAGGATCGGTTTCTGTATTGACACAAGAATCGATTTATTTTCAAGCAGACTTACAGTCGAGAAAGTTTAAGCAAAACAAAATAAAATACAGTCGAAATTATAAATAGATATTAACCATTCCCCATCTTCGACGCCAAAGATTTTCTTTTCTCCCACCTTTTCATGCTATTCTTTTTCAAGAAGGATAGTTAGCTTTGGCAAGACTTTCACATATCTAAATATGGAGACCCGACAAAAAAGTGAATCTTTTATTTGCCGGTGGTGGAAAAGAATCATAATGAGAGACGCATTTTTTTTTTTTTTTTTTTGCATCATTGCTTTGACTGGGCATTTACAGATAAATATCAAACGAGTAAAAAAAAACAACTAAAATAGAAAAGCAACCGTCAACATTTTATTCTAATTTTGTATTTCTTGAATTTTATTCAATTACTTCTTTTTATTTTTTTTATTATGCTTTTCTGCTGAATGAGGCCGAAATCATAAAAATCCTTTTATATCTGTGAAAGTAAAACGTTTTTTTATCCCTCCTTTTCCGTTTCTGGTCCAGAAATATTCTCAGATCGACTAATATATAATGGCGCACGCATATAGAATGATAGATAGCAGCAGATATGTAACAGAGACGACCACAGACACCTTAGCTTATCGATTAAACTATGCGCTGACAAACCGCTACATAATGGTATGATCACTCTTTGTCGAATAAGCTAGAAATTTAGATGATTAGTAGTGAATAATGAATGAATCATGCGTGCAATTTATTTACCCCTTCTTTAGTTACTGTGAAAAGACACTCAGAAAATTATAATAAATATCGCAACATGGCACTTTCTTCATATTTAAAAGAATAACATTCAAACCAATGTAACATTAGTACGCATGCGCGCAAGCGCTCAGTTCATAAGAAAAATATATTTATGCATACATTTTTATTGAAGAACAATTATTTTATTTATTTTTCCGGATTATAGACCATTTCCAAGTTATTTGAAGCAGGAATTATTTTTAGACATTAAGTATTTCCTTTTTAGTGGCGGAAAATAATGATTTACTGGTACAAGTCTTTCTAATTAACCTATGAATAAAGGTAATAGGTGAATCCAAGGGTATTTACTTGTAATTGAATATAATGAACTCAATTGGAATCGGAATTCTGTTCTTTAATGTACCCTTTACACCACCCGCACCCCTAATCTTACAGCAACAGTTACTGTCAAGCGCTCACCCATATAGCTAGATATAAGTCCCGACGTTGCTTAACTTCGATGATCGTATGAGGACAGGTGTGTCAAAGTGTCTATGAAAGCATTTATACCTGAATGTTCTTTTAGCATCTCATAAAAACTATTAAATATTACAACGCTGGACCAATAAATCCATAGTCCGACATTGTTATTAATAGAATATGATCCTAAAGTTTTTACAGTATAAATTGCAAATTCTTTTATATTTCATGTCCTTACAGTATTGTTACTGTTCTCCACAACCTCATGTCTTTTGTTGCTGCAAAAGATCTCTTTTTATCATCATTTTCTGCCCTTCTTCTGCAATTCGACTGTTTCCCACTTTCTTCTTGGCTTTATTATGTTTTGTTACATTTGTTGGCCTGTTTTCTTCATTAGGTCTTACAGATATTTTACCTGCTTCTTTCTGATTGTATGTATCTTCAAGATTTTATTTTTCTTAAAGTACCCTATTTGGGGATGTGCATTGTGGTACAGTGGATATCGGCTCGGAACGAGAAACCGGGGAGCCGAGTTTGAATTCCAGTTGAATCCATTCTATTCACTTACGCACAAATACCCTTGGGAAAGGTATTAATCCGTCTCTTCTTTCCAGTATGGGTTAAATAGCAGGACAGATTGGGTTCTATAGCCTTGGTCGGCAACCAGTCTACCGCAGAAAGCAATGACAACTAATGGCACTCAATTTAATAGATATATTTACTAAAATGAAACAAAACCTAGCTCATATCCAAGCTGACAGCGCATGGCCTTTCCAAGCGGTCAACCAAATATTACTTTTTGTAATCATTTCACCCTAAGCTAGGCGGAACTGCGACTTGTGCACAGATGGTTACATAAGAGGTGAGCGATGAGAAAGAGGGACAAGTTACAGGGGGTGTCAGAGAATGCATAAAATAGGATGAGAACACTGAAGAGAGCTGCATGCGAGTAGACTGGAAAGGGGAGAGGAACATGATACATGATTTGTCAGGAAAGTCTGCGAGGCAAGGAGATAAGATATGGTAACTGACTTTGGATTTAAATTCTTGGAGTTTGTAGCTGTCAGGAAAGCAAGTATACGGAAAGGAATTCTACAGGCTGGAAGTGCGAGTAAAGAAGCTGATAGAGTAGAAGTTTCGATTACATAAACTGAAACGCTGAGCTGGAATGAAATATCAACCGTTCAACATAGTACGTAGTGCTAGACAGTTTACTCACATATGAAAATGGTAATTTAATCAAGAGGGATGTGGTTCTTCAGAAGAATGCAGAGAAATCATTGTACGAAAAATGTACGAATTTCTTCATTGTATATATATATATATATATATATATATATATATATATGTGTGTGTGTGTGTGTGTGTGTGTATGTGTGTGTGTGTGTGTGCGTGTGTGTGTGTGTGTGTGTAATGTATAAAATTTTGTCTAAATGACGTAAAAATAAAAATAACTCTGACACCTCATTTTAACAGAGATATTTACAAAAATTACATAGAAATATTTTGAAATATTAAAGAGTAAATCTATTCAATAACATCACCATTGGCTCCAGCCGATTTAGGAATCAACTGCACTTTTTCTGCACGGTCTTCTTGTAAAAGTTTGTAAATGCTGTCATAATCCTTGCTTCAGTTCATCTTTGGTGTTAAAGAAGTTCTGCTGGTATGTCGCTCAACTATAGCCCACACGTAATAATCAGGTGGGTTGCAGTCAGATGAGATAGGTGACCAGATGTAAGGGATGATGTGGTCGCAAAAACCGTCTCAGAGCCATGACTGGGTTCTCCTGATTGTGTGGCAGTGTGGAGAGTCCTGTTAACTTTTTTGATACCGGCTAGCTCTACCTCCTCATCAAACTTGTAGGCATCTAGCTTGAATCTGAGAATATGACCAAACATCACACCAAATTTTATGATTTTGACTGGATATATCATCTAACTCTTTCCGAATCTTTCGCAATGTCTTCAGGTTGACGCGCAAACACTCTGATATGTTCGTATTTTAGCTTCAGGCGTGAATGCTAATCATTACATCATGCAGTTTCCAAGTTTCTGACGGAGTAAATTTTATCATGGTTACCTTTTTCTCATGCACAGTGCTCAACTGACCCTACTTCAATGTGCAGTCGATAAAATAAAAATAAGAAACAAACATTCAACGTGGATGCAAAATCAAAATATAAAATGTCGACAATTTACCAATCGCATCCTGTAAGACATTAGATGTTGCAAACTAGTTCAGGAATATTTTCTATATTTCTAAGGATATTTTTATAACTTCATATTCATGTGTTTTTCTTACTTTTTATTCTCGGAAAATCTTGTTATCCATCAATATTACTAATTTATTTCTATGCATGTTACTAATATTGCCAAAGAAATAAAATCTATACAACCGTCTTTTTTAAAATACCGAATTTGTATATAGTTTTAATACAATGTTGTTACTGTTTCAGATATGGATATAGTATGACGAGTAAAAACTATCAATCTATCATAGTTAAGTTAATGTTATATAAATATCAAACAAATCTCGTCAAATCCTGTTATCCTTCAAGATTACTAATATATATCTATGCCTGTTAATGACATTGCCAACAATTTTAAACTTTACAACCTTTTTATTTAAATAACGATTTTTTTATATATATTTATTACAATGCTGTTGCTATTTCAGGTATGTGTATTGTTTGAAGAGAAAAGCTGTCAATCTATCATATTTAAGTTAATTTTATATAAATTTCCAAAGAATGCTATGTGATATTTGTCCTTCTATATGGCAGTGAGATGAAACAAAGACTCAAAGCAAACGAATTGTACTTCTACAGAAACATGCCGAGAATACTGTGAGGTCAATAAGGTTTTGGAGAAGATGGAAACATAAATGATACTTATACCTGAAACCAGAAAGTGACAACAATAGTTTCTGCGACAGGTAATGTAGAAGGAAGGCTTAGAGAATCTGATACTCACAGGACAGACAGAGAAAAAGAGAGACAGAGAAAAGCATCGAGTGACATACTTGATTAGCTTCAGCAAGTGGATTGGAGACCAGGGTTTGAGAGAGAAACCAAGAGAAACGGTGTTAAATGCTACAAGGTATAGGAGAACATAAAAGTTTATGATTGCCTACTTTCTGAAGTGATACAGAATGTAAAAAAATGATATATTTTCATTTGCGATAAAATGAATTATTCTCCATTACTATTTTATTTAAAAAAAAAAAAGCAAATTACTGTTTTTGAAAATTAACCTTAACAAAAGAAAAAAAAAAACTTTTATATTTTATCATAAAAAGATTAAATTTTATCTTTGCATAGTTTATATTCTATGATAATTGGAAATTTATTTTTTCTTGCAATGATTCTCCTTCAGCGAATTGTTTATGAAATATCAAAATTTAAGCAATTACGATATAATGATCCTTCAATCAATTTTATTAGAATAATTACATATATTTGTTTATCCAATATACATTACGGAGAGGATGAAATATCAAGCACAAAATGATTAAAAATTTACATCTTCAGAAAATGAATTCAATCATCTTATCTTTCACACACACACACACACACACTGCGGCACACAATGAAGTAAGTACAGAAATTTAGCTATCTGTTTGGTTTAGGAACAAACAAGGGAAATTACAACAGAAATGTGAAGGTGAATAGAAACCGTGGAATATGCCTTCTAGAAACTATGTAAATTATAAAGAAGTAAGTACATTTTTAGAAACAAAGAAGGGAATATTGGTGCTGTTTTTAATTTGATCTATTTCATCAGAAGAAAATATTTGGTATTCATTGACTGATCAGTTATTATTGTTGTTAGTTGAATTTTATAATTTTTTTCTTTTAAAATATTTTTTCAAGAATATATGTTTTTCCAGTCCAGGAGCTGTTATATATATTTTTTAGCATTGATGTAGATTTCCACCATAGTTTTTTTGAAGAAGTGTCGTGTTACCTGTCATATTAATTTTCATTGGCACCCCGAGGTGGTGTAATGGTTAGCAAGATTGTCTTGCTAGAATAATTACAATTGAATAGTGAGTTTGATCCTCACTGGGTGTTCCTTAATTTTTGGCTTAGTACCACATCTAAGCTACGCTTAGAAAATTACAATATCCATTTATTTTTTGGCTCTTCTCGAAGGGCCTCCATTTTGTGTAGTTTCCGTTATTTGGTAATTTTGTTTGTGATTTTGTAACACAAATTAACCAGGCTTGAACAGTATGTTCTTTGCTCAAGCTCACGGTTTTCACTCGTTCAAAGCCACCGTTTGGCGCTATGCAAGACATTCATACGAGAGTTTCAACCTTTGAAAACTGTTCGAGAACCCGACTCCAGGTTTTAGATCAATGTTTTGATTTTATAGCAATTTGTAGTGTTGTATGAAACCATCTCTAGCACAATCTATTCTAGGTTTGTTTTCTTTATCTTTTATACTAAGCATGTTATGTTATATATCGCCGTACGACGACAAAACAACAAACACGCATATATAAAAATATAAGGTTATATTTTTATTAATGACGACGAACCGTGTGGAATAGAGAACAGGAGAGTGAGAGCGCACATAGAATGGGTTGACGGGAGTGTAGTCTTGCCTGTGGTGTTTCTCTGCTTCCACTGGCCGTTCTCTGCTGGCGAATCCGTGTGTCGAGGTCTTTATATAGTCTTCTAGAACCGGGACTTTCCTTCCGGTTTTGCCTCGCCCACGCAACGCCCACGTAATTCCCAGAGACACCTGTTCTGTTTGCCTCCGTATTCATTTCCGCCGCTGTCGGAAATAAGGTCAAACGACATCCGCTCCGGCCCCGACAGGATGTATTTCTCAAACACCTGTCTTGTCGTTCGCCGACCCCTTCACCGACGGGAAACACCATCGCTTGCATCACTTCCTCGGGTGGGGCCAGATTGTTATATTACAGTTATACAGTCTTTTATCCCCGCCATGGTAATGTAACCACCTGGGTCTTTTCTATAGATACTTTCATTGTAATTGTTCAGATGATCTCTCCATTATGATACCAAGTCTTTAGGAATTTAATGCAGTAAGTTCTACATTAACATTTTTTACCACATCTTTTGCTTGTGTAACTCCCTTCTATCTTACTTTCTTCCGGTTAACTTTAATTTTCAAACTTTTAAATGCCATTTCAGTCGCTAAATAATGTCTTCCTAATTAATTTTCCTTTGTTTTCGCTCTATTGTAATGGTTCTGAATTTTAATAATTTTAAACACAATAACTCCTTGTATCTTAATGGCTTTGTAATGTGATGTGATGTTTGTGATGAACGCTATTTGAAAATATGACACAACTTATTTATATACCAATGCACGTGAAGTGTTAAATATTTACTAATTCCATATCTTAAAGCTTAAGTTATGATAGATTTTAGCTAAATGTCATCATTCTTTTTGAATTCGACATTATAATTTCTGTTTTGTGAAGTTTTAAACTGAGTCCTATTTCTTGGAACATTTGGGAAAGAAATTTTGATTGTTCGCTTCAACATCATCAACATAGGTTTTGTCATCAGCAGGATATTAGCCTCGCCAAATAATTCGGGGTCTTTATTTTCTATTAATAGATTTAGAATGCAACACAATTTATAATCCTTTTGAGTAGAACAAACACAAGACAGTCACTTTACTGTTATGAAGCAGGTTATGGTCCCAGAAGAACACGATACACAAGGATAGAAATAACAAATATATATTAACAAGAGATAACAATAAAAATGTGGAAGGTGTTTTATGACTGTCAGTCTGGTTTAGAGTGAACTACTACCAACTCTCTCTCTCTCTCTCTCTCTCTCTCTCTCTCTCTCTCTCTCTCTCTCTCTCAAATCGTAGTATATATAGTGTTAGGAACAGATTATTCTAAAGTTACAGGTAAGGACCCATAGCATTTACAGAGGTAGAAAAAGATATGAAGAAAACAGAAATAGGCTTCTATCGATGTATACCATTGATAGAACATAAATAACACATGAGAAAAATTATACTTACAATCAGAAAAGACAATAGACAATTCTGGGAGAAAAAATGAAGAATGAACTCCAATAAAATTTAGTGCTCACGGGACATATAAATGGCAAAAGAAGTCGACGAGAAGAGCGAATAAGCTAGTAAGTAATAACATGTAAATAGATGACTGGGAAAACAAAGGGCGGTGGAAAATATATATATATATATATATATATATATATATATATATATATATATATATATCCAAGTTAAAAAGGAAAGAAGAAAATATTAACAACGTTCAAAACATTAATTTAAAACACTGTTCAATATAGAAGTATGGTTATGTATATTTATTATAGATTATAGTTTAGAACATGTACAAATTAAAATCTACTACAAAGTGTACATTTTGTTTCAATATTGAGAGGACAATGTTTTATCATATAGTAAACGCTATTTTTCTAGCCTTTGCTGCTTGATGAGACATTGTACTTTCACTGTCGAAACAAAATGTACACTTTGTAGTAGGTTGTAGTTTGTACATGTTCTAAACTATAATTTATAATATATATATATATAATTGGTGTAAACTAATGATTATATATTTAACAGTTAAATATTTACTTTTTGTAAAGTGCTAAATGAAGTTGTAGCTTATAAATGCCTCGCTCGTAAAATTCTTTAGGTTTTGATGTGAAATATGAATCTAAATCCTGTTCAATCACTTCTCGTGATGTTAACCTAAGGCCATCTAAATGGTTATGTAATCCTCGAAATAAGTGATAATCCGAGGAAGCTAGGTGAGGAGAATATGCAGGATAAGGCAAGATGGCCCTTCTCATCACCTGTGACAAGCCTACTTCAAAATGGTGCCTGAAGGTGTCTTGAAAGCAAAGATAAGAAACACGTTGTAGCAGGATCTCTGGAGAACATGGTTGAGAATATTACAGAAAAATACGAATGATGCTTTAATAATCTGAAAGAAAAAGTTTTCAATTAATCATGGTCGTATGTTTAAGTAATAACAATATGCATAAAATAAATTACAATGATTTAAAATGCCTATTGAACAAACAGGCAACAACTTTTGGACCGACCAGATAATATATCTCTCTTTATATATATATTATTAAATATTGCATTAGAACATTTGAAAAACTACGAACTACTACAAAATTGTACATTTAGTTTTTGACATTAAAAGAACAATGTCTCATTAGGTATTTAACAATTATAATAATATACGTTTCTGTTTTTGTAAAAATCTTTTAAGAACAACAATTCTTTCCTTACGAGGTAAAAAAATATTTAAAAAATGAAATAAAGAGAGAAGAAAGTAAGATGAGAAATCAAGTAAAGGAAAAGAAAAGAGGAAAATGAAAGATACAGAAGAAATAGTAAGTGAAGAGAAAAATAAGTGTGAAAATGTAGAGGACGTTGAGCCAATGGAAACGGCTTAAAGAAAGAAATTTCAATTTGCAGGCAGATATTGACATCGGTTACAATGTTGCGACTAACATCTTTTGGCATTTTTAAATGATAAAATTACATACACAAACATAAAGGTTAATCATAAAACGTAAAATAAGGGATATTTAAAAAAAATACGAATATATAAATTCATTAGACCTAGACTTATAAATATTAAAAATATAACTAAAAAAGTAAAATAAGTTGAATTAAAAAACAATTAAACCTTATTAAAATAAAATAATATAAATAAAATTAACATAAGTTAAATTAAAGAATATTAAATACTAATAATACAGATAATATTAAAGATGGAATATGAAATATATAACAAATTAATAAAAAGAAAAAATTATAAAATAATAATAGTAGTAAATATAAAAAATAAAATTTAGAAATAATTTAATAAATATAATAACCAAATACATGGTTAAACATACTAACAGTAATTACCGAGAGCAATAAAAATAATTACAGTAATAAACACATCAAAATTTATAATAGTAAAGATGATATAGCAACTTAAGAAGAAAGATTATATCATTAGAAGAAATTATCAAGATAATAACATGTGAAAATATTTGCAATAGCTATAGTTTCATGCTTTAGATTTAGTAATACTAGCAAATTTGTAAGATTAATTTCTTAATATGATTATATACTACTATAGCTTCATGCATTTGATTTAGTAATAATTTACTTTTCATTTGTTTTATAACTTCAATTTTATCTTGTACACAGAGGAAAAATGGTTCGTTCACCGATCTGGCGATTCTAACTTGTTTGAGAATTTTCCATTTAACTTTTAACTTCTCAATAATATTTTGCAAGTGATAACATGTTTAGTTTTTCCTTATTAGTAAAGGATGAGATATGATTGTAGAAACTTTCTTTTTAGAATTTACTAATAAGGACAAACGAAATATGACTTCACAGAGGTTTCTGTAGTCGAAAACCGATTATATTTACGCTGGATAGTGTTTTATTTATTTTTTATAGATATAGAAATTAACAGGCAATGCCGACTGTCTTTTTCAGGTCATTAATCTTTATCAAAGTATACATGGATTGCGAAATTTAAATTAAAATGTTGATAGGGTCCTTCAAATTGTAAAAATGATTTCTCTAACGTCTGCTTCCGTTTTCATCTTGCAAATTTTTAAACACAGTCTAATACTGAACATTTGAGCAGTCATAATATATTTGTGGATCCTTGATGCATATTTAATCATTCAGCATTTTGTTGCAAACAAACTAGTTGGCAGCTCATATCTCAGAAACTGATTGATGTTCAATTTTCTGGTTTTCTCTTTTTGGTAAAAATGTGTCATTTCTACACATTATGGAAAAAAAGTATAACATTTTCTAGGCTTATTGGACTAAGAAATTATATACTATTAAAATATTCAATATTTAGTTTAAGCCATCGATCGAGTGTTGGTTAATACGATTTTACATAATTCAGAAATCTTGGAGCACAGAACAGAAGCGAGTGAAACTTCTAATGATGGAGCGAATAAAGAATGTCAGTGTCAACAGCCTTATCATCCAATTCAGTCAGTTAACTCTCACACAAGATACACGCTTGGGGGATCATGTTTTCTCGAAACAAAACTAACTAGGCAGAGAATGTTGCTAATACGTTCTACTGTAGAACGTTTGCTAACCTAGACTAAAAAACTTTATCTCTTCTGATTTATAGATTTATACCTTTCCCTAGTGTACCAATCTCTCATACACTTGACTCCAGTTCTTTCTACATTATCCTGTATATCTTCTTTTCCTTTCTCTCTACCATCGCAACTGTCTTCACACCTGTGTTCTCATCCTTCGCTTGCTCTTCCTCTGTCAACCTCTGTAGCTGGTTCGTCTTTTTCTTTACTCTCCTCCTATCTAAGCTTTTACTCTTATGTTACCCGTGCGCATCAGTGGCGTTACCACCTTGCCTGGGGTGAAACGATAAAAGAAAAAAAGAAATTAAACGTATGGTACTGGAATTCGACTCTTCGATTTCTCAATACCAGTGATACACAATTACACTGCAATGCGGATGAGAAATAAAACGCTATACGAAACATTTAAAAAATAGTATTTTGGCACATCAAAACTCATCACCACTTGAAAATGATCGACAAACATCGGCGACTGTAATGCTCAAAATAAAAATAGTAAAATTTTAACGAAATAAGGAAAAATATTTGACTGAGATTAATGTTTTCTGGCACACAATTGTTTGCTGAGCTCTATTTGAAAAAAAATATATAGAAAATGTCACTTCGTATTTTTTAAATATATTTGGGTTGTTATATTAGATTAAAGACGACAGTGCTAACGTTCATGATATATAATATGTTTATGAAAAGGGTGAAAGTCAAAATTTATACAAAGATTCAAGAAGAACATAAAATGTTTCTACTAGGATTCTTTAGTCAAACTCATTATATTGTACTCTAATAAAGAATTATACGTATTAAAGATTTATATATACTAAAGAATTTTTTATTATGCATATCACCCCGAGCAAGGCGATAATGCCACTGATGTGCAGGTGGTTACATAATAGTAAAAAGATTAGATAGAAAAGAGTGACGAAAAGGACAAATCAATTAGAAAGGAGAAAAAGAAGGAAGGGAATACAGGTGTGATGACAGTTGCAGAGGTAGAGAGAAAGGAAAGGATATACAGGGTGGCGAGGAAAGAACTAGGGTCAAGCGGTTAAGAGATGACTATTGACTTTGCATTTAAATTTCTGGAGGTTGTAGCCCTCAAGAAAGCAAGAATAAGGAAGCTAGTTCCACAGGCGGTAAGTACGAGAAAGGAAGTTGAAGAAGTAGAATTGACGTCTGTATTTGGTTGACCTACCTGTGAATGGGTGAAAACCCAGTAGCCAGTCTGATTGCACAAGTAAACACCTGTTGCAGAGGCACCAGTGACTTAAGTTCTTTGGAGCAGAAGCCATGTAAGTATTTATATAACAGACAAAGGGAAGCCACATCCCGTCAGTGGAATAGTGGCTGTAGTCGAGCCGCCAAGTCGGTACCTATCACATTACTGATTCTCCTTTGAGGCCTGTTAAGAAAACCGAAAACAGCGGGGTCAGTTGACCATATATGGCAGCAGTACTCCATGCAATTACGAATGGATGATTTGTATATAAGCAGGATGGTTTTAGGCGGGATAAACATCCTGGCCCGACACAGTGACCCAGCCATACCAGAAGTGGATTTAGCTATTGACTCAATGTAGTGGTTCCACTTGAGATCAGAAGAGAGGGTAAGGCCGACGAGGCGCAGTATATTGCTCTCGGGGAGACCCACTTGGTCCATGCTGATCGGAGGCAGGAGAGTTTGCCTGTAATGATTGACAGACAGCAGTTTTGTCTTAGACGCATTGAAATTTACAAGCCATTTCTTACCCCAATTCACCACAGGTTGTAGATCCCTCTCAAGAACAGCAGCGAAATTATGTTTGTCTGCCACGCCGGGTTTCTTACTGATGCGGGAGTAAATCGTGTTGTCATCTGCGTAGATGCCTACTTGCCTCTTCATCTCGTCTGGGAGATCATTTATGAAAATAAGGAAGAGCGTCGGGTCCCAGAATACAGCTCTGAGGGACACCAGCGTTTGTACAGTAGGATATGGTGGCATGCCTATTCAGGATGCGGTTATTTAGAAAAAATGGATCAGATCATGCAATCGTCCGATAATACCGTAACCCCGTAGCCTGCACAGAAGGCCAGACTGCCAAACCCTGTCAAAAACCTTGGAGGTGCCCAGAGCAACAGCATGAGCCTCCCTGGACTCTTAAAGGGTCTGGAACATGTACTCCGTAATGGTCATTAGCATGTGGGCCGTGGACCTGGCAAAGTGGAAGCCATACTGCCTATCGGAGAAGAGTTTATGGGCAGTAAGCTGCTAAACTAATTCAGCATTAATAATGGCCTCGAACACCTTCCCAAAAATTGGTAAAAAGTTGATAGGGCAATAGTTGGATGGGTCCGAGGGTTTACCAGAGTTCTTAAATACAGAAACGAAAGAAGAGGAATAAACAGGAAGCAGAGAGGTAGTAGTTATAGAGTTTAGAGGGGACAGAGGAGAGTTCATGGGCACATTTCTTAAGAACAATCACCGGGATTCCATCACCACCGCTCGCCTTATAGGGGTCAAGTTTTGATATTACACGGGATACAACTGTCGGGGTAATGCATATATCGTACAGTTTAGCCTCAATTTTAATAGGGACGTCAGGTGAGGGTACTCCAGTTCAGTCAAATATGGAGTTGGATGAGAATCTGCGAGCAAAGCACTCAGCCTTGTCCGTTGATGATGTGAGGACCTCAAATTCATTGATTAAAAGAGGGATAGAGGATTTGCATCTATTGTACGAATGCAGTACACCAATAAATTCCAGACAGAATATAATCATTTTGACAAATTAAAACTTATTTCAATCGAGATAGACATCAAAACGCGCTTGTCCAAACTTTTTCTTATATTTGGTGTTGCTAATTATGAAGCTTTCAAAAGGACAAAAATATAGTTTCACAACCCTGACGATGTGATAGCCTCTTTCATTTGCAGCCCTTTTTTTAATCATCTCGCCACAAAAATGGTGATAAAGCCTCTATGACGCAAGGAGTCACAGAAAGTGAAAGACAATTCAAAAACTTTATCTAGAACAGAGAGAATACAATGAAAGAACAGAAATTAAAACAACAATAGATGACAATTGAAATTCGTAGTTCTCAGTAAAGCAAGAGTGTGGACGAGTTCTACAGGGGATTATCATTACAAATGAATCGAAAAAAGACAGGGATGCTAGGTTATAGCGGAGGTAAAATAAATGAGCCATGCTGAGATGACAGAGTATGATGTTGGCGATTTTTCTCTATATACATTGCAGCAACACAAGACGAGATTTTGAAGCGCGGACGATTTTGTTTGGTTTGCTTTGGTTTACGGCATATCTACCTGAATGGGTTATTTAATATAGACAAAAATTTATTAATGATAATATTTATTTTCCCTTCAAAAATTTATTGATGGTAATATTTTTTTGCCTTCCAAAATGTATTGCTGGTAAAATTTTTTCCTTAAAGATGTATTGCTGCTAATAGTTTTTTTTAAATATATTGCTGGTAATATATTTTTCTTAAAAAATTTATTGCTGGTAACATTTTTTCTTAAATAGTTTAATGCTAGTAATATCTTTTTCTTAAAAGATGTATTGCTGGTAATATTTTTTTCTTAAAAATGTATTGCTGGTAATATTTTTCCTTAATAATGTATTGCTGATAATATATGTTTTTCTTAAAAATGTATTGCTGGTAATATTTTTCCTTAAGAATGTATTGCTGGTAATATATGTTTTTCTTAAAAATGTATTGCTGGCAATATTTTTTTCTTAAAAATGTATTGCTGGTAATATTTTTCCTTAAGAATGTATTGCTAGTAATATCTTTTTCTTAAAAGATGTATTGCTGGTAATATTTTTTTCCTTAAAAAAGTATCGCTGGTAATATTTTTCTTTTAGAATGTATTGCTGATAATATATGTTTTTCTTAAAAATGTATTGTTGGAAATATTTTTTTCTTAAAAATGTATTGCTGGTAATATTTTTCCTTAAGAATGTATTGCTGGTAATATATGTTTTTCTTAAAAATGTATTGCTGGCAATATTTTTTTCTTAAAAATGTATTGCTGGTAATATTTTTCCTTAATAATGTATTGCTGGTAATATATGTTTTTCTTAAAAATGTATTGCTGGCAATATTTTTTTTCTTAAAAATGTATTGCTGGTAATATTTTTCAATAAGAATGTATTGCTGGTAAAATATGTTTTTCTTAAAAATGTATTGCTGGCAATATTTTTTTCTTAAAAATGTATTGCTGGTAATATTTTTCCTTAAGAATATATTGCTGGTAATATATGTTTTTCTTAAAAATGTATTGCTGGTAACATTTTTCCTTAAATAGTGTAATGCTAGTAATATCTTTTTCTTAAAAAATGTCTTGCTGGTAATATTTTTTCTTTAAAAATATATTGCTGGTACTATTTTTCCTTAAAAATGTGTTGCTGGTAACATTTTTTCTTAAAAAATGTATTGCTAGTAATATTTTTCCTGATAAATGTGTTGCTGTGATATATTTTCCTTAAAAAATGTATTGTGGTAACATTTTTTATAAAATACTGTTTTGCTAGAATTATGTTTTCAATAAAAATTTAATGCTGGTAATATTCTTCCTTAAAAAATGTATTGATAGTAATATTTTTTCTTAAAAAGATGTATTGCTGGTAACATTTTTTCCTAAAAAAACGTATTGCTGCTAATATTTTTTTCTTAAAAACTATATTGCTGGTAATATGTTTTTCTTAATAAATGTATTGCTGGTAATATTTTTCCAAAAAAAAAAACGTTTGCTGGCAATTTCCTTTTCTTTAAGAAATGTATTGCTGGTAACATTTTTTCCTTAAAAAGTGTAAAGCTGGTAATATTGTTTCCCCATAAAAACATTATGGCTGGTATTTTTTCCTTCAAAAATATATTTCTGGTAATATTTTTCTCCTTCAACAATGTATTCCTGGTAATATTTTTCTCCTTCAACAATGTATTCCTGGTAATATTTTTCTCCTTCAATAATGTATTCTTGGATTTTTTATTATAAAAATCTATTTTTATAACTTCACATTGTTTTGACCCCAATTTGGGGGTTAACTATTTGCCCATAGTTAAGACCCTAACAGGTGCTAAAACTCCGGGTCTGGGTGAACCTGGAACAATAGCAATTAAGCGGTGGTATCATGCTCCTCTCCTTTTCTTAATCAGAGGCCTTTAGTCCGCATGCTGTTTATTGTCATAGGAACGGACGAATTTTAGTTGATAACTATGCAACTACACGCATTTTACCCACTCTCCTAACGACAAATTAATTCAACATTATCTTTTCACTACGTGTCAGTGAACAACTTTACATCAAGATAGTGCAAATAATTAGTCTCCTAGGAGTTAACCACGGCCATGCTGACGGTTCTAGTTATAAAAATATATATAATAAGGCTTCTGATTGGGAGGTTGTGAGGAGGGTGGAACAACAAGTTAATTGCTGTTATTCCCAGGTCCAACTTGACCGGGGGTGGAAGTGCTTGTTAGGGTCCCAGCTATGGGCAAATAGATAACCTTCAAACTTGCGTCAAAACACTATGAAAATATAAAAATAGGTTTTATATTTCAAATACTAGTAATATATTTTTGTAGAAAAATATTGCCAGCAATTCATTTTGGAAGACACAATATACCAGCAAGGCATTTTTGAAGAAAAAATAATACCAGTTATAAATTATTTAAGAAACATTGTATTACCATCAAGATACATTTGAAAAATATATAACACCAATACACTTTTGTATGAACAATATACCAGCAATACATATGTGTTTAGACAAATCTCACATTACAAAATAAATCTGATCTTCAAAAATTTTAATCTTAGCCGATTAAGGGAGGGCAGTTTAAGTCTGGTGGTTTTAAAATTAAGCGGATAATTCTTACCTTCTGTGAAGTTTTGTCGGTTATCGTTAATTAAAAATCTCTGTTTTCAAGTGGGTCTTCGTTGCGTAGCGACATTTTTCAAACGTTTCATTAATTCGGCTTCTTGAATGCTTTTCTGTCCGTGGTTGGTCATAAATTAGTATTACACCAGTTTTTAATTATAATACTATCCATACAAGAAATATGTAATCAATTTTAGAATATTTATAGAATGCACACACCCACACCCACACCCACACACACACATATATATATATAATCGTTTCGCCCGAAGTAAGGCGGTAACACTACTGATGCGCAAGGGGCTATATAAGAGAAAAAGATTAAATAGGAGGAAGGTAAAGCGGAAGACGAATAAATTACAGGATGTCACAGAAGGGAACAAGAGAAGGATGGCAATACAGTTGTGATGACAGTTTCAAAGATAAAGAGAGAGTTGAATATATACAGGGTGATGTAGAAAAAATGAGAGTCAAGTGGTTAAGAGATTGGCATAGAAATGGCATTTAAATTCCTGGAGGTTGTAGCCGCCAGGAAAGCAAGAATATTGAAAAGAGTTACACAGACGGGAAGTGCGAGAAAAGAAGCTATGGGGTAGAATTGTCGGATGCATTTCGTTGATCTAACTGTGATTGGGTGGGACTCATTTGCCAGTCTGGTTGCACGAGTAAACCCATGTGGCAGGGGCACCAGTGACTTAAGTTCGCCAGAAGAGAAGCCATGAAAATATTTATAAAACAGAGGAAAGCCACATCCGGTCGGTGAGAAAGTGGCTGGAGCCGAGCCTCCAAGCCGATACCTCTCACATTAATGATTCTCCTTTGGAGCTTGTCGCGAACACTGAGATGAACAGCGGTGGCACCTGACCATATATGACAGCAGTATTGCATGCACGGACGGATGGTTGATTGTATTCGTAATATATTTGACTGTATAAATATTTTTCTCCTTCTCTTCGCTCTCTTCATTCATCAGCGAATATTTTTGATGGGTGATTTTAATGTTCATACCAAATGTAATATACTACCTGACTATATAGTAATTCGTCGATGAATAAACTGAAATCATATATGACGATATTCATCTTGTTTATAAATACGCCGACACGACATGGTAATACTCAGGCTGTTTCAAGATAATAGATAGAAAATATTAGCTTATGTACATTCTCTGGTAGTTTCCGTAAATTTTGGCGTACAAGTCGACCATAAGATTTTTAGCCCAAAATTCTTGTAAGGTCTATATCTACCGTGTAGGTCCCAAAAGTTGCCTTATCAGTAAATACATTTAGGTTACAGCATTCAGTAACCTGGTTTAAACTTCATGAGGTCATACCACTTTCATTGTATACTGGGACACTAACCGTAATATCTCGCTATATACGTTATGTAGCAAACAAATTAAAACACACACCGAATATTTTATCAGTTAATATTGGTTAATAGAATACTTAATGTTTTTTTTTAATCATTTCACCCAGAGCAAGGCAGTAATGCCACTGATGTGCAGGGGGGCTACATAACTGTAAAATGATTAATTAGAAAAGAGTGAGGAGTACAAACTAGTTAGAAAGGAGCAATAGAAAGCTGGGCATGCAGGTGCGATGACAGATACATAGGTGAAAGAAAGGGAAGGTTATACAGGGGTGGGGAGAGAGCTAGAGTCTACAATGTTTAGTAGATGAGTACTGACTTTGCATTTAAATTTCTGGACATTGTAGCCGTCAGGAAAGCAAGAATATGGGAGCGAGTTCCACAGGCGGGAAGTGCGAGAGAAGAAGCTGCAGGAGTAGAATTGTCGTCTGCATTTGGCTAACCTGATTGTAAATGGGTGGGACCCGGTTGCCAGTCTGGTTGCACGAGTAAACACCTGTTGAGGAGGCACCAGTTCGTTGGAGCAGAAGCCATGAAAGTATTTATAGAATAGACAAAAAGGAGGGCACATTTCAACGGTGGGGAAATGGCTGCAATCGAGCCGCCAGATCAGTACCTAACACATTACAGACTCTCCTTTGGAGCCTGTCAAGAACACTGAGAAGAACGGCAGGGACGCCTGACCATTAATGGCAGCAGTACTCTATGCACGGACGGATGGTTGACTTGTATATATGCAGGATGGATTCAGGCGGAAAAAAACATCCTGGATCGACATAGTGACCCAACCTTCTTAGCAGTAGATTTTGCTTTGGATTCAATATAGTGGTTCCATTTGAGGTCTGAGGACCGGGTAAATCCGAGGAGGCGTAGTGTATTGCTCTCCGGGAGAATCGCTTGGTCTATGCTTATGGGAGGCAGGAGAGGTTGCCTGTAATGGTTGACAGACAACAGCTTGGTCTAAGACGAATTGAAGTTGACAAGCCACTACTGTGTTAATATTTTATTATTTTATATTAATTTTTGTGTCATTGAACCAAATGTATTCACTAAATAGAAGCTTTAGTAGGAGTGCAGTTCCACGTGTTTACAATTTTGTGATTATGTTTTCATTTTATAGCCACCATATAAGTCGACACCTAGTTTTTAAAATATTTTTGGCATTGAAAACACGACTTCTCCGTAATTTACGTTATTAATTCTTAAAACTGCTGGATGATTGGATTTTTTATTATTATCTGATTGGTTATACAATGAAACTGACACATTCAAATTTTTAGAAGCCGTGGGTTCAAATACTGAAATTGTAGGGATCAGAAATTAAAATTAAAATCACCATTTTTCTTCACTTTTACAAAATTCACAATGACGTGTGAAATTCTGCTTTTTCCGAAATCGAAAAATGATTGACCATATGCTTAAAGAAAAAGTCAAAATTCTCGGATTTCGCGAGTAAATGTTAAATGGATTTGCTGACCAATGGGAGCGACTTGCGTGACCAAAAGGGACTTAGTGATTTAGTACAAAAATCTAAAATTACTATAAAAGACTTCGGTCAGTGTCAGTCAGACAGTCATACACATAGGAGCAACAGAGACGACAAGCTAAAATGGAACGAGAGAAGATTCAAGTCAACGTAAACATTCGTCAGCTTTCTCTTTCCATCTGATGTGCTGATTCACTTGTTCTACATTCAAAGACATTTCTACAGACAAACGCTCATACATACCTACTTATTATACGCATAAACCCTCTCGAACAAATCACGACTACGAACATTTCTTGATACCCTTAACTCATTACTTGTTTCTAATTAAACATTAATTTCTACCAAAATTCATGTTATCCCTTTCGTTAATTAATTTCTATTTTAACATGAAAAATGTATATTTTTATTCTTATACTATTCCACATTATTTCACACTTTCCAACCTGCTACCAACCTTCTGATAATTTTGATAAAACTTGTAAGCTTAAAGAAGTTCGGTTAATTAAGACACAAGACCGAATTAAAAAAGAAACATTAACCATCTCCCTATAGCTACACTGATGACCCCAAACGGTTGAAAAGAACACGCACCCATCCTCTTCACTGTTGACACCTGACGTACAAAGAACATGCACCCCTTTTCTTCAAAATCATGCTCGCAGTAATAATAGCTTAATGTTGTGCACTAAAACTTCTATGTGTATGCGTTATTGATACGAAAACCTTAATTATCATCTTGTAACTCTGGTGCATATCATTTAAACTAGGCATATAATTGTGTGTGCATAAATCTTACAACGTATGTAAATCATTTAATAAAACAAGAGAGGCTTCATTACTGAGATCGTGTAGCGGAAGTGTGTGCGAAGAGTTAAATCTCAAAGAATTCTGCCTAAACGTTGCATCTGATGCAATTAAATTATTCTTATGTTGTCTTACATTCCGGATTAGTAGAGGATTACGTGCATTCCAAAATCGATTTTGGAGTCTTCTTAAAGACTTACGCAAACAGTGTCGCCATAAAAGAGATGTCCCGTTGTCGGTAACTCGACTGGAATCCGCTTATGCTTACTGATATAATCTAATGTATGTTCAACCAACGGAAGGAATTCCTCTGAATAAACCCCTTACAAACTCTTGGTGAATAGGAATACACGCGGAAGAGAAAGGTCTCAATCTTACACCACTTTATTCGTGCATGTGGTATTAAAAGTGCATTGAGTGAGACTGCTAGCCTTATCTTCAATTACATTTTACGTTGTAGGTTCTTTGTTTAAACACCTTGTTGCTAAGAAGATGCATCTTTCATACTGAAAGAAATATGCAGTGATTGTTAAATAAAACTTTTATCTATACGTATTGTACACATCCATATATATGCTCCATGTGCTCAAATATACAATATATTAAGGTGAACTTAAGGCGGGTGCATTGGAAGCAGTCGAGTTTTTATCCTTGCTTGTTTGTTTGTTTTTCCGTGGTCAAGATATCTTAAGACGACCTGGATGGATTCAAATAAAATTTTTAAGGATGATTGGGTTCATGACTGGCACGAATTGGTTTTGGGTTTGATTGGATACAGGATAAATTTTCAAGGTTATTTTTCCGATTTTATTGATAATGTTTTATCCCTTTCAAATGATACAACCACAAACTGAATTATTCATGTCCTTATGTGCCACATTGTTTGTATTCTAATAATTTTAATAGGCTTCGAAGCATTATTATTATTATTATTATTATTATTATTATTTAATTTGTTTTACATACAATTTTTCCTTTATCTGTCGTACATCTTCTGAAATTAATATTCATGTCATTATGTGCCACATTGTTTGTATTCTAATAATTTTAATAGGCTTCGAAGCATTATTATTATTATTATTATTATTATTATTTAATTTGTTTTACATACAATTTTTCCTTTATCTGTCGTACATCTTCTGAAATTAAGCAATGATATTTTTACACAACTTCCTATCTTTAAGAAATATTGTCTCTATAGGATACAAATCCTATACCATCTAACAAATAACTCAAACAAAAAAAAGTAAAATTGCACACCCGCAAAATTGGGCCAGAACGACTGAAATCATTTTGGAAAATTCAAACCAAGACATATTTCACAAGTCTATGTGACTAGTAAGGTTATGGATTCTGATTGGATAGAAAATAGGTGATTGATCAATTGCCCCAGTCAAAGTTTCTTTTCACCTAAGAAAATGGATATGCGGTTTCGATCGAGTCACATGGCCTAATTTCACTAGTTAATCACGTCCCTTGACCGCCCATGTCAGTCCGAGATGTAAGCAGTAATCTGACGAAACTTGTCGCAATATAACAAAAGAATAAATTTCAAAAATCCGACCTGGTCATGCCTCGTCGACATACATTCATTCTTCCGCCTTCCAATTTTCCTTTCTTCGTCTTCACCCACACAACGTCAAAGAAAACAACAACAAGATACGTCTACTGATCCCAATAAATACAATCACGTTTTTTGCTTGTCTTTTTGTTTCAGTTTTTCTCAGGCCATATAAAGGAAAAGCACACAGAATTTATTAGTAAACTTTTTTTTATATTTATACATATAGCTATTCTGCTGCTATCAACAATAAGCTCTGAATTTCTGTGGAACATTTAACTACTTGCATATTCTCCTTGAACAATTAACTACATGCATTTTCTATTTGGACATTTCCTTCTTCCTACACATTTATATTATTCTGTTCCGTATATACAGTTACACTCTTTTTACAAATGCGTTATTTCTGTTTAGAAACCATCGGTGTATGGCAGCAGTTCTGCTAGTAAGCGGATCCAAGCCCGACTTCTGCAATATGATCAGCCTACTATATAGCTTCCCCAGCACTGTGGTACCGGTGATCCTAGAGCTGTCGGACATAATTGCCCTGTCTCGATTGGTTCGTCAGTGTTGCTCATTTTCGCTCCTAATTTACACTTTGACATTAAAACCTCTCCTTCATCGACTGAGAGACAGAGTATGCAGTCCGTTCCAATGAGGAATCGGTGTCCCTGGAAGTGCTCGATCCAGGGTTTCCGCGTACACCGATAACGTATCCATTTTTGTGTCTTGCTACAGGCAGCGCCTGAACAGTAAGAAAAGGTGATGGGGGCGAATATGAACCGCAACAAGTCTTCTGGGTTGCGGTTATGCTCCTGGAAGGGATGTTTGATTCTGAGCCGCGTCGGTTGGGCCGACGGTCCCGTCCGCATTCTCAAAATGTTAGTTCCTGCTGGGTCGACAGCTGAAGAAATGGGCGGCGATACAGGCAAAATTTGGAGTGGTGGTCAAAATAGGCTTCGTCGATGCCTGTGTCTGAATGTTAGGGTTGAGGCATGTGCCACATACGTCTTTACTCTCATCTTTTATCGGTTGTCTGAACGCCCTCACTCTATATATCATAGGTAGATGATAGAGCGTCTTGTACCCTCCCTCTTGTGGGGTGGTAGCGGACATAATGCCAACAGAAATATCTGTGTCCGGCGTGCCGTGACAGAAGATACGATTAGGGAAGAATTACAAGCTTTACCTTCGCTCCTCCCGTTTGTAGAACTGAGCGCCGACGTTAGTCCCGGAAACAATTGGAATACTTACTCCTGTGTTGAGCGACCATACGGGTCATTCTTCGGTTCACTGACCTTTCACGGCCTCGGGGACCACTGGATCGTGATCTAATGGATGGGGTAGCGACGAAAGATCCTCTCTGTGGACGGCTCGCCTTCTTGGCGATCGAGTTGGGCTTATTTAGGTTTTAGGCGCCAGCAGCGAATTAACTCAGTAATCCTGAGTTTTCAATTATCTGGCAATTGATTCGAGATGTGGTATCTTTAAATCAGAGGATGGTGAGATGGGACTCGTAGTAACCTTAACTTGGAAGATAAGCTTTCGCACACCTTCAATCTTTGTCCTCAGGTGAGGCCTTTTTACTATTTTCTCGGCAAAATGACAGCTCGTATCGCTCCTGAACAGCTCACGTTCATTTATCTTTCATGTGTAACACCCGTATACTAGGGCGAAACGAATGGTGCTTCTCACCTTGCTAGCCGTAGCAAAAATGGTGACATGGACTACGCGAAGGAGGGAATCTTGTGATATTAACGCTATTCCTATCAGGATTTACACAGATTCTTTAAGCATCAGCTTAAGATGAAGATCAGATCTGATATAAAGATTTTGATATTCAAAATTTTCAGCTAAAGTGGGATGTCAATAGCGAGTGTACGTGAATAGTGCCAGCCTCGACATTCTGTTCTAAGTCTCCTTTGACACAACGGGGTCGTTTCATGCAAGCCCTCTCCTAGTTAAGCTCAACACTTATAGTTTTCCTATATGTGAGCAAGTGTTGTTCCTTGTCTGCAACTGGTGTTATTTTTTTTTATTATGATCCACGTCTGGAATTCTAATCTCCTGATTTGTTTTCAATCTTTTTCTTATCTAGATGTGGTCAGAATTTCGGTCTTTTCTTTCCAATATCTTTCCGTTCCCTTCTCCCTTAGTGAGTGTGCTTCCTGATTCTGCGCGTTAGAAGAATACAGCGGCCACTCATATTTCGTGAAATGGACGTGTAGTACTAAAATTTGTTTTCTTTGGAATTATTTGTTTTATTTTTCTGTATTTTAGACTCATCTAATTTCCCTCTCATTTTCGCATCATATATCGTTAGTCTGTTTTTGAAGTAAAAAGTGTTTATGTCAAGGGTGTTTGCGTTTATTAGGTTCTTTGTTAAAATATGGTAGTATGGTGTCTGTTGGACTTGAAGATGATAAATATGTTCTGATGGCAAATAGACAAATATTGTAAGAAAGTGTTTGGGTCGTCATGCGAATTAACTAGGATCATGATAGAAAGTGATGACCAGATTACCCATCAACTTTTCGACCTTGTGCAATAATCTTATATTGTGTATGCAATAAATAATTTGGTTAATTCACATTTACTTTTCATTTGAAGCTGGGGTCTTTTTACGCCAGGTCTTGCAGGGCCTTGTTGTGTAAACAGCCGGACTGTTTGATTGACTCTGCTGTGATTAGTCTCTATCAGCTCATTGTCCTTTCCCATCATTCACTAATTCATTTTCTCACACTTCTTATATTTTACAGTAAGTTCTTTTAATTAAAAAAAGTTAACGAGCTGGAGCAAAACTAGTTGCTTCCTTTTTAAGCCCAGCATTTTAAAATTTAATAATTTTGAAGCAATATTTAAGTTCTGTACCACAAAATATCTGTTTAAAATACTACATAATATACTTAATGAACGTGTATAGACTTTCGGCAAAATTGGTATTACCAGTGATAGCAAATCATTAACCTGACTCCGAGATCCCAATGTTCGAACATTATGAAGAGCCACTGTCACTGACCACCTGACTAAAAAGAGCAAATTAAAAAAAATATCCATTATACAATCCCCACGTCTGTCAAAAAATGGATTGCAGGTTAAACAAAAAAACACATTTTATTCTAGTGAGAGGAAAATAAAACAACATAGATATCCTAATCACAGAAACATGCGAACTTATACTTTCATGACCGATTTAATCTGCACGTTTAAGGATAAATCAAACATCTTCAACCATCATTCATTCAACATTCTTTATCTTTAGTAATCAAGGAACTTTTTACTTCTCCCCCTCCTATTTATCCCGACATACTGGCACAACTTGCCAATGTTGCCGGCTTATTTGGCAATCTTTTCATCAAATCAATTCCTAAATCTTCCATGTCTTGGCAAAATATAGCACTTCGAACCAATTAAAGATATCCGATAGAAACTTGATGTTCTCGCCAAATCAGTATTCGCGTCAATGTGTTTCCGGATTTTACAGATTGAATAACTGGATCCAGAGAAACATTCTGTTAAAATTGAGAAAATCACATTAATATTTGTATAGTTATTTGTTTCGATACCGTAAAAAATTTAACAAGATTGAACTATCATGAGTCACTGAAGGTTAAAGGTTATTGAATGTGGATGTTATACGAGCCTATTTATTTGTATTATGCAGATAATTAGATAGGAAACGATTGGCATATTATATGAAGCTTGCAGGGATCAGGGAAAATATTCTTGAGAGTCGTTTCAATAAAATTTATAGTTCTTGTTAAGAAGATGCTTGAATGGAACATCCTTTCATTAAAGGAAAATGAATATTGCAACTGCTAATCAGAACTGGATTGAAATTTTGTTCTCGGTATGTGTTGTGGGGTCTCCCCATTTTCCTGAATAATTGACTCGACTAGAGTATACATATACTCCTGCATAGAAGCAAGTCGTCAGACATCAAGAGATCGGAGGGGATTAGTTCTGGGTGTAGCGAAGGATCCACTACGCGAGGTGCTCGGCATGTCAGAGGGTAAGTATCGCTCTTATTAGTCTTCGGCGCCAGGTGCCGGTTATCTCAACTTTGAGTTTTCACTTATTTGGCGATTGTCTCTGAATCAGTTGTCTCTCAATGATGCATCCTTCATATGGGGCCTGGCGGATTTGGCAGATTGTGAACGCTGTGATCTTGGTTTAGAGGAGACGTCTGCTCACGCCTTCTACCATTGTTCTTGGGTTCACCCTCTATGGAACAGTGTTGGCGAGTTGACTGCTCGTATCGCGCCGTGTGAGCTCATGCTCATTGATCGTGCATACTCCTGTGACAATGTGTCGCCCCCGTTTTCGGGAGTGAAGCGAATAGTCTTTCTGTCGCTGCTGGCCACAGATTGAATGGTAATATGGACGACGAGTCTGGCGGAAGTCATGCGGGTTGTCCGATTTTCACATCAGGATTTGATCCAATATTTTGAGCTGATGCTCAAAATGAAGATTAGATCTGACTGGATACAATTGACATTGACAGACTTTACCCAAGGGTATTTGCGCGTAAGTGAATGCAATGAATTCAACTGGAATTCGAACTCATACGAGTCTTATTAATTATCCTTAGAGCTGGGGATGAAGAGGCGCATTAATACTTATCCCAAGAATATTTACGCGTAACTGAATATGACTCAACTAATGGAGTTTGTTCTCCGGTTAACGATCCCGAACCAGTATCATTACACCAAGTTCACACCCAGACTAACTGCAGTTGATATACCCTTGAGGTTACCCATCTAGGTACTGACCAAGCTTCAAGTTGCTTGAAGTTGGTGTTCGTACATAAAACCTGTGTTTCAACTGCATCTGGTCGTAGACCAATAAGAAATAATAACCTCCTGTAACCGCCTACATTTTGTTAAACCCTATACACGCTATAAGTGGGTCATTTCAACTTGTCTTGCGTGATGAATTGCCACTGGGTATTGAGTTTGATTCTCACAGGGTGTCGCATCTCAGCTTTGCTTAGAAAACCACTAGAAGGCACTTCAACGTAGAGCATAGGTAAGCAATCTTTTCTCGTACGATCACTTACGACACATTAATGAGTTCGAACCTCATTGGGGGTTCCATATATCGGTGCCGCATGATTGGAAAACTATCATTGGGCACTTCGATCTGATTTATAGGTAGATAATTGTTTCGTTAAATCCGTTACAACTTCATAGTGAGTTCAATCCTCATTGGTTGCTCGATGTATTTGTCCTTGTTCCACACCTAAATTACACTTGAACCATAGCTTGAGGGGAAAAAAGGGAGAGAAATGTATTTATCCGTCTCTTCCCTCCAGCTATGGGTTAAATAACAGGATAGAGTCGATTTGATAGCCTTGGTTGGCAACTAGTCTACCACAGAATCTAACTGCAACCTACTACAGAAAAGCTTTTTCCTCTCAGTCATGTCTCTTCGAGATATGATCGTCCAAGCGTGTATCATTTATGACACTTAATTTACTGAATTTGGCAAACATACCGTAATATAAATATTTTAAAAATGTAGACGAGACTAACTCTAGAATGACACATATTTTAAATAATTTAACGGTAAAAGTTGAAAATAAAAAAAAATATATTCACTTTAATCAAATCTTATCTTATTCATTCATTTTCTTTATTAGATACAAGCATACAGACCAGAACTATATTTTGAAAAGTGAATTTCCAAAACAATATTGAGATATAGGTACAATGATTTTGAGTTTGAGTTTTGTTTAACGACATATCAACTACTGTGGTTTATTTTATACCAAAGAAAATGGGTTTTAAAGTATTTTTTAACATTCAGTTAAAGTGAGAGGTTGATTTAGTAAGATTTTAAGGAAACATTTTATGTTTTATTCTTTTTTATTTTAGAAAAATGAAATTGTATTCTAGTTTTGTATTCAAAAAAGTTTTGCTGAGAATATTTTTTTCTTTCAAAGATGTGTTGTTGTAATAATTTTTTCTTCAATGTATATTTCCTATAAAATCTATTTTTATGTATATATTTCTATAAAAGTGTATTTTTGTACTTTCATAGTGTTTTTGATCCCAGATTGCGTGGTTAACTATTTGCCCATAGCTGGGACCTTAACAGGTGCTACCGCTCCGGTCAAATGGACCTAAGAACAACATCAATAAAAAAGTGGTTCCATGCACTTCACAACATCCCAATCAGAGGCCTTGCTACCGGATGCAATTTACCGTCATGCCCAGGACCTAAAACGATTTATTAAACTGCATATGTGATAGTTTCTTCATCTACTGAGCGATATTTTTTTGGCTACCTAGAAATTTACATCTCTTTGGGTGAATTCTTTTACGTTGTGTTTACACTATTTAGAGTATTGAAATTCTTTGAATTAGGAAAATTTTGCTCGGAGCAAAATGTAATTATCCGAACTTGCAATGTAAGATAACAAGTGGTGTGTAGTAGGTTGTCTAAGACTATCTGTACTAATGTTTGACAGGTACTGAAAAAAGTTCTACACTTTTGCTTTGTCATGATGAAAAATGGTACCTTTTCGATTAGCCCGTTACTTCGTCTAAACAGAAAATACTTGACAACATTTGCATGTTTTTCAGGAAACAGTGAGCTCAATTTGCAAATTACAATTTCAGGATACCAAAATCAAACACTGATATAATGAATAGGTAATGAATATGTAAACACGGTGGTTCCCCTCACTGAAATGTGAGTGGCTGAAATCAGCCATAAATATACACTAAATCGAGGACATCCAGATATCTATTAGTCAACAAATCTTACACTAGAGGTCTACGACAATTGATTACGACGAGTACCGTCTCTTACGTCTACGTACTAGATTGTCCTGCCCGGTTACATTTTCCTAAACCCATTAACTACCTGGAATGATATATATATATATATATATATAATCTTTCCGGGACATATCGAACACATACAAATATTTAAATATCTGTGAAGTCTTCTAACAATGCGCAAACTAACACTAGATCTGAAGATTAATTTGAATATTCAAAGAAGTATCCCAGAAGTTAAGCCCAGTAGAAAGAGACAGAAGAATCAAAGAGAAGAGTATCTGCCTTACAATATGGCATTGAATGCTGAACAGTCATCTCAAAGATTAACAAGAGTTTTGAAGCAAGAGAAATATGGTTCAACAGAAGAATGCTGAGGATACTATGAAGCGTGCATGTGGGCAATTTCGAGGATTTAGAAGAAAAAACTAAAATGAAACTTTTATTTAACATAAAACAGTTGTAAGTTTCGGATACATCATGAGGATATAAGGCTTAGAGAATCTGATATTCACTGTACAGATTGTGATAAATTGACATAGGAAAACAAGTTGTAAGTTACATAATGAGCTTGGGTTAATGGATGGCGGAACAGGGTTTAGAGTAATTAACAAAAACAACATTTACGGAGTGCTAAAAATGCCAAGAGAATGTGGAGAGCCATGATCATCTATGTCCTGTAGGGCACAGCACAAAATAAGAATTTTCTGTGATCGTCCGTTCCAAAAAATATGTTTTGTTACGTTTGAACAGAAAAGAGTAGATGGCAATGCTATCTATTCATTTTTTTCGCTGAAACATTGTAATGCTTCACCTATCCAATTTTCCAATGGCTGTTAACACCCGCATATATGTCTAGTAACTTTTTCATGTCTCTTGTCGTTTCACTTTGAGTGTTTTGAATTATCTTTTCGATTTGTTCATTGTCAAGGGCTGGAACGCTGTCGGTCGTTCATATAAATTTTCCATTTCCTAATCTCGCAAAACATTGACAAATGTACTCTCAGCTGTGAAGAAATCTCTATTAACGTCTTGTTTGATTCTGCTGCGTGTACAGGGGTTGTTTTCTTTTCTGTAAATAAGCGCTTAGTCCAAAATGCATCTTACCTACTACCAATTTCATTTTTAGCGTAAAACAATTCAAATTAAAAAATTACAAACACAAAAGCACGTTTCATTAAATAACGACATTTTAGGTCTAGTTAGCTTTAAAATAATCACTTCAACTTCTATAATTATATCTCTGTTAAGTTGAATTTGATGAACGCAGACGCTGTAATTCTTCTTAACCGAAGTGCTATTGTTTTCTTTTGAGAGCATTGTCAGTTGGCAATTTCGAAGACAAATTAAATGTAATTATAATCCTTATGATGGTGATTTTTGGGTGAAGAAGCATTTTGTAAACGCGCTCTCTTAACGCATTTTTAAAAATCAATCGTTGTGGTTACGAAATTTTAAAAACGAGTTTTCTCAATGTAAGATGGAAAACCAGTGAAGAAAACGGCGACTTACCTCGTCAAACCAAGCGACAGCGCGTCGCGTTAATACTACGACGGAAAATGCGGCGAAAAAGAGAATTACAGACCCAAACAGAAAAAAGGGGCATATATTCCGCATAACATGCTGAAGAAGGAATATTAAAAAAAAAAGTCCGTCGCAGGAGTTGCTATGGGATGTATGCAAATATTTGGCATCCTATCCGAGTTTTCGGCCAATGGAAAAAATTGATCGGCCGATAAAAGCAGTCGTTGTTCTCGAAGCGGGGAAAAAAGAATGTTTTTGGGTCTAACTGGTTAGGTGGATAGCAGTTCGCAAGATTGTACCGGCGAATTGAATTGTCAGCATTTTCTTTTTCTAGCCTGATATTCGAGTAATGTTCGAGAAAATATTTCCTACAATACTACATTGCAACATGATGTTAAATGTTAATCAAAACAAATGCGTTTTAAAACATTCAGCATTATTCGTCATAAATCTTGATCAGTGTTTTTTGGTAATGGAGAAAATGAATTTTATTATCATCATCCCTCCATATAAAAAAAACAATTTATAATTAACTCTCCCCTCGGATTCGACGTATGAGGATCTGAGAGCTTAATTGCTTCAGTTATGAAATCAAAGGAAACCGCCATAAGACCCACACAAATTAAAGTGACTAAGGCTTGTGTAGAACCATCCGCATTTTTCTGAACTATTGATGCATTTAATGGGTGCATATGAAGCAGACAATAGACCTCAGGCATTTTTTATCCCGCAACAGGTTGCCACTACCTGCTGTGGTAAAGTGGTTGCCAGCCAAGGCTCTAGAACCCAATCTTTCCTCTTATGAACCTGTAACTGGAGAGAAGTTAAGGATTAAAACTTTCATAAAGGTGTTAGCACATAAGTGACTGCATGGCATAGAACTTGAATTAGAAATCTCCTCCTCGATTTCTCGCTCCGAGCCGATATCCACTGCACCAAAAACGCATTCAACAAGAACGCTTACAACACGTGATATTCTTAATCGTTCACCCATCTGAGTACTGACCAGGCTCAACGTTGCTTAACTTCGGTGATCGAACGAAGTGTATCCAACATAACATAACCATAAATGTCTATTTTGTTTTTCAAGCTCATATGAACACCTGTAAATGTTTTCCTGTTTATTAAGAGTGAGGGTTTAAAACTGCTGAAACCTTCAATCAGACGAAAGTGCTTCTTACTATGCCAACTTTAATTATTCCTTCACTCCAATCAATCGGAAAAATGGGAGTAAGCTCGAAAAATTATTCAAAAAATAATAAAATATTTTTTCGTCATATTTAACAAAAAATATTTAAAAGATTATTGCTACAATATATATATATATTCGTTCACAAACATCCGCGTGATGCACACCAAGCCAAATTCTGCAGCGAAGAGTCTTTCCTCCACGAAAAGTTCCCTAACATCCTCGAGTTTTCTAAACTAATCTTACCCCGTCATTCCTTTACTCTGAATTCTCAATTCGTGGCTAACTACCCCTCTTAAGGAAGAATAAAAACAAAAAATTTTCAATAAAATCTGACTAGATCAACCGTCTCACTATAACTAAGCGTTAAAAATACCTTAAAACCTAACCTTTATGGCATTAAATAATCCACAGAAGTTAGCATGCTGTTAAACAAAACTCAAACTCTTTGCGTCTTTGTGGATAACGAATCAGCTGCAATAACGTTAATTTCATAGAGAGCGTTCAGATTACATAAACATTGTTTTCACCTGTTCTAACCTTCACGACTATTTACTGCTATACCATGAACATTGTAGCGAAGCACACACGAGATAGAGCAGAAATACTACCTAGTTGAAGCATCTTCCAAGTGATTGCTTCCTGGATTAGTACAATCTTAACCTGTTTAAGATAAAGGTTAACTATTGTCTTCCATACATTCTGCAAAAGATGTGCCTATTAAACTGTAACACAATCTCGATTAGCCCACCGGCATTGTACAGGGTGAAAGTTATTATAAAAATATTGTTCATGTAAAAATGATACCTGCCCACTTACCTCTATATGACGGAGTGCTTCTCGACCTACTCCCTCGAACCAACAAATTATTTAATCTTTCTTTTAAGTAGATTGTAAAGTGTTCTTGTCTCAGTTAACCATTACATCTTCACCAAGCTGGTCGTTGCTTAAAAGAGTAGATTTATAGTTTATATGTATTTTTAGAGTGACTTTGGAAACAAAAAGGAAATTAATACTTAGCATCAGGAAGAAAGCTGATGTTGCTGGGACAGGCAATGGGGAAGGAGGGCTTGGATAACCTGATACTAACAGGCCTGATAGAGGGGAAAGCAACGGATAATATATTTGAAGGACCTAAACAGGTGAATGATAGAACGAGGGCTGCATGTGTAAGAAGAGAAGGCGTGCTTAGAGCCACCAGGGATAGGGATACGTGGAAATCCATGCTCGCTTACGTCCTGAAGAGACAGGGCACATAGAAGAAGAGCGACTATTTTTTCACATCCAAGTTAAAGCTCAATCAGATAAGTCAAATCTTTATTGTTTACACGTAATGTCCACTCAGATATCAAAATTTGATCTGTAGTAAGCCATCAGTTAGTGTATTACTAAAACATTTAAAAACGGCATGTTTACATTGTTAGTAATTGAACGCTGTTAAGGATGTTGCTTGAAATAATAATCCTAAAAACGCATTTTTGTGTATTTCTTTTTAACAGCTATAAAGTCTTCAAAAAGAATTCGAGCTCGGCATATTTAAAACTACATGGTTAATTCCTTTTAAGTTTGGTATTTATTCTCAACTGGCAGTATAGCCCGGCGTTGTCCGGGTGTAATGAAAGCATTAAAACTAATCCATGGTCCTGGAGCTCAGACACTTTTGACGTTGGCACGGAAGATTAAAAAGCAATAGTTGTTTCCAGTTAAAGCGAAACCGTAGACTGATAGAAAAAATGAATGGATGTAAGACAAATTTTGATTTCCTCCTATCGATATCAAATAAGTTTTCTTCGTCGTAAACTGAATTTTGAAGGCTAAATAAATCCTCTGAATAAATGGTATCATGGCTGAGACTAAGAACTAACATTATACCTACTTAGAGCCAAACCCGAAGCAAAAAATAAAATAAAAAGGCTGAAAAGAATACAGAGAAACAGACACACACACAGATATCTTGCCTTTTATGTATATATGATCAATTTTCTGCTCTACTGTAAGAACTACAACCTCGAAATGTCTGATTATCGTTTCTTATGTCTTTGTCTATGAGTGTATCACATTTGATTAAAATCGGACCACTCCTTCTATAACCTTATTTTTTCGATTATCGATATTTATGGCGGGTACCTGGACACAAAACCTAGCTAAGAAGACTCACAGTCGCTTATAATACGACTGTGTAAATTTTCAAGAAAATTGGTTCAGCCGTTTCAGAGTCTATAGGTAACGAACACAGACACACACGCACACAGACAATGTTCTATTTATAAATAAATTTAGATAGATGAAATACCAGTATTTTGCTTTACTCAGTTCAAATCATTTTTCATTGTTTTTTTTTATATTTAATTCCATATTAGTTCATCTTTTGTCATGCAGCCATTTTTCTGTATATCAATGGATGATTCAATCAAATCTTTCAGTTATCCTTTTTTCTATTTGCTATTTTAACAATTTCGATTAGTTAACGATTTCGCTTCTTTTTTTTTCAATCTTACACTACGGTTAGGTTTCTTTCTTCCCATTAATTTCGACTTCTGTTTACTTTTTCTTAACCATTCCATCTTCAGTGTGCCTCTATATTCATTTTCATAGTTATGCAGGTTTTGCACTGAACATTTCTACTTCTTGTACACGTTCCCTTTCCAATTTAGCTTTTCTCGAAACCATACCAATTAGAAGAGTAGACCAACAAATATCTTTTACTTTTCAGTATAATCGTCTTCTTTGCTAGAGTTTTTAATTAGGGTGGAATAAAAGTCAATAGAATGAACACTTCAAATCAACCTTCAGTTTATGAGTCCGTTTTTGACGACATACTGCTCGATACAATTTCGTTTGTCTTAACCGTCCAGCAAACTAAAAATATGTGATTACTATTTATATTAGAACGATGGAAAATAAAATAAACATAATATAAACGTTTAAACATAGTAATTGTTAAATGTCTCTGTGGGTTCGCATAATTATGCAAAGAGTACATTTAGATATTTTAAGCAAATTGAATAAGTTCAAGCTAAGTTATGGAACTGTATTAATGTTATTTGTACTAATGACAAAGATCTAAGCAAAATGTTTACATTTCTAATTAAAATAAATTTAAAAAAATATTAGACGGATAATAAGATATGATTCACCAAAAGAGCTAAAATTGTGTATTTAAACAATTCAAACATTTTTCAACACTCTGAAATAGATTCAGACCACCGAAACATAGCCATTGAGGATATTTCATGTCTTATTAAAAGTACATTGAAATTTAGTCAGGAACCAATATTTCCTGCCCGGTATATAACTCCAAAGTGCGTTAGAATCAACATAATGTCAGAAAGTAATTGTCTACGTTTTTAATATTCCGAGAAAAATGTACTTACATCATATAGAATTCAATTATTTCAATATCTAAGAAATTAAACTTGGAAGAAAAAAGTAATTATCATGGGAGTTTTCGTTAGCTTTATTTTAATTTGCTGGGTCACAGAAAAAAAAAACAGAATTGTCTTAATATGACTGAACTTTGTGTTTTAGAGAGCTCAAATCTACATGATATAGATGGTTTTTAAAGATTGCCATGTCAAACAAGTTTATCGCCGACAGAAGTCATTTTTTTAAATTTTCAAATAATTTCATAGGAAATTAACAATTAACATCAAACCAGAGCTGATGAGGTAAAATTTAAATGATTAAATGTATACGAATTCTCATTAAATTTAAGCCATGAAATAAGACGTACCTTGTGTGTAGATGAATCCAGATATGAAGTCACAGGGTGAACCTTGTTCAGACTAAACATTTGCATATATATATATCGCTTGTGAAACGTTAAAAAATGCTAAATGCCTACTTGTTAGCGCACTGTGCCTGCCATCTTCTATTGAAAAAACAATCAAAAGATCGTAATTGAAAGGAAAGAACTATATAGATATGATTGAATAGATCAACAGCATAATCAAGCAGGTAAAAAAATGTAAGAGTGAAGGCAGGTATTTAATGAGCATCTTTTAGTATGATGCAAAACTGAATTTAGAATGTAACTATTCTTACATTTGTTCTATTGCAGACAAATGAACATCTAGAATTTAAACTCAGTCAGTAAGTTAAATGCCAAACGTGATACACACTTTGGGCGATCATGTCTCAAAAGAGACATGACTGACAGGGCAGAAGATTATCCCGCAGTAAGTTGCCATTAGTTTCTGCGGTAGACTGGTGGCCAGCCAAGGTTATAGAACCCAATCTATCCTATTGTTTGACTCATAACTGGGGAAGAAGAGAATGATTAATACATTTCCTAAGAATATTGTGCGTAAGTGAATGCAAGGACTTCAACTTCAAGTTCGAACTCGGCTCCCCGATTTGTCGTTCCGAGCCGATATCCACAGCACAATAACGCACATCCTGAACTATCACTAGTGTGAATTGCACAACTGTATCATATACAAAAGCAATTGTGATAATAGGAAATATATCTAAACCTGGGAGAATGCGACATAAAACCAAACGAGAAAACTTGAAATTATTTTGACTTGGATGACCATGAATGTATCCGTGTGAATTGATTTTCCAAATCCTAGTTATAAACAGGTCCGAATGCCCACAACTGGAACGAGACGGAAAATTCATTGATCTCGTTCCAGATTTACCTATTCTTTATATTTTTTTTATCTCGATTTCATAAGAAAAACAGAAGTGAAAACTAAAGTAGACAAATACGTGGTGATGGTTTTCATGAATTATAGGTTCTCTTGCTTGATTGAAATTCGCCATAAGTAATGGTGAATTTGAACACGATTCTGGGCAATATCCCCAAATAAGAAAGAATAAAAAACATTAAGGAAACTGAATGTAGAAAATAAAATCCATAATAAAGGAAAATATAAAAATATATGTACGAATAAATAACCAGAAAATAGAAAAGAATTTAAAAAAACATATAAACAGAAAAACAAAAAGAAGATAGAAATAAATAACCTCGGAAAAAAAAATGAAAAAGAATAAATATATAAAAACAGCAAGAATAAAAATGAAGCAAACAAGACGAAATGTTTAAATAACGGATGAAACAGTCAATGCAAGAAAGCAGGAAAGAAAAGAATATATTTGATACCAGGGTTATTCTCTCCCATTATTACGAATGTATCCCTCACATTTTCATGGAGACTTCTTGTGCTGTGCATAAGGCACACATGTATCAAAAAGAATCTAGAAATGACTCTTTAAATAATGAATTTAAACAGAGTTCCAGGTCAGAGTTCCGCCCGAAATCAACCTTGTCAGATACTCTACCTCCGGACATAGAGGAACCTAAATACGACTAGTCTCGTCTGGGGAAAATTAGACAAGAGTCTGCGGGAAAATTTTTGCCCGTGCTTAAAGAGGAAGTTTTCTGGTAAATACCCAGAGGTCTACTCTAACTCAAACTTGTCAGATTCTCTCTTCTAGCAAAGAGGAACAGAGAAGAAGGGTTTCATCTTGAGAAAAGTAGACAAGACATGATCCCACTTTTGCGGGGTCTAAGAAAAAGTTTACCCGACTGCATGAATAACATCACGCATTTTGTGGATAGGGCTCGAGTAAATAACCAGAATTATATTCGAAATCTAAGCTATCAGACAAACCCTTTGTATTCGAGTCGCTTTCTGAGTTCGGTCTACGGACTAGGACTTGAATGAGAATGCCAGACAAGCCCTTTTGACATCGGGCAGACTTCGACTCAGTTGAAGATCCGTCTACAGACTTGGCTGGGAAGGAAAACATGCTTAGTCGCTGATTCCGGTGTCTAAGCATGTTTCTCTTCTCAGATGCGGGAGCTGTGTAAATTTGACTCTTGCAAATACGAACGTTAGTAATCAGCATATTGATCCGAACCGAACAAATACGAGTGTTAACAATCACCAAATAAGTCCCAACTGTATAGTTACGCTGCGGCACGACTGCCTCCAGACTGTCACACAGCTGTCATCCTTGGAAGTCACGCAGGTTAGTATATTGTCGACGGAGGAAGTGTCCATTCCATTAGATAGGGCACCATAACAAAAAGTGAATGTAATGAACATCATATTGAGCATGTACAATTTTTTTTTAGAAAAATACGATAGTACTGCTTTAAACTCAGTGAGTAAAGTTGCAATTAATATTTGCCTATAATCAAGTACCTAGGAGAATCATTGACAAAAATGGTCTTCAACCAGATCGGTCGTGGGTAAATGAAATTAAGAATATTTTATCCAAAAAATATTAGAAGGTTACAATTATTTCTAAGACTAGCATATTATTATCCAATTTAGATACATAATGTGCACAAAGGATCAAGAGATTGAAAAAGTAGTAAAAGCCTGTAGAGGTTGTGCTATGGCCGCACAATCACATGTCACGAAATAACAAAGGTGGCCAAAGACAGATACTCCATGGTTGAGACAAATAATCTGTTCGCATTATCTAATAATAGTGAGTATCTTTCCTAAGTGTCTTTAGATTTGTAAGAAAACAAAAAAAAAGATAAAAACGTCCATGGTTACAATGAATTTTAGATTAACTCAATGCAAGATATATAATTCCGGATGCCATGGGATCGGATAACGATACACAATTCACTGTTGAAAAATTTAAAGAATTTCGTCAAATCTCCTTGATTGAACATATTAATACCTCGCCGTATTACAGAAGGTCAAACGAACAAGCTGAATGTTATGTGTGTACTTTTAAGAAAGCTTTAAAAAAGCATGTTTTAAAAAGTCTGTGAAGAAGCAGAACAAAAATTATTGAGAGTGTACCGGATAACGCTAATTCCAGTATAGTTTCTGATATTTATCCGACTGAATTGATGCTTGAAAACATTTACTGTAAAGAGGGTCGAGAGAATGCTCGGCCTTGTGTCATATCTCTTTTCACCAGACAAACTAATGACAAATACCCAGAGTTTCTACTCAAACTCTAGCTTGTCGGACTCTCGGCTTACGAGTGGAGAGTAAATCTGACGACGCTTTGACTACTGGCAGAGTATCGACTGGGCAAAATCAAACAAGAACAATTTCCTACTTATGCAGGACTTAGTGAATTATTGCTTGAGTATAGGCACTTGGAAATCCTACGACTGTGAAGGGATTAAAACAACTAAACTTTTGACTACGCAAGTTCTGTATGTTTTTATCTTACCATCACAGAAATAATTCTTTGAACGTAAAATTATGAGTATTAGAAAAAAGGAAACGTACAAAAAAACAAACAAAAACAAACTAGTGGTTTACCCAAAACGAAAGAAATACAAACTTTACTACCCGAAAAACTTGACAAAGGAGAAAATATTAAGAGATAAAAACATATTCAAGAAAGAAACATCTAAAATTCTATGCAGCAAATAAAACATACAAGCTGTACAAATAAACCAGGCAAACAAATTTGTTTTAAAAAAATCAAACAAAGATCAGGGACAATAGACTTAGAGAGTTCACAATTGTCAACCTGAATATATTCGGGGCTCTGTCTACGAACGGAGAGACGGCTGAAAAAAATAAACGATATAAATTTCCTGAAACTTTGGTTGCAGCGGCTGGGTAAATTTTCACTCTAGGCTCTTATGTACATGCTTAGGTTTCCCCATGTTAAGCTTGACCGTTCTTTAACAGATCCGTAAATATTTAATAAGTTTTCGGATGTTTTACGCCAATATCTTAGATTTGCTGTCATCAAAATATTTTGCTAAGAATCCGTGCTGCGTGTTACTGTCTTTATGGAACGCTTGGTGACGGTCCAAAAACAGCTTTTGGACACTTGGTTTTATATCATTGTTAAGAAATACTGCTCTTTATAATACCCTATACTCTGATTATTTCTTCTGTTTAAAGGGAGCAGAACAATTTAATACATAATGCTATTGCTATCTAATTGTAGGGAATAATATAATTTGTGGTTTTTGAGTATCATCGGATTTCGAAAAATACAAACCAGCATTTAATGATGCCTAATAATTTTAGTTTAGTTGAAACTAACCAGAAAAAAGGTTCTGATATTCGCTTAGATGTTCTAGCTAGTTTCTAGCACAAGCAAAATTGCTTGTTAGATGTTTATATTTAGGCAAAGCTGATTTCTTTGGACGAGATTTCAAATTATTTTTTGTCTAATAACTGTCTTCATTGAAGCCTTCAAACTTTTGTTATTTGCCATTAAGTGAAAATTATTCAAAACAGGTCTAACAAATTACCTCTCATTTCTCTCATGAATTAAACGTTTTCTGCTAATCTTTAAGTTATCCTGTGCACAATGAATCTTGTTGTATTTATTGACAACGATCCGATCTAGGAAGTTTAAAATGCTTGAAAATTTATGTGTATCTCTATTTCTATTAGTACGTATTACCTGTCTTTGTTTGAGACTCCTGTCATGGTAGTAGAACAAATGTTATCATTGTGCATGTCACTCACATATTGTCTACTGTAGAAGCTTCTACAATCAAAGTAATGCTATTTAATTTTGAAAGGGTAGTTGTATTAAATGTCAAATTTAAAAAAAGGTTTGCAATTACCATAGCAATATTATTATTTAATTCCCTTAAGCGGCGGAGATCGAATACTTTAGATATCTAAATAAATCAAATTTTTACAAAATTAAATATAGAAAAAATACCTATGGCATATTCAGACAGTACACCCTTGTGAAATTTAAGTAAAGCAAACGAATAACGTCTCTCATACTTTCCCTGATTAGGTATACGTCGCCTCTGTTTTTCTTTTCCGATCGCATTTTATGATTTGGACTGATAGACCCAGTTTGTTGATTCACCTTGATAACACGGCTAACAGTTGAAAGGCTGACGCCAACAATATCCGTGATCACTCTGTAAGGCTTGTCAGTGTGTTCGTGCAGCGTTACGATTTTCGTACGCTTATTTGGAGTAACTTCTATTGCTCACAATGGTCGTATGACATATGACAAACAATTGAACTTTTTTTTTAATCATCTCACCCCAAGCAAGGCATTCCACTGCCACTATTGCGCATGGGGCTACATAGGGGAAGGTAAAGAGAAGGAGTGGTTAGACATAGGGAATGTCAGGAGGAAGGTGACAGATGAGTAAGGATAGCGAGGATGAGGGTTGGGCAGATGGGAAGAGTGTTTGATAGAATGGGAGCAGGTTAGTGTGTTAGGAGGTGTCTATTGACCTTACATTTAAACTCCTGGAGATTGTAGCCGTCGGGGAAGCAATCGTTTGGAAGAGAATTCCACAGTCGAGAAAAAAGAGTCTGGGTGTGATAAAATCTGATGCAATCACGAATAACTAAATATTTTTATGGCAAAACAAATTTCCTGATACACTCAAAAAATAGAATTATATTACTGCATACTACTACCAATGACCTAATCCGAGGAAGAAATAGAATTTTTTTACACCCTGTTCCTCCGTATGTTAAATGAAAAGTAACTAAAGCAATTATTTCAATTAATTTGCACAATGGTGTACCAGCAAATATTCGTCTTATATTAAAAATATATTTATATTCATTATCGTCTATTAGTTATGATAACTAATGTACATATGAAAGATGTTTCTCTATTTTGTTTACGGAGATTTGTGAATCATTACACGAGGTTTGTGAGAATATTATAATTGGTGATATTCAATAATTATCAATGTATATTTAATGCTATGCATTTAAAAGTATGTTATTTGTTAAGAATATATTTTTTAATTCCCTGAATGTCTTTATATTCTGATTTAAATTGAATACTTCTTTTAAGACTTACATCGCGCGGGTGTCATTTTCTGAATATTTAATGACGTATCCAGGTTCACCATAAAAAAATAAAAGAAAGTTTCCACTGATTGCTTTCATAACTAAATGTCATCTCGACGCAGCAACGAAGCCATAATGAAAACAAGAAAATACATGAAAATAAGAAAGAAAAAAATGGATGTGTCCTTGAGTTTTCTGTTGGCTAACGGTAGCAAAATTTAATTAAAATCAAAAGCAATAAATTTTTCCTCGCTTTGAATTTATGAGAAATCGCTATTAATTTAATCGGAATTATAATTTTCCACTGATATTTTTTCACGAAGCCAATTTAAAAAAATAAAACAATAATCAAAGCACATAAAAAAACATCTCTCATAAACATACGAAATGAAGTTAACATAATTCTGAAACATTTTTTCCTGAAAACAGTGCTATTTCTAATTTACAGTGATATTGTTTTGCAGTAGTTTATCTAAGGCACATATTTACACGCAAGAGAGCCACTATTTTATTACTGGTTTGTAAAAAAATACTCATTCAAATTATAGGTACCACGCTGTTATCATCCCCACATCATTCAAGATTGGTGTAATACTGTAACAAATCTAAGTAGAAGCTCATGAATTATTATCTAACCAATTCGGATTTAGCGCAAAAAAGGTTTATTTTATTGTTTGTATAGTTACAGGCAAAAAGGCTGATGGGATGTACTTATTTCATTACCATAATTAGTTGGATTCCATTTCAGGATTCGAATCCCCATTTCAAACACATTCCACCGGTCCATTGTTTGATGGAGAAGAGATGAATTTAGAGACCATTTGCACGCAGAAAACCCATTGCATATTTTTTGTCACACGTTAACCATTCTATTACACTACCACGACAACTACAAGATCGTTTCGTCGCAAAAAGTCAACATGGCGATTCCCCTTATGTCAACTATGTATTGTTGTATTTTATCAATTTTATTTAAATTATCTTCTGTAGGTACGGGTTTTTTGTGGGTACATGTACCTATTTTTATCCGATATGAATGCGTCGACATATTTAATATTGCTTTGTCTTATGCCGTTTTTCGGCAATTAATTTTCCCATATGTTAGAACACGTCAATTATATCGACATATTTATGATTACATTTCCGATTAGAGAACACTTCAAATTATCTCTTGAGAATGAAGCGTTAAAATTACTGGATTAATATCAGTTTTGCATCCCTATTGCTGTGGTGTCCTTCCTCTAAAGAGTCAATGTTGGACTCTTCCGCCTACTATAAGGTTAATAGGAGAAGAGGCACTGGAAAACAGTCGAATTTATTTTACGCTAGACAACCAACGCACACACTAGTCGTGTAATACACTTCTGTTGTATTTACTGTTGTATTTACACAACACCTATGAAAATGGATACTTATAAGGTGCAATTCCGACACTTGATGCTTTTTTATTACCGTAGAGGCAAACGTTCCTCGTAAGCAACAAAAATGATATGTGCTGTGTACGATAAAGGTGCTTTAGCTGACAGTACTGTACGGATGTGGTTCTCTAAATTTAGGGTTGATGATTGTAGTCTTTTTTAAGATGAAAGATTAGGCAAACCCCTTTAAGAGAGCAGACGACCAAATCATGATATAAACTGAGAATAAACAGCATTACATAACACGAGATATAGAAGAAACACTAAGTTTAGGGTTGATGATTGTAGCCTTTTTTAAGATGAAAGATTAGGCAAACCCCTTTAATAAAGCAGACGACCAAATCATGATATAAATTGAGAATAAACCGCATTACATAACACGATATATAGAAGAAACACTAAGTTTAGGGTTGATGATTGTAGCCTTTTTTAAGATGAAAGAGTAAGCAAACCCCTTTAATAGAGCAGACGACCAAATCATAATATAAACTGAGAATAAACCGCATTACACAACACGAGATATAGAAGAAACACTAAATTAATCAAAAACCACTATCATTGGGTACTTATTAATAAATCTTAGATTATACATGATCTGAGTGAAAATAATATTTTCGGTCGCATTTCAATTCGTGATTTGCTGTATAATCACAGGGAAAATCCACCCTTTTTAAGCAAGTTGTGACATGTAAAGACCCAACATGCATCACTCCAGAAGCAGGTATTCCTACTAAGTCAGGCTGTGGATCTGGTGAGATTAGAAAAGAATCGTGTACTATGAGCCTTTGGCAAATGACCATCCAATTGATTTTGAAAATTACTGCTCACAATCTGGACGAATTAATGAAAAAAAAACACCTAGTATTAGCGAACAGGGAATGCGTTGTTTTACATCATGCTAATTAGAAGTGGATTTTGCTATTGAAGCAGTGGATTTAGCTTTTAAAGCAGTGGATTTAGCTATTGATACATATTATTATTATTAGTATTAGTATTATTATTTGCACATATACATATATATATATATATATATATATATATATATATATATATATATATATATATAGTTAAATTTGTCAACTTTTTTGTTCTAGGCGCTTTCGGCTATACTTTAGCCACGTATTCAGTTAATATTAAAATAAATTCATCATTAGTAATGGGTAAATATATGGACAAAATAGCTTGCATAATCGCAGGCAATTTTTATATAATTCATGTACTGAAAAGTAAATATATATTTATATGTATAAAGAATAAAGTTTTTTAATCCCTCAATCTTGTATTAAGTTTGATTAAGTGTTCTTTTCCGCTCGGCCACGAAAAGCTTCACTATGCAGCAAGAGTAAATTTCCCCTTTTAATGATGGTTCACTTCCAAATTAAGTTATTTTTCTCTAAATCCGAAATTAACACAATGAAGAGATGAATGAATTCATTTACAGTCCGTGATTTTGTTTTTAGTCCTTTCAACTTATTAACAATTATTATTCTTTTTGTGATACATTAAAAAAGAAAAACACTGAATTAATATCTCATACGTAAAATTTTCGTTGATTTGCCTACCGGATGCGTCTTTCAGTAGGTATGTAGTTTAGGGCCTTCTACAAAAGGAAAACACTGAATTAATATCTCATACGTAAAATTTTCGTTGATTTGCCTACCGGATGCGTCTTTCAGTAGGTATGTAGTTTAGGGCCTTCTACAAAAGGAAAACACTGAATTAATATCTCATACGTAAAATTTTCGTTGATTTGCCTACCGGATGCGTCTTTCAGTAGGTATGTAGTTTAGGGCCTTCTACAAAAGGAAAACACTGAATTAATATCTCATACGTAAAATTTTCTTTGATTTGCCTACCGGATGCGTCTTTCAGTAGGTATGTAGTTTAGGGCCTTCTACAAAAGGAAAACACTGAATTAATATCTCATACGTAAAATTTTCGTTGATTTGCCTACCGGATGCGTCTTTCAGTAGGTATGTAGTTTAGGGCCTTCTACAAAAGGAAAACACTGAATTAATATCTCATACGTAAAATTTTCGTTGATTTGCCTACCGGATGCGTCTTTCAGTAGGTATGTAGTTTAGGGCCTTCTACAAAAGGAAAACACTGAATTAATATCTCATACGTAAAATTTTCTTTGATTTGCCTACCGGATGCGTCTTTCAGTAGGTATGTAGTTTAGGGCCTTCTACAAAAGGAAAACACTGAATTAATATCTCATACGTAAAATTTTCGTTGATTTGCCTACCGGATGCGTCTTTCAGTAGGTATGTAGTTTAGGGCCTTCTACAAAAGGAAAACACTGAATTAATATCTCATACGTAAAATTTTCGTTGATTTGCCTACCGGATGCGTCTTTCAGTAGGTATGTAGTTTAGGGCCTTCTACAAAAGGAAAACACTGAATTAATATCTCATACGTAAAATTTTCTTTGATTTGCCTACCGGATGCGTCTTTCAGTAGGTATGTAGTTTAGGGCCTTCTACAAAAGGAAAACACTGAATTAATATCTCATACGTAAAATTTTCGTTGATTTGCCTACCGGATGCGTTTTTCAGTAGGTATGTAGTTTAGGGCCTTCTACAAAAGGAAAACACTGAATTAATATCTCATACGTAAAATTTTCGTTGATTTGCCTACCGGATGCGTCTTTCAGTAGGTATGTAGTTTAGGGCCTTCTACAAAAGGAAAACACTGAATTAATATCTCATACGTAAAATTTTCTTTGATTTGCCTACCGGATGCGTCTTTCAGTAGGTATGTAGTTTAGGGCCTTCTACAAAAGGAAAACACTGAATTAATATCTCATACGTAAAATTTTCGTTGATTTGCCTACCGGATGCGTCTTTCAGTAGGTATGTAGTTTAGGGCCTTCTACAAAAGGAAAACACTGAATTAATATCTCATACGTAAAATTTTCTTTGATTTGCCTACCGGATGCGTCTTTCAGTAGGTATGTAGTTTAGGGCCTTCTACAAAAGGAAAACACTGAATTAATATCTCATACGTAAAATTTTCGTTGATTTGCCTACCGGATGCGTCTTTCAGTAGGTATGTAGTTTAGGGCCTTCTACAAAAGGAAAACACTGAATTAATATCTCATACGTAAAATTTTCTTTGATTTGCCTACCGGATGCGTCTTTCAGTAGGTATGTAGTTTAGGGCCTTCTACAAAAGGAAAACACTGAATTAATATCTCATACGTAAAATTTTCGTTGATTTGCCTACCGGATGCGTCTTTCAGTAGGTATGTAGTTTAGGGCCTTCTACAAAAGGAAAACACTGAATTAATATCTCATACGTAAAATTTTCGTTGATTTGCCTACCGGATGCGTCTTTCAGTAGGTATGTAGTTTAGGGCCTTCTACAAAAGGAAAACACTGAATTAATATCTCATACTAAAATTTTCGTTGATTTGCCTACCGGATGCGTCTTTCAGTAGGTATGTAGTTTAGGGCCTTCTACAAAAGGAAAACACTGAATTAATATCTCATACGTAAAATTTTCGTTGATTTGCCTACCGGAAGCGTCTTTCAGTAGGTATGTAGTTTTGAGCCTTCTACAAAAGTAGATTTTGCATTCTTTCCAGTAAGTATAACTCCCTGTTCTGTTTTGATATAACTAAGTCACACAGTTCTTTTCTATGTGTGTCCAGTGACAATTGGCTTGCTTAAATGTAAAGGTAGACGCCGACATTGAAGCTGAAATATATAACCATGTAATTATATAATTTCAAGCCTTTTTTCTATTTTCTCCGAGGAACACCGTATGTAAATATTATTTTGGAAACATCTGAAGTGAGATACTCTTTTCAAAGAAATTTAGACGTAAATTCTGATGTGATTTGAACTCGTGTTTCATCGGTGCTAACTTTGTTTAATAAGGACAAGGCTTTATCAAAAAAAATCTGAAAATCTTTTCCGAAAAGCAAAAAAAAGCAATCAACCTAAGATTATAAGATATAAGAACGTAGAATTATTTCGAGTAGGGTTGTCAAAGAGAGATTCGTGAGAGCAAAGTCGGCAAGAAGATGAATATAAAAAAAAAGAAAAGATTAAGACTTATTCGTCTCTGATGAAGAACTCCAAAATGTAATAAAACATGATAAAGTGTCATACACATGATAATCGTATCAAGGCCTTCACGATAGGCCTTCAAATATTTTACACAATCCAAAAATCTGTTGAAGGATGCCTGGAGCAGAAATCATTTCACAAGAGGAGAACAGTAAATGACATATAGAAAAAAAAAGTACTTTATTGCTGAGTAAAATGTTTAACGTTTAAAGAGATTCGCTGTCAGAGAAAATTGCTTACAAAGAGATAACAAGGAGAGCGGAAAAGTTGGGAAGCAAAGAAAGAAACGAAATCAGAAGAAAGAAACTATTGGAAATTTCCCTGGTTAAATAGACGAAGAATGCTATTCTGCATTGAAATCAGGAGTAAAAAGGAATAGGAAAAAATGAAATATATGTGTAAAAAAATAAGAAAATTAGGAATATATCTATATGACTAGATTTGAAAGACTACATCTGGTGGTCATCGTAGACTTATCCCTATAGCAGCTGTCACAGTATGACAGGTACCGCGGCATAGGGATTCATATTGTTTATTTCTGATCAAAGCTGCTAAATACCGATCGATGCAACATGAAATGTGCATTGATATATATATATATATATATATATATATATATATATATATATAAAATAAGTAAAATGAAAGAAATGTCATTCGAAAATTAATAACAACTGACAAGTAATTTCTTTTTTTCTTTTAACCAATACTACAGTAGATTTAGTAGATTCTCAGATGAAAAGAAATTGTAGATCTTCAGTAAAGTAAGTGTTGCTGCCATGGTGTGCATAGCAAGTAAGTTCTTCGAGATGAAGTTACTAGTCACACAACATACATATAACCCATCTAGATGAAGGTCAATTTGAATAGAAAATTCAAAGTTGTCTTTCATCTAGATGGGTTAGCAAACAAATATTTTGTTATGAACACCTAGCTGGGTAGTAGTGAATGGATTCATAATTTTACAATCGAATGGCTTCGGCTAAACTTCGAACTCAAAACGTCAGTTGTAGTTCCCACGCCGATAACTGCAATGCGACTCACACATTGAATTGATTTTTTTTCTATATTTTTGCTCGATCTTTTACTCCATGTAGATCCAGGGTTACCATCCACAAAAGTAAGATACATTAAATAATTTCAAACCTACTTGGATGAATTAAGATGAATTTACAAAGCGGTTTTCCCTATTTTGTGATAAAGGAGTCTGTTAAAACAAGACTGCGAGAACGTGGACTATGGTTTTGACATACACCATCTAATTATTTTTATATTTATTTTATTATATTTTTCGTATAATTAAAATGTGAATGTTGTGTGAATAATCTGAGTAAAGACGTATGAATTACTAGTAAAACCTAGGTTGCGGAAATAATTCATTTCCAAATTATATATATATATATATATATATATATATATATATATATATTTAGTGTATCGAGGCAGCAAATAACTTTCTAAACATATACTATTAAATATAAGAGACGATGAATATCTATTATGATTTATCATGAACCGTTCTAAACGTCGTATTTTAGTTTTCATTTCAGTTGAAAATAAAGACAAAAATTCTCCAACATTTGGATATTTTTTTATTTTGTTTTGTTCTAAGCTTTCGGCTCACATGATATATTATATTATATTATATTATATTATATTATATTATATTATATTATATATATAATGCTATGAAATTAGCAAATAGAATATACAAGAAGAAAGAAGAAACAATACGAATGGTGTTCTAAACGAAGAAACCTGAAATAAAAAAATCCTTATAATTAAGAAAATATGGAAAAATAATACAAAACTACTCGTCGAAAATTACAAGAAATTAATTCTATTTCAGTCAGTTTACATAGCTGTTACTATTTTTTAATGTCTTAATGCTTCTTGCTAATTTATTATTATTATTACTAATATTTGCAAGAGGAAGGCTTAGAAGAAAAAATAGAAGAGAATGAAATAGATCAGGAAGAAATCAGAGTAGTTGTTACAAGAGAATGAAAATTAGTAGATAAAAGTAATGTAGTTGAAGAAGTTTAAGAAGAAGCAAAAATATAGGGAAAAAGGAAAAAGCAGAAGAAATAAAAACTCAAGAATGAGCGAATGAATAAGTAGAAGAGAATTATGAAAAAATTAAAAGAAAATAGAATTGGAAGAGAAAGAGTAAGAAGCAGAAGAAAAAGAAGTAGTAGTATTTGAGAAAGAAGAAGTAGGCGGAAGAGGAGGGAAGAATATGAAGAACCAATTATGTAAGCAACAAGATTAGTAACTGCTTGCGATGCAGAATTATGACAATGCAACCAATCTCTTAAGAGAATGCTATCGTTCGTACTGAGCATTCCGAAAATAAATAAGAATGGGCGGGCAAATTGATCTATTGAGAACTGTGCAATGAACAGCAACTTAACAGACCAATCGACTATAAACAAAATCTAGAATCTGTTTTAAAGTATGATAACGACTGGACTTCTAGAAAATGGTGGAATAAAGTAATTAATCACCTCCTCGTCAGAATAATAGATGTGCTTAAATTGAAGAAAAGATAAATGCATGAGATTGTTGATGTTACTGTTCTTTAAAATCAGGGAATTAAATGAAAAAGAAAGTGGTATACCAAAAATAAGTGAACAGCACAAGAGAAGAAAATGAAAATGAAAATAAAATATTGTGAAATTATTTGTACTGTTTAAATTTGGACTATCTTCATCAACTTTGATATTGTTTATCACATCTTTCGACCGCTGTGTTCACTTCTTCAAGTAGAATTGGAGTAGATAGACTAAACTATCGCCCGGTTCACACTCCACCCACGTCTATTGAACAGGTGTAGAGGCTCATCCCGTGTTCCCTGTTTAGGATGTGGTTTCCGGGTTCCTCTCTTCTGATCTTTTCACTCTTACGTAGCCCCCTGCACATGAGTGGCATTACCGTCTTGCTCGGGGTGATACGATTAAAAAAAATATAGTGATGTGACTAACTACAGGGAATTCTGAACTGATTCTTTTATTTAATCTACGTTAGTAGACTGCTGTCTTTACAGTTTACTATATATAGGGATGATGTCTAGGTCCTAGTTTTTGTAATGCTCAATTATTGTGCATTACATTGAGTATTCTTTTTCTTCTTTTTCTTCTTCTTCATCATCTTATTATTATTATTATTATTCTATGTGCTCTTTTCTATTCAGGACTTAGGCGATCATAGCCTCTTAGCATGCTTTCTTGTTTAACTCTACGCAACCGTCGTTCTGTCAACCACCTGATCAGGTCCTTCAATTATGTTATCCGCTGCTTTCCCCTGTCTCTTTTTTCTTCTATCTGGCCTGTTAGTAACAGGTTCTCCAAGCCCTCCTACCTCATTGCATGTCCCAGCAACTTTAACTTCTCTTCTTGATGTTAAGTATTAATTTTCATTTCGTTTCCATCCTTTTCTAAAACCTCATCATTGCTCACATGCTCTATCCATGATATTTGCAGCAGCCTTCTGTAGAACAACATTTCAGTTGCTGCATATTTTTCCTTCTTCTTTGTTGATATTGTCTAGCATTCACTGACATATTGAGGAACTGACATCACATAGCAATCTAGTACTCTCTTCCTTGTTTCTAGCAAAATTGTCATGTTCCTTAACACTTTAATAATCTTCTGGAATGCTTTCCTTGCCAAGCCAATTCGTTTTCGGAATTTTGTGTCGCATTTTCCGTCTATTGAACTCACAATCAATGTCACCAAATTCGTAAACCAACGCTTTAATCAATTAGACCCTAGTCCCGTATGACTCTACTATATCACCAAATTTATGAACCAGTGTTTTTATCTACTATGCCATTGTCCCGTAAGAGTGACAACAACAAAAATGATGATTATAGTTTATATCTCAGTTAGTTATTTAAGTGGCATGCATGGTACACGTTTAGTCAATCATGTCTGTTACAATCCATGACTGGACAGGCAGATAATTTTCACGCAACAGGATGTCATTTTTTCTGTGGCAGACTGTTTTTCAACCAAGGGTCTAGAACTTAATCTGTCCTGTTTTATTCGAATTTGTCACTCCGTTTACCGATTCTGAGCAAATTATAATAACTCTTCATCTCAGAATGTCTGACGGGAATTTATCTTGAAAATTGTGCCGATTGTTTTTTTTAAGGATTTTGCAAAAACATTTTATAGATTATTCCTTCCTTATCTTAACTCATGTCTCAGTTTTTGACTCGACAATGGAATTCTACTAAAGCAAAAAAATTGTCAGGGTGGGCGAGTATTTTCACTGAGATAGGTGCCACTTTCAAGGCATAGAATTGACGGGAGCACCACAGAGACCAGGTTACAGGCAATGAACACGTATCAATTTAATTAGACATTGCAATACCCGCAGAGATAACAATTGAAGCTAATCGTCTAAACATCGTAATCACAAAAACAATATCCTTTCTTATTTACATGGCATTTCCTACAAACAACAATATATCTTTCATGATTTTCAAAAACAAAATATCAAAATTCAAGGATATTGGAATAGAAATATTTGAAGTTTGGCAAACGATGACATCAATAATTCCAGTGTTATTTGGAGCCTCGTTTTGATTAGAAAAGCTACTGTAAACTCATTGAAAGGATTCCTGGTCAGCTACGCTTCAAAGAGATACAACTAAATGGCTTTATATAAAATGCGTGTGCTGTTATTTTTAATTTTCTTTGTAATATGTTTTTACAAAAATATTTAATGAAAATGTCATGATGCCATTTTTGATCAGGTTTTTCTTGGGGTACTCGGAAGTAAATGAGTATACAAATGAAATTAGAGAAAATAATAATAATAATAATAATAATAATAATAATATTGAAAACAAGAGTTGTGCCAGTGATAGTAGGTGCACTTGGAATGATAAAAAATGGAAGAATAAATGGAAAAACACATAGGAAGAATCCCTGGAAACCCCAGCTTAAGAGATTTACAAAAGCTTGTTTTATTAAGTACAGCCCACACACTAAGGAGAAATTTGTCTATGTAACGCTAGTGATGATGGGGAAGATAGAAAAACATGAAATGGAGCCATAACAACACGCCACGACCTGCTTTAGGTCTTCCCGAAGACTAGGTTGGTAGTGCTACCATAGCAGAAATAAAAATATGAAGAAAAATGACATAATAATAAGAAGAAGAAAAAGAAGAAAAAGAAGAAAAAGAAATCGAACAAATTAGAAGTGAATTATCAGTACTCGATGAACTGACAAGAGGAATAAATGTAAGAACCTGAAAAGACAGAAGAGTCGAAAGAAAATACAATACCAGAAGATAAGTCCTGTCAAATAAGGAAAAAAAAGAAAAAGAAAACCATACAACTAAAGGCTCAAAAAATAAGATGCTATTATATAAGATTCTACAGACAAAACAAGGCTTTTCAAACCGCTGCAAAGAAAGTTTCCAGTGAAATAGGTGAACAAAGAATTGAAATGACAGTCCCCCCAAAAATGAAGGAAGTTACAAAGTTCTGTGAAAAATATGGGCTTGCCCTAAGGAACATAACAAAGAAGCAGCCTGGATTGCGCAAGAATGAAAAACGAATGAAAAATAAACCAGAAGAGACATGGCTGGAATCACTGAAGGGGATGTTAAATGTGCATTGAAAAAAAGCACACAATCAGAAATGTCTAGGAAAAGATAATATTCCTACTTTTGGCTATATTATTTAAATAAAGCACATGAAAAACTAACCAAAGAACTTCAAGAAATGGTTAACGATCCCACTAAAATTTCTGCATGGATGACCAAATGAATTACACTTCGTCTGCTCAAGAATACTGACACAAATAACCCGAAAAACTACATATCAATTACATACCTTCCGACAACATACAAACTATTAACATCTATTTTAACAAAACAGACATATTTCTTCTTGGAAAGAAATTGCATACTACTGCTTAAACAAAAAGGGTGCACACGTGGCTGTTACATATGTAAAGACCAATTACTTATTAATAGGATGACCTTAGAAAACTGCTTCACTGCAAAGAAATCACTTAGTAGTGCCTCGTTAGATTATGGTAAGGCGTTCGATAATGTGCCACATTCCAAGATCTTAAAGATATTAAATGTGTGCAAGTTATCACCCGTCATCATTAATTTCATGAAACAATATATGTCGATATGGAAAACAACCCTTCACCTCAATCACATGAATTGAACCTATAGATCTGTTGAAATAAACATCAAAAGAGGTATATTTCAAGGTGAATCTTTGTCTCCTTTACTATTTTGTACATCATTAGAGCATTAACCAGTCAACTTAACATGACAAAATGTGTTTATAAAATTGCCCAAAAGAAAATAAGCCATCTATTTTAGATGGATGACTTAAAGTTGTATGCTAAGAATGATAATAATCTGGACGGTATTCTGCAAACTGCAAAATGTTTCAATGGAGACATTGGATTGAAAATCAATTTGAATAAATGCGCTAAAGCTAAAGATTTACGAGGAACGCTACAACAAACATCCTCAATTACCTTAGACCCTGCTGTAAAAATGAAAGATTTAGGGCCAGAAGAACCTTATAAATATCTAGGTGTAAATGAGAGTGATAAATTCACCATAAAAAATGAAAAAGATTGTGCGTAAAGAGTACTATACAAGATTACGACTGATATTAAAAACTGAATTGAATTATCAGAACAGAATTATGGCAATTTATAGCTTGCCATCCCCGTGGTTCAATATAGTTTCAGATTTTTGAACTGTACTCTAAACGACATCAGACGAATAGATTCTAAGACAAGAAAGCATAACATGCATCATCCAAAGGCTGATGTAGACCATCTATACATACCCCGTAAGAAGGTGGAAGAGGTCTTATTTAGCTAGAATTATCATGCAAGACAACAACAATTAGCTTACTAACATACGTAGAAACTACAAAGGACTGGATGATACAATTAGTTAAACAACATGAAAAGAGAAAGAAACAATATTCAATAATGAAAGTCGGCAGTAAATACAAACACGATTTAAATTTAGTAGATTCTGTATAAAAGCAAAACAGAAGCCAAGAACTAACTATTGCGGCAAAACATATGAAAAAAAAGCTAAGCTCTTGAACAGATGAAACAACGCTGGCAAGACAACCTTTGCATTGCCAATATCCAGAACGTGCTAATAAATCCAATGTTATAAAATTAACACTCATCGATGGTTACGTGCATCTGTATTAAAGTCTGAGATTAATGGCTTTATTCTTGCAGCACAAGACCAAAGTCTTTTTATTAGGAACTTTCAAGCATATATTATACATAATAATGTGAATACAAAATGCAGGTTCTGTAATAAATAACAAGAAACAATAGACCATCTAACTTCAGGACGGTCTGTATTTGTCGCAAATGAATATAAAATCGCCATATATTATTGGGGCAATATTTGGATTGTACAATGTACAAACACTATGGAAAATATGTAAACAAACGCAGGTATGAACAATACCTAGAACCAGTTCCAGAAATCGAAGATATCACCATTTTATGGGATTACACCATCTACACAGACAGAAAAATTGAAGCAAATTGGCCAGACATTATTGATAAAACCAGAAAGAAAATACTTACTTATTAATTGATAGCAACCAAGGATTTAAAAAATCCTAAATAGAAAAAATGTCGAAATTAAAAACAAGGATCGTGCCAGTGATAGTAGGTGCATTTTGAATGATAAAACTGGAACAAAACATCACAGTGAAGGAATCTCTGGCAACCTCAGCTTAAGAGATATACAAAAAAAAAAGTCTTGTTAACTACAGCCCACACACAAACGAGAACTTTGTCTATGTAACACTAGGGATGTTAGGGGAGATCGAAAATCATGAAATATAGCCATAACAACACACCACGACCTGCCTTAGGACTTCCGGTAGACTTGGCAGGTAGTACTACCAAAGCAGAAATCAAAATATGATGAAATATAACAATATAATAATAATAGAACACGGTTTTTCTAAAGCTATTGAAAACATTACGATATTTTAAATTTTTTTCTATATGCAATCTTTTTAACTATTTTAACGTAAACATGTATTTTTGTTTGTATATTATTTGATTCATCTGTGTTTTCTTTAAATGAGACTAATAAATTCATCAACTAGTTTTCTTATTATTCATATTTCCCTTAGTTATTGATATCTCGAAATATTTTTTTTACAAACTATGATAATTTTCTAAAAAAAATAAACAGGAAAAAATGCGATGAAAAACAGTTCGATACAATTTCTACGCTATTCTTTCTTAGAATGAATACATATTTATTTATTATTATTTATTTATTTATTCATTTTATTTATTTATTTTTTATTGATAACCATTTTCTTCAAGATCTTAATGAAAAAATTACTGAATATACAGTGGGCGACCAAATTATTATTTTTACATTTCACAGCTGTAATAAACTTAAAGGTATGTCAACTTTTTTTCTATTAATTTTGTTTTGTTCATTACAATTATTTTTGTTACAATGTCTATTGAGGGTAGCAACAATTTATTTTTAAAAAAATACTTTAGTGTAGTGATGTTTTGTTTTGTTGGGCGACTGTTATTTCCAAGTTTTTTTTTTTAAACAGAGTCTTTCTCTTTGAATTCTAATCGTGTCTCTGTCAAATATTGCTTGGCGACCTATTTAGAAGGAAAACTCCGAACTGCGTTATGAGGTCACAAACGATCTCCTAGAGGCTTCGTAACCCTGTTTGTAAAAGACCGTTACCCAACGTGCCGGGCAAATTTGAGTGGACGTTTGGACCCCTGCGTCAATTTTAGGAATAATATGAAAATTCCTAATAGAAATAAAAAAAATCTGCCATAGGAAGAAACTACTACACAAAGAATAAATTTTAGGACCCTACAACCAGGGTAATCTTAATTATGCCCCTGAAAATTCTGCAGATAGATACATAACCGTATATTAAAAGAAAGAAAAATAAAATGGTCTCATTATGATTGCATTTCATGAAGTGTTACTCAAACCTCAAAAAAACATCACCCGACGAACATATGAAATTTGACGAGAAAAGTTTGGACAAATAAATAGAAAGTACACTGACGAAAATAAATTAGCCAATGTAAGACGGTACATCATGCAAAATAACCGATTGACAGAGACTGAAATTAATTAACTAAAAAGATTGGCAATCAGAATAGATAAATCAACAAAACATAAAAGGGAACCGGAATGAGAGAAAAAGTAGTAGCATCACACAAACCACAGGTCATATTGTAGAAACCAAGATACACACAATCACCTTAAAGATAATGCTCAAAATTTAGAAGTGTAGGAAAGGTGTGATCTGAGTCAGTTACAAGATGCCAATAAAAAAAGTTAAAGACACATTGAACAGAATAATTACACCGAAAACAAGAACAGTATACAAGAAAACAAGTGTAACACCCCAACTGTCCGTCCTAACAATTTCTCCGGCGACCGTTCTCCACGCTGTGATGTTGCCGGGAGTTTGTTGAAAATGTCGGCCGAACACCCGGGGGTACAAGATTGAACTATAAGGAACGAACTTCCACAACTTGGATGAGTTGAAAGGATGCTTTATTCGTTTAGAGTTAGCCTTTTCGGTTGGGGCAGGCGAATGTGATACACAGCTCTAACTCTAATTGATGGAGATCAACAAATCCGAACTGAACGAAACAAGACGAACGGAGATCCTTACTTCAAACTCGCACCCGGCGGACTCCCCTTCACTTAACTCAACTTAACTCGGAAAAATTACCTGAATTTATCCAACATTGACCGGAAATCCGGATATCCGGAAATGCTTTAGACCACCGGTGACAAACACCAGCGACTGTAAGTCTGAAATTTCAGTTATCTTTTTTTTTTATCTTAATAAGGCTTCTGCCGGAAAAGGCTTAATGTGTGGTCAAGATACAGTAAAGGACAGCCTTTGACCGGGTCATCGAAAACCTACCTGCTGAACTTTATCACTGAGTTAAATATTTACCGGGGGACAATTTTCCTCATAAAAGAAAAAGCGTTTATTTATTTATTTTTTTCCTCTTCTTTTTCACTTTTGTTAGATATGTTTTTAAACTATTTTCTATTCTAATCTATTTTCTATTTGAATCTATTATAATAAAATATATATGTCTAGCTATCGTGTCACACAAGAAAGAAATCAAGAGCCATATAAATCAGATACCAAGTATTTCAATGGGGAAACGAGAACAATTCCCAGAATTACAACCAACTAAGCATAACTCGAAACTATTAGCCTCTACAATGCAGAACTCAAATTAGTTGTGGATGAAGAGGGCACTCAACGAAGCAATATATGCATCAGCAATAGCAACAACTAAAACACTGAACATCAAATTAAAAACAAGGAAAACTTGCAGACATGAAGATCGACACTGGAAAAGAAAAATAGAAAAAGAAATCGAACTTAGAACTGAATTATCAGTACATGATGAACTGACAAGAGGAATAAATGTAAGAGCTAGAAAAGGCAGAAGATTCAAAAGAAATTACATATTAAAAATAACAACGAAGTACTTTCAACTAAGGAAAAAATAAAGCAAACAAAACAATTGAATGCTCAAAGAATAAGACGCTATGAGAAAGGATCAAGATTCCTCAGACAAAACAAGGTTTTTCAAACCACTGCAAAGAAACGTTACTGAAAATTAGGTAAAAAAACAGTTGAAGTTACAGTTTACCGACTGAAATGAAACAGGTTATACAGTTCTGGGAAAAGTGTTCGCTTGCTCTAAAGAACATACCAAAGATGCAGAATGGATTGTGCAAGATATAGAAAGAATTAAAAATAAACCAAAACCGACATCCGCTGGAATCACAGAAGAGAATGTTAAATGTGCACTGAAAAAAGCATACAATATGAAACTTCCAGGAATAAATACAATTTCTAACTATTAGCTATGCGACAGCACATAGCTGACCGTAAGTTCGGCTCCAAGGACTATTGGAGGATTTGTAAACGAGTGCTCAACAATAGGAAATCCTCAATACCTCCTTTAATCCATGGATTTGATGTTCTCACGTCATCTGCTGAGAAAGCTGAGTGCTTTGCCCGCAGATTCTCATCCAACTCCACACTCGACTCGTCCGGAGTGCACCCACCCGACTTCCCTATTAGAACTGAGGCCAAACTGCATGACGTATATATTACCCCGACAATAGTATCCAGAGTAATTTCAAAACTCGACCCCCATAAGGCGTGTGGAGACGATGGAATCCCGGTGATAGTCCTTAAGAGGTGTGCCCCTGAACTTTCCCCTGTCCCCTCTAAACTGTTTAACTACTGCCTTTCTGCTTCCTGCTTTCCTGCATGCTGGAAATTCTCCTCAGTCGTTCCTGTCTTTAAGAACTGTGGTGAACCCTCGGACCCATCCAACTATCGCCCTATCAGTCTTCTACCAATATTCGGGAAAGTGTTCGAGGCTATAATAAACGCTGAAATAGTTCATCATCTCACCGCCCACAAACTGTTCTCCGACAGGCAATATGGATTCCGATTTGACAGGTCCACAGCCGACCTGCTAACTACTGTAACGGAGTACATGCTACAGGCCCTTGATGAGTCTGACGAGGCTCGCGCGGTTGCTCTGGACATCTCCAAGGCTTTCGACAGGGTTTGGCACCCTGGCCTCCTATGCAAACTACGCGGTTATGGTATTACCGGTCGCCTGCTTGACCTAATCCAATCTTTCTTAAATAACCGCAAAATGAAGGTCGTTCTGAATGGGCGTGCCTCTTCGTCCTACAGCACGAATGCTGGTGTCCCACAAGGCTCCATCCTGGGCCCAACGCTCTTCTTTATTTTCATCAACGACCTCCCAGATGTGATCAAGTCCCAAGTAGGCATCTACGCAGATGACACTACAATATACTCCCGCTCCAGTAAGAAACCTGTCGTGGCGGACAGACATAATCTCGCTGCTGACCTTGAGCGGGATCTACACTCTGTGGTGAACTGGGGCAAGAAGTGGCTTGTCAACTTCAATTCATCTAAGACCAAGCTGTTGTCTGTCAACCATTACAGGCAACCTCTTCTGCCTCCCATAAGCATGGACCAGATGATTCTCCCGGAGAGTAATACGCCTCCTCGGACTTACCCTGTCCTCAGACCTCAAATGGAACCACTATATTGAATCCATAGCAAAATCTACTGCTAAGAAGATTGGGTCACTATGTCGATCCAGGATGTTTTTTCCACCTGAATCCATCCTGCATATATACAAGTCAACCAACCGTCCGTGCATGGAGTACTGCTGCCATTTATGGTCAGGTGCCCCTGCTGTTCTCCTCAGTGTTCTTGACAAGCTCCAAAGGAGAGTCTGTAATGTGATAGGTACTGATCTGGCGACTCGTCTGCAAACACTTTCCCATCGTCGAAATGTGGCCTCCCTCTGTCTCTTCTATAAATACTTTCATGGCTTCTGCTCGGATGAGCTAAAGTCACTGATGCCTCCTCAACAGGTGTTTACCCGTTCAACCAGACTGGCAACTGGGTCCCACCCATTCACAGTCAGGTTAGCCAAACGCAGACGACAATTCTACTCCTGCAGCTTCCTCTCTCACACTTCCCGCCTGTGGAACTCACTCCCGTATTCTTGCTGTCCTGACGGCTACAACCCCCGGAAATTTAAAAGCAAAGTTAATACTCACCTACTAACCACTGGCCTCTAGCTCTCTCCCCTCCCCTGTATAACTTCCCTTTCTCTCCGCCCATGTACCTGTCATTGCACCTGCTTTCTCAGCTTTCTATTGTTCCTTTCTAACTAGCTTGTACTCCTCACTCTTTTCTAATTAATCTTTTTACATTTATGTAACCCCCTGCACATCAGTGGCGTTTCTGCCTTGCTCGGGGTGAAATGATTAAAAAAAAAATAAATAAAAAATATTATTTAAATACAGCATATACAAACTAACCAAAGAACTTCAAGAAACGGTTAACAATCCCACTAAAATTTCTGCATGGATGAGCAAATGAATAACACTTCTTCTACGAAATAATACTGACAAAAATAACCCGAAAAACTACATATCAATTACATGCCTTCCGACAACATACAAACTATTAACATCTATTTCAACAAAACAGACATATTTCTTCTTGGAAAGAAATTGCATACTACTGCTTGAACAAAAAGGGTGCACACATGACTGTTACGGATGTAAAAAAAATTACTTATTAATAGGATGATCTTAGAAAACTGCGTCAATGCAAAGAAATCACTTAGTAATGTCTCGATAGATTATGATAATTCATTCGATAATGTACCACATTCCTGGATTTTAAAGATATTATATATGTGCAAGATACCACCCGTCATCATTAATTTCATGAAGTATCTCGATATGGAAAACAACCATTTACCACAATCATATAATTCGAACCTATAAGTCTGGTAAAAAACATCAAACGGGTATATTTCAAGATGATTCTTTGTCTCTCTTACTATTTTGCATATCAGTAATAGCATCAACCAGTCAACTTAACACGACCGAATGCGGTTATAAAATAGCAAAAAAGAAAATAAGCAATCTATTTTACATGGATGATTTAAAGTTGTATGCTAAGAATGACAATGACCTGAAAGGTCTTCTGCAAACTGTAAAATTCTTCAATGAAGCAATTAGAATGAAATTCAATTTGAATAAATGTGCTAAAGCTAAAGTTTTACAAGGATCACTACAGCAAACATCCTCAATTAGCTTCGACCCTGTTGTAACAATAAAATACTTAGAACAAGAAGAAACCTATAAGTACCTACGTGTAAATGAGTTAAAACATTCACCATAAAAATGAAAAAAATAGTGCCAGCAAGAGGAATATATATATATATATATATTGTATTATAAAGTGTAGTATAGAAGATTACGACTGATATTAAAAACTGAATTGAATTCTCATGACTGAGTTATAGCCTTGCAATCCCAATTGTCCAATATAGCTTCAACAACTAGAACTGGACTCTAAACGGCATCAGACGAATGGATTCTAAGACAAGAAATGCATCATCTAAAGGCTGATGTAGACCGCCTATGCATACCCCGTTAAGAAGTAGAAAGATGTGTTTTCAGCTAGAAGACAGCAACTATTGGCTTACTAACATACATAGAAACAACAAAGGACTGGATGATACAATTACTCAAACAACATAAAACAGAAAGAAAAATATTCAATAATGAAGGAAGGCAGTAAATACAAAGAAGATTTACATTTAGTAGATTCTGTAGAAAAGCAAAATAGAAGCCAAGAACTAACTATTGCGGCAAAAAATATGAAAAAGAAAACCAAGGATAAAGCTCTTGAACAGATGAAACAACGCTGGCAAGACAAACCTTTGCATTTCCAATAGCCAGGACGTGCTAATAACCCCAATGTTGATAAATTAATACTCATCAATGGTTACGAGCAACTGAAACTAAAAGCATTATTCTTGCTGCGCAAGACCAAATTCTTTCACTGGGAACTTTCAGACAAATATTATACATCATAATGTGGATCCGAAATGCAGGTTCTGTAATAAATACCAAGAATACACCATATAATCTCAGCATGTCCTGTACTTTCCCTAAATTAATATAAAAATCGTCACGAGACAGTGAGACTTTATTTACACTGGACAATGTTCAAGCACTATGGAAAATATGTAAAAAAACACTGGGATCGTCATCACCCAGTACCGGTTACAGAAATAAAAGATGTCACTATTCTATGGGATTACACCATCTATACAGTAAGAAAGATTTAAGGCAAATAAGCCGGACGTTATTGTTAAAAACCAAGAAGAAAATACATGGTTATTATTTGATATGGTTGGCCTGTGGATTGTGACATAGCAATCAAGGAATTCGTAAAACTGTCAAAATATAAAGTCCAAGAAATTGAAATGGAACAAATGTGGAAATTGAAAACAAGCAACTTACCAGTGATAGCGGGTGCAGTTGGAATAAAAAAAATGGAAAAAGATAAGACACTGAAAGAATCACTTGAAACCCCAGCTTAAGAGATATACAAAAAATTGTCTTGTTAAATACAGCCCACATAATAATATATATATTTGTCTGTGTAACGCTAGGGATGTTAGCGAGATATGAACAATGAAATAGAGCCATAGAACACACCAGGACCTGCCTTATGTTTTCCTGCAGACTTGGTAAGTAGTGCGACTATAGCAGAAATCTATTTATAATGACAAATGAAATAATAATAATAATAATAATAATACGAGGAATAATTTATTCTTTCAGTTTACCTCTGAAATAAAGGAAAGATGTATGATAGGGGGAAACGCTGATCAACTGAGAACTGTGTAAATGACTAGAATGTTTACCATACAAATCTCAATTTCTCGACAGAAAGTATCGTTATTCAAAATGACAACAAAACCTTTGCAAAAAGACCAGATTTTGTACCCATGAACAAGAGGAGGACAATTTCTGAGCAGTTTTCTTACTTCTACAGGTCTAAATTTTCAAACTGAAAGGAAATTGAAAGATGTGTAAATCATTTGAACTCACAAGAAGAACAGAACAAATACGGAACGCAGATTGTGACCTTTATGCCCTTCGTTGTTGGCGTAATTGGAACGGGTGCAAAGGGCCTTGCCGAAAGGTCGACAGTCCTTCAAATCTCCTCAAGAAATAACACAATCAATTTATCAATTTGACAATATTAATGAAAACAGCGAGAGTAGCATGAACTGTGTATTTGGGATTGAGATGATGTGATAATATCTAAAATTCATTATTCGTTAACTTTACTGGTATAAAGCGGAATATCAGAAGTAAATAAGAATAACATTAAAAACATTGAAACATATGTGCCAGATTGAAGGTTTGTTTATCATTTAAATCACATTAACTCTTGCAACCATTTCTCTACAAGTATTTACTACATGACTTTCGTAAATTATATCAATAATCTAATAATATATTTACTGATATCTACTGACTATTGGTGTCAAATAGAAATAGATATGCAATCACAAAAAAGAGTGTATGAATGTGTGTGTGTGTGTGTGTGTGTGTGTGGCGCCGAGGGTGCGTGTGAAAGAGAGAGAAAAGACATAAAAGTTGAGCAAAATAATTTAAGATTAAAGATTAGTAATAGAAAAGTATGTTCTACTTCTACCTCAACTAAAAGCACTGACAACCATGTATATTTCCGCATTTCATAAAAGGGCTGTCATCATTTGCAAAGGTAAAATTACAAAAAAGAATGAATTTTTAAAACAAACATACTTTCATTGATTTTCATATCTTCTCTATTGTAAGAAAAACCGTTATATATATATATATATATATATATATATATATATATATATGGGGGGGGGCGCTCAGCATATAAAAAATCAGAATTTGGATCGATTGTTAAAGAATTTTCTAGACGTAAAAAATATACATTTTGAATGTGTAAAAATATACATATAGGCTCTGTAAATAAATAATCTTATTTACATCAAGCTGCCCGGATTGGTTATTTTTCATATTTAATTTTTCAAAGATTAATAGAAATAGGATCTACTTTAGAAATTTTATTTTAAATCAACTTGCATTTGAAATATATATATATATATATATATATATATATATATATATATATATATATGCAATTTGTTATATATATTATATTATTTATGTATTTATATGCGCAAAGCGCTCAATATCAGTGATAGTACTGACATATTCATATAGATAGGTGTGAGTTTGTGACCCTGATTTTCAAGCTCTTGCGATCGTCAGACAAACAACGATCGATCACAAGAACGTGAAACCCAGGGTCACAAACTCACACCTATCTATCGATATATATATATATATATATATATATATATATATATATTAACTGAATTTTCAAATTAGTATGAATTTTTAAAATAATAGTAATAGTTGTTTTGGTTTTTTTCAAATTGTTTTATAATTATGATGTGTAATCTATTTTTGTACAGTAAATATATTCCATTGTATTTTAAACTAAATGCCTTTGTTTAATTTTCCACGTCATGTTTTTCTAAGAAAGCAGACGAGTCGTTAGAGATGCAGTGTCAATACAGGAAGTTAACATTTTATTTCTCTGGATACAGTTTATTTTCTTTTTCTGTTTTTTTCCTTTCATTTTTTCTCTTTCTTTTTTCTTTTTTCTCCTTTTTTTTCCTCTTCTTTCCATTGATCAATCGTCTACCTTTTCTTTAACTTTAAACTTTTTCTATTCTTTAGGATTTTTGTTTAAATGAGCGAGAATTTTTTTTTTTTTTTTGTAAATTACCGTTACAAATGTCTATTTTAAATATGGACATGTGAGCGTCTGTGTAAAAAGATTTGGGTAGGGATATTCTGAGGATTGTAACATTTGGGTCTATCAGCCGAGTAGAATCCGTAAAATCCCTGACTAAATGGTAATCTGCTCTATGAGAGAAAGCTGGACAATTGCAAGATCCCTAGAAAGTTTGACATTTTTTTTATTTAAGGTGTCGTTACTGGTTTACTGGTTTTATTGTAGTGTTTTCTTTAATCTACGATATTCCAACTTTTGTTTTCCTTGAATATTATATTTTATTTATTAGTATTCACTCACTTATTTTGCTGCCTATTTTACTGCATAGAGGATTTGTAATGACATTCTTTACATAAACTGCTAATTTCACTTTTCTGATACTCATACTTGTAAATACAGCAAACCCATGGGGTAATGTTAAGTCAAAGATATCATAAAGAACAATTTGGTTCATGTCACTGGAACAAACGAACGTCTATATCCACTGGTTTATGTGTTCTAGAAAGTTGTAAGTTTAATAGCAGGCTACAACAATGGTGAATGGATAATAATGGATCGTCATTATCTTTTCTGTATTGGATGTTTACTGTTTTTATAAATAGCAACAATGCAACTGAAGAAACGGAACTACATGTTCAGGAATGTCTTACCTATGTTTGTTTTGACGGCTTCGTTGTATGGTGGATTAAAGCAGATGATATTTTTTCTGTTTTTGCTTTTTCGTTGCGGAGGTGTATATTGTAGTTGTTGTTTGTATCCACATTTTTTCAGTGCTTTGTCTTATGGTGTTCCTTTGGTATTGAAAATCTGTATGTTAGATGAATTTTCAGATAGTCTGCGGCTGATTGATATGGGTATGTGTTTGATGATTGAAGGTGGGTGGTATGGTTCATATCTATTGTTATCTAAGTTAAGGGTGACATCTAGGAAGTTTGCTGTTTTTATAAGTAGCAAAAATACAACTCCAGAAAAGGAACTACATGTCCACTCCAGAGAAACTGTCAGCAAACAAACATAGTAAGCCAAGGTACGTGCAAACAACAACACTATGCACGACATCGGTGCCACTGAGGGACCATTTAAGAAAAGAAATAACAACCACAATCTTTCATTCTCCAACAGAAAAAAATATTCTCTGGAGTGGACATGTAGTTCCGTTTCTGCATTTGCATTTTTTTGATTTGCGCGCGTTAATGGGTGTACAAATGCGTCTGTCATGACGAGAGATTTCCCCCACTTCCACAAAAATACACGAATATACACAACCCTACATATAACCAATTTTTTAAAAAAATTAATCAGTTTGTCTGACGATCGCAAGAGCGTGAAACCCATGGTTACAAACTCACATCTATCTATATGAATATAAAAATATGTATGTATGTATATCATTTGAGGAATATATATATATATATATATATATATATATATATATATATATATATATATATAATTCGAGGAAGTTAAGTAGTTTAGGCAAATGTAACCGGGTAGAACAATCTAATGCGTAGACGAAATGACGGTACTCGTCGTATTCCGTATCCTGAGACGTAGTAGTGGAAGATCTCTATGGTAAGATTAATAAACCTGTAATGGTAGATCTGCAGCGGAAGATCTTTTGACGTCCTCGCATTAGTCTGTATTTATGAGTGACACCAGGAAATCACTAGAGTGAGGGGGGGACCAAGGTGTATACACATTCATTACCTATTCATTACACAAATTACCAAAGGAGGCTTTGCAGAAAAAATGAGAATGATATACCCCAGTGATCGTAATAAAGGGATCGGTTCAAAATTCCTTGCACATGAGAACGGCCGGAGCGTACGCCGGCCGAAACATCGTGCAAATGTAAACGAAGATAAGGACAATAGTCAGAATAATGTAAATAGTGTAACTACTACCTCATCTAAGAAATATAGATATTGTTCATTATTCACTGTCACGCAAGACTATTGATATCATATAGCAAAATGAGCAATAGTATCTCGATGTCGTGTCATGGTCAGCAAGCTTGTCTCGGTAGAACAATTGCAACCTAGTAGTGAGTTCGAACTGCAATGGATACCTCGTAGTTTCGGTCTTGTGGTAAAAGTAAGTTATGGTTAAAAAGCACAAAGGCAGTTCAGTACCCATTTCATTGTCTCTAAAAAGGTAATCAGTCAGTTAAATGCCATACGTTATAAACGCTTTGGGTGATCTTGTCTCTAAAGAGACATGACTGACTGGGTAGAAGATAGTACCGCAGTAGGTTGTCATTGCTTTCTGTGGTAGACTGGTTGCCGGACAATGTTATAGAACACAATCTGTTCTATTATTTAACCCATAACCGGGGGAAGATATGGATTAATGCCTTTCTCAAGGGTACTTTGCGTAAGTGAATATAAGATATTCAACTAGAATTCGAACTCGGCTCTCCGATTTGTCGATATCCAAGGCGATATCCTTTGCACCACAACGCACATCCCTGTTTCTAATTATTTTGTTTAACTTCTAGAATGTATTTTTCGCTACTCCATCACGCGAGAAAAAACAAACAAACAAACGGTGAAAAGACGTCTTGTTTTTTTTTTGTTTTTTGTTTTTTTTAAATAGAAACATTCTATTTTTTATACGTAGGTGCCAAGAAAAATCCTGTCACATTGTGATGAACTGTTATAAAAGATTACCTTATTATCCATCGGTCTCCTACTGTCTGCGTGTGACGTTGAATTCCAGTTTGCAATGTACACTCGTGTGACTATGTTGGGTGTGACTGGCCTACATATTACGTTTGATATATGCGCAAGTAGAAGCAGAATAATACACACAAGGTATCTACTTTTTGAAATAACCCTGAAATAATAAATGCCGCTTTCTCTAAGTCTTGACAGACACTAACCCGAGTTAAGCATTAATATCATCAAGTGGGAGGTGAGAAAAATGAACCCTATGAAAACGAATCTAATGAAGAAAAAAAAAATAATAATTTTTTTTTTCAAGAAATCTTCGTTAATATGTATAATTATTTGTCATGTTTATATTTATTTTAACTTGAAAGAAATATTTTAGGTCCATTCTTTTTCAATTAGCCGTGTCCTTTCAGGACATAAGCGTTCATTGTTTCCCCTTGTAACTCTTTATATTCCACTCAATCCCCGCTCCGCCATCCATTTATACAATTCCATCAGGTAGATCGTGCCATATTTTTCCTTGTCCCTCTTCACTTCCATCCCTCCCGGGATCATCAGGTTCTCCAAGCCCTCCTTCCTCACATTATGTCTCAAAAACCTCAGCTCTTTTTTTCTGATGTTAAATCTCAGTTACCTTTTTGCGTTCATCGTCTCCAAAGCCTCGTCATTGCACGTGTGCTCCGTCAGTGGTAACACTGAGCATGCTACATTTTGTTGATCCAAGCCATTCCATTATCTTTGATAAAATTGTCTAGCATTAGCTCCCTTTTTTGTTTCCTGCGTAATTTTTCTATCTCTTAACAGTACTTAACTTGTGGAGTGCATCCTTGGCCATGCCAATGTACAATCGGACCTCTGTATCGCACTTTCCGTCCTCTGTTAGAAAATTTCCCAGGTATTTAGATTTCTGCACCTGTTCGATTTGCGTCTCCCCATCTTGTAGTTGTTATTATGGGCTCCACTTTGTGCTGAGATGCATGCATTCAGATTTCTTGTAGTTTAATTGTAGTATTTTCTTTCTGCTTTCTTTAACTACTTCTTGTTGGGGGTCTTGAAGTTTCTTTTCTGTATCTGTTATCATGTCTCTTATTAAATTATAATATGCATTAATGATCACTTTGAATGTATGCAAATTTTTAAAAATGCACATGTTTGTCATAAGGGATTATTTTCTTTTTTGTCTGTCAACGGCGTTTAATAATAAGAAAATAGTACAAAGTGAAAAGTTTGCCCTTTTTAAGTAATTTCATAGTTTAATATATTTTCTAATAAATGTAATAGTCTAAATTGACAAGCAACATCAATTTGATCATCATTTGTCAGCAAAGTAGAAGTTGAGAAAAAGTCGTTATAATATTCTCAATATAATAATTTCTCTACATCAATGAATATATTTTGAAACTCTTTAGCCCAAACTATTGACACATGATTTTGCATCAATGCTTCCAAGGGCTCTGCGATAAACCGTAGGAATTAATAATGGCAGGAAACCTAAGAGGTCATCAAAGCTTACGGCAAAGCGATTATGACTCTCTTGATAAGATTGAAATCCGTCCTTTTTGTTTGCACGTCGGAAAAGCTAGACAAGGTGAAATGACGGAAAGAATAGGATCGAGTTCTTCTAGGTATTTCAATCACCGGAAGATATTTCAACGGTTTGAGCGTATTTGTATGAATGATAATTTGAAGTTAAATCATTTTACTTATTGTTCCATGACAAATTGGGATTACAATTCAAGAACAAAGTGTGGACAATGATTAGACAATTCACCTTGGCTTAGGTTACTCTAAGCTTGCAGGCTAAAATTAACAACTTGTTATTGAAATCTGATTTAGTTTTATCTGCCCCTCTTTCGAAGACGCTCAAGGTGAAGGAACTATTCAATGTTGAAGTTAATCACCCATCAGTTTCTAATATAAATCATTACAAATATGATAATAATACTGGATAATCATATATAATCTTCTCTATTATAATAAAGTTCCTTTACCATTAATATATATATATATATATATATATATATATATATATATATATATACACAAACAATATAGACCGGAGTTGCTCGGGTGTAATGAAAGCTTTAAACTAATCCATGGTCCTGGAGCGCAGACTCTCTGGACGTTGGCACGAAAGACTAAAAAGCAATAGTTGTTTCCAGTTAAAGCGAAACCATAGACTGAAAGAAAAATGAATGGATGTAAGTCAAATTTTGAAATTTGACTAGAATCGCCTAAAAATTGTGGATTTGTATAAAGGACATGCAAACAGATAAACAGACACACACACAAGCATCTTGCCTTTTATATATATATATATATATATTATCGATTTTCTGCACTATTGTAAGAACTGCAACCTTGAAACTTCCGAATATCGTTTCTTATGTCTTTGTCTATCATATTTGATTAAAATCGGATCACTCCTTCTATAACCCGATTTTTTCGATTATCGATTTTCGATATTTATCAGTGGTACCTCGACACAAAATCTAGATAAGAACACACGCAGTCGCTTATCTTACAACTGTGTAATTTTTCAAGAAAATCGGGTCAACGGTTTCGGAGTCTACAGGTAACGGACACATACACACGCACAGAAACATACACACATACACACATATACAGAAAAATTTCCATTTATAAAATAAGTTTAGATATATACATCTTGTTTAATTGTAATAATGTTTAGCTCCAAGGTTGTTGTTTTTCAGGGATTATTACTCATAAAATGTATTTTATCAAGTAGTTTTTTATCGTAAAATGCTCGATATCGGTGTGTAGCCACAGCGTTCATAGTTAGAAAGAAATTGTCTTTTTAATAGAGCAGCTTCCTGCTGACTTCGAAGTTACGTGAGGACATCGTATGATTTTCTCACGCGTCGGGACTTTTTGCCATAAATTCTAAATGGGCAGGGCTATTTCCTATAAACTTTTGTTGAACATTTCAAGGAATGTTCGTTAAGAAATATAACAATTTTAAATATCCCTGACGAGTGAGAACATCATAAATTTGTCCTCACGAAGTTGATATGAATCTCCTCTATTAAAGAGGAAAATCCTTTGTACGTATCAAAATCTCCAAGAATTTCAATGTAATACCAATAGTCATCTCCTGTCTCACTAACTTACATTCTCTCTCTCATGTTTTTCTACATCCACCACACTCTCATCAGTACTCTCTTCCCTCTCCTACTCTCTTCCTAACAACCCCTGCAAACTCTCACTCCTCATAACTTTCCCTCCTCGTTCACCCCACTCTCATCAGTAATCTCTTCCCACTCCTCCTCTCTTCCTGACAACCCCTGCAACCTCTCTCACTTCATAACATATATATATATATATATATATATATATATATATATATACACTACCGAACATAATTATTAGGCCACCTAGTGATTAAAAAAATTATGTATTTCATACAATTTTTTAGTATTTATTGCCAAGTGAATAATTGTAAATTAAAATATAATGGCTCTTTTGTTAATACTGCTCAACAGCATGTGCATCAAATGAATTTATAAATATTTAATAATTACCTATATCGCAGTTTCATCAAAAAAAGAATGAAGAACATTTAGGGTGATTCGGCAAAGTTCATATTTGCTTCCTTGCCTTTTAAAATTTTGCAAATTAATAAAAACAAAAGAACCATTCTATTTTCATTTGGCAATAAATGCTAAAATAGTATGAAATATATAAATCCTTTTAAAAATCTGGGGTTGCCTTATATTTATGGCCGGTAGTATATATATATATAATTACACTTGTCAAGCTTCTGGAAAGAGAGAGAAAAAAACAATAGCAAAGCAGTCTCTCATCATTTCATTACAGAGGCAATAGCGAGGCAGAGTCAACTTAGTTCATTCATTAATAATTACTACCAGTTATGAAATCTCTTGCTGCGTGTTTGATTTTTATTAGTGGATTATTATTTTTTGGCTATAATTATGTCGACAAGTAGTAAAGTGAATATATATATATATATATATAAATCCAGGTGAAGAGGTCTTACGATTTAAAGTTCCCTAGAATTTATTTTTTATATAAACAGTGATCAAGACAATAAATATTGTAGAGCTTAATATCATCATATAATTAGGAATTAATATACATTGCGTCACGTAAATTTCTGTTTTGAGATAGAATCTCGTTATCAGGCATTGTGAATCATTTTCACAACCAACATCCAACATTGCCTGATGACGAGATTGTATCTCCAAACATAGAAATATCTGTGTCGCAATGTACATTTAATTCATAATTATATATATATATATATATATATATATATATATATATATATATATATACATATACGCTCTCACACCCTGATTGAGCACTCTGGAAGAACGGAACAGTAGTTACTCTGGCATGTACGCATCGCTTATTCAGTAATGGATTAGAGCACTCTGGCTATTGGCTGAGTATAATGACAATATACACGCTAAAAAGTTTGCCTTCTTCTACCGAACGCCCATAGCCCAGAGGTAGAATCGGTAACTGACGCCATTTCGGTTGGGTTTCAATCCTGGGTTAAAAAGCAATCGGAGTCTAACCGTACTGATCAGCTGTGATACAGCGAAACAGATCTGTCTGCGCATGACTATATATATATATATATATATATATATATATATATTGACAATTTTTCACTTGAGGCGTTTTATTATTTAGGCCGTCAGCAGACTAAAACATGTTTATAAAAATGCGACTACACATGCGCATGCAAAAGGGAAGACGCCAAAATTCTCATTTGAATTTGATTTTTTTAGAATATTCATTTTGTCTTTACTTTCTAGCCGATTATCTTTAGTAGAAACTGTCCATATCGTTTTACTGTGTACCACAAATCGTATCACTACATAACTACGCTTCAAGTCAAAAGTGATGGGTGATTTAACCAATGACCCAAAAGGTCCTTTACAAGCCATATGTGTAATAAAAATATATCTTTTTTGGCATTAAATAATCGATATAGTGCTAAAACTACAATGTCAATCAGTCAAAAAACATATAAATTTTATATAATATAATTTGTAATATATAGGCTTATATGTAAAATAACTTTTAATAAAAATTATTAGATTAAAATAATCAGAGATTGAAGTCATATAATTTAACATAGCCTCGTGACTTATTGTTACATTTTCTTGGATAAATAATTTTCTTTTGTTTCTGTTTCTCACGATACGTTTACGTTTTAAGATCAGCATGAAATTGACAATTACCTACAATATTTCTTGTCTATATATTTCTATAAACGCACCATCGTCAATATCTTTCATTCTCCGATAAATAAATCAAATTATAAACAGTATTTATTATTTTAATTAATTCCCTTCAAGCAAGATGTTAATACGCTAGAGACTAGTGGGAGAGAACGAACCAGAAATCAAACCCTAAACAGGAAGCCAGGGAAACTACATTCCTTTTCAAAAGACAAGGACGGACACAAAATATACACAGACACACATTATATATATTTATGTATATAGGGAATATGTGTGCGCGCATACTGTGTGGAAGTTGCATAAATATTACATGTTAGAATGGTTCACTCCATTTCGTATGCAACGAGCTTTAAACAGATCTGAAGATCATCTTGTGAAATGATTTACAACTTTTTTTTTTACTAATTTTTATCTCTATATTTCAGCAGGCATTTCGACGTCATCTCTGCAAGACTCATTTCCACGCTGCACGCTTCGTTTAATATCAAAGGGACCTGTCTTTTCAGCCTCGTACTATTTCAAACGAAAATTGCCGTTAGGCTTGAAATGTTACTTCCTGATTTGAGTTTCATTTCCCTGTCGTTATTTTTTTTTTAGCTCATCTCTATCGAAAATAAGGATTTTTCTTACTTCTCCATTTATCTCTTTTTATGTTATTTTTAATTTAATATTCTGACCTCATATAAAATTCGCATGATAATTTTGGAGTCAATATAGCTTCTCATTTTATCTTTCAGTGTTTACTTGAGAAAGTGCAATTCAAGGTAAAAGTGTATGGATATTTTTTCAGTTCCTATTGAGAGTAATAATCAACTTTGTATTATTGTCAAGGGTATCTTAAAAATGCGTATATTATCCTTGTGGGGCGTTAAATTCTCCGATAAAACAATTAAGATCATTGATCTTATAGCCCCTTTTTTTACCATTCCTTTATTTACTCAAATAATTTATAATGGCTCCTATTCGTACATTTCTCTATATCCATTATTTGTTTAAAATATTTTTACAGATGAATTCATAATATTTGAAACGATATTTTTAGTGTATACCATAGTTTTAAATATACGTCCTTTCTTTTTTATTATTTTAAATAGTCTGTATTACTTAAATTACCTTAAAAAATTAAACTGGCAAATTTAATAAAACAAAATGTTCAAACATACGTCTTCCTTTGTAGAAAAAAAAACAGTTTGTTCAGCGATGCTTTAGATCGCTCGACCACGGAGATCTTGACAAATTAACACTGTCCTTAACCTTAAAAGCAAACATAATACATACTATTAAAATAAACGACACGTCTACTTCAAAGACGGGTATTTACCTTGTGGTGCAATAGAAATCGGTTCTCAGAGAGCCGAGTTCCAATTCCAGTTTAATTCGTTGCATTCAATTATAATATGTATACTGTTGGAAGTAGGTAAGTGGTTTTGGCAAATATAACAAGGTAGGACAATCTAGCAAGTAGCCGTAAAGGACTGGTCCTTGTCGTAATCATATGCAGTAGCCTTATGTGCAAGCTTATGCAATAGGCGTAGTCAAGAGGCGTGTGACACGATAACTAGCCGTATATTAAAGTGAATTTGTAAAATATGTATTTTATTATAATAGATTAAAATAGAAATGGTCGAGAATAGAAAAATAGTTTAAAAACATGAGTTTTGTTTAACAAAAATGAAAAAGAAGAAAAAATAAATAAATAAACTCTTTTTCTTTTATGAGGAAATTTGTGGAAGAGAAAAGGGTATTAGATTACTGTTAAATCCTACCAGTCTTCCAATAAATATTAGACTAAGTGATTTGATGTGATAAAAGATAAAGTTTAGGAAATAGATTTTTGAGTGACCAGGTCAAAAACTGTCTTTACTGTATCTTGACCACACATTAAGAAAAGATAATAGAATTTTCCATTTCTCCATGCAATAAAAAAAACGCCTGGTTACGGGTAAAGCGTCAGGGCTATAAAAACATCTGGCGGCTTTCACACGAAGCCTTATTAAGATAAAAGGTTTAAAAATCCTGGAAAATACTTGGAGGCTTAGTGCAGACATCCCGTTTACACATGAAAGTAAGCAAAATTTAAGTATCTTGAAATTTTGGACTTACAGTCGCCAATGTTTATCGCCCGGTGGTCTAGGCACTTCCGATTATTTTAAATAAATACAAGTGATTTTTCCGAGCCGATCAGTTGAATCAGTAGAGTTCAGTTCAGCCGGGCGTGTATTTGGGGTGGCCGCGTGTGTCGGGCGCACTGAAGAGGGGAAACCTCGTTCGTCTTGAGTAGGTCAGTTCGTCATTTGATCTCCATTAATTAGAGTTAGAGCTGAGTGTCACATCGCCTGCCCCAACTGAAAGACTAACTCTAAATGAAATAAAGCATCGATTTAACTCATCCAAGTTGTGGAAGTTCGTTCCTTATAGTTTATCTTGTACCTCCAGCTTGAGACTCAGACTTTTTCAACAAATCCCCGGCAACATCACAGCGTGGAGAACGGCCGCTGGAAAAATTGTTCGGACCACAACTGGGGTGTTACAGCCGTTTCAATAGGCGTAGTTCTAGGCGTCCCCGACTTAGTCTCTATTTATGGCTGACACCAGCTAATTATATTACTGTGACAAGGAACCAAGCTGTATGCATATTCATTACATTACCTCCCGTGAGCTAAATTTTCCTGTGAAATTTAGCTGCAACATTTTCTCATTTTAGGGTCTGGACATAATCGGTCTTTTTTGCCTCAATACTATCTGCCATAGTGGTGTATGACACACTGTTACCTCTGGCCTTGAGGTCATGAATACCTCTATTGGCAAATGTTGAGTTGCTGGAACAGAATGTCAAATGCGCCATACCAGTGGAATTACTTCGGTATCTTCCGTGATCTCTGTAGTTTGTGTGGGTCTCAATTGATTCTAATGTCAATTACACCAAAATGTTTCCCCTTTTATGTCATATATGACCTGTCCCATTCTTTTGGTTATCATTCCTTCTTCCCAATACATTTTTCCAGTCCTGAAGTTTTTGAGAGAAAAACTTTGTCACCTAGCTTATATGTTTTAGTCATATTTTTTTTTCTTTTTTAGTAGTTTTCTTCACCTGACTAGGCACTAGCCTATCGAAATCAGATCGTATTTTTCTCGCAAACATTGACTCTGCTGGCGATAACCCTGACGTTGTATTCGGGTTTGGCATGATTCTATATACTGCCAAAAATTTCTGAATACTTCTTTCATTCGGGTTCACGCCTTGACTTTACTTCAACGCTCGTTTAAATGTGTCCCCAAATTTTCCAGCCTGTCCATTCGATCTTGGATGAATTGCCAGCGTTGTCAAGTGATCAATAGACAATGATGAACAGAATTCTTTGAATTCTAATCCCGTAAACTGCGTTGCGTTATCACTGACTAAAATTTGAGGGAGACCAAAGTGACTATAAAAACTTCACTAAGTGTGTTTATTGTATTTGTTGCAGTCGGATATCTGCACTTAACAATTTCTGGCTACGTAGTGAAACTGTCCACAAAAATTAGGTAATAAGATTCGTTTATGAGCTCTGGATAGTCGATATGCAATCGAGTCTAAGGGTTATCTGTTTTTGACCATGACTGAATCCTTACCGGTTGATCCCTTGCTGCCAGTTGACATCCTCTGTATTATTTCACCACGTTTTCTATGTCTTGGTCCATTCTCGGCAGATAATATAGCTTCTCATTGTCGATTTTATTTTTGATATTCTTGAATCGTCAGTGTGAAATTCTTTCATAATTTTCTTTTGCCGAGTACCCAGCATTACAACTCTATCTGCGTATAGTAATACTTGTTCGTAGATTGAAAACAGTGATACTGTATTTCCTTTTTTTTTTCTCGATCAACCAGAAATTAATGAAATCATCCTTCTTTGCTGCTTTTTTCACACCTTCTAGCGTAACCGGTAGTTCTCTAATAGTGTTACATAACGGACCCGACAATTCACATTCGTTTCTTAGCGCCGCTATTACTGTTTCTTCCAGCGGTTCCGTATATTCATATATCAATCTTGATAACCCATCGACTTGACTTAGTTTCTTTGAAGGCAAATATTCTGTTTTGAAATTATAATTCAATAAAATTACACTCCAACGATGTAGTCGATTTGCCGTGTGTTGGTATAACTTTTTATATCCAAATATTGATAACAGCGGTTTGTAATCTGTTTGTAGAATATGTCCGTATCGTAACCTGTGAATATTTTTTTACAGCGTATATTATTGTAAAATCTTTTTTTTCAATTTGACTGTATTTTGTTCCGCTGGCAGTAACGTTCCCGAGGCATGTGTTATTGGCTTAGTATATCCGTCCCCGAATTTATGAAGCAATACAGCACCTAATCCCTCATTAATGGCATTTGCTGGTACAATAATCTTAATCGTAAGATTAAAATGCAGATCTGCTTATAGACAGCTTTATTATTTTTTTAAAAGCATGTTTGTTTTCTTTTGATCATATCGACTTTGCGCCCTTTTTTACCAAATTATTTAAAGGCTCTCTCATATACATTTTCGGGATATAAATGCTATGCCAGGTTACTAATCGCAAGAACGCCTGGAGTTTATCCACATTATCAGGTGTTGGCATATTTTTTATCGCCTCAGTCTTTTCTGGATCCGGTTTTCTTCCCTTACTGTCAATTATCTGCCCGAAATATTTTATCTTCTTTAGAAAGAACTCGCATTTTTCAGCTTGAAACCATATTTCTCAATTCTCTGAGATACTGCTCTAACATAAGTTTTGTGAGGGGCCTCGTAGCAGGAATAGACTTGGAGCTACCTTCAATCCAAACGGAAGACGATTTATTTTAGAAATCCATTTATGCGTGTTTATTGTCAGGTACTTGGGACATTCTTCACTGACTTTCACCTGAAGGTAATACTCTGACAAGTCCAACATTGAAAACACTTTACCTCCGTTTAATTTAGTGAATATATCCTCCGGAGTCGGCAGAGGGTAACCATGGTCTTTCAAATAGTCATTTAAGCCTGTCGAAAAGTCAGCACACACTCTGATTTTTCAGTTTTACTTTTTATATAGACGTTTAGAGACGCCCAATCCGTGTTATCGACTTTTGAAACTACGCCATTTTCTCTAACTTTTTTAATTTCTCTTTTATTGTAATTAGTGCCGAAAATGGTACTTTTTTCTTTGGTCTAAAAATTGGTGTAACGTTTCTTTCAATTCGAAGTTGACTTCTGTTTTTGTGCACAGACCTAGTCCTTCTGAAAAGACGAGAGGGAATTCACTTCTCACATACTTAATAAATAATTCTGTTTTCTTTGTCTTATCGTTCACTATGACGTAATTTTTTACAGAAATCATTTGCCGGCAATTCCAATAAGTTAATACGATCCAGTCTAAACTAAAGAGGCTTACTGAACCAGAAGCCAGAAACACTTTCGATTTGTGAAGTTTTCCCATGAATGAAATGTTACATTTTAATTCACCTTTAAAATTTAAATTTTTTTCCTGACACTCCCCTAGCAATTTTTTCTGCGAAAGTCAACGGTGTGTAACAGATTTTTTCCATGTTTTCTCGTTTATTGCCGAGATACCATCTCATGAATCGAGTAATAAATTTATGCTCTGCCCATTTATTTTTACTTTGAGATATTTTCTTCTTTTACCCTCCTCAATTTTGTTCTTCCAAAATACTACGTTCATCTTTGTTTGCGAATTTGATTTACTTTTTTCTGTTTTGCCCGACAATGAGAAATTCTATAGCCTACACAACTACAATTAAAACATGTTTTATCTCTAAAGAAACAATCCTCCTTTTTATGCTGTCCTCCACATGAATTGCATATAATTTTTGTATTCTGTATCCACTTCTGTTGTCTTACAGTGTGTACTCGCAAAATGCTCTTCTCCTCAGTCTGAGTATTATCTTTTTTTCTGACTAGCTTCCGTTATACGTTGTAGCGGAATCTTCGGATCCTGTTCCATGATAGTGAGCATTTTTTATCCAATTTCTTTGTCCTTCGGTATTGTTAGCCCTGTATAAAAATTAGACTCATGAACATGTCGCTTGACAATTCCTTTAATTTAAACGTCTCACACTGTGCATTAACCATACCTGCATATGTGACAAATTCATCACCCTCTTTTTTTACGATAATTAGACACTAGTATCGTGTATGAAATAGACTATTTCTTTTATCAAAATTTTTCGAAAATGTTTCTACTGTTTTGATGAATGTAATGTATTCTGTTTTTTTTTATTGGGAAGATTAAATTCGCGAATTTTTATTTTTTTTTTCTGTTCCCAAATTCTTCAAGAATAGCGTGATTTTTTTCTCGGCGAACCATCAATCACATTTTTCGTAAATATTGTTTCCAACCCACGAAAATAAGCCGGAAACCTGGAAACACTGTCAGGGTCGTATTTAAATTCAGAGAGTGAATTTGAAACTCCTTCAGCGGAAAAAAAATTTAGAACCCATTTCTTTTGTTGTCGTCGATAATTCGTCTTCCCAAAGTGATGTACTGTCTTTTGCCTGTTGTTTGAATAACTTTTCAAACGTTTCTTGTTGCTGCATAAATTGTTGTTGATGTTGAAATTGTTGCAGTAAAGTGACTTGTAGCACCTTAGATAATTACGCAATTTGTTCCAGCTTGCCAACGTATTTACAGAAATGTTTGCTTCAATTTATGTAAAATCTTCTAAGTTCAAACAAGAGGAAGGAGGCCATGTCTTACTTTCTGTAATCGTTGCACAAGTTTTTCTTTTCTAACGTTTCTCGTTAATAAAAGTTAAACAAAAAATGAGGGAAAATTATTTACTTTCTGTAAGTGTCGAACGAATCTTTCTAACGTTCTTCGTTTATAAGTGTTGTCAACTATATTCCTTTTGTCTTGTGAAGTCGTTTCAAATTTTAATCGCTATAGTCTGTATTTTACTGTGACGGGGAACTAATGTGTATGCATATTCATTACATTACGCGCAAATACACTTTAGAAAAGGTATGAATTTATCTTTTCTCCCTCCAGCTATCGGTTAAATCTCAGAACATATTGGGTTTTATAGCTTTACTTAGCAACCAGTCTACCACAGAAAGAAAATGACAACTTTCTATGGAAAAATATTCTGTCTAGTTAGTCGTGGTTCGAAAGAGACATTATCACCTAGGTGTGTATAGCAGTTAAATAACTGACTAAGACAACGTTTGCAGTAACCGAAATTAATTAAAACCGATTAAATGGTAATATATTAATTCTTTAGATAAGTGCATTGATATTTTTGAAGTTTTTCCTTTGCTCTCTGCTGATCCCTCTGCATGAATTTGCTCGAGCTACTTGACTGGCAACTAGGTCCCACATTTTTAGAGTGAAACGAATAAAATATAACTGCAACTTCTACTCTAGAAGCTTCTTTTCCCGCCTGTGGAATTCTTTTCCGTATAATTCCTTCTCTGACAGCTACAATCAACAAGAATTTAAATGTAAGATCAATTGCCATCTCTTATCTCCTTGACTCGCATACTTTCTCTGACAACCCTTGTATCATGTTCTTTTCCTGTCCACTCTAATCTCATGCAGCTCTCATCACACCAGAGTTCTAATCCTTCACTTACCCATTTTCTGACGCCCATTATTACTTGTTCTTCTTTTTCATCACTCTCCTCTTATTTAACCCCATGCGCCCAAGTGGCAGTAGCGTATAACGTGGGGTTAAATGATTATAAAAAAAATACCAAGTTTCATTGCATTTATTCTTCATTTATACCTTATATAATCGGGTAAAAGTCGACTTGGAGTATAGTGCGAATCTTGAATGCTATTTTGGCTTAAATTGTAGCACCATTAGAAAACCTACTTGTGTATAATACGACCCTCTATTTTTTGCGTAAAAAAAACTGATAATAAAAAATCGAAATATACTCGAGTATATACGGCATATCCCATATATATTTCGAGAGTGTTTAACTTTGAATTGGCTGCTTGTTATTTATCATATATAATTGTGTGAAAGTCGAATTCATGGATAGTGCGATTTTTTGGGCATAGATTTTAACACCTTCAGAAGGAATTACTGGTGTGTCGTGCGATCCTCTGTGTTTTACGTAAAAGATATTGATCATAAAAACTCGAACTCCCAATATATCTTGATAGTTTTTAACTTAGATATGGCTTTGCGGCTTATACCGTATATAATCGTATATAAGTCGTTTTTACTTATAGTCGAACCCCCATCAAAAATTAATTCTGTATAGTGCGATCCTCTGCATTTTGTGTAACAGAAAACCTATCATAAAATCTTGTGATATATTCGAATATATGCAGCATATACATACATGTATTGAAAGTGTTTAACTTTGAATTGTCTTCAGTTACATTTCCACCGATGTAATGCAGCATTGCTCTACCTTTTTTGTAAACAATTTCATTGTAATTGTTCAAAAGATCTTTCTGCTTTGGCATCGAGACTGAATGATTTTAATTGTAGTTGTAGATTGTCAGCAAAGCATCATCAATTTACAGTCGATCTGGCTAGATACAACCATACGTTCTATAACAGTTGCTTTTCTCGTATTTCTCGCTTATGTAAATATGTTCCGACTCCATGCCTTTCAGCAAACTTTGATCTTGAAAAATTCAAATGCAATGCCTATCGTTATCTAATATCTTCTTGAATACACTTCTACTATTCTGTTTTTTTTTGTTTTGTTTTTTCATTTTTCTTTTTTATCGTATTCTTTCACACACAGTAACTCGTTGTTTCTTAGTGGCTTTACTGCTTTTAATGGGGTGAAATCATTAAAAAAACAACTGATTTCATTTAATGTGTCAAAATCTCGTTCAGTTTTTGTGTGTAGATAGCAATCAAAACATGAAGATTTAATGAATTTTATACAAAGCTATTTGATAATCTTTAAATGTTGTAATATTTAATTCGGAATCTTTTAGCTTAGGACCAATCTATACTATATACCTTGTTACGAAGTTTACGTTTTATAAAAAAAATGTGAACCCTTCAGTACATTTATACCTATTTCATGACGGACGGAAAACATTAATTTGATTGTAAAACGGATTATATAAACACAAAATAAAACTATAAACGGAACTTCACTTAGTCGGTTAAGCACCATACGTTATACACATTTGGGCGACTATGCCTCTTTCGAACATAACTGAATAGGCAGTATTGCCATTTATTTCTGCGGTAGATTAGTCGCCAACCTGGGCTATGGAACCCAGTCTTCCCTGCCATTCAAACCATCGGATGAGCAATAAGCAATGGATTCATACATTTCAAAAGGTTATTTGCACGTAAGTGAATGTAAGAAACGCGACTGTAATTTGATCTTGTCTCTCCAGTTTCTAATTTCGAACCGATATCCAATACACCAGAACTCACATCCAAGAGATTAGATTAACGGAAGTAAACGAAAAAACTGTTTTGTCAAAATAAGAGCACACAAACGTATTTATCTTTTCTATAATTTAAATCACAAATTGCTAATGAGTTGTGTGTTCGATTTTCACTAGGTTCTCCCTAATTTCGTCCTCTCTTAGTAAATCACTATAACATACAGCAAAATGTTATTTTATATTTAGGCAATCAACTTCCTATTTAAAGTATTACGATATTATTTGACAGGAATTGTATGATTTGTTATCAAGTAGGGGAGATCATAATTATATTTTATTTGTTGTGTGTTCTGTGTATTTAGGGATGTTTGTTGTTTTGCATTGGATTTCGGATCGGAATGAGATAATCGGTGAGTAGAGTATAAATTCCAGTTTTAATCACTTACGTGCAAATTAACTTCGGTAAGTATGAAGAAATCTTCCCCCAGCTATGGGTTGAATAGAATGACAGATTGGGTTCTATAGCCTTGGTTGGCAATCAGTCTACCGCAGATTGAAATGGCAAAATTCTTTGGGAAAATTTTCTGCAAATTAACTATGGATGGAAAGGGACTTGATCGTCGAAGTGTGTATCGCGTATAGAAATTAACTGACTGATAGTTTGATATGGGAATATTTTTCAATGATGAAATTATGAAATTGTTTAAAATGTTGCAGTTATATGCAAAGGGTATCTTCTTAAATTAGATATTGTTTGTATATGGAAATTGATTCACAGTTCCGCCATTATATTAAAACTTACACTGTAATCCATATAGACATGTGAATTCCACTGGGATACATATAGATCTTATTTTGCCTGTCTTCTGTTAATCAGATCCATTTTAAAATGTATTTACTTACTTTTCAAAAAGATTTTTATTACGAAATTTATTTGGCGCCTACTTTGTTTCTGCAGTAGTTGCACACAACAAAACTTCTCCATGAATCTGTCCTTGAACCCATGCAAAAACAAATCATTGAAATTAACTAAGCTGTAACCAATGGCAAAAAAACTCGATCAAAACCTTATTCCTTCTCACATTTCATTCATTTTGATCCTGACATTCTAACCTAATTTTCGTACATTTTTCAGCAAAAGAGACAGATCCATTAAAGAGTTATATCTACGCATGCGTATCGTCAGAAAAACACTCAAAAGGAATACGTTTTATTTCTAAAAAAAGCCATCTAAAAGCTACTGACATTTATAAAACTATTAGCATTTAAACAAATATTTTTACCTGCATTTGTTCTATTTCCACATGCTGGGACATAACCAGTAATCTTGGATATGTGACGTGTGTGATATTTTTTCTTGTTTCCACTTAATTCAACAAAGACAACTATTAAGAAAACACATAAATAAACACAACATAATCTCAAGATATACTCTGCATTTGTTAGAATTATATTTTGGATGACTTGCATATTTGTAACAGAAAATTTATTGATTAGTTGTTCAGTTCCTTTTTTTCTTAAACCCAAAGTTCCAACATCTGGAAAAACATATTATGTTTCTAAGTGCCATATTTAATTTATTTCCATCTTTAAACTTTTGTATATGGCTTCTTGTTCTTCTTTTTTGTATATGGCTTCTTGTTCTTCTTCTTGCTCTTTTTCTTCTTCTACTTCTTCCGTGTTTCTTTAGGACGTAGGCGATCGTGGACTTCCACTTGCCCCTGTCTCTCGTCGCCTTTAATATCTTTCCTCATGGTGTCTCTCCTAAACCCCGATCTGCTACCCATTTGCTGAAATCCATCAAATACCTTTTGTACTGTTTTTCTCTATTTATCTTTACTAATATTCGTCTTATGCGTATTAGATTCTCCAGTCGCTTTTTCCTCATTACGTATCTCAGAAACCCCAGCCGTCTCTTCCTGGTGTTAAGTATGTTTTTACATCCTCTCTAACATCTGGTTTTTGCTCACGTGATTGGTCCATGTTATCTTCACGATTCTTCTGTTGTACCTCATTTCTGCTGCCTCGATTCTTCCCTTCATACATGAAGACATCGTCTAACATTTACTGCTATACAAAAGTACACAAATCACACAAAAATCCAGCACTGCTTTTTTTTTGTTTTTATTGATGTTTTCCTGTGTCTCAGTACTCTGTTTCGGTTTTGAAATGACTGATTGGCCATGACAATGTTTCTTCAATTTCAGTGTCGCACTTTCCATCCTCTGTCAGAAAGCTTCCCAGGTATTTATTTTTTTTACTTGTTGTATTTTAGTTTCTCTGTCTTGTAGTTTTGAGTCCTTGTTTTTGCTGATGATCATACATAATTTATTTGAAGTTTATACTCATCTCTTTCTTACTTTCTCTTGTAACATTCTGTATGCCTTTCATTTGGTTTCCGTGTCTGCTATCAGAACTGTGTCATCCGCGTATCTTATATTGTCGAGAATAGGCCGCCAAAGACGAATCCTGGCAATGATTTTATTTTCTCTCGGTCTTTCCCGAAAATGTCGAAGTTACCAAGCATCTACATCAAATCTTTGTAGCGTACTTTGTCAAATACCTTTGCGTAGTCTATCAAATCGTGATGAAGATAACTCTACATATGTATTGTATTTTCTGATAGCATTCTGAGCATGAATATCGCATTCCTTGATCCGACATCTTTAACGAAGCTGCATTATTCTTGTCCTATCCCTCGGTTGATTCTACTGTGCTCTCTGTCCATCAGAATCCGGATGATGATTTTTTTTATGCGGCTCATTAAGCTGATTGTTCGGTGGAGTACACACTCCTTTGCAACTGGCTTCTTGGGTAGTGCTATAGAAATCGATCCGCTTAAGCTTTCCGATATATGGCCATTGTTGTAGATTTCCTTTGTTATTTCTGTGATCCTGTCTACGCAAAAGCCGTCGTCTAAGGACGTCATCAACTCTATTAAAATACTGTCAGGTCCTGCTGCTTTGGTTTTGTTCAACCTGGCCAGTGCCAGTTTCACTTCGGGTTTTCAATACTTCTGAATCTCCACCTCAAAGATTTGTGTCCCTTGATACGCTTTATGTCATTCGGTGTGATTTTTTCTTCGATAACAATGTCAGGATGATTTGTTTGTATTGTTCAATCTGAGTTGATAGAAAAAATCCCAGCAGATGGTAGAATCTGTTATCTTAACTAAAGATACAGTAACTTATCAGTTTTAAGCTTTTTATGCTCGTAGCTATAACAGTTATAACAGATCTCTAACTAGATTCACAACCATTCAGATGTATTCATTTGGCGGAAATAAATAATCTCCTGAGATTACATGGTCTATGGTTTCTTAATATTTGCCTCAGAACCTGCATTTTTGTTGGTTGTTTTGTTTTTATGGCAAATCAACATCGGCAGGTCATTTATTTCCAACTGAACTTTATTTATTTATTGTTGGTAATACCTTTTTCTTTCAACAATTTATTGTTGTTTTTTATATAAATTTTGTGTCTAGTAATACATTTTTCTTTTCGAGTATCAAGGTTCATTGGGATCAGTGTTTCTTAAAGGGCAGGGTCCCCAAGTCCAACCCTTTTTATTTAACACATAACTGGAGGGAAGGGACGGATTAATACCTTTCCCAATGGTACCAGTTCTTAACTGAATGCAGGGTATTCAACTGGAATTCGAACTCGGCTCACCGATTTCTCTTTCCTGAGCCAATATCCACTGCACCACAAAGCCCATCCGTCACTATACGCTTACAGCACCTAGTATTCTCAAGCGGTCACCTATCAAAGTACTGACCAGGCTCAACGTTGCTTAACTTCGGTGATGGAGCGAGAACCGGTGTATTCAACGAGATATGGTCGTAAGTCTGAATTCTGGATTTACATAGTTATTTATGTATGATATTTTAGTTAAAGCATCAATTGAAGAAAATCTTGTATTTTGCTGCAATACTAAATCATTCCCTTTCAGCCTTTTTTCTAGAGTCTCGTAATCATCGATGAATGCTAAGTTCGTTAACATCGGCTGTATTCGATTATTCTGGATATTAGACAGGCAGAAGTTTGTCTTGCCAGCACTGTTTCATCCGTTTAAAAACTTTATCCTTGGATTTATTTTTCATATATTTGCTGTAACACTTGTTTGTTGGAATCTGATTTGGTTTTCTACAGAATCTACTAAATGTAAATCTCGTTCGTATTTACAACCCTCTTTCATGGTTGAATAATTGTCCTTTGTTGTCTGAACGTATGTTAGTAAGCTCATAGTTTATGCATTGGATGATAATTCTAACTAAATAAAACTTCTCCATTTCCTTTACGAAGTATATGTAGGCGCTCTGAATTCGCCTTTGAAATAAGCTTTCTTGTCTTATTATCTATTTGTCTGAGGCCATTGAAAGTCCACTTTCAAGATATTGAAACTATATTGAACTACTAGGAATACAAGGCTTTAAATGGCTATAATTTTGTTCAGTTCTTAATATCGTTAGCTCTATAAATAGTATTCTTTTTGCACTATTTTTTATGGTGAAATCATTCGCAATGGGGTACTTCTAGGCTTCTTCTTGCACAAAATCTTTTATTGTTACTTTAGACTGTAATCTAATAGTAGAGGTTTGTTTCAGTGATATTCTTAAAATTGTGGCTTTAGTACATTTATCTAAATTAAATTCCAATATAAATATATAAGTGAAAAATGTTATTATTTTGGGAAACCTTTCAGCTCACTGTGATTCTTAGCATGCAACTTTAGGTCATCGATTTAAAATAGAAAGATTATTTTCTTTTGAGATACTTTATAGACATATTCCGTCCAGTTTAGTTTACTAGTTAATAGCATCAGGGACAAATAACATTGTCACTGACATAAAGATAATATGATGTTTATGTTGCTAGATTATAGATTCCATTTATATGATTGAAGTTTAGTGTTGTTTTCTATATAAACATTCTTTGTTTAATTAAATTTATGGCAACGAGTAATAACTTGTATATATTTAAAAGTTTTAAGCTCCAGGAATGTGGTGCACAAATGAATGCCTTACAATAATCTATGCAAGCAGGACTGAGATTTTTCTTTGCATTAAGCAATGTTCAAAGATCATCCTATTTATATAGAATTAGTACTTACATCATCAGAGAAACATTTTCACCCTTTTTGCTTTAGTAGTAATGTGTCATTTTGTTTCTATAAAGGAATATATCTGTTTTGCTTGAGTAGATGTCAGCTGTTAGTAAGTAGTGGGAAGATATGTAATTTGTAGTTTTTTGGAACATTTGTGTTACCATTCTCACGTAGTGTTATAGGGAAACACACCTATTCCTCAGATAATGGAGTCTTCCTCCTATATTAATAAGAGTTAACAGGAAGTTTTTGGGAAGTTCATAGCAGTTCTTTTTTGACTTGCGTGTTCATTTCCGACTTACCTGACCTTGGTTTTGGCGAGTGTCTGACTTTTGTTGGAATCAAAAAAAAAAACACAAACTTTAATCACTTATTTGAAATTACTTCATTTTAAAAAGAAAGGACCTTTTTGTATAGATAAGTTTATTTTTATTTTCTTTATTTTCTTTTTCGTTTATTTATCTTTTCTTTTTTATTCTTCTAGCTTTTTGTTGTTTATTTTCGTATTTTTGGCGGCCATATTTGTTTTTATTTAGGTCGGCCGTTTTGAATTTATTTTTTGTTTCTTTTTCGTTTTTTTCAGTATCTGTTTGGCCTTAAGGGCCATATTTATATTTTTTTAATAGTAACTGTCCATTTTGACCAAGAATCTGAAAAATTAGCTGATTTTTATTTTTCTTCCACAGTAACTTTTCTTTTTTCATCCCCTCCCCAGTTTTTCTTTTGCGGAAGTCGCCGTTAGGAGACTTTTCGCTTTCTTTTTGTTTGTTTGTTTTTGTATTTTTTTTTTGCATTTAATTTAATTGTACATTTGTAAAGTTTAATCGTTGTCTTTTTTTGTTAATTCTTTTTGTAAAGTGTAGTTTAACCGCTTAAATTTTAATTTTAGCCCCTCCCCCTATTTTCCTTGTCGGGAGTAGCCGTTTAGGCTACCCTTGGTTTTTCTGTTTGTTTTATTTTTTTCCCTTGTGTAATTGTAATTTGTTTAGTTTATTGTATAAATTTGTTTAACTGATAGTTTATTAAACCTCTCACGAGGCTGTTTCTTGCCTTTTAAGGCAATTTTTTCTTGAAGTTTATTTGTGGCCGTTAAAGGCTAGTTTTTAATTTACCAGTTTTTGTAATTTTTGCTTGCCGTCATTGGCTGATTTGTTATTATTTTCTTAAATCCTTCGGGGCTTATTCTTGTGGTAAAACCGTTATCTTGTCCTTAAAAGTTTACTTTGTGAATTTTTTTTTCCATTTTGCTCCCGCTTTCTCCCACCCCTCCCATACTTTTAAATAGTTTGGAAAAAAAAACAAAAAAAAACAACTGAGCTGAGTTTAAAATTTCAAAATGGCCGACAGTAGTCGGTCTATAAAGAAAAAACTCTCATTCGACCCCCCTTGGAAGAAACCTCCAGATAAAAATGATGAGACGTTTCCTCCCCTTCCTACAAAAGAGAAGGATGAAAAACTTATACCGACCAAATCAAAGATGGCCGATAATGGTCAATCAAATGAAGATGAAAATGATAAAGAAAAAAAGGTAAACAAGACAACGAAAGATGATGAGGCCGGGGAATCGCCCTGTGGCTGGAAGTCCCCTCCGAAATGCACGATCAATCTGGCAGAGTTCTTGGAGAGAGCTAAGAGCTACGCACACCTTGTCGTAGAAGGTGGGCTCTTGGAGGATCCCCAAGAATTAAAGAAGATTGGAAAAAGAATAGTGTCAGTCTTCGTGGTGGACAAGCGTACGCGCAAAATTTGTCGCAGCACGAAAGACGCAGTGATCCAAACACTGAGGTCAAAGGAGGTAAAGCCCTTAAGGATAGTGAAAGGTGCGGGCTTCTTCATGTGGGACGTGCTGCTACCCACACCAGAGGATTGCCTGAAAATAGCCAGAGAAGACCTAATAACGGATGATTACATCTTCCGCACAGAGTACGAAGGCAAAAGAAGGACCAGGGTAGCAGTATATGAGGTTCCTCCTCAGGTCATCGGGGAGCATCTTGCTGCGTACTTTTCGCAGTTCGGCGAAATTTTAGATGCCTCCTGCGAGGACCTGACCGGGGGATGGTCTTTTGATTTAATGATCGACCGCCACGCCTTCCAGACCATCCCCAACTGTCTTGACGTAGGGGGCCTGAGCTTGCCGGTAATCGTGGCCGGCCGCAAGCCAAAATGCTGGAGGTGTGGGGAGACTGGTCACCTCTCCTCCTCCTGCCCAGAGAAGAAGGCCTCTGGAAGCCAGGCTCCAAAAGACCAAAATCCCCCTCTGGCCGCTTCTGTTACATCTGTCTCGCCTGTAGTGGGCATGCCAACATCCAGGACCGGTGAGCTAGTTCCCCCGGTTGGGAATAAAAAAGTTCCCTCACCCCCCGGAAAACCTTCGCCAACTGCTAGTGCAGCCATGGAGAAGGAAAAGGGGGAGTGGCTGGTTGTTGGTAGGGCCAGGGGGAAGCGCCAAGCTGCGGAACCTCGGTCCCCGGAAACTCCTAAGACCATAGGCACAAACAGCCCCACTCCCTCCACCAGCAAGAAGGGCGATGCCTCGGCCTGGTCGGCCCCTAAATTGGAAGACCTCAGGAGGGCTTACGACCCAGGGTATGAAAAATTCCAAAAAATAAAACAGCTAAAGCATATGCTGGAGAAGCGCCCATTTCGTCCCTCAGAGGACCAAAAAAAACAGCTGGCACATCGTCCACCCTGCCCATCGGCCTCTGCCCCATCCTCTCCCGATAAAAAGAAAATCGAAAAGAAAGTCAAGTCAGCTCAGCCCTCGCCCAGAAAAACCACCCCTCTTAGTAGGGAACCCAGCCCTTTCCGTATCCCCTCCCAACCATCTCCCAGTCCTTCCCCCAAGAAAAAATTACCTCCGCCGGCGAAGAGGCATAGGAGTCCCACCTTAGAAGACAGAGAGGCGAGGAAAAAATCAACCAAAGCGCCTCATTTATTGGGCAAGGATGTGTGCAAAATTTCCCATGCCCAAGAAGAAAGAGCCAAGAACTTTGGCAATAGAATAAGTAAGTTAAAAATTCTCCTTGCAATGAAGAAATGCAAGGAGAAAGACATTGAAATTCCCACCAACTTCCCAGAGGCGCAACGCCTGCTTACAGTGGTTCGATCTGGGACTGGGACAGCCAAAGTGTGGGACATGCTGTTGGAAGCAGAAAAAAATATAAAAATGTCTCCACCGATCGTCTGCAAGGAAGGGGAAGTCTTGGAGAAAGCCAAAGAATTCTGTGTAGGACGGGTCCCAATTTTGGTTCACCCCTCCCTGTACAGAGCTTTAAAACTAACATTCCCCTGGGATGTTGGTGGCCTCTCCCGTGACGGCTCTATTGACAAAGAGATGGGCAAAGGATCTATGGGAGAGGCTGTCGGCATCCTTTCCCCGTCCATGTTCTGTCCAGGACCCCAACTCTAATTATGCTTCACAATGGCTTTATGGTTAGCAAGTATGAATGCCCGGGGGCTGAGGTCTGAGTCTCGGAGGGTGAGACTCACTCATGATCTCCAGCGCCTCGGGGTTGATGTTTGTTGTCTACAGGAAACCCGGTTTTTAGCTGGCGACTATGAGGGCATTCTGTCTAGGGATTACGATCTCTATTCAGCATGTTTTGATGGTCGTTCTAGAGGAGTTTCTTGGCTAGTGAGCAAGTCATTGGGTGCGGCGTGTACGCTTGTCTTCGCGGATCCAGCGGGCAGGATTTGTGTGCTGGATATTACCATAAAGGAGAAGTCTTTTCGGCTCATTGGGGTTTATGCGCCCAATGTCCATACGGAGCGTCCTGCTTTGTTTCGGCAGCTCGAGTCGTTCTTTGGAACATCGAGGCGGGTAATTTTAGCGGGGGATTGGAATGCCGTCCTTGACCCTGAGAAAGATCGGATAGGAGAAAGATCGGGTACTAACAACCCGGATGTGAAACCATTTCGGGAATTTCTCGACAGGAATGATCTTGTCGATAAATACCGAAATGAACACCCCCGGGAGGTAGTGTGGACTTGGACTAATAGGGGCAGCTCGGATTCGAAGGTACGCGCAAGCTACCTCGACCGAGTCCTAGTTAGGAGAGTCGACGTAGGGCTCTTAGGTTGTCCAAGTTTCCATTCCATAGTTTACACGGATCATAGGCTCGTCCGGGTTCGTGTAAACTTAGATAAGCCTAAGGTTAAGTTGGCTGGCTACTGGAAATTGAACGCGTCATTATTTGATAGCCAAGATTTCCAGCACCAGCTTTTACTAACACTAAAGCGGGAACTGACGGGGGCTGTGGTTGGGAATAAGTGGTGGGACACACTTAAATCCAAAATTAGGTCGTTTGCTGCCGACTATAGCCGTCGGCTCAACTTAGCTAATTTAGCGGCGCAAACGACGTTAGAGAAAAAAGTTGATCGGGCAGTTAAATCCCGTAATAGTGGGGACGTAGCCTTAGCTAGGGCCGAGCTGGCCTCCTTGCTTATCAAGAAGGATCAAGCTCTGGTAGTTAGGGCTAGGTTAAAAAGAATGTCTTCTGAGGCAACGAATATGGCCGCAGAATTGCGTGCAGAGGAAGCTAGGCAAGCAGCCAATCGGCATATCAAGGACATCACATTGCCGGATGGTCGTACCGTGACTACAGACGTGGGTATATGTGGAGCTTTTCGGGATTACTTCCAGGATCTTTTCACCAGGGAGCCCGGTCTGAGCTCTGCTCAGTTCGACACCTATTTGGCTGACTTTCCCCGCCTCTCGGCGGCTGAAGCGGCTAGGTGCGAGGGGCCCATAACAGAGTCGGAAATCTGGGATGCGCTGAAATTGGTTGGCCGGGACAAAACTCCAGGATTGGATGGTCTTCCCTACGAACTGTACTTGAGGCAGTCGTCCGTTCTTGTTCCTCTGCTGGCTCTTGTTTATAACAACTGGATGAAGCAGGGGTCTATACCTCGACGCTTCACCAGGGGTGTAATCAAGTTGCTTCGCAAGAGCAAGAGCGGTGGGGGTGGCATAGATAATTATCGGCCTTTAACGATGTTAAATACTGACTTAAAGATTTTTGCCAGGATCTTGGCCGGCCGTTTGCAGGCTGTCCTCTCTAGTCTGATTGGCCCCGAGCAGACTTGTGCTGTGAAGGGCAGGACTATTCAGGACAACCTTCATTTGGTACGCCTGATCATCGAGAAAACCGACACCGAAGCCGCGCTGATCAATTTGGATCAGTCCAAGGCATTCGATAGGGTTGACCATCGCTTCTTGGAATCTGTCCTTTCCGCCGCCGGTTTCGGGCCGTACTTTCGCTCCTGGATCCGACTGCTGTATGAGTCCCCCGGTGCGCTGGTGGAAGTGAATGGGGTAAGATCGAAGCCCTTCACATTATCTCGCTCCATTCGTCAAGGTTGTCCACTTTCGCCCTTGCTGTACGTTCTTGCGTTGGAACCTTTCCTTCGCAAGTTACAGGCGAATCCGGTCCTTCGCGGAATTTCCGTGCCTGGTGCTACCACCTCGGCCAGGTACTCCGCCTATGCTGACGACGTTTCGGTTTTTGTGTCGAGCAAAGCCGAGATTGACGAAGTCAGCAAAGAAATCAGATGCTATGAGACGGTGACAGGGGCCAAGATCAATCGCGATAAGTCTGTTGGCTTGCGATTGGGTGCGTGGAAGGGAGTTTCTCTTCCCGGACCTTTCCTCTGGACGGACGGGCCGATCAAGATTCTCGGCGTCTTTTTCGGTCCTGATCTCCAGTTGGAAATGAATTGGTCGGAGGTTCGAGAGAAGGCCGAGGGCGCAGTTCGTCTGTGGACTCGGAGGAATCTTTCCTTAAAGGGGAGGGCGGAAGTATGTGCCTCGCACATCTACCCGATTCTCCTTTACCGACTTTCCGTACTTCCTCTTCCGTGTGCCATTCGTTTGGGACTAATACAGCTCTTGTTCTCCTTCCTTTGGGGAGAAGGCAAGTCTCCCAAGGTGCGTCGCGAGATCTGTCACCTTCATCCTTCTGAGGGCGGTCTGGGCATGCCTAGCGTTGAGATCCGTCAACACACGCTTCGCATTAGATTCCTGGATCGAATGTGTATGCTAGCGGATGAGAACAGCGGCCTCGTTCAAGAGGACGTCCATAAAAACTTTCCATCCTTGAGAAGTGTGCATTTGTCGGAGGAGGAGGCCGGCCGTACTCCTCGTGGCGAATGCTCCTTCTATAAAGAATGTCGTTTGGCTCTCCAGTTTCTCTTACGGGCTACGGATGGCCTCTCCAACGCCCAAGCGTTGTCTCTTAGGGCATTATATCGGGTGTTAGTTAGGGGGGCCGTTCAAGATGAACTAATTGGCGAGCTCGGGCTTACGAAGCAGGAGGCTCGCTCCATATGGCCTTGGGCGCCTGGGTTGAAATGTCTCACTAACGATGAGGCATCACTCACCTGGCTGATGATCCGGAAGGCCCTCTGGGTAGGCAAGAGGCTTCATGCAGCGGGCCTAACACCAAAATCAACCTGCGTGCGTTGTGGGCTGTCGACGGAAACCGTCGAACATGCCTTCTTCCACTGCAGTGTTGTTGCTCCGTTGTGTAAGTTTCTTGAAGATCTCATGGTTCGTATCCTTCGTGGAAAGTTCTTTGTCCTTGAGGCTAGTTCTGTTTGTAGCAATGTCGTGCCTCCGTTATCTAGGGCTGAGCACTATGTGCTCTTTTGCTTACTAGGTGTTATGCGAATCGTGATTTGGACGACGCGACAGAAGGAATTCTATGGTGATGAGAAGTTTACCTCTTCCCAACTGATCTTGTTCTTTAAGCATCAGCTTAAAGTCAAGATCAGGACGGAAAGGAAACGACTCACTCCATCTGAATTTGGCAAAAGGTGGGTGAGTCTTGCGCGATTCTGTCGAGTGAAAGGTGCTGACCTGGAGTGGTTGTTTGATGCTGGTTAGGCATCAGGATTTTGGGTGTGCTGGGCAGAACATGTGCACCCCTTCCGTGTTAGGTTAGAATAGGTAAATTTTGATTTTCTGTTTCTAATTTAATGTTAACTTAGCTAGGTTATGATTGCTCATTGGCCCCTTTTTCTTTTTGTCCCCAGTTTTCCTTTAGTTTTAATCCCCCATCCCTTCCCACTTTAGGTGTTCAACAATGTTAGTTCTCCGGTGGATGCGTGGCGACTTTCGTTATTTTTCAAGAGTGCTTTTCGTTTTTTGTTATGGTGTTTAAATGTGTGAGTGATTGTGTGAGTAACTGCTGATTGGATAAATGTAGTCATTATATTCTTTAAGCCACGCATTATTTTTCGTCCGGAGAAGTGATTATGCTGTCACAATATTAGAGTAGTGGGGGCTTTTATTACTAATACGATTTTATTTAGTTTTTTGTATATATTATTTATTCATTGTATAAAACCATTGGGGATATTTTAATGTTGTTATTTTCTGCCCATGCCCTCCACTGAACATTGTAAATATGGGAGTTAAGTAGGACAACATAGAGCAGCAGAGGTATTATGGTGATCGTGGTAAGAATGGTAAGTAAAAATGTGGTATTATGGTGTCCGGGTTATTGTAAGTGTGTCAGGGTCGACGAGAGTGAATAGCTAAGTTAAACTAGGACAGATGATGACCAGCCTTCCCCATCCCCAATTTCGGCCTTGTGCCACATTTTTTGTATTCGTACGAAAATAAATACGAGTTCATAGCAGTTCTTTTTTGACTTGCGTGTTCATTTCCGACTTACCTGACCTTGGTTTGGCGAGTGTCTGACTTTTGTTGGAATCAAAAAAAAAACACAAACTTTAATCACTTATTTGAAATTACTTCATTTTAAAAAGAAAGGACCTTTTTGTATAGATAAGTTTATTTTTATTTTCTTTATTTTTCTTTTTCGTTTATTTATTTTGATCTTTTCTTTTTATTCTTCTAGCTTTTTTGTTGTTTATTTTCGTATTTTTGGCGGCCATATTTGTTTTTATTTAGGTCGGCCGTTTTGAATTTATTTTTTGTTTCTTTTTCTTTCTTTTCAGTATCTGTTTGGCCTTAAGGGCCATATTTATATTTTTTTAATAGTAACTGTCCATTTTGACCAAGAATCTGAAAAATTAGCTGATTTTTATTTTTCTTCCACAGTAACTTTTCTTTTTTTCAGCCCCTCCCCAGTTTTTCTTTTGCGGAAGTCGCCGTTAGGAGACTTTTCGCTTTCTTTTTGTTTGTTTGTTTTTGTATTTTTTTTTTTTGCATTTAATTTAATTGTACATTTGTAAAGTTTAATCGTTGTCTTTTTTTGTTAATTCTTTTTGTAAAGTGTAGTTTAACCGCTTAAATTTAATTTTAGCCCCTCCCCCTATTTTCCTTGTCGGGAGTAGCCGTTTAGGCTACCCTTGGTTTTTCTGTTTGTTTTATTTTTTTCCCTTGTGTAATTGTAATTTGTTTAGTTTATTGTATAAATTTGTTTAACTGATAGTTTATTAAACCTCTCACGAGGCTGTTTCTTGCCTTTTAAGGCAATTTTTTCTTGAAGTTTATTTGTGGCCGTTAAAGGCTAGTTTTTAATTTACCAGTTTTTGTAATTTTTGCTTGCCGTCATTGGCTGATTTGTTATTATTTTCTTAAATCCTTCGGGGCTTATTCTGGTGGTAAAACCGTTATCTTGTCCTTAAAAGTTTACTTTGTGAATTTTTTTTTCCATTTTGCTCCCGCTTTCTCCCACCCCTCCCATACTTTTAAATAGTTTGGAAAAAAAACAAAAAAAAAACAACTGAGCTGAGTTTAAAATTTCAAAATGGCCGACAGTAGTCGGTCTATAAAGAAAAAACTCTCATTCGACCCCCCTTGGAAGAAACCTCCAGATAAAAATGATGAGACGTTTCCTCCCCTTCCTACAAAAGAGAAGGATGAAAAACTTATACCGACCAAATCAAAGATGGCCGATAATGGTCAATCAAATGAAGATGAAAATGATAAAGAAAAAAAGGTAAACAAGACAACGAAAGATGATGAGGCCGGGGAATCGCCCTGTGGCTGGAAGTCCCCTCCGAAATGCACGATCAATCTGGCAGAGTTCTTGGAGAGAGCTAAGAGCTACGCACACCTTGTCGTAGAAGGTGGGCTCTTGGAGGATCCCCAAGAATTAAAGAAGATTGGAAAAAGAATAGTGTCAGTCTTCGTGGTGGACAAGCGTACGCGCAAAATTTGTCGCAGCACGAAAGACGCAGTGATCCAAACACTGAGGTCAAAGGAGGTAAAGCCCTTAAGGATAGTGAAAGGTGCGGGCTTCTTCATGTGGGACGTGCTGCTACCCACACCAGAGGATTGCCTGAAAATAGCCAGAGAAGACCTAATAACGGATGATTACATCTTCCGCACAGAGTACGAAGGCAAAAGAAGGACCAGGGTAGCAGTATATGAGGTTCCTCCTCAGGTCATCGGGGAGCATCTTGCTGCGTACTTTTCGCAGTTCGGCGAAATTTTAGATGCCTCCTGCGAGGACCTGACCGGGGGATGGTCTTTTGATTTAATGATCGACCGCCACGCCTTCCAGACCATCCCCAACTGTCTTGACGTAGGGGGCCTGAGCTTGCCGGTAATCGTGGCCGGCCGCAAGCCAAAATGCTGGAGGTGTGGGGAGACTGGTCACCTCTCCTCCTCCTGCCCAGAGAAGAAGGCCTCTGGAAGCCAGGCTCCAAAAGACCAAAATCCCCCTCTGGCCGCTTCTGTTACATCTGTCTCGCCTGTAGTGGGCATGCCAACATCCAGGACCGGTGAGCTAGTTCCCCCGGTTGGGAATAAAAAAGTTCCCTCACCCCCCGGAAAACCTTCGCCAACTGCTAGTGCAGCCATGGAGAAGGAAAAGGGGGAGTGGCTGGTTGTTGGTAGGGCCAGGGGGAAGCGCCAAGCTGCGGAACCTCGGTCCCCGGAAACTCCTAAGACCATAGGCACAAACAGCCCCACTCCCTCCACCAGCAAGAAGGGCGATGCCTCGGCCTGGTCGGCCCCTAAATTGGAAGACCTCAGGAGGGCTTACGACCCAGGGTATGAAAAATTCCAAAAAATAAAACAGCTAAAGCATATGCTGGAGAAGCGCCCATTTCGTCCCTCAGAGGACCAAAAAAAACAGCTGGCACATCGTCCACCCTGCCCATCGGCCTCTGCCCCATCCTCTCCCGATAAAAAGAAAATCGAAAAGAAAGTCAAGTCAGCTCAGCCCTCGCCCAGAAAAATCACCCCTCTTAGTAGGGAACCCAGCCCTTTCCGTATCCCCTCCCAACCATCTCCCAGTCCTTCCCCCAAGAAAAAATTACCTCCGCCGGCGAAGAGGCATAGGAGTCCCACCTTAGAAGACAGAGAGGCGAGGAAAAAATCAACCAAAGCGCCTCATTTATTGGGCAAGGATGTGTGCAAAGTTTCCCATGCCCAAGAAGAAAGAGCCAAGAACTTTGGCAATAGAATAAGTAAGTTAAAAATTCTCCTTGCAATGAAGAAATGCAAGGAGAAAGACATTGAAATTCCCACCAACTTCCCAGAGGCGCAACGCCTGCTTACAGTGGTTCGATCTGGGACTGGGACAGCCAAAGTGTGGGACATGCTGTTGGAAGCAGAAAAAAATATAAAAATGTCTCCACCGATCGTCTGCAAGGAAGGGGAAGTCTTGGAGAAAGCCAAAGAATTCTGTGTAGGACGGGTCCCAATTTTGGTTCACCCCTCCCTGTACAGAGCTTTAAAACTAACATTCCCCTGGGATGTTGGTGGCCTCTCCCGTGACGGCTCTATTGACAAAGAGATGGGCAAAGGATCTATGGGAGAGGCTGTCGGCATCCTTTCCCCGTCCATGTTCTGTCCAGGACCCCAACTCTAATTATGCTTCACAATGGCTTTATGGTTAGCAAGTATGAATGCCCGGGGGCTGAGGTCTGAGTCTCGGAGGGTGAGACTCACTCATGATCTCCAGCGCCTCGGGGTTGATGTTTGTTGTCTACAGGAAACCCGGTTTTTAGCTGGCGACTATGAGGGCATTCTGTCTAGGGATTACGATCTCTATTCAGCATGTTTTGATGGTCGTTCTAGAGGAGTTTCTTGGCTAGTGAGCAAGTCATTGGGTGCGGCGTGTACGCTTGTCTTCGCGGATCCAGCGGGCAGGATTTGTGTGCTGGATATTACCATAAAGGAGAAGTCTTTTCGGCTCATTGGGGTTTATGCGCCCAATGTCCATAGGGAGCGTCCTGCTTTGTTTCGGCAGCTCGAGTCGTTCTTTGGAACATCGAGGCGGGTAATTTTAGCGGGGGATTGGAATGCCGTCCTTGACCCTGAGAAAGATCGGATAGGAGAAAGATCGGGTACTAACAACCCGGATGTGAAACCATTTCGGGAATTTCTCGACAGGAATGATCTTGTCGATAAATACCGAAATGAACACCCCCGGGAGGTAGTGTGGACTTGGACTAATAGGGGCAGCTCGGATTCGAAGGTACGCGCAAGCTACCTCGACCGAGTCCTAGTTAGGAGAGTCGACGTAGGGCTCTTAGGTTGTCCAAGTTTCCATTCCATAGTTTACACGGATCATAGGCTCGTCCGGGTTCGTGTAAACTTAGATAAGCCTAAGGTTAAGTTGGCTGGCTACTGGAAATTGAACGCGTCATTATTTGATAGCCAAGATTTCCAGCACCAGCTTTTACTAACACTAAAGCGGGAACTGACGGGGGCTGTGGTTGGGAATAAGTGGTGGGACACACTTAAATCCAAAATTAGGTCGTTTGCTGCCGACTATAGCCGTCGGCTCAACTTAGCTAATTTAGCGGCGCAAACGACGTTAGAGAAAAAAGTTGATCGGGCAGTTAAATCCCGTAATAGTGGGGACGTAGCCTTAGCTAGGGCCGAGCTGGCCTCCTTGCTTATCAAGAAGGATCAAGCTCTGGTAGTTAGGGCTAGGTTAAAAAGAATGTCTTCTGAGGCAACGAATATGGCCGCAGAATTGCGTGCAGAGGAAGCTAGGCAAGCAGCCAATCGGCATATCAAGGACATCACATTGCCGGATGGTCGTACCGTGACTACAGACGTGGGTATATGTGGAGCTTTTCGGGATTACTTCCAGGATCTTTTCACCAGGGAGCCCGGTCTGAGCTCTGCTCAGTTCGACACCTATTTGGCTGACTTTCCCCGCCTCTCGGCGGCTGAAGCGGCTAGGTGCGAGGGGCCCATAACAGAGTCGGAAATCTGGGATGCGCTGAAATTGGTTGGCCGGGACAAAACTCCAGGATTGGATGGTCTTCCCTACGAACTGTACTTGAGGCAGTCGTCCGTTCTTGTTCCTCTGCTGGCTCTTGTTTATAACAACTGGATGAAGCAGGGGTCTATACCTCGACGCTTCACCAGGGGTGTAATCAAGTTGCTTCGCAAGAGCAAGAGCGGTGGGGGTGGCATAGATAATTATCGGCCTTTAACGATGTTAAATACTGACTTAAAGATTTTTGCCAGGATCTTGGCCGGCCGTTTGCAGGCTGTCCTCTCTAGTCTGATTGGCCCCGAGCAGACTTGTGCTGTGAAGGGCAGGACTATTCAGGACAACCTTCATTTGGTACGCCTGATCATCGAGAAAACCGACACCGAAGCCGCGCTGATCAATTTGGATCAGTCCAAGGCATTCGATAGGGTTGACCATCGCTTCTTGGAATCTGTCCTTTCCGCCGCCGGTTTCGGGCCGTACTTTCGCTCCTGGATCCGACTGCTGTATGAGTCCCCCGGTGCGCTGGTGGAAGTGAATGGGGTAAGATCGAAGCCCTTCACATTATCTCGCTCCATTCGTCAAGGTTGTCCACTTTCGCCCTTGCTGTACGTTCTTGCGTTGGAACCTTTCCTTCGCAAGTTAAAGGCGAATCCGGTCCTTCGCGGAATTTCCCTACCTGGTGCTACCACCTCGGCCAGGTACTCCGCCTATGCTGACGACGTTTCGGTTTTTGTGTCGAGCAAAGCCGAGATTGACGAAGTCAGCAAAGAAATCAGATGCTATGAGACGGTGACAGGGGCCAAGATCAATCGCGATAAGTCTGTTGGCTTGCGATTGGGTGCGTGGAAGGGAGTTTCTCTTCCCGGACCTTTCCTCTGGACGGACGGGCCGATCAAGATTCTCGGCGTCTTTTTCGGTCCTGATCTCCAGTTGGAAATGAATTGGTCGGAGGTTCGAGAGAAGGCCGAGGGCGCAGTTCGTCTGTGGACTCGGAGGAATCTTTCCTTAAAGGGGAGGGCGGAAGTATGTGCCTCGCACATCTACCCGATTCTCCTTTACCGACTTTCCGTACTTCCTCTCCCGTGTGCCATTCGTTTGGGACTAATACAGCTCTTGTTCTCCTTCCTTTGGGGAGAAGGAAAGTCTCCCAAGGTGCGTCGCGAGATCTGTCACCTTCATCCTTCTGAGGGCGGTCTGGGCATGCCTAGCGTTGAGATCCGTCAACACACGCTTCGCATTAGATTCCTGGATCGAATGTGTATGCTGGCGGATGAGAACAGCGGCCTCGTTCAAGAGGACGTCCATAAAAACTTTCCATCCTTGAGAAGTGTGCATTTGTCGGAGGAGGAGGCCGGCCGTACTCCTCGTGGCGAATGCTCCTTCTATAAAGAATGTCGTTTGGCTCTCCAGTTTCTCTTACGGGCTACGGATGGCCTCTCCAACGCCCAAGCATTGTCTCTTAGGGCATTATATCGGGTGTTAGTTAGGGGGGCCGTTCAAGATGAACTAATTGGCGAGCTCGGGCTTACGAAGCAGGAGGCTCGCTCCATATGGCCTTGGGCGCCTGGGTTGAAATGTCTCACTAACGATGAGGCATCACTCACCTGGCTGATGATCCGGAAGGCCCTCTGGGTAGGCAAGAGGCTTCATGCAGCGGGCCTAACACCAAAATCAACCTGCGTGCGTTGTGGGCTGTCGACGGAAACCGTCGAACATGCCTTCTTCCACTGCAGTGTTGTTGCTCCGTTGTGTAAGTTTCTTGAAGATCTCATGGTTCGTATCCTGCGTGGAAAGTTCTTTGTCCTTGAGGCTAGTTCTGTTTGTAGCAATGTCGTGCCTCCGTTATCTAGGGCTGAGCACTATGTGCTCTTTTGCTTACTAGGTGTTATGCGAATCGTGATTTGGACGACGCGACAGAAGGAATTCTATGGTGATGAGAAGTTTACCTCTTCCCAACTGATCTTGTTCTTTAAGCATCAGCTTAAAGTCAAGATCAGGACGGAAAGGAAACGACTCACTCCATCTGAATTTGGCAAAAGGTGGGTGAGTCTTGCGCGTTTCTGTCGAGTGAAAGGTGCTGACCTGGAGTGGTTGTTTGATGCTGGTTAGGCATCAGGATATTGGGTGTGCTGGGCAGAACATGTGCACCCCGTCCCTGTTAGGTTAGTGTAGGGAAAGTTTGATTTTTCTGTTTTTTGCTTCATTGTTAACTTAGCTAGGTTATGATTGCGCATTGGCCCCCTTTTTCTTTTTTGTCCCCTATTTTTCTTGAGTTTAATCCCCCTTCCCTTCCCACTTTAGGTGTTCAACAATGTTAGTTCTCCGGTGGATGCGTGGCGTCTTTCGTTATTTTTCAAGTGTGCTTTTCGTTTTTGTTATGATGTTTAAATGTGTGAGTGATTGTGTGAGTGATTGCTGAGCGGATATATGGTACTATTATATTTCTAAAGCCACGCATTATTTTTCGTCCGGAGAAGTGATTTTGCTGTCACAATATTAGAGTAGTGGGGGGCTTTTATTACTAATACGATTTTATTTAGTTTTTTGTATATATTATTTATTCATTGTATAAAACCATTGGGGATATTTTAATGTTGTTATTTTCTGCCCATGCCCTCCACTGAACATTGTAAATATGGGAGTTAAGTAGGACAACATAGAGCAGCAGAGGTATTATGGTGATCGTGGTAAGAATGGTAAGTAAAAATGTGGTATTATGGTGTCCGGGTTATTGTAAGTGTGTCAGGGTCGACGAGAGTGAATAGCTAAGTTAAACTAGGACAGATGATGACCAGCCTTCCCCATCCCCAATTTCGGCCTTGTGCCACATTTTTTGTATTCGTACGAAAATAAATACGAGTTCATAGCAGTTCTTTTTTGACTTGCGTGTTCATTTCCGACTTACCTGACCTTGGTTTGGCGAGTGTCTGACTTTTGTTGGAATCAAAAAAAAAAACACAAACTTTAATCACTTATTTGAAATTACTTCATTTTAAAAAGAAAGGACCTTTTTGTATAGATAAGTTTATTTTTATTTTCTTTATTTTCTTTTTCGTTTATTTATTTTGATCTTTTCTTTTTATTCTTCTAGCTTTTTTGTTGTTTATTTTCGTATTTTTGGCGGCCATATTTGTTTTTATTTAGGTCGGCCGTTTTGAATTTATTTTTTGTTTCTTTTTCGTTTTTTTCAGTATCTGTTTGGCCTTAAGGGCCATATTTATATTTTTTTAATAGTAACTGTCCATTTTGACCAAGAATCTGAAAAATTAGCTGATTTTTATTTTTCTTCCACAGTAACTTTTTTTTTTTTTTTTCAGCCCCTCCCCAGTTTTTCTTTTGCGGAAGTCGCCGTTAGGAGACTTTTCGCTTTCTTTTTGTTTGTTTGTTTTTGTATTTTTTTTTTTTGCATTTAATTTAATTGTACATTTGTAAAGTGTAATCGTTGTCTTTTTTTGTTAATTCTTTTTGTAAAGTGTAGTTTAACCGCTTAAATTTAATTTTAGCCCCTCCCCCTATTTTCCTTGTCGGGAGTAGCCGTTTAGGCTACCCTTGGTTTTTCTGTTTGTTTTATTTTTTTCCCTTGTGTAATTGTAATTTGTTTAGTTTATTGTATAAATTTGTTTAACTGATAGTTTATTAAACCTCTCACGAGGCTGTTTCTTGCCTTTTAAGGCAATTTTTTCTTGAAGTTTATTTGTGGCCGTTAAAGGCTAGTTTTTAATTTACCAGTTTTTGTAATTTTTGCTTGCCGTCATTGGCTGATTTGTTATTATTTTCTTAAATCCTTCGGGGCTTATTCTTGTGGTAAAACCGTTATCTTGTCCTTAAAAGTTTACTTTGTGAATTTTTTTTTCCATTTTGCTCCCGCTTTCTCCCACCCCTCCCATACTTTTAAATAGTTTGGAAAAAAAACAAAAAAAAACAACTGAGCTGAGTTTAAAATTTCAAAATGGCCGACAGTAGTCGGTCTATAAAGAAAAAACTCTCATTCGACCCCCCTTGGAAGAAACCTCCAGATAAAAATGATGAGACGTTTCCTCCCCTTCCTACAAAAGAGAAGGATGAAAAACTTATACCGACCAAATCAAAGATGGCCGATAATGGTCAATCAAATGAAGATGAAAATGATAAAGAAAAAAAGGTAAACAAGACAACGAAAGATGATGAGGCCGGGGAATCGCCCTGTGGCTGGAAGTCCCCTCCGAAATGCACGATCAATCTGGCAGAGTTCTTGGAGAGAGCTAAGAGCTACGCACACCTTGTCGTAGAAGGTGGGCTCTTGGAGGATCCCCAAGAATTAAAGAAGATTGGAAAAAGAATAGTGTCAGTCTTCGTGGTGGACAAGCGTACGCGCAAAATTTGTCGCAGCACGAAAGACGCAGTGATCCAAACACTGAGGTCAAAGGAGGTAAAGCCCTTAAGGATAGTGAAAGGTGCGGGCTTCTTCATGTGGGACGTGCTGCTACCCACACCAGAGGATTGCCTGAAAATAGCCAGAGAAGACCTAATAACGGATGATTACATCTTCCGCACAGAGTACGAAGGCAAAAGAAGGACCAGGGTAGCAGTATATGAGGTTCCTCCTCAGGTCATCGGGGAGCATCTTGCTGCGTACTTTTCGCAGTTCGGCGAAATTTTAGATGCCTCCTGCGAGGACCTGACCGGGGGATGGTCTTTTGATTTAATGATCGACCGCCACGCCTTCCAGACCATCCCCAACTGTCTTGACGTAGGGGGCCTGAGCTTGCCGGTAATCGTGGCCGGCCGCAAGCCAAAATGCTGGAGGTGTGGGGAGACTGGTCACCTCTCCTCCTCCTGCCCAGAGAAGAAGGCCTCTGGAAGCCAGGCTCCAAAAGACCAAAATCCCCCTCTGGCCGCTTCTGTTACATCTGTCTCGCCTGTAGTGGGCATGCCAACATCCAGGACCGGTGAGCTAGTTCCCCCGGTTGGGAATAAAAAAGTTCCCTCACCCCCGGAAAACCTTCGCCAACTGCTAGTGCAGCCATGGAGAAGGAAAAGGGGGAGTGGCTGGTTGTTGGTAGGGCCAGGGGGAAGCGCCAAGCTGCGGAACCTCGGTCCCCGGAAACTCCTAAGACCATAGGCACAAACAGCCCCACTCCCTCCACCAGCAAGAAGGGCGATGCCTCGGCCTGGTCGGCCCCTAAATTGGAAGACCTCAGGAGGGCTTACGACCCAGGGTATGAAAAATTCCAAAAAATAAAACAGCTAAAGCATATGCTGGAGAAGCGCCCATTTCGTCCCTCAGAGGACCAAAAAAAACAGCTGGCACATCGTCCACCCTGCCCATCGGCCTCTGCCCCATCCTCTCCCGATAAAAAGAAAATCGAAAAGAAAGTCAAGTCAGCTCAGCCCTCGCCCAGAAAAATCACCCCTCTTAGTAGGGAACCCAGCCCTTTCCGTATCCCCTCCCAACCATCTCCCAGTCCTTCCCCCAAGAAAAAATTACCTCCGCCGGCGAAGAGGCATAGGAGTCCCACCTTAGAAGACAGAGAGGCGAGGAAAAAATCAACCAAAGCGCCTCATTTATTGGGCAAGGATGTGTGCAAAGTTTCCCATGCCCAAGAAGAAAGAGCCAAGAACTTTGGCAATAGAATAAGTAAGTTAAAAATTCTCCTTGCAATGAAGAAATGCAAGGAGAAAGACATTGAAATTCCCACCAACTTCCCAGAGGCGCAACGCCTGCTTACAGTGGTTCGATCTGGGACTGGGACAGCCAAAGTGTGGGACATGCTGTTGGAAGCAGAAAAAAATATAAAAATGTCTCCACCGATCGTCTGCAAGGAAGGGGAAGTCTTGGAGAAAGCCAAAGAATTCTGTGTAGGACGGGTCCCAATTTTGGTTCACCCCTCCCTGTACAGAGCTTTAAAACTAACATTCCCCTGGGATGTTGGTGGCCTCTCCCGTGACGGCTCTATTGACAAAGAGATGGGCAAAGGATCTATGGGAGAGGCTGTCGGCATCCTTTCCCCGTCCATGTTCTGTCCAGGACCCCAACTCTAATTATGCTTCACAATGGCTTTATGGTTAGCAAGTATGAATGCCCGGGGGCTGAGGTCTGAGTCTCGGAGGGTGAGACTCACTCATGATCTCCAGCGCCTCGGGGTTGATGTTTGTTGTCTACAGGAAACCCGGTTTTTAGCTGGCGACTATGAGGGCATTCTGTCTAGGGATTACGATCTCTATTCAGCATGTTTTGATGGTCGTTCTAGAGGAGTTTCTTGGCTAGTGAGCAAGTCATTGGGTGCGGCGTGTACGCTTGTCTTCGCGGATCCAGCGGGCAGGATTTGTGTGCTGGATATTACCATAAAGGAGAAGTCTTTTCGGCTCATTGGGGTTTATGCGCCCAATGTCCATAGGGAGCGTCCTGCTTTGTTTCGGCAGCTCGAGTCGTTCTTTGGAACATCGAGGCGGGTAATTTTAGCGGGGGATTGGAATGCCGTCCTTGACCCTGAGAAAGATCGGATAGGAGAAAGATCGGGTACTAACAACCCGGATGTGAAACCATTTCGGGAATTTCTCGACAGGAATGATCTTGTCGATAAATACCGAAATGAACACCCCCGGGAGGTAGTGTGGACTTGGACTAATAGGGGCAGCTCGGATTCGAAGGTACGCGCAAGCTACCTCGACCGAGTCCTAGTTAGGAGAGTCGACGTAGGGCTCTTAGGTTGTCCAAGTTTCCATTCCATAGTTTACACGGATCATAGGCTCGTCCGGGTTCGTGTAAACTTAGATAAGCCTAAGGTTAAGTTGGCTGGCTACTGGAAATTGAACGCGTCATTATTTGATAGCCAAGATTTCCAGCACCAGCTTTTACTAACACTAAAGCGGGAACTGACGGGGGCTGTGGTTGGGAATAAGTGGTGGGACACACTTAAATCCAAAATTAGGTCGTTTGCTGCCGACTATAGCCGTCGGCTCAACTTAGCTAATTTAGCGGCGCAAACGACGTTAGAGAAAAAGTTGATCGGGCAGTTAAATCCCGTAATAGTGGGGACGTAGCCTTAGCTAGGGCCGAGCTGGCCTCCTTGCTTATCAAGAAGGATCAAGCTCTGGTAGTTAGGGCTAGGTTAAAAAGAATGTCTTCTGAGGCAACGAATATGGCCGCAGAATTGCGTGCAGAGGAAGCTAGGCAAGCAGCCAATCGGCATATCAAGGACATCACATTGCCGGATGGCCGTACCGTGACTACAGACGTGGGTATATGTGGAGCTTTTCGGGATTACTTCCAGGATCTTTTCACCAGGGAGCCCGGTCTGAGCTCTGCTCAGTTCGACACCTATTTGGCTGACTTTCCCCGCCTCTCGGCGGCTGAAGCGGCTAGGTGCGAGGGGCCCATAACAGAGTCGGAAATCTGGGATGCGCTGAAATTGGTTGGCCGGGACAAAACTCCAGGATTGGATGGTCTTCCCTACGAACTGTACTTGAGGCAGTCGTCCGTTCTTGTTCCTCTGCTGGCTCTTGTTTATAACAACTGGATGAAGCAGGGGTCTATACCTCGACGCTTCACCAGGGGTGTAATCAAGTTGCTTCGCAAGAGCAAGAGCGGTGGGGGTGGCATAGATAATTATCGGCCTTTAACGATGTTAAATACTGACTTAAAGATTTTTGCCAGGATCTTGGCCGGCCGTTTGCAGGCTGTCCTCTCTAGTCTGATTGGCCCCGAGCAGACTTGTGCTGTGAAGGGCAGGACTATTCAGGACAACCTTCATTTGGTACGCCTGATCATCGAGAAAACCGACACCGAAGCCGCACTGATCAATTTGGATCAGTCCAAGGCATTCGATAGGGTTGACCATCGCTTCTTGGAATCTGTCCTTTCCGCCGCCGGTTTCGGGCCGTACTTTCGCTCCTGGATCCGACTGCTGTATGAGTCCCCCGGTGCGCTGGTGGAAGTGAATGGGGTAAGATCGAAGCCCTTCACATTATCTCGCTCCATTCGTCAAGGTTGTCCACTTTCGCCCTTGCTGTACGTTCTTGCGTTGGAACCTTTCCTTCGCAAGTTACAGGCGAATCCGGTCCTTCGCGGAATTTCCGTGCCTGGTGCTACCACCTCGGCCAGGTACTCCGCCTATGCTGACGACGTTTCGGTTTTTGTGTCGAGCAAAGCCGAGATTGACGAAGTCAGCAAAGAAATCAGATGCTATGAGACGGTGACAGGGGCCAAGATCAATCGCGATAAGTCTGTTGGCTTGCGATTGGGTGCGTGGAAGGGAGTTTCTCTTCCCGGACCTTTCCTCTGGACGGACGGGCCGATCAAGATTCTCGGCGTCTTTTTCGGTCCTGATCTCCAGTTGGAAATGAATTGGTCGGAGGTTCGAGAGAAGGCCGAGGGCGCAGTTCGTCTGTGGACTCGGAGGAATCTTTCCTTAAAGGGGAGGGCGGAAGTATGTGCCTCGCACATCTACCCGATTCTCCTTTACCGACTTTCCGTACTTCCTCTCCCGTGTGCCATTCGTTTGGGACTAATACAGCTCTTGTTCTCCTTCCTTTGGGGAGAAGGCAAGTCTCCCAAGGTGCGTCGCGAGATCTGTCACCTTCATCCTTCTGAGGGCGGTCTGGGCATGCCTAGCGTTGAGATCCGTCAACACACGCTTCGCATTAGATTCCTGGATCGAATGTGTATGCTAGCGGATGAGAACAGCGGCCTCGTTCAAGAGGACGTCCATAAAAACTTTCCATCCTTGAGAAGTGTGCATTTGTCGGAGGAGGAGGCCGGCCGTACTCCTCGTGGCGAATGCTCCTTCTATAAAGAATGTCGTTTGGCTCTCCAGTTTCTCTTACGGGCTACGGATGGCCTCTCCAACGCCCAAGCGTTGTCTCTTAGGGCATTATATCGGGTGTTAGTTAGGGGGGCCGTTCAAGATGAACTAATTGGCGAGCTCGGGCTTACGAAGCAGGAGGCTCGCTCCATATGGCCTTGGGCGCCTGGGTTGAAATGTCTCACTAACGATGAGGCATCACTCACCTGGCTGATGATCCGGAAGGCCCTCTGGGTAGGCAAGAGGCTTCATGCAGCGGGCCTAACACCAAAATCAACCTGCGTGCGTTGTGGGCTGTCGACGGAAACCGTCGAACATGCCTTCTTCCACTGCAGTGTTGTTGCTCCGTTGTGTAAGTTTCTTGAAGATCTCATGGTTCGTATCCTTCGTGGAAAGTTCTTTGTCCTTGAGGCTAGTTCTGTTTGTAGCAATGTCGTGCCTCCGTTATCTAGGGCTGAGCACTATGTGCTCTTTTGCTTACTAGGTGTTATGCGAATCGTGATTTGGACGACGCGACAGAAGGAATTCTATGGTGATGAGAAGTTTACCTCTTCCCAACTGATCTTGTTCTTTAAGCATCAGCTTAAAGTCAAGATCAGGACGGAAAGGAAACGACTCACTCCATCTGAATTTGGCAAAAGGTGGGTGAGTCTTGCGCGATTCTGTCGAGTGAAAGGTGCTGACCTGGAGTGGTTGTTTGATGCTGGTTAGGCATCAGGATATTGGGTGTGCTGGGCAGAACATGTGCACCCCTTCCGTGTTAGGTTAGAATAGGTAAATTTTGATTTTCTGTTTCTAATTTAATGTTAACTTAGCTAGGTTATGATTGCTCATTGGCCCCTTTTTCTTTTTGTCCCCAGTTTTCCTTTAGTTTTAATCCCCCATCCCTTCCCACTTTAGGTGTTCAACAATGTTAGTTCTCCGGTGGATGCGTGGCGACTTTCGTTATTTTTCAAGAGTGCTTTTCGTTTTTTGTTATGGTGTTTAAATGTGTGAGTGATTGTGTGAGTAACTGCTGATTGGATAAATGTAGTCATCATATTCTTTAAGCCACGCATTATTTTTCGTCCGGAGAAGTGATTTTGCTGTCACAATATTAGAGTAGTGGGGGGCTTTTATTACTAATACGATTTTATTTAGTTTTTTGTATATATTATTTATTCATTGTATAAAACCATTGGGGATATTTTAATGTTGTTATTTTCTGCCCATGCCCTCCACTGAACATTGTAAATATGGGAGTTAAGTAGGACAACATAGAGCAGCAGAGGTATTATGGTGATCGTGGTAAGAATGGTAAGTAAAAATGTGGTATTATGGTGTCCGGGTTATTGTAAGTGTGTCAGGGTCGACGAGAGTGAATAGCTAAGTTAAACTAGGACAGATGATGACCAGCCTTCCCCATCCCCAATTTCGGCCTTGTGCCACATTTTTTGTATTCGTACGAAAATAAATACGAGTTCATAGCAGTTCTTTTTTGACTTGCGTGTTCATTTCCGACTTACCTGACCTTGGTTTGGCGAGTGTCTGACTTTTGTTGGAATCAAAAAAAAAACACAAACTTTAATCACTTATTTGAAATTACTTCATTTTAAAAAGAAAGGACCTTTTTGTATAGATAAGTTTATTTTTATTTTCTTTATTTTCTTTTTCGTTTATTTATTTTGATCTTTTCTTTTTATTCTTCTAGCTTTTTTGTTGTTTATTTTCGTATTTTTGGCGGCCATATTTGTTTTTATTTAGGTCGGCCGTTTTGAATTTATTTTTTGTTTCTTTTTCGTTTTTTTCAGTATCTGTTTGGCCTTAAGGGCCATATTTATATTTTTTTAATAGTAACTGTCCATTTTGACCAAGAATCTGAAAAATTAGCTGATTTTTATTTTTCTTCCACAGTAACTTTTTTTTTTTTTTTTTCAGCCCCTCCCCAGTTTTTCTTTTGCGGAAGTCGCCGTTAGGAGACTTTTCGCTTTCTTTTTGTTTGTTTGTTTTTGTATTTTTTTTTTTTGCATTTAATTTAATTGTACATTTGTAAAGTGTAATCGTTGTCTTTTTTTGTTAATTCTTTTTGTAAAGTGTAGTTTAACCGCTTAAATTTAATTTTAGCCCCTCCCCCTATTTTCCTTGTCGGGAGTAGCCGTTTAGGCTACCCTTGGTTTTTCTGTTTGTTTTATTTTTTTCCCTTGTGTAATTGTAATTTGTTTAGTTTATTGTATAAATTTGTTTAACTGATAGTTTATTAAACCTCTCACGAGGCTGTTTCTTGCCTTTTAAGGCAATTTTTTCTTGAAGTTTATTTGTGGCCGTTAAAGGCTAGTTTTTAATTTACCAGTTTTTGTAATTTTTGCTTGCCGTCATTGGCTGATTTGTTATTATTTTCTTAAATCCTTCGGGGCTTATTCTTGTGGTAAAACCGTTATCTTGTCCTTAAAAGTTTACTTTGTGAATTTTTTTTTCCATTTTGCTCCCGCTTTCTCCCACCCCTCCCATACTTTTAAATAGTTTGGAAAAAAAAACAAAAAAAAACAACTGAGCTGAGTTTAAAATTTCAAAATGGCCGACAGTAGTCGGTCTATAAAGAAAAAACTCTCATTCGACCCCCCTTGGAAGAAACCTCCAGATAAAAATGATGAGACGTTTCCTCCCCTTCCTACAAAAGAGAAGGATGAAAAACTTATACCGACCAAATCAAAGATGGCCGATAATGGTCAATCAAATGAAGATGAAAATGATAAAGAAAAAAAGGTAAACAAGACAACGAAAGATGATGAGGCCGGGGAATCGCCCTGTGGCTGGAAGTCCCCTCCGAAATGCACGATCAATCTGGCAGAGTTCTTGGAGAGAGCTAAGAGCTACGCACACCTTGTCGTAGAAGGTGGGCTCTTGGAGGATCCCCAAGAATTAAAGAAGATTGGAAAAAGAATAGTGTCAGTCTTCGTGGTGGACAAGCGTACGCGCAAAATTTGTCGCAGCACGAAAGACGCAGTGATCCAAACACTGAGGTCAAAGGAGGTAAAGCCCTTAAGGATAGTGAAAGGTGCGGGCTTCTTCATGTGGGACGTGCTGCTACCCACACCAGAGGATTGCCTGAAAATAGCCAGAGAAGACCTAATAACGGATGATTACATCTTCCGCACAGAGTACGAAGGCAAAAGAAGGACCAGGGTAGCAGTATATGAGGTTCCTCCTCAGGTCATCGGGGAGCATCTTGCTGCGTACTTTTCGCAGTTCGGCGAAATTTTAGATGCCTCCTGCGAGGACCTGACCGGGGGATGGTCTTTTGATTTAATGATCGACCGCCACGCCTTCCAGACCATCCCCAACTGTCTTGACGTAGGGGGCCTGAGCTTGCCGGTAATCGTGGCCGGCCGCAAGCCAAAATGCTGGAGGTGTGGGGAGACTGGTCACCTCTCCTCCTCCTGCCCAGAGAAGAAGGCCTCTGGAAGCCAGGCTCCAAAAGACCAAAATCCCCCTCTGGCCGCTTCTGTTACATCTGTCTCGCCTGTAGTGGGCATGCCAACATCCAGGACCGGTGAGCTAGTTCCCCCGGTTGGGAATAAAAAAGTTCCCTCACCCCCCGGAAAACCTTCGCCAACTGCTAGTGCAGCCATGGAGAAGGAAAAGGGGGAGTGGCTGGTTGTTGGTAGGGCCAGGGGGAAGCGCCAAGCTGCGGAACCTCGGTCCCCGGAAACTCCTAAGACCATAGGCACAAACAGCCCCACTCCCTCCACCAGCAAGAAGGGCGATGCCTCGGCCTGGTCGGCCCCTAAATTGGAAGACCTCAGGAGGGCTTACGACCCAGGGTATGAAAAATTCCAAAAAATAAAACAGCTAAAGCATATGCTGGAGAAGCGCCCATTTCGTCCCTCAGAGGACCAAAAAAAACAGCTGGCACATCGTCCACCCTGCCCATCGGCCTCTGCCCCATCCTCTCCCGATAAAAAGAAAATCGAAAAGAAAGTCAAGTCAGCTCAGCCCTCGCCCAGAAAAATCACCCCTCTTAGTAGGGAACCCAGCCCTTTCCGTATCCCCTCCCAACCATCTCCCAGTCCTTCCCCCAAGAAAAAATTACCTCCGCCGGCGAAGAGGCATAGGAGTCCCACCTTAGAAGACAGAGAGGCGAGGAAAAAATCAACCAAAGCGCCTCATTTATTGGGCAAGGATGTGTGCAAAGTTTCCCATGCCCAAGAAGAAAGAGCCAAGAACTTTGGCAATAGAATAAGTAAGTTAAAAATTCTCCTTGCAATGAAGAAATGCAAGGAGAAAGACATTGAAATTCCCACCAACTTCCCAGAGGCGCAACGCCTGCTTACAGTGGTTCGATCTGGGACTGGGACAGCCAAAGTGTGGGACATGCTGTTGGAAGCAGAAAAAAATATAAAAATGTCTCCACCGATCGTCTGCAAGGAAGGGGAAGTCTTGGAGAAAGCCAAAGAATTCTGTGTAGGACGGGTCCCAATTTTGGTTCACCCCTCCCTGTACAGAGCTTTAAAACTAACATTCCCCTGGGATGTTGGTGGCCTCTCCCGTGACGGCTCTATTGACAAAGAGATGGGCAAAGGATCTATGGGAGAGGCTGTCGGCATCCTTTCCCCGTCCATGTTCTGTCCAGGACCCCAACTCTAATTATGCTTCACAATGGCTTTATGGTTAGCAAGTATGAATGCCCGGGGGCTGAGGTCTGAGTCTCGGAGGGTGAGACTCACTCATGATCTCCAGCGCCTCGGGGTTGATGTTTGTTGTCTACAGGAAACCCGGTTTTTAGCTGGCGACTATGAGGGCATTCTGTCTAGGGATTACGATCTCTATTCAGCATGTTTTGATGGTCGTTCTAGAGGAGTTTCTTGGCTAGTGAGCAAGTCATTGGGTGCGGCGTGTACGCTTGTCTTCGCGGATCCAGCGGGCAGGATTTGTGTGCTGGATATTACCATAAAGGAGAAGTCTTTTCGGCTCATTGGGGTTTATGCGCCCAATGTCCATAGGGAGCGTCCTGCTTTGTTTCGGCAGCTCGAGTCGTTCTTTGGAACATCGAGGCGGGTAATTTTAGCGGGGGATTGGAATGCCGTCCTTGACCCTGAGAAAGATCGGATAGGAGAAAGATCGGGTACTAACAACCCGGATGTGAAACCATTTCGGGAATTTCTCGACAGGAATGATCTTGTCGATAAATACCGAAATGAACACCCCCGGGAGGTAGTGTGGACTTGGACTAATAGGGGCAGCTCGGATTCGAAGGTACGCGCAAGCTACCTCGACCGAGTCCTAGTTAGGAGAGTCGACGTAGGGCTCTTAGGTTGTCCAAGTTTCCATTCCATAGTTTACACGGATCATAGGCTCGTCCGGGTTCGTGTAAACTTAGATAAGCCTAAGGTTAAGTTGGCTGGCTACTGGAAATTGAACGCGTCATTATTTGATAGCCAAGATTTCCAGCACCAGCTTTTACTAACACTAAAGCGGGAACTGACGGGGGCTGTGGTTGGGAATAAGTGGTGGGACACACTTAAATCCAAAATTAGGTCGTTTGCTGCCGACTATAGCCGTCGGCTCAACTTAGCTAATTTAGCGGCGCAAACGACGTTAGAGAAAAAAGTTGATCGGGCAGTTAAATCCCGTAATAGTGGGGACGTAGCCTTAGCTAGGGCCGAGCTGGCCTCCTTGCTTATCAAGAAGGATCAAGCTCTGGTAGTTAGGGCTAGGTTAAAAAGAATGTCTTCTGAGGCAACGAATATGGCCGCAGAATTGCGTGCAGAGGAAGCTAGGCAAGCAGCCAATCGGCATATCAAGGACATCACATTGCCGGATGGCCGTACCGTGACTACAGACGTGGGTATATGTGGAGCTTTTCGGGATTACTTCCAGGATCTTTTCACCAGGGAGCCCGGTCTGAGCTCTGCTCAGTTCGACACCTATTTGGCTGACTTTCCCCGCCTCTCGGCGGCTGAAGCGGCTAGGTGCGAGGGGCCCATAACAGAGTCGGAAATCTGGGATGCGCTGAAATTGGTTGGCCGGGACAAAACTCCAGGATTGGATGGTCTTCCCTACGAACTGTACTTGAGGCAGTCGTCCGTTCTTGTTCCTCTGCTGGCTCTTGTTTATAACAACTGGATGAAGCAGGGGTCTATACCTCGACGCTTCACCAGGGGTGTAATCAAGTTGCTTCGCAAGAGCAAGAGCGGTGGGGGTGGCATAGATAATTATCGGCCTTTAACGATGTTAAATACTGACTTAAAGATTTTTGCCAGGATCTTGGCCGGCCGTTTGCAGGCTGTCCTCTCTAGTCTGATTGGCCCCGAGCAGACTTGTGCTGTGAAGGGCAGGACTATTCAGGACAACCTTCATTTGGTACGCCTGATCATCGAGAAAACCGACACCGAAGCCGCACTGATCAATTTGGATCAGTCCAAGGCATTCGATAGGGTTGACCATCGCTTCTTGGAATCTGTCCTTTCCGCCGCCGGTTTCGGGCCGTACTTTCGCTCCTGGATCCGACTGCTGTATGAGTCCCCCGGTGCGCTGGTGGAAGTGAATGGGGTAAGATCGAAGCCCTTCACATTATCTCGCTCCATTCGTCAAGGTTGTCCACTTTCGCCCTTGCTGTACGTTCTTGCGTTGGAACCTTTCCTTCGCAAGTTACAGGCGAATCCGGTCCTTCGCGGAATTTCCGTGCCTGGTGCTACCACCTCGGCCAGGTACTCCGCCTATGCTGACGACGTTTCGGTTTTTGTGTCGAGCAAAGCCGAGATTGACGAAGTCAGCAAAGAAATCAGATGCTATGAGACGGTGACAGGGGCCAAGATCAATCGCGATAAGTCTGTTGGCTTGCGATTGGGTGCGTGGAAGGGAGTTTCTCTTCCCGGACCTTTCCTCTGGACGGACGGGCCGATCAAGATTCTCGGCGTCTTTTTCGGTCCTGATCTCCAGTTGGAAATGAATTGGTCGGAGGTTCGAGAGAAGGCCGAGGGCGCAGTTCGTCTGTGGACTCGGAGGAATCTTTCCTTAAAGGGGAGGGCGGAAGTATGTGCCTCGCACATCTACCCGATTCTCCTTTACCGACTTTCCGTACTTCCTCTCCCGTGTGCCATTCGTTTGGGACTAATACAGCTCTTGTTCTCCTTCCTTTGGGGAGAAGGCAAGTCTCCCAAGGTGCGTCGCGAGATCTGTCACCTTCATCCTTCTGAGGGCGGTCTGGGCATGCCTAGCGTTGAGATCCGTCAACACACGCTTCGCATTAGATTCCTGGATCGAATGTGTATGCTAGCGGATGAGAACAGCGGCCTCGTTCAAGAGGACGTCCATAAAAACTTTCCATCCTTGAGAAGTGTGCATTTGTCGGAGGAGGAGGCCGGCCGTACTCCTCGTGGCGAATGCTCCTTCTATAAAGAATGTCGTTTGGCTCTCCAGTTTCTCTTACGGGCTACGGATGGCCTCTCCAACGCCCAAGCGTTGTCTCTTAGGGCATTATATCGGGTGTTAGTTAGGGGGGCCGTTCAAGATGAACTAATTGGCGAGCTCGGGCTTACGAAGCAGGAGGCTCGCTCCATATGGCCTTGGGCGCCTGGGTTGAAATGTCTCACTAACGATGAGGCATCACTCACCTGGCTGATGATCCGGAAGGCCCTCTGGGTAGGCAAGAGGCTTCATGCAGCGGGCCTAACACCAAAATCAACCTGCGTGCGTTGTGGGCTGTCGACGGAAACCGTCGAACATGCCTTCTTCCACTGCAGTGTTGTTGCTCCGTTGTGTAAGTTTCTTGAAGATCTCATGGTTCGTATCCTTCGTGGAAAGTTCTTTGTCCTTGAGGCTAGTTCTGTTTGTAGCAATGTCGTGCCTCCGTTATCTAGGGCTGAGCACTATGTGCTCTTTTGCTTACTAGGTGTTATGCGAATCGTGATTTGGACGACGCGACAGAAGGAATTCTATGGTGATGAGAAGTTTACCTCTTCCCAACTGATCTTGTTCTTTAAGCATCAGCTTAAAGTCAAGATCAGGACGGAAAGGAAACGACTCACTCCATCTGAATTTGGCAAAAGGTGGGTGAGTCTTGCGCGATTCTGTCGAGTGAAAGGTGCTGACCTGGAGTGGTTGTTTGATGCTGGTTAGGCATCAGGATATTGGGTGTGCTGGGCAGAACATGTGCACCCCTTCCGTGTTAGGTTAGAATAGGTAAATTTTGATTTTCTGTTTCTAATTTAATGTTAACTTAGCTAGGTTATGATTGCTCATTGGCCCCTTTTTCTTTTTGTCCCCAGTTTTCCTTTAGTTTTAATCCCCCATCCCTTCCCACTTTAGGTGTTCAACAATGTTAGTTCTCCGGTGGATGCGTGGCGACTTTCGTTATTTTTCAAGAGTGCTTTTCGTTTTTTGTTATGGTGTTTAAATGTGTGAGTGATTGTGTGAGTAACTGCTGATTGGATAAATGTAGTCATCATATTCTTTAAGCCACGCATTATTTTTCGTCCGGAGAAGTGATTTTGCTGTCACAATATTAGAGTAGTGGGGGGGCTTTTATTACTAATACGATTTTATTTAGTTTTTTGTATATATTATTTATTCATTGTATAAAACCATTGGGGATATTTTAATGTTGTTATTTTCTGCCCATGCCCTCCACTGAACATTGTAAATATGGGAGTTAAGTAGGACAACATAGAGCAGCAGAGGTATTATGGTGATCGTGGTAAGAATGGTAAGTAAAAATGTGGTATTATGGTGTCCGGGTTATTGTAAGTGTGTCAGGGTCGACGAGAGTGAATAGCTAAGTTAAACTAGGACAGATGATGACCAGCCTTCCCCATCCCCAATTTCGGCCTTGTGCCACATTTTTTGTATTCGTACGAAAATAAATACGAGTTCATAGCAGTTCTTTTTTGACTTGCGTGTTCATTTCCGACTTACCTGACCTTGGTTTGGCGAGTGTCTGACTTTTGTTGGAATCAAAAAAAAAACACAAACTTTAATCACTTATTTGAAATTACTTCATTTTAAAAAGAAAGGACCTTTTTGTATAGATAAGTTTATTTTTATTTTCTTTATTTTCTTTTTCGTTTATTTATTTTGATCTTTTCTTTTTATTCTTCTAGCTTTTTTGTTGTTTATTTTCGTATTTTTGGCGGCCATATTTGTTTTTATTTAGGTCGGCCGTTTTGAATTTATTTTTTGTTTCTTTTTCGTTTTTTTCAGTATCTGTTTGGCCTTAAGGGCCATATTTATATTTTTTTAATAGTAACTGTCCATTTTGACCAAGAATCTGAAAAATTAGCTGATTTTTATTTTTCTTCCACAGTAACTTTTCTTTTTTTCAGCCCCTCCCCAGTTTTTCTTTTGCGGAAGTCGCCGTTAGGAGACTTTTCGCTTTCTTTTTGTTTGTTTGTTTTTGTATTTTTTTTTTGCATTTAATTTAATTGTACATTTGTAAAGTTTAATCGTTGTCTTTTTTTGTTAATTCTTTTTGTAAAGTGTAGTTTAACCGCTTAAATTTAATTTTAGCCCCTCCCCCTATTTTCCTTGTCGGGAGTAGCCGTTTAGGCTACCCTTGGTTTTTCTGTTTGTTTTATTTTTTTCCCTTGTGTAATTGTAATTTGTTTAGTTTATTGTATAAATTTGTTTAACTGATAGTTTATTAAACCTCTCACGAGGCTGTTTCTTGCCTTTTAAGGCAATTTTTTCTTGAAGTTTATTTGTGGCCGTTAAAGGCTAGTTTTTAATTTACCAGTTTTTGTAATTTTTGCTTGCCGTCATTGGCTGATTTGTTATTATTTTCTTAAATCCTTCGGGGCTTATTCTTGTGGTAAAACCGTTATCTTGTCCTTAAAAGTTTACTTTGTGAATTTTTTTTTCCATTTTGCTCCCGCTTTCTCCCACCCCTCCCATACTTTTAAATAGTTTGGAAAAAAAAACAAAAAAAAACAACTGAGCTGAGTTTAAAATTTCAAAATGGCCGACAGTAGTCGGTCTATAAAGAAAAAACTCTCATTCGACCCCCCTTGGAAGAAACCTCCAGATAAAAATGATGAGACGTTTCCTCCCCTTCCTACAAAAGAGAAGGATGAAAAACTTATACCGACCAAATCAAAGATGGCCGATAATGGTCAATCAAATGAAGATGAAAATGATAAAGAAAAAAAGTTAAACAAGACAACGAAAGATGATGAGGCCGGGGAATCGCCCTGTGGCTGGAAGTCCCCTCCGAAATGCACGATCAATCTGGCAGAGTTCTTGGAGAGAGCTAAGAGCTACGCACACCTTGTCGTAGAAGGTGGGCTCTTGGAGGATCCCCAAGAATTAAAGAAGATTGGAAAAAGAATAGTGTCAGTCTTCGTGGTGGACAAGCGTACGCGCAAAATTTGTCGCAGCACGAAAGACGCAGTGATCCAAACACTGAGGTCAAAGGAGGTAAAGCCCTTAAGGATAGTGAAAGGTGCGGGCTTCTTCATGTGGGACGTGCTGCTACCCACACCAGAGGATTGCCTGAAAATAGCCAGAGAAGACCTAATAACGGATGATTACATCTTCCGCACAGAGTACGAAGGCAAAAGAAGGACCAGGGTAGCAGTATATGAGGTTCCTCCTCAGGTCATCGGGGAGCATCTTGCTGCGTACTTTTCGCAGTTCGGCGAAATTTTAGATGCCTCCTGCGAGGACCTGACCGGGGGATGGTCTTTTGATTTAATGATCGACCGCCACGCCTTCCAGACCATCCCCAACTGTCTTGACGTAGGGGGCCTGAGCTTGCCGGTAATCGTGGCCGGCCGCAAGCCAAAATGCTGGAGGTGTGGGGAGACTGGTCACCTCTCCTCCTCCTGCCCAGAGAAGAAGGCCTCTGGAAGCCAGGCTCCAAAAGACCAAAATCCCCCTCTGGCCGCTTCTGTTACATCTGTCTCGCCTGTAGTGGGCATGCCAACATCCAGGACCGGTGAGCTAGTTCCCCCGGTTGGGAATAAAAAAGTTCCCTCACCCCCGGAAAACCTTCGCCAACTGCTAGTGCAGCCATGGAGAAGGAAAAGGGGGAGTGGCTGGTTGTTGGTAGGGCCAGGGGGAAGCGCCAAGCTGCGGAACCTCGGTCCCCGGAAACTCCTAAGACCATAGGCACAAACAGCCCCACTCCCTCCACCAGCAAGAAGGGCGATGCCTCGGCCTGGTCGGCCCCTAAATTGGAAGACCTCAGGAGGGCTTACGACCCAGGGTATGAAAAATTCCAAAAAATAAAACAGCTAAAGCATATGCTGGAGAAGCGCCCATTTCGTCCCTCAGAGGACCAAAAAAAACAGCTGGCACATCGTCCACCCTGCCCATCGGCCTCTGCCCCATCCTCTCCCGATAAAAAGAAAATCGAAAAGAAAGTCAAGTCAGCTCAGCCCTCGCCCAGAAAAACCACCCCTCTTAGTAGGGAACCCAGCCCTTTCCGTATCCCCTCCCAACCATCTCCCAGTCCTTCCCCCAAGAAAAAATTACCTCCGCCGGCGAAGAGGCATAGGAGTCCCACCTTAGAAGACAGAGAGGCGAGGAAAAAATCAACCAAAGCGCCTCATTTATTGGGCAAGGATGTGTGCAAAATTTCCCATGCCCAAGAAGAAAGAGCCAAGAACTTTGGCAATAGAATAAGTAAGTTAAAAATTCTCCTTGCAATGAAGAAATGCAAGGAGAAAGACATTGAAATTCCCACCAACTTCCCAGAGGCGCAACGCCTGCTTACAGTGGTTCGATCTGGGACTGGGACAGCCAAAGTGTGGGACATGCTGTTGGAAGCAGAAAAAAATATAAAAATGTCTCCACCGATCGTCTGCAAGGAAGGGGAAGTCTTGGAGAAAGCCAAAGAATTCTGTGTAGGACGGGTCCCAATTTTGGTTCACCCCTCCCTGTACAGAGCTTTAAAACTAACATTCCCCTGGGATGTTGGTGGCCTCTCCCGTGACGGCTCTATTGACAAAGAGATGGGCAAAGGATCTATGGGAGAGGCTGTCGGCATCCTTTCCCCGTCCATGTTCTGTCCAGGACCCCAACTCTAATTATGCTTCACAATGGCTTTATGGTTAGCAAGTATGAATGCCCGGGGGCTGAGGTCTGAGTCTCGGAGGGTGAGACTCACTCATGATCTCCAGCGCCTCGGGGTTGATGTTTGTTGTCTACAGGAAACCCGGTTTTTAGCTGGCGACTATGAGGGCATTCTGTCTAGGGATTACGATCTCTATTCAGCATGTTTTGATGGTCGTTCTAGAGGAGTTTCTTGGCTAGTGAGCAAGTCATTGGGTGCGGCGTGTACGCTTGTCTTCGCGGATCCAGCGGGCAGGATTTGTGTGCTGGATATTACCATAAAGGAGAAGTCTTTTCGGCTCATTGGGGTTTATGCGCCCAATGTCCATAGGGAGCGTCCTGCTTTGTTTCGGCAGCTCGAGTCGTTCTTTGGAACATCGAGGCGGGTAATTTTAGCGGGGGATTGGAATGCCGTCCTTGACCCTGAGAAAGATCGGATAGGAGAAAGATCGGGTACTAACAACCCGGATGTGAAACCATTTCGGGAATTTCTCGACAGGAATGATCTTGTCGATAAATACCGAAATGAACACCCCCGGGAGGTAGTGTGGACTTGGACTAATAGGGGCAGCTCGGATTCGAAGGTACGCGCAAGCTACCTCGACCGAGTCCTAGTTAGGAGAGTCGACGTAGGGCTCTTAGGTTGTCCAAGTTTCCATTCCATAGTTTACACGGATCATAGGCTCGTCCGGGTTCGTGTAAACTTAGATAAGCCTAAGGTTAAGTTGGCTGGCTACTGGAAATTGAACGCGTCATTATTTGATAGCCAAGATTTCCAGCACCAGCTTTTACTAACACTAAAGCGGGAACTGACGGGGGCTGTGGTTGGGAATAAGTGGTGGGACACACTTAAATCCAAAATTAGGTCGTTTGCTGCCGACTATAGCCGTCGGCTCACCTTAGCTAATTTAGCGGCGCAAACGACGTTAGAGAAAAAAGTTGATCGGGCAGTTAAATCCCGTAATAGTGGGGACGTAGCCTTAGCTAGGGCCGAGCTGGCCTCCTTGCTTATCAAGAAGGATCAAGCTCTGGTAGTTAGGGCTAGGTTAAAAAGAATGTCTTCTGAGGCAACGAATATGGCCGCAGAATTGCGTGCAGAGGAAGCTAGGCAAGCAGCCAATCGGCATATCAAGGACATCACATTGCCGGATGGTCGTACCGTGACTACAGACGTGGGTATATGTGGAGCTTTTCGGGATTACTTCCAGGATCTTTTCACCAGGGAGCCCGGTCTGAGCTCTGCTCAGTTCGACACCTATTTGGCTGACTTTCCCCGCCTCTCGGCGGCTGAAGCGGCTAGGTGCGAGGGGCCCATAACAGAGTCGGAAATCTGGGATGCGCTGAAATTGGTTGGCCGGGACAAAACTCCAGGATTGGATGGTCTTCCCTACGAACTGTACTTGAGGCAGTCGTCCGTTCTTGTTCCTCTGCTGGCTCTTGTTTATAACAACTGGATGAAGCAGGGGTCTATACCTCGACGCTTCACCAGGGGTGTAATCAAGTTACTTCGCAAGAGCAAGAGCGGTGGGGGTGGCATAGATAATTATCGGCCTTTAACGATGTTAAATACTGACTTAAAGATTTTTGCCAGGATCTTGGCCGGCCGTTTGCAGGCTGTCCTCTCTAGTCTGATTGGCCCCGAGCAGACTTGTGCTGTGAAGGGCAGGACTATTCAGGACAACCTTCATTTGGTACGCCTGATCATCGAGAAAACCGACACCGAAGCCGCGCTGATCAATTTGGATCAGTCCAAGGCATTCGATAGGGTTGACCATCGCTTCTTGGAATCTGTCCTTTCCGCCGCCGGTTTCGGGCCGTACTTTCGCTCCTGGATCCGACTGCTGTATGAGTCCCCCGGTGCGCTGGTGGAAGTGAATGGGGTAAGATCGAAGCCCTTCACATTATCTCGCTCCATTCGTCAAGGTTGTCCACTTTCGCCCTTGCTGTACGTTCTTGCGTTGGAACCTTTCCTTCGCAAGTTAAAGGCGAATCCGGTCCTTCGCGGAATTTCCCTACCTGGTGCTACCACCTCGGCCAGGTACTCCGCCTATGCTGACGACGTTTCGGTTTTTGTGTCGAGCAAAGCCGAGATTGACGAAGTCAGCAAAGAAATCAGATGCTATGAGACGGTGACAGGGGCCAAGATCAATCGCGATAAGTCTGTTGGCTTGCGATTGGGTGCGTGGAAGGGAGTTTCTCTTCCCGGACCTTTCCTCTGGACGGACGGGCCGATCAAGATTCTCGGCGTCTTTTTCGGTCCTGATCTCCAGTTGGAAATGAATTGGTCGGAGGTTCGAGAGAAGGCCGAGGGCGCAGTTCGTCTGTGGACTCGGAGGAATCTTTCCTTAAAGGGGAGGGCGGAAGTATGTGCCTCGCACATCTACCCGATTCTCCTTTACCGACTTTCCGTACTTCCTCTCCCGTGTGCCATTCGTTTGGGACTAATACAGCTCTTGTTCTCCTTCCTTTGGGGAGAAGGCAAGTCTCCCAAGGTGCGTCGCGAGATCTGTCACCTTCATCCTTCTGAGGGCGGTCTGGGCATGCCTAGCGTTGAGATCCGTCAACACACGCTTCGCATTAGATTCCTGGATCGAATGTGTATGCTGGCGGATGAGAACAGCGGCCTCGTTCAAGAGGACGTCCATAAAAACTTTCCATCCTTGAGAAGTGTGCATTTGTCGGAGGAGGAGGCCGGCCGTACTCCTCGTGGCGAATGCTCCTTCTATAAAGAATGTCGTTTGGCTCTCCAGTTTCTCTTACGGGCTACGGATGGCCTCTCCAACGCCCAAGCGTTGTCTCTTAGGGCATTATATCGGGTGTTAGTTAGGGGGGCCGTTCAAGATGAACTAATTGGCGAGCTCGGGCTTACGAAGCAGGAGGCTCGCTCCATATGGCCTTGGGCGCCTGGGTTGAAATGTCTCACTAACGATGAGGCATCACTCACCTGGCTGATGATCCGGAAGGCCCTCTGGGTAGGCAAGAGGCTTCATGCAGCGGGCCTAACACCAAAATCAACCTGCGTGCGTTGTGGGCTGTCGACGGAAACCGTCGAACATGCCTTCTTCCACTGCAGTGTTGTTGCTCCGTTGTGTAAGTTTCTTGAAGATCTCATGGTTCGTATCCTGCGTGGAAAGTTCTTTGTCCTTGAGGCTAGTTCTGTTTGTAGCAATGTCGTGCCTCCGTTATCTAGGGCTGAGCACTATGTGCTCTTTTGCTTACTAGGTGTTATGCGAATCGTGATTTGGACGACGCGACAGAAGGAATTCTATGGTGATGAGAAGTTTACCTCTTCCCAACTGATCTTGTTCTTTAAGCATCAGCTTAAAGTCAAGATCAGGACGGAAAGGAAACGACTCACTCCATCTGAATTTGGCAAAAGGTGGGTGAGTCTTGCGCGTTTCTGTCGAGTGAAAGGTGCTGACCTGGAGTGGTTGTTTGATGCTGGTTAGGCATCAGGATATTGGGTGTGCTGGGCAGAACATGTGCACCCCTTCCGTGTTAGGTTAGAATAGGTAAATTTTGATTTTCTGTTTCTAATTTAATGTTAACTTAGCTAGGTTATGATTGCTCATTGGCCCCTTTTTCTTTTTGTCCCCAGTTTTCCTTTAGTTTTAATCCCCCATCCCTTCCCACTTTAGGTGTTCAACAATGTTAGTTCTCCGGTGGATGCGTGGCGACTTTCGTTATTTTTCAAGAGTGCTTTTCGTTTTTTGTTATGGTGTTTAAATGTGTGAGTGATTGTGTGAGTAACTGCTGATTGGATAAATGTAGTCATTATATTCTTTAAGCCACGCATTATTTTTCGTCCGGAGAAGTGATTATGCTGTCACAATATTAGAGTAGTGGGGGGCTTTTATTACTAATACGATTTTATTTAGTTTTTTGTATATATTATTTATTCATTGTATAAAACCATTGGGGATATTTTAATGTTGTTATTTTCTGCCCATGCCCTCCACTGAACATTGTAAATATGGGAGTTAAGTAGGACAACATAGAGCAGCAGAGGTATTATGGTGATCGTGGTAAGAATGGTAAGTAAAAATGTGGTATTATGGTGTCCGGGTTATTGTAAGTGTGTCAGGGTCGACGAGAGTGAATAGCTAAGTTAAACTAGGACAGATGATGACCAGCCTTCCCCATCCCCAATTTCGGCCTTGTGCCACATTTTTTGTATTCGTACGAAAATAAATACGAGTTCATAGCAGTTCTTTTTTGACTTGCGTGTTCATTTCCGACTTACCTGACCTTGGTTTGGCGAGTGTCTGACTTTTGTTGGAATCAAAAAAAAAACACAAACTTTAATCACTTATTTGAAATTACTTCATTTTAAAAAGAAAGGACCTTTTTGTATAGATAAGTTTATTTTTATTTTCTTTATTTTCTTTTTCGTTTATTTATTTTGATCTTTTCTTTTTATTCTTCTAGCTTTTTTGTTGTTTATTTTCGTATTTTTGGCGGCCATATTTGTTTTTATTTAGGTCGGCCGTTTTTAATTTATTTTTTGTTTCTTTTTCGTTTTTTTCAGTATCTGTTTGGCCTTAAGGGCCATATTTATATTTTTTTAATAGTAACTGTCCATTTTGACCAAGAATCTGAAAAATTAGCTGATTTTTATTTTTCTTCCACAGTAACTTTTCTTTTTTTCAGCCCCTCCCCAGTTTTTCTTTTGCGGAAGTCGCCGTTAGGAGACTTTTCGCTTTCTTTTTGTTTCTTTGTTTTTGTATTTTTTTTTGCATTTAATTTAATTGTACATTTGTAAAGTTTAATCGTTGTCTTTTTTTGTTAATTCTTTTTGTAAAGTGTAGTTTAACCGCTTAAATTTAATTTTAGCCCCTCCCCCTATTTTCCTTGTCGGGAGTAGCCGTTTAGGCTACCCTTGGTTTTTCTGTTTGTTTTATTTTTTTCCCTTGTGTAATTGTAATTTGTTTAGTTTATTGTATAAATTTGTTTAACTGATAGTTTATTAAACCTCTCACGAGGCTGTTTCTTGCCTTTTAAGGCAATTTTTTCTTGAAGTTTATTTGTGGCCGTTAAAGGCTAGTTTTTAATTTACCAGTTTTTGTAATTTTTGCTTGCCGTCATTGGCTGATTTGTTATTATTTTCTTAAATCCTTCGGGGCTTATTCTTGTGGTAAAACCGTTATCTTGTCCTTAAAAGTTTACTTTGTGAATTTTTTTTTCCATTTTGCTCCCGCTTTCTCCCACCCCTCCCATACTTTTAAATAGTTTGGAAAAAAAACAAAAAAAAACAACTGAGCTGAGTTTAAAATTTCAAAATGGCCGACAGTAGTCGGTCTATAAAGAAAAAACTCTCATTCGACCCCCCTTGGAAGAAACCTCCAGATAAAAATGATGAGACGTTTCCTCCCCTTCCTACAAAAGAGAAGGATGAAAAACTTATACCGACCAAATCAAAGATGGCCGATAATGGTCAATCAAATGAAGATGAAAATGATAAAGAAAAAAAGTTAAACAAGACAACGAAAGATGATGAGGCCGGGAATCGCCCTGTGGCTGGAAGTCCCCTCCGAAATGCACGATCAATCTGGCAGAGTTCTTGGAGAGAGCTAAGAGCTACGCACACCTTGTCGTAGAAGGTGGGCTCTTGGAGGATCCCCAAGAATTAAAGAAGATTGGAAAAAGAATAGTGTCAGTCTTCGTGGTGGACAAGCGTACGCGCAAAATTTGTCGCAGCACGAAAGACGCAGTGATCCAAACACTGAGGTCAAAGGAGGTAAAGCCCTTAAGGATAGTGAAAGGTGCGGGCTTCTTCATGTGGGACGTGCTGCTACCCACACCAGAGGATTGCCTGAAAATAGCCAGAGAAGACCTAATAACGGATGATTACATCTTCCGCACAGAGTACGAAGGCAAAAGAAGGACCAGGGTAGCAGTATATGAGGTTCCTCCTCAGGTCATCGGGGAGCATCTTGCTGCGTACTTTTCGCAGTTCGGCGAAATTTTAGATGCCTCCTGCGAGGACCTGACCGGGGGATGGTCTTTTGATTTAATGATCGACCGCCACGCCTTCCAGACCATCCCCAACTGTCTTGACGTAGGGGGCCTGAGCTTGCCGGTAATCGTGGCCGGCCGCAAGCCAAAATGCTGGAGGTGTGGGGAGACTGGTCACCTCTCCTCCTCCTGCCCAGAGAAGAAGGCCTCTGGAAGCCAGGCTCCAAAAGACCAAAATCCCCCCTCTGGCCGCTTCTGTTACATCTGTCTCGCCTGTAGTGGGCATGCCAACATCCAGGACCGGTGAGCTAGTTCCCCCGGTTGGGAATAAAAAAGTTCCCTCACCCCCGGAAAACCTTCGCCAACTGCTAGTGCAGCCATGGAGAAGGAAAAGGGGGAGTGGCTGGTTGTTGGTAGGGCCAGGGGGAAGCGCCAAGCTGCGGAACCTCGGTCCCCGGAAACTCCTAAGACCATAGGCACAAACAGCCCCACTCCCTCCACCAGCAAGAAGGGCGATGCCTCGGCCTGGTCGGCCCCTAAATTGGAAGACCTCAGGAGGGCTTACGACCCAGGGTATGAAAAATTCCAAAAAATAAAACAGCTAAAGCATATGCTGGAGAAGCGCCCATTTCGTCCCTCAGAGGACCAAAAAAAACAGCTGGCACATCGTCCACCCTGCCCATCGGCCTCTGCCCCATCCTCTCCCGATAAAAAGAAAATCGAAAAGAAAGTCAAGTCAGCTCAGCCCTCGCCCAGAAAAACCACCCCTCTTAGTAGGGAACCCAGCCCTTTCCGTATCCCCTCCCAACCATCTCCCAGTCCTTCCCCCAAGAAAAATTACCTCCGCCGGCGAAGAGGCATAGGAGTCCCACCTTAGAAGACAGAGAGGCGAGGAAAAAATCAACCAAAGCGCCTCATTTATTGGGCAAGGATGTGTGCAAAATTTCCCATGCCCAAGAAGAAAGAGCCAAGAACTTTGGCAATAGAATAAGTAAGTTAAAAATTCTCCTTGCAATGAAGAAATGCAAGGAGAAAGACATTGAAATTCCCACCAACTTCCCAGAGGCGCAACGCCTGCTTACAGTGGTTCGATCTGGGACTGGGACAGCCAAAGTGTGGGACATGCTGTTGGAAGCAGAAAAAAATATAAAAATGTCTCCACCGATCGTCTGCAAGGAAGGGGAAGTCTTGGAGAAAGCCAAAGAATTCTGTGTAGGACGGGTCCCAATTTTGGTTCACCCCTCCCTGTACAGAGCTTTAAAACTAACATTCCCCTGGGATGTTGGTGGCCTCTCCCGTGACGGCTCTATTGACAAAGAGATGGGCAAAGGATCTATGGGAGAGGCTGTCGGCATCCTTTCCCCGTCCATGTTCTGTCCAGGACCCCAACTCTAATTATGCTTCACAATGGCTTTATGGTTAGCAAGTATGAATGCCCGGGGGCTGAGGTCTGAGTCTCGGAGGGTGAGACTCACTCATGATCTCCAGCGCCTCGGGGTTGATGTTTGTTGTCTACAGGAAACCCGGTTTTTAGCTGGCGACTATGAGGGCATTCTGTCTAGGGATTACGATCTCTATTCAGCATGTTTTGATGGTCGTTCTAGAGGAGTTTCTTGGCTAGTGAGCAAGTCATTGGGTGCGGCGTGTACGCTTGTCTTCGCGGATCCAGCGGGCAGGATTTGTGTGCTGGATATTACCATAAAGGAGAAGTCTTTTCGGCTCATTGGGGTTTATGCGCCCAATGTCCATAGGGAGCGTCCTGCTTTGTTTCGGCAGCTCGAGTCGTTCTTTGGAACATCGAGGCGGGTAATTTTAGCGGGGATTGGAATGCCGTCCTTGACCCTGAGAAAGATCGGATAGGAGAAAGATCGGGTACTAACAACCCGGATGTGAAACCATTTCGGGAATTTCTCGACAGGAATGATCTTGTCGATAAATACCGAAATGAACACCCCCGGGAGGTAGTGTGGACTTGGACTAATAGGGGCAGCTCGGATTCGAAGGTACGCGCAAGCTACCTCGACCGAGTCCTAGTTAGGAGAGTCGACGTAGGGCTCTTAGGTTGTCCAAGTTTCCATTCCATAGTTTACACGGATCATAGGCTCGTCCGGGTTCGTGTAAACTTAGATAAGCCTAAGGTTAAGTTGGCTGGCTACTGGAAATTGAACGCGTCATTATTTGATAGCCAAGATTTCCAGCACCAGCTTTTACTAACACTAAAGCGGGAACTGACGGGGGCTGTGGTTGGGAATAAGTGGTGGGACACACTTAAATCCAAAATTAGGTCGTTTGCTGCCGACTATAGCCGTCGGCTCACCTTAGCTAATTTAGCGGCGCAAACGACGTTAGAGAAAAAAGTTGATCGGGCAGTTAAATCCCGTAATAGTGGGGACGTAGCCTTAGCTAGGGCCGAGCTGGCCTCCTTGCTTATCAAGAAGGATCAAGCTCTGGTAGTTAGGGCTAGGTTAAAAAGAATGTCTTCTGAGGCAACGAATATGGCCGCAGAATTGCGTGCAGAGGAAGCTAGGCAAGCAGCCAATCGGCATATCAAGGACATCACATTGCCGGATGGTCGTACCGTGACTACAGACGTGGGTATATGTGGAGCTTTTCGGGATTACTTCCAGGATCTTTTCACCAGGGAGCCCGGTCTGAGCTCTGCTCAGTTCGACACCTATTTGGCTGACTTTCCCCGCCTCTCGGCGGCTGAAGCGGCTAGGTGCGAGGGGCCCATAACAGAGTCGGAAATCTGGGATGCGCTGAAATTGGTTGGCCGGGACAAAACTCCAGGATTGGATGGTCTTCCCTACGAACTGTACTTGAGGCAGTCGTCCGTTCTTGTTCCTCTGCTGGCTCTTGTTTATAACAACTGGATGAAGCAGGGGTCTATACCTCGACGCTTCACCAGGGGTGTAATCAAGTTACTTCGCAAGAGCAAGAGCGGTGGGGGTGGCATAGATAATTATCGGCCTTTAACGATGTTAAATACTGACTTAAAGATTTTTGCCAGGATCTTGGCCGGCCGTTTGCAGGCTGTCCTCTCTAGTCTGATTGGCCCCGAGCAGACTTGTGCTGTGAAGGGCAGGACTATTCAGGACAACCTTCATTTGGTACGCCTGATCATCGAGAAAACCGACACCGAAGCCGCGCTGATCAATTTGGATCAGTCCAAGGCATTCGATAGGGTTGACCATCGCTTCTTGGAATCTGTCCTTTCCGCCGCCGGTTTCGGGCCGTACTTTCGCTCCTGGATCCGACTGCTGTATGAGTCCCCCGGTGCGCTGGTGGAAGTGAATGGGGTAAGATCGAAGCCCTTCACATTATCTCGCTCCATTCGTCAAGGTTGTCCACTTTCGCCCTTGCTGTACGTTCTTGCGTTGGAACCTTTCCTTCGCAAGTTACAGGCGAATCCGGTCCTTCGCGGAATTTCCGTGCCTGGTGCTACCACCTCGGCCAGGTACTCCGCCTATGCTGACGACGTTTCGGTTTTTGTGTCGAGCAAAGCCGAGATTGACGAAGTCAGCAAAGAAATCAGATGCTATGAGACGGTGACAGGGGCCAAGATCAATCGCGATAAGTCTGTTGGCTTGCGATTGGGTGCGTGGAAGGGAGTTTCTCTTCCCGGACCTTTCCTCTGGACGGACGGGCCGATCAAGATTCTCGGCGTCTTTTTCGGTCCTGATCTCCAGTTGGAAATGAATTGGTCGGAGGTTCGAGAGAAGGCCGAGGGCGCAGTTCGTCTGTGGACTCGGAGGAATCTTTCCTTAAAGGGGAGGGCGGAAGTATGTGCCTCGCACATCTACCCGATTCTCCTTTACCGACTTTCCGTACTTCCTCTTCCGTGTGCCATTCGTTTGGGACTAATACAGCTCTTGTTCTCCTTCCTTTGGGGAGAAGGCAAGTCTCCCAAGGTGCGTCGCGAGATCTGTCACCTTCATCCTTCTGAGGGCGGTCTGGGCATGCCTAGCGTTGAGATCCGTCAACACACGCTTCGCATTAGATTCCTGGATCGAATGTGTATGCTAGCGGATGAGAACAGCGGCCTCGTTCAAGAGGACGTCCATAAAAACTTTCCATCCTTGAGAAGTGTGCATTTGTCGGAGGAGGAGGCCGGCCGTACTCCTCGTGGCGAATGCTCCTTCTATAAAGAATGTCGTTTGGCTCTCCAGTTTCTCTTACGGGCTACGGATGGCCTCTCCAACGCCCAAGCGTTGTCTCTTAGGGCATTATATCGGGTGTTAGTTAGGGGGGCCGTTCAAGATGAACTAATTGGCGAGCTCGGGCTTACGAAGCAGGAGGCTCGCTCCATATGGCCTTGGGCGCCTGGGTTGAAATGTCTCACTAACGATGAGGCATCACTCACCTGGCTGATGATCCGGAAGGCCCTCTGGGTAGGCAAGAGGCTTCATGCAGCGGGCCTAACACCAAAATCAACCTGCGTGCGTTGTGGGCTGTCGACGGAAACCGTCGAACATGCCTTCTTCCACTGCAGTGTTGTTGCTCCGTTGTGTAAGTTTCTTGAAGATCTCATGGTTCGTATCCTTCGTGGAAAGTTCTTTGTCCTTGAGGCTAGTTCTGTTTGTAGCAATGTCGTGCCTCCGTTATCTAGGGCTGAGCACTATGTGCTCTTTTGCTTACTAGGTGTTATGCGAATCGTGATTTGGACGACGCGACAGAAGGAATTCTATGGTGATGAGAAGTTTACCTCTTCCCAACTGATCTTGTTCTTTAAGCATCAGCTTAAAGTCAAGATCAGGACGGAAAGGAAACGACTCACTCCATCTGAATTTGGCAAAAGGTGGGTGAGTCTTGCGCGATTCTGTCGAGTGAAAGGTGCTGACCTGGAGTGGTTGTTTGATGCTGGTTAGGCATCAGGATTTTGGGTGTGCTGGGCAGAACATGTGCACCCCTTCCGTGTTAGGTTAGAATAGGTAAATTTTGATTTTCTGTTTCTAATTTAATGTTAACTTAGCTAGGTTATGATTGCTCATTGGCCCCTTTTTCTTTTTGTCCCCAGTTTTCCTTTAGTTTTAATCCCCCATCCCTTCCCACTTTAGGTGTTCAACAATGTTAGTTCTCCGGTGGATGCGTGGCGACTTTCGTTATTTTTCAAGAGTGCTTTTCGTTTTTTGTTATGGTGTTTAAATGTGTGAGTGATTGTGTGAGTAACTGCTGATTGGATAAATGTAGTCATTATATTCTTTAAGCCACGCATTATTTTTCGTCCGGAGAAGTGATTATGCTGTCACAATATTAGAGTAGTGGGGGGCTTTTATTACTAATACGATTTTATTTAGTTTTTTGTATATATTATTTATTCATTGTATAAAACCATTGGGGATATTTTAATGTTGTTATTTTCTGCCCATGCCCTCCACTGAACATTGTAAATATGGGAGTTAAGTAGGACAACATAGAGCAGCAGAGGTATTATGGTGATCGTGGTAAGAATGGTAAGTAAAAATGTGGTATTATGGTGTCCGGGTTATTGTAAGTGTGTCAGGGTCGACGAGAGTGAATAGCTAAGTTAAACTAGGACAGATGATGACCAGCCTTCCCCATCCCCAATTTCGGCCTTGTGCCACATTTTTTGTATTCGTACGAAAATAAATACGAGTTCATAGCAGTTCTTTTTTGACTTGCGTGTTCATTTCCGACTTACCTGACCTTGGTTTGGCGAGTGTCTGACTTTTGTTGGAATCAAAAAAAAAACACAAACTTTAATCACTTATTTGAAATTACTTCATTTTAAAAAGAAAGGACCTTTTTGTATAGATAAGTTTATTTTTATTTTCTTTATTTTCTTTTTCGTTTATTTATTTTGATCTTTTCTTTTTATTCTTCTAGCTTTTTTGTTGTTTATTTTCGTATTTTTGGCGGCCATATTTGTTTTTATTTAGGTCGGCCGTTTTGAATTTATTTTTTGTTTCTTTTTCGTTTTTTTCAGTATCTGTTTGGCCTTAAGGGCCATATTTATATTTTTTTAATAGTAACTGTCCATTTTGACCAAGAATCTGAAAAATTAGCTGATTTTTATTTTTCTTCCACAGTAACTTTTCTTTTTTTCAGCCCCTCCCCAGTTTTTCTTTTGCGGAAGTCGCCGTTAGGAGACTTTTCGCTTTCTTTTTGTTTGTTTGTTTTTGTATTTTTTTTTGCATTTAATTTAATTGTACATTTGTAAAGTTTAATCGTTGTCTTTTTTTGTTAATTCTTTTTGTAAAGTGTAGTTTAACCGCTTAAATTTAATTTTAGCCCCTCCCCCTATTTTCCTTGTCGGGAGTAGCCGTTTAGGCTACCCTTGGTTTTTCTGTTTGTTTTATTTTTTTCCCTTGTGTAATTGTAATTTGTTTAGTTTATTGTATAAATTTGTTTAACTGATAGTTTATTAAACCTCTCACGAGGCTGTTTCTTGCCTTTTAAGGCAATTTTTTCTTGAAGTTTATTTGTGGCCGTTAAAGGCTAGTTTTTAATTTACCAGTTTTTGTAATTTTTGCTTGCCGTCATTGGCTGATTTGTTATTATTTTCTTAAATCCTTCGGGGCTTATTCTTGTGGTAAAACCGTTATCTTGTCCTTAAAAGTTTACTTTGTGAATTTTTTTTCCATTTTGCTCCCGCTTTCTCCCACCCCTCCCATACTTTTAAATAGTTTGGAAAAAAAACAAAAAAAAACAACTGAGCTGAGTTTAAAATTTCAAAATGGCCGACAGTAGTCGGTCTATAAAGAAAAACTCTCATTCGACCCCCCTTGGAAGAAACCTCCAGATAAAAATGATGAGACGTTTCCTCCCCTTCCTACAAAAGAGAAGGATGAAAAACTTATACCGACCAAATCAAAGATGGCCGATAATGGTCAATCAAATGAAGATGAAAATGATAAAGAAAAAAAGTTAAACAAGACAACGAAAGATGATGAGGCCGGGGAATCGCCCTGTGGCTGGAAGTCCCCTCCGAAATGCACGATCAATCTGGCAGAGTTCTTGGAGAGAGCTAAGAGCTACGCACACCTTGTCGTAGAAGGTGGGCTCTTGGAGGATCCCCAAGAATTAAAGAAGATTGGAAAAAGAATAGTGTCAGTCTTCGTGGTGGACAAGCGTACGCGCAAAATTTGTCGCAGCACGAAAGACGCAGTGATCCAAACACTGAGGTCAAAGGAGGTAAAGCCCTTAAGGATAGTGAAAGGTGCGGGCTTCTTCATGTGGGACGTGCTGCTACCCACACCAGAGGATTGCCTGAAAATAGCCAGAGAAGACCTAATAACGGATGATTACATCTTCCGCACAGAGTACGAAGGCAAAAGAAGGACCAGGGTAGCAGTATATGAGGTTCCTCCTCAGGTCATCGGGGAGCATCTTGCTGCGTACTTTTCGCAGTTCGGCGAAATTTTAGATGCCTCCTGCGAGGACCTGACCGGGGGATGGTCTTTTGATTTAATGATCGACCGCCACGCCTTCCAGACCATCCCCAACTGTCTTGACGTAGGGGGCCTGAGCTTGCCGGTAATCGTGGCCGGCCGCAAGCCAAAATGCTGGAGGTGTGGGGAGACTGGTCACCTCTCCTCCTCCTGCCCAGAGAAGAAGGCCTCTGGAAGCCAGGCTCCAAAAGACCAAAATCCCCCTCTGGCCGCTTCTGTTACATCTGTCTCGCCTGTAGTGGGCATGCCAACATCCAGGACCGGTGAGCTAGTTCCCCCGGTTGGGAATAAAAAGTTCCCTCACCCCCGGAAAACCTTCGCCAACTGCTAGTGCAGCCATGGAGAAGGAAAAGGGGGAGTGGCTGGTTGTTGGTAGGGCCAGGGGGAAGCGCCAAGCTGCGGAACCTCGGTCCCCGGAAACTCCTAAGACCATAGGCACAAACAGCCCCACTCCCTCCACCAGCAAGAAGGGCGATGCCTCGGCCTGGTCGGCCCCTAAATTGGAAGACCTCAGGAGGGCTTACGACCCAGGGTATGAAAAATTCCAAAAAATAAAACAGCTAAAGCATATGCTGGAGAAGCGCCCATTTCGTCCCTCAGAGGACCAAAAAAAACAGCTGGCACATCGTCCACCCTGCCCATCGGCCTCTGCCCCATCCTCTCCCGATAAAAAGAAAATCGAAAAGAAAGTCAAGTCAGCTCAGCCCTCGCCCAGAAAAACCACCCCTCTTAGTAGGGAACCCAGCCCTTTCCGTATCCCCTCCCAACCATCTCCCAGTCCTTCCCCCAAGAAAAAATTACCTCCGCCGGCGAAGAGGCATAGGAGTCCCACCTTAGAAGACAGAGAGGCGAGGAAAAAATCAACCAAAGCGCCTCATTTATTGGGCAAGGATGTGTGCAAAATTTCCCATGCCCAAGAAGAAAGAGCCAAGAACTTTGGCAATAGAATAAGTAAGTTAAAAATTCTCCTTGCAATGAAGAAATGCAAGGAGAAAGACATTGAAATTCCCACCAACTTCCCAGAGGCGCAACGCCTGCTTACAGTGGTTCGATCTGGGACTGGGACAGCCAAAGTGTGGGACATGCTGTTGGAAGCAGAAAAAAATATAAAAATGTCTCCACCGATCGTCTGCAAGGAAGGGGAAGTCTTGGAGAAAGCCAAAGAATTCTGTGTAGGACGGGTCCCAATTTTGGTTCACCCCTCCCTGTACAGAGCTTTAAAACTAACATTCCCCTGGGATGTTGGTGGCCTCTCCCGTGACGGCTCTATTGACAAAGAGATGGGCAAAGGATCTATGGGAGAGGCTGTCGGCATCCTTTCCCCGTCCATGTTCTGTCCAGGACCCCAACTCTAATTATGCTTCACAATGGCTTTATGGTTAGCAAGTATGAATGCCCGGGGGCTGAGGTCTGAGTCTCGGAGGGTGAGACTCACTCATGATCTCCAGCGCCTCGGGGTTGATGTTTGTTGTCTACAGGAAACCCGGTTTTTAGCTGGCGACTATGAGGGCATTCTGTCTAGGGATTACGATCTCTATTCAGCATGTTTTGATGGTCGTTCTAGAGGAGTTTCTTGGCTAGTGAGCAAGTCATTGGGTGCGGCGTGTACGCTTGTCTTCGCGGATCCAGCGGGCAGGATTTGTGTGCTGGATATTACCATAAAGGAGAAGTCTTTTCGGCTCATTGGGGTTTATGCGCCCAATGTCCATAGGGAGCGTCCTGCTTTGTTTCGGCAGCTCGAGTCGTTCTTTGGAACATCGAGGCGGGTAATTTTAGCGGGGGATTGGAATGCCGTCCTTGACCCTGAGAAAGATCGGATAGGAGAAAGATCGGGTACTAACAACCCGGATGTGAAACCATTTCGGGAATTTCTCGACAGGAATGATCTTGTCGATAAATACCGAAATGAACACCCCCGGGAGGTAGTGTGGACTTGGACTAATAGGGGCAGCTCGGATTCGAAGGTACGCGCAAGCTACCTCGACCGAGTCCTAGTTAGGAGAGTCGACGTAGGGCTCTTAGGTTGTCCAAGTTTCCATTCCATAGTTTACACGGATCATAGGCTCGTCCGGGTTCGTGTAAACTTAGATAAGCCTAAGGTTAAGTTGGCTGGCTACTGGAAATTGAACGCGTCATTATTTGATAGCCAAGATTTCCAGCACCAGCTTTTACTAACACTAAAGCGGGAACTGACGGGGGCTGTGGTTGGGAATAAGTGGTGGGACACACTTAAATCCAAAATTAGGTCGTTTGCTGCCGACTATAGCCGTCGGCTCACCTTAGCTAATTTAGCGGCGCAAACGACGTTAGAGAAAAAAGTTGATCGGGCAGTTAAATCCCGTAATAGTGGGGACGTAGCCTTAGCTAGGGCCGAGCTGGCCTCCTTGCTTATCAAGAAGGATCAAGCTCTGGTAGTTAGGGCTAGGTTAAAAAGAATGTCTTCTGAGGCAACGAATATGGCCGCAGAATTGCGTGCAGAGGAAGCTAGGCAAGCAGCCAATCGGCATATCAAGGACATCACATTGCCGGATGGTCGTACCGTGACTACAGACGTGGGTATATGTGGAGCTTTTCGGGATTACTTCCAGGATCTTTTCACCAGGGAGCCCGGTCTGAGCTCTGCTCAGTTCGACACCTATTTGGCTGACTTTCCCCGCCTCTCGGCGGCTGAAGCGGCTAGGTGCGAGGGGCCCATAACAGAGTCGGAAATCTGGGATGCGCTGAAATTGGTTGGCCGGGACAAAACTCCAGGATTGGATGGTCTTCCCTACGAACTGTACTTGAGGCAGTCGTCCGTTCTTGTTCCTCTGCTGGCTCTTGTTTATAACAACTGGATGAAGCAGGGGTCTATACCTCGACGCTTCACCAGGGGTGTAATCAAGTTACTTCGCAAGAGCAAGAGCGGTGGGGGTGGCATAGATAATTATCGGCCTTTAACGATGTTAAATACTGACTTAAAGATTTTTGCCAGGATCTTGGCCGGCCGTTTGCAGGCTGTCCTCTCTAGTCTGATTGGCCCCGAGCAGACTTGTGCTGTGAAGGGCAGGACTATTCAGGACAACCTTCATTTGGTACGCCTGATCATCGAGAAAACCGACACCGAAGCCGCGCTGATCAATTTGGATCAGTCCAAGGCATTCGATAGGGTTGACCATCGCTTCTTGGAATCTGTCCTTTCCGCCGCCGGTTTCGGGCCGTACTTTCGCTCCTGGATCCGACTGCTGTATGAGTCCCCCGGTGCGCTGGTGGAAGTGAATGGGGTAAGATCGAAGCCCTTCACATTATCTCGCTCCATTCGTCAAGGTTGTCCACTTTCGCCCTTGCTGTACGTTCTTGCGTTGGAACCTTTCCTTCGCAAGTTAAAGGCGAATCCGGTCCTTCGCGGAATTTCCCTACCTGGTGCTACCACCTCGGCCAGGTACTCCGCCTATGCTGACGACGTTTCGGTTTTTGTGTCGAGCAAAGCCGAGATTGACGAAGTCAGCAAAGAAATCAGATGCTATGAGACGGTGACAGGGGCCAAGATCAATCGCGATAAGTCTGTTGGCTTGCGATTGGGTGCGTGGAAGGGAGTTTCTCTTCCCGGACCTTTCCTCTGGACGGACGGGCCGATCAAGATTCTCGGCGTCTTTTTCGGTCCTGATCTCCAGTTGGAAATGAATTGGTCGGAGGTTCGAGAGAAGGCCGAGGGCGCAGTTCGTCTGTGGACTCGGAGGAATCTTTCCTTAAAGGGGAGGGCGGAAGTATGTGCCTCGCACATCTACCCGATTCTCCTTTACCGACTTTCCGTACTTCCTCTCCCGTGTGCCATTCGTTTGGGACTAATACAGCTCTTGTTCTCCTTCCTTTGGGGAGAAGGCAAGTCTCCCAAGGTGCGTCGCGAGATCTGTCACCTTCATCCTTCTGAGGGCGGTCTGGGCATGCCTAGCGTTGAGATCCGTCAACACACGCTTCGCATTAGATTCCTGGATCGAATGTGTATGCTGGCGGATGAGAACAGCGGCCTCGTTCAAGAGGACGTCCATAAAAACTTTCCATCCTTGAGAAGTGTGCATTTGTCGGAGGAGGAGGCCGGCCGTACTCCTCGTGGCGAATGCTCCTTCTATAAAGAATGTCGTTTGGCTCTCCAGTTTCTCTTACGGGCTACGGATGGCCTCTCCAACGCCCAAGCGTTGTCTCTTAGGGCATTATATCGGGTGTTAGTTAGGGGGGCCGTTCAAGATGAACTAATTGGCGAGCTCGGGCTTACGAAGCAGGAGGCTCGCTCCATATGGCCTTGGGCGCCTGGGTTGAAATGTCTCACTAACGATGAGGCATCACTCACCTGGCTGATGATCCGGAAGGCCCTCTGGGTAGGCAAGAGGCTTCATGCAGCGGGCCTAACACCAAAATCAACCTGCGTGCGTTGTGGGCTGTCGACGGAAACCGTCGAACATGCCTTCTTCCACTGCAGTGTTGTTGCTCCGTTGTGTAAGTTTCTTGAAGATCTCATGGTTCGTATCCTGCGTGGAAAGTTCTTTGTCCTTGAGGCTAGTTCTGTTTGTAGCAATGTCGTGCCTCCGTTATCTAGGGCTGAGCACTATGTGCTCTTTTGCTTACTAGGTGTTATGCGAATCGTGATTTGGACGACGCGACAGAAGGAATTCTATGGTGATGAGAAGTTTACCTCTTCCCAACTGATCTTGTTCTTTAAGCATCAGCTTAAAGTCAAGATCAGGACGGAAAGGAAACGACTCACTCCATCTGAATTTGGCAAAAGGTGGGTGAGTCTTGCGCGTTTCTGTCGAGTGAAAGGTGCTGACCTGGAGTGGTTGTTTGATGCTGGTTAGGCATCAGGATATTGGGTGTGCTGGGCAGAACATGTGCACCCCGTCCCTGTTAGGTTAGTGTAGGGAAAGTTTGATTTTTCTGTTTTTTGATTCATTGTTAACTTAGCTAGGTTATGATTGCGCATTGGCCCCCTTTTTCTTTTTTGTCCCCTATTTTTCTTGAGTTTAATCCCCCTTCCCTTCCCACTTTAGGTGTTCAACAATGTTAGTTCTCCGGTGGATGCGTGGCGTCTTTCGTTATTTTTCAAGTGTGCTTTTCGTTTTTGTTATGAGGTTTAAATGTGTGAGTGATTGTGTGAGTGATTGCTGAGCGGATATATGGCACTATTATATTTCTAAAGCCACGCATTATTTTTCGTCCGGGGAAGTGACTTTGCTGTCACATTGTTAGAGTAGTGGGGGGCTTTTATTACTAATACGATTTTATTTAGTTACTTGTATATATCGTTTATTCATTGTATAAAACCATTGGGGATATTTTAATGTTGTTATTTTCTGCCCATGCCCTCCACTGAACATTGTAAATATGGGAGTTAAGTAGGACAACATAGAGCAGCAGAGGTATTATGGTGAACGTTGTAAGAATGGTAAGTAAAAATGTGGTATTATGGTGTCTGGTTTATTGTAAGTGTGTCAGGGTCGACGAAAGTGAATAGCTAAGTTAAACTAGGACAGATGATGACCAGCCTTCCCCATCCCCAATTTCGGCCTTGTGCCACATTTTTTGTATTCGTACGAAAATAAATACGAGTTCATCGCAGTTCTTTTTTGACTTGCGTGTTCATTTCCGACTTACCTGACCTTGGTTTGGCGAGTGTCTGACTTTTGTTGGAATCAAAAAAAAAACACAAACTTTAATCACTTATTTCGAATTACTTCATTTTAAAAGAAAGGACCTTTTTGTATAGATAAGTTTATTTTTATTTTCTTTATTTTCTTTTTCGTTTATTTATCTTTTTCTTTTTTATTCTTCTAGCTTTTTTGTTGTTTATTTTCGTATTTTTGGCGGCCATATTTGTTTTTTATTTAGGTCGGCCGTTTTGAATTTATTTTTTGTTTCTTTTTCGTTTTTTTTCAGTATCTGTTTGGCCTTAAGGGCCATATTTATATTTTTTTAATAGTAACTGTCCATTTTGACCAAGAATCTGAAAAATTAGCTGATTTTTATTTTTCTTCCACAGTAACTTTTCTTTTTTTCAGCCCCTCCCCAGTTTTTCTTTTGCGGAAGTCGCCGTTAGGAGACTTTTCGCTTTCTTTTTGTTGTTATTTGTTTTTTGTTTCTTTGTGCATTTGATTCAATTGTAAATTTGTAAAGTTTATTCCTTGTTCAAATTTATTTTTGTTAATTCTTTTATTTTTTGTAAAAGTTTAGTTAAACCGTTTATTTTAATTTTAGCCCCTCCCTCTATTTTCCTTGTCGGGAGTAGCCGTTTAGGCAACTCTTCGTTTTTCTGTTTGTTTTATTTTCTTTAAATTTCTTTGTGTATTTAGTTTATCGTAATTTTTAAAGTTTATTTTTGTTTTTATTTTTTTTAACCTCTCAAGAGGCTTATTTTTTACCATTTAAGGCTTTTTCTTCTCTTATATTTGTAAGAGTTTAATTTCACCGTTAAAGGCAAGTTTTTACTAAGCCTTTTGTTATTTCTATTCTTTGCCGTTATAGGCTAATTTTGTAATTATTATTGTTCTTGTTATTACTTTGTGAGGAGAGCCCCTCTTTTTTTTTTTTTTTCTTCGCCCCCCCCCCCCCCACCATTTTTCCTACCCCGCTCCATTCTCTTATTATTTACGGAGGAAAAATATTTAGTGACAAGCAAATACGAAAATGGCCGACTCAAGTCGGTCTGTTAAGAAAAAATTAATTTTTGATCCGCCCGGGAAGGGCCCGCCTGACAAAAATAAAGAGGCCTACCCCCCTCTAAATGATACTAATAGTAAGACGAAAAATACGGTGGCCGAGAAGGGCCAAAAGATTGCTTCAGACGAAAAGACTAGAAATGCCAAAGACAACAATAAAGATGCTAAGGCCGGGGAGTTGCCCGATTGCTGGAAGTCCCCACCTAGTTGCATTATAAACATTGCGGAGTTTCTGGAGAGATCTAAAGGTTTCGACCATCTTTTGAAAGATGACGGACTTTTGGAAAACCCCCAGGAACTACAAAAGTTTGAAAAGAGAATGGTGTCGGTCTTCGTGGTGGACAAGCGTTCGCGCAAAATTTGTCGCTCCACGAAAGACACAGTGATCCGATCACTGGTATCCCTAGGGGTTAAGCCCCAAAGAGTAATTAAAGGACCTGGCTTTTTCATGTGGGACGTACTGCTGCCCACACCGGAAGATTGTTTGGAAGTCGTCAGTAGAGAACTAATTATTAATGACCTTATCTTGAGAACAGAATATGAAGGCCGAAGGAGGACCACGGTAGCAGTATACGAGGTGCCTCCTCAGGTTGCCGGCGAACATCTGGCATCGTATTTAAAAAAGTATGGCCAAATACTCGCAGCCGCTTCCGACAACCTGATCGGGGGATGGACTTTTGACATCATGATCGATCGAGAAGCCTTCGAGTCCATCCCCAACTGCTTGGATTACTGCGGCCGGAAAATGCCGGTCATAGTGACTGGCCGAAAACCAACTTGCTGGAAGTGCGGGCAGACTGGTCACCTGTCCTCTTCCTGCCCAGAGAAGAAGGCCTCTGGTGATCCGGCCGCTGGCGACCAGAATACCCCTAAGCCTGACAACCGTAGTTCCGCAACGCCTGTAATGGGCCTAGCAGCGGCACGGTCCGGTGTCTCACAAACACCGGGTGGGTCTCGGCCCCCATCCTCCCAAATTCCGAAGCCTGCCGCAAGTGTGGTTAAGGACAAGGATGAGGGAGTATGGCATGTCGTTGCTAGAGGCAAAGGGAAGATCCGAGCAGCGGTGCCTCAGTCCCCTGAATCTCCTAGGGATGACACCGACAGTCCCACTCCCTCTAGCAGCTTTAAGGGCGACGTCCCGGCGGTCCATCAGGACAGGCCATTGAACGAGATGCAAAAGAAGGCCGAACCCAACTGGGACAAAATTGTTCAGCTTAGGAAACTTAAGAAAGAGCTGGAAAATAAGAAACCATCAAAACCAGCAACTTCACACTCTTCCGTTTCCGCCCCTTCCTCCCCCTCCCGGAAAAAAACCATAGCCCCTCCGCCCATGACAAAGTCTCTGACCACTTCCCCGTCCAAAATGACCACCTTGAAATATCAATCCCCAGTCCCTTCTCGTGTCCCTTCTACTCCTGCTTCTCCTGATGACTCGCCCACTCCCACCCCAACACCTACTCCCTCTCTCTCTCCTCACAAAAGTAAGAGACAGAGAAGCCCTGAGGCGGCCAGTGGAGAGGAAAAAAGGAAGAAAATGAAACCTCCCTTCAACCTTGGGGAGGACGTATGTAGAGTTTCCGAGGAGACTGCTCAAAGGGCTCTGAGCCACTCAAAGCGTCTAAAACCGCTACTTCGTTTTCAAAAATTACACGACAAGGATATAGAAGACCCGCGCAACTTCCCTAATGCAAAGAGGATCCTGACGGTCGTGCGGTCGGGAACTGGAACTCGGCAAATATGGACTATGTTAGGGGAGGCAAATGATTCGTTTGCTATGAACCCTCCCCTTTCTTACTTCCATGAGGAGGACAAGGCAAATTTGCAGCAGTTTTGTTCTGGGAGGACCCCGGTTTATGTTCACCCCTCCCTTTACAGAGCGTTAAAACTAACGTTTCCCCTGGACATTGGCGGCCTGTCCCATGATGGCACTATTAAAAGTGAAATGGGTCTCGGCTCAATGGGACGGGCTGTCGGTGTCCTGTCACCGGACATGTTCGGAACAGTTCCTCAACCCTAATCGGACTGATAATGGCTCTCTGGTTAGCAAGTATGAATGCCCGGGGGCTGAGGTCTGAGTCTCGGAGGGTGAGACTCACTCATGATCTCCAGTGCCTTGGGGTTGATGTTTGTTGTCTACAGGAAACCCGGTTTTTAGCTGGCGACTATGAGGGCATTCTGTCTAGGGATTACGATCTCTATTCAGCATGTTTTGATGGTCGTTCTAGAGGAGTTTCTTGGCTAGTGAGCAAGTCATTGGGTGCGGCGTGTACGCTTGTCTTCGCGGATCCAGCGGGCAGGATTTGTGTGCTGGATATTACCATAAAGGAGAAGTCTTTTCGGCTCATTGGGGTTTATGCGCCCAATGTCCATACGGAGCGTCCTGCTTTGTTTCGGCAGCTCGAGTCGTTCTTTGGAACATCGAGGCGGGTAATTTTAGCGGGGGATTGGAATGCCGTCCTTGACCCTGAGAAAGATCGGATAGGAGAAAGATCGGGTACTAACAACCCGGATGTGAAACCATTTCGGGAATTTCTCGACAGGAATGATCTTGTCGATAAATACCGAAATGAACACCCCCGGGAGGTAGTGTGGACTTGGACTAATAGGGGCAGCTCGGATTCGAAGGTACGCGCAAGCTACCTCGACCGAGTCCTAGTTAGGAGAGTCGACGTAGGGCTCTTAGGTTGTCCAAGTTTCCATTCGATAGTTTACACGGATCATAGGCTCGTCCGGGTTCGTGTAAACTTAGATAAGCCTAAGGTTAAGTTGGCTGGCTACTGGAAATTGAACGCGTCATTATTTGATAGCCAAGATTTCCAGCACCAGCTTTTACTAACACTAAAGCGGGAACTGACGGGGGCTGTGGTTGGGAATAAGTGGTGGGACACACTTAAATCCAAAATTAGGTCGTTTGCTGCCGACTATAGCCGTCGGCTCAACTTAGCTAATTTAGCGGCGCAATCGACGTTAGAGAAAAAAGTTGATCGGGCAGTTAAATCCCGTAATAGTGGGGACGTAGCCTTAGCTAGGGCCGAGCTGGCCTCCTTGCTTATCAAGAAGGATCAAGCTCTGGTAGTTAGGGCTAGGTTAAAAAGAATGTCTTCTGAGGCAACGAATATGGCCGCAGAATTGCGTGCAGAGGAAGCTAGGCAAGCAGCCAATCGGCATATCAAGGACATCACATTGCCGGATGGTCGTACCGTGACTACAGACGTGGGTATATGTGGAGCTTTTCGGGATTACTTCCAGGATCTTTTCACCAGGGAGCCCGGTCTGAGCTCTGCTCAGTTCGACACCTATTTGGCTGACTTTCCCCGCCTCTCGGCGGCTGAAGCGGCTAGGTGCGAGGGGCCCATAACAGAGTCGGAAATCTGGGATGCGCTGAAATTGGTTGGCCGGGACAAAACTCCAGGATTGGATGGTCTTCCCTACGAACTGTACTTGAGGCAGTCGTCCGTTCTTGTTCCTCTGCTGGCTCTTGTTTATAACAACTGGATGAAGCAGGGGTCTATACCTCGACGCTTCACCAGGGGTGTAATCAAGTTGCTTCGCAAGAGCAAGAGCGGTGGGGGTGGCATAGATAATTATCGGCCTTTAACGATGTTAAATACTGACTTAAAGATTTTTGCCAAGATCTTGGCCGGCCGTTTGCAGGCTGTCCTCTCTAGTCTGATTGGCCCCGAGCAGACTTGTGCTGTGAAGGGCAGGACTATTCAGGACAACCTTCATTTGGTGCGCCTGATCATCGAGAAAACCGACACCGAAGCCGCGCTGATCAATTTGGATCAGTCCAAGGCATTCGATAGGGTTGACCATCGCTTCTTGGAATCTGTCCTTTCCGCCGCCGGTTTCGGGCCGTACTTTCGCTCCTGGATCCGACTGCTGTATGAGTCCCCCGGTGCGCTGGTGGAAGTGAATGGGGTAAGATCGAAGCCCTTCACATTATCTCGCTCCATTCGTCAAGGTTGTCCACTTTCGCCCTTGCTGTACGTTCTTGCGTTGGAACCTTTCCTTCGCAAGTTAAAGGCGAATCCGGTCCTTCGCGGAATTTCCCTACCTGGTGCTACCACCTCGGCCAGGTACTCCGCCTATGCTGACGACGTTTCGGTTTTTGTGTCGAGCAAAGCCGAGATTGACGAAGTCAGCAAAGAAATCAGATGCTATGAGACGGTGACAGGGGCCAAGATCAATCGCGATAAGTCTGTTGGCTTGCGATTGGGTGCGTGGAAGGGAGTTTCTCTTCCCGGACCTTTCCTCTGGACGGACGGGCCGATCAAGATTCTCGGCGTCTTTTTCGGTCCTGATCTCCAGTTGGAAATGAATTGGTCGGAGGTTCGAGAGAAGGCCGAGGGCGCAGTTCGTCTGTGGACTCGGAGGAATCTTTCCTTAAAGGGGAGGGCGGAAGTATGTGCCTCGCACATCTACCCGATTCTCCTTTACCGACTTTCCGTACTTCCTCTCCCGTGTGCCATTCGTTTGGGACTAATACAGCTCTTGTTCTCCTTCCTTTGGGGAGAAGGCAAGTCTCCCAAGGTGCGTCGCGAGATCTGTTGCCTTCATCCTTCTGAGGGCGGTCTGGGCATGCCTAGCGTTGAGATCCGTCAACACACGCTTCGCATTAGATTCCTGGATCGAATGTGTATGCTGGCGGATGAGAATAGCGGCCTCGTTCAAGAGGACGTCCATAAAAACTTTCCATCCTTGAGAAGTGTGCATTTGTCGGAGGAGGAGGCCAGCCGTACTCCTCGTGGCGAATGCTCCTTCTATAAAGAATGTCGTTTGGCTCTCCAGTTTCTCTTACGGGCTACGGATGGCCTCTCCAACGCCCAAACGTTGTCTCTTAGGGCATTATATCGGGTGTTAGTTAGGGGGGCCGTCCAAGATGAACTAATTGGCGAGCTCGGGCTTACGAAGCAGGAGGCTCGCTCCATATGGCCTTGGGCGCCTGGGTTGAAATGTCTCACTAACGATGAGGCATCACTCACCTGGCTGATGATCCGGAAGGCCCTCTGGGTAGGCAAGAGGCTTCATGCAGCGGGCCTAACACCAAAATCAACCTGCGTGCGTTGTGGGCTGTCGACGGAAACCGTCGAACATGCCTTCTTCCACTGCAGTGTTGTTGCTCCGTTGTGTAAGTTTCTTGAAGATCTCATGGTTCGTATCCTGCGTGGAAAGTTCTTTGTCCTTGAGGCTAGTTCTGTTTGTAGCAATGTCGTGCCTCCGTTATCTAGGGCTGAGCACTATGTGCTCTTTTGCTTACTAGGTGTTATGCGAATCGTGATTTGGACGACGCGACAGAAGGAATTCTATGGTGATGAGAAGTTTACCTTCTTCCCAACTGATCTTGTTCTTTAAGCATCAGCTTAAAGTCAAGATCAGGACGGAAAGGAAACGACTCACTCCATCTGAATTTGGCAAAAGGTGGGTGAGTCTTGCGCGATTCTGTCGAGTGAAAGGTGCTGACCTGGAGTGGTTGTTTGATGCTGGTTAGGCATCAGGATATTGGGTGTGCTGGGCAGAACATGTGCACCCCTTCCGTGTTAGGTTAGAATAGGTAAATTTTGATTTTCTGTTTCTAATTTAATGTTAACTTAGCTAGGTTATGATTGCTCATTGGCCCCTTTTTCTTTTTGTCCCCAGTTTTCTTTTAGTTTTAATCCCCCATCCCTTCCCACTTTAGGTGTTCAACAATGTTAGTTCTCCGGTGGATGCGTGGCGACTTTCGTTATTTTTCAAGAGTGCTTTTCGTTTTTTGTTATGGTGTTTAAATGTGTGAGTGATTGTGTGAGTAACTGCTGATTGGATAAATGTAGTCATTATATTCTTTAAGCCACGCATTATTTTTCGTCCGGAGAAGTGATTTTGCTGTCACAATATTAGAGTAGTGGGGGGCTTTTATTACTAATACGATTTTATTTAGTTTTTTGTATATATCATTTATTCATTGTATAAAACCATTGGGGATATTTTAAAGTTGTTATTTTCTGCCCATGCCCTCCACTGAACATTGTAAATATGGGAGTTAAGTAGGACAACATAGAGCAGCAGAGGTATTATGGTGATCGTGGTAAGAATGGTAAGTAAAAATGTGGTATTATGGTGTCCGGGTTATTGTAAGTGTGTCAGGGTCGACGAAAGTGAATAGCTAAGTTAAATTAGGACAGATGATGACCAGCCTTCCCCATCCCCAATTTCGGCCTTGTGCCACATTTTTTGTATTCGTACAAAAATAAATACGAGTTCATTGCAGTTCTTTTTTGACTTGCGTGTTCATTTCCGACTTACCTGACCTTGGTTTGGCGAGTGTCTGACTTTTGTTGGAATCAAAAAAAAAACACAAACTTTAATCACTTATTTCGAATTACTTCATTTTAAAAGAAAGGACCTTTTTGTATAGATAAGTTTATTTTTATTTTCTTTATTTTCTTTTTCGTTTATTTATCTTTTCTTTTTTATTCTTCTAGCTTTTTTGTTGTTTATTTTCGTATTTTTTGGCGGCCATATTTGTTTTTTATTTAGGTCGGCCGTTTTGAATTTATTTTTTGTTTCTTTTTCGTTTTTTTTCAGTATCTGTTTGGCCTTAAGGGCCATATTTATATTTTTTTAATAGTAACTGTCCATTTTGACCAAGAATCTGAAAAATTAGCTGATTTTTATTTTTCTTCCACAGTAACTTTTCTTTTTTTGCAGCCCCTCCCCAGTTTTTCTTTTGCGGAAGTCGCCGTTAGGAGACTTTTCGCTTTCTTTTTGTTGTTATTTGTTTTTTGTTTCTTTGTGCATTTGATTCAATTGTAAATTTGTAAAGTTTATTCCTTGTTCAAATTTATTTTTGTTAATTCTTTTATTTTTTGTAAAAGTTTAGTTAAACCGTTTATTTTAATTTTAGCCCCTCCCTCTATTTTCCTTGTCGGGAGTAGCCGTTTAGGCAACTCTTCGTTTTTCTGTTTGTTTTATTTTCTTTAAATTTCTTTGTGTATTTAGTTTATCGTAATTTTTAAAGTTTATTTTTGTTTTTATTTATTTATTTATTTTTTTTTTTTTTTTTTTTTTTTTTAACCTCTCAAGAGGCTTATTTTTACCATTTAAGGCTTTTTCTTCTCTTATATTTGTAAGAGTTTAATTTCACCGTTAAAGGCAAGTTTTTACTAAGCCTTTTGTTATTTCTATTCTTTGCCGTTATAGGCTAATTTTGTAATTATTATTGTTCTTGTTATTACTTTGTGAGGAGAGCCCCTCCTTTTTTTTTTTTTTTTTTTCTCTCGCCCCCCCCCCACCATTTTTCCTACCCCGCTCCATTCTCTTATTATTTACGGAGGAAAAATATTTAGTGACAAGCAAATACGAAAATGGCCGACTCAAGTCGGTCTGTTAAGAAAAAATTAATTTTTGATCCGCCCGGGAAGGGCCCGCCTGACAAAAATAAAGAGGCCTACCCCCCTCTAAATGATACTAATAGTAAGACGAAAAATACGGTGGCCGAGAAGGGCCAAAAGATTGCTACAGACGAAAAGACTAGAAATGCCAAAGACAACAATAAAGATGCTAAGGCTGGGGAGTTGCCCGATTGCTGGAAGTCCCCACCTAGTTGCATTATAAACATTGCGGAGTTTCTGGAGAGATCTAAAGGTTTCGACCATCTTTTGAAAGATGACGGACTTTTGGAAAACCCCCAGGAACTACAAAAGTTTGAAAAGAGAATGGTGTCGGTCTTCGTGGTGGACAAGCGTTCGCGCAAAATTTGTCGCTCCACGAAAGACACAGTGATCCGATCACTGGTATCCCTAGGGGTTAAGCCCCAAAGAGTAATTAAAGGACCTGGCTTTTTCATGTGGGACGTACTGCTGCCCACACCGGAAGATTGTTTGGAAGTCGTCAGTAGAGAACTAATTATTAATGACCTTATCTTGAGAACAGAATATGAAGGCCGAAGGAGGACCACGGTAGCAGTATACGAGGTGCCTCCTCAGGTTGCCGGCGAACATCTGGCATCGTATTTAAAAAAGTATGGCCAAATACTCGCAGCCGCTTCCGACAACCTGATCGGGGGATGGACTTTTGACATCATGATCGATCGAGAAGCCTTCGAGTCCATCCCCAACTGCTTGGATTACTGCGGCCGGAAAATGCCGGTCATAGTGACTGGCCGAAAACCAACTTGCTGGAAGTGCGGGCAGACTGGTCACCTGTCCTCTTCCTGCCCAGAGAAGAAGGCCTCTGGTGATCCGGCCGCTGGCGACCAGAATACCCCTAAGCCTGACAACCGTAGTTCCGCAACGCCTGTAATGGGCCTAGCAGCGGCACGGTCCGGTGTCTCACAAACACCGGGTGGGTCTCGGCCCCCATCCTCCCAAATTCCGAAGCCTGCCGCAAGTGTGGTTAAGGACAAGGATGAGGGAGTATGGCATGTCGTTGCTAGAGGCAAAGGGAAGATCCGAGCAGCGGTGCCTCAGTCCCCTGAATCTCCTAGGGATGACACCGACAGTCCCACTCCCTCTAGCAGCTTTAAGGGCGACGTCCCGGCGGTCCATCAGGACAGGCCATTGAACGAGATGCAAAAGAAGGCCGAACCCAACTGGGACAAAATTGTTCAGCTTAGGAAACTTAAGAAAGAGCTGGAAAATAAGAAACCATCAAAACCAGCAACTTCACACTCTTCCGTTTCCGCCCCTTCCTCCCCCTCCCGGAAAAAAACCATAGCCCCTCCGCCCATGACAAAGTCTCTGACCACTTCCCCGTCCAAAATGACCACCTTGAAATATCAATCCCCAGTCCCTTCTCGTGTCCCTTCTACTCCTGCTTCTCCTGATGACTCGCCCACTCCCACCCCAACACCTACTCCCTCTCTCTCTCCTCACAAAAGTAAGAGACAGAGAAGCCCTGAGGCGGCCAGTGGAGAGGAAAAAAGGAAGAAAATGAAACCTCCCTTCAACCTTGGGGAGGACGTATGTAGAGTTTCCGAGGAGACTGCTCAAAGGGCTCTGAGCCACTCAAAGCGTCTAAAACCGCTACTTCGTTTTCAAAAATTACACGACAAGGATATAGAAGACCCGCGCAACTTCCCTAATGCAAAGAGGATCCTGACGGTCGTGCGGTCGGGAACTGGAACTCGGCAAATATGGACTATGTTAGGGGAGGCAAATGATTCGTTTGCTATGAACCCTCCCCTTTCTTACTTCCATGAGGAGGACAAGGCAAATTTGCAGCAGTTTTGTTCTGGGAGGACCCCGGTTTATGTTCACCCCTCCCTTTACAGAGCGTTAAAACTAACGTTTCCCCTGGACATTGGCGGCCTGTCCCATGATGGCACTATTAAAAGTGAAATGGGTCTCGGCTCAATGGGACGGGCTGTCGGTGTCCTGTCACCGGACATGTTCGGAACAGTTCCTCAACCCTAATCGGACTGATAATGGCTCTCTGGTTAGCAAGTATGAATGCCCGGGGGCTGAGGTCTGAGTCTCGGAGGGTGAGACTCACTCATGATCTCCAGCGCCTTGGGGTTGATGTTTGTTGTCTACAGGAAACCCGGTTTTTAGCTGGCGACTATGAGGGCATTCTGTCTAGGGATTACGATCTCTATTCAGCATGTTTTGATGGTCGTTCTAGAGGAGTTTCTTGGCTAGTGAGCAAGTCATTGGGTGCGGCGTGTACGCTTGTCTTCGCGGATCCAGCGGGCAGGATTTGTGTGCTGGATATTACCATAAAGGAGAAGTCTTTTCGGCTCATTGGGGTTTATGCGCCCAATGTCCATAGGGAGCGTCCTGCTTTGTTTCGGCAGCTCGAGTCGTTCTTTGGAACATCGAGGCGGGTAATTTTAGCGGGGGATTGGAATGCCGTCCTTGACCCTGAGAAAGATCGGATAGGAGAAAGATCGGGTACTAACAACCCGGATGTGAAACCATTTCGGGAATTTCTCGACAGGAATGATCTTGTCGATAAATACCGAAATGAACACCCCCGGGAGGTAGTGTGGACTTGGACTAATAGGGGCAGCTCGGATTCGAAGGTACGCGCAAGCTACCTCGACCGAGTCCTAGTTAGGAGAGTCGACGTAGGGCTCTTAGGTTGTCCAAGTTTCCATTCGATAGTTTACACGGATCATAGGCTCGTCCGGGTTCGTGTAAACTTAGATAAGCCTAAGGTTAAGTTGGCTGGCTACTGGAAATTGAACGCGTCATTATTTGATAGCCAAGATTTCCAGCACCAGCTTTTACTAACACTAAAGCGGGAACTGACGGGGGCTGTGGTTGGGAATAAGTGGTGGGACACACTTAAATCCAAAATTAGGTCGTTTGCTGCCGACTATAGCCGTCGGCTCAACTTAGCTAATTTAGCGGCGCAATCGACGTTAGAGAAAAAGTTGATCGGGCAGTTAAATCCCGTAATAGTGGGGACGTAGCCTTAGCTAGGGCCGAGCTGGCCTCCTTGCTTATCAAGAAGGATCAAGCTCTGGTAGTTAGGGCTAGGTTAAAAAGAATGTCTTCTGAGGCAACGAATATGGCCGCAGAATTGCGTGCAGAGGAAGCTAGGCAAGCAGCCAATCGGCATATCAAGGACATCACATTGCCGGATGGTCGTACCGTGACTACAGACGTGGGTATATGTGGAGCTTTTCGGGATTACTTCCAGGATCTTTTCACCAGGGAGCCCGGTCTGAGCTCTGCTCAGTTCGACACCTATTTGGCTGACTTTCCCCGCCTCTCGGCGGCTGAAGCGGCTAGGTGCGAGGGGCCCATAACAGAGTCGGAAATCTGGGATGCGCTGAAATTGGTTGGCCGGGACAAAACTCCAGGATTGGATGGTCTTCCCTACGAACTGTACTTGAGGCAGTCGTCCGTTCTTGTTCCTCTGCTGGCTCTTGTTTATAACAACTGGATGAAGCAGGGGTCTATACCTCGACGCTTCACCAGGGGTGTAATCAAGTTGCTTCGCAAGAGCAAGAGCGGTGGGGGTGGCATAGATAATTATCGGCCTTTAACGATGTTAAATACTGACTTAAAGATTTTTGCCAGGATCTTGGCCGGCCGTTTGCAGGCTGTCCTCTCTAGTCTGATTGGCCCCGAGCAGACTTGTGCTGTGAAGGGCAGGACTATTCAGGACAACCTTCATTTGGTACGCCTGATCATCGAGAAAACCGACACCGAAGCCGCGCTGATCAATTTGGATCAGTCCAAGGCATTCGATAGGGTTGACCATCGCTTCTTGGAATCTGTCCTTTCCGCCGCCGGTTTCGGGCCGTACTTTCGCTCCTGGATCCGACTGCTGTATGAGTCCCCCGGTGCGCTGGTGGAAGTGAATGGGGTAAGATCGAAGCCCTTCACATTATCTCGCTCCATTCGTCAAGGTTGTCCACTTTCGCCCTTGCTGTACGTTCTTGCGTTGGAACCTTTCCTTCGCAAGTTAAAGGCGAATCCGGTCCTTCGCGGAATTTCCGTGCCTGGTGCTACCACCTCGGCCAGGTACTCCGCCTATGCTGACGACGTTTCGGTTTTTGTGTCGAGCAAAGCCGAGATTGACGAAGTCAGCAAAGAAATCAGATGCTATGAGACGGTGACAGGGGCCAAGATCAATCGCGATAAGTCTGTTGGCTTGCGATTGGGTGCGTGGAAGGGAGTTTCTCTTCCCGGACCTTTCCTCTGGACGGACGGGCCGATCAAGATTCTCGGCGTCTTTTTCGGTCCTGATCTCCAGTTGGAAATGAATTGGTCGGAGGTTCGAGAGAAGGCCGAGGGCGCAGTTCGTCTGTGGACTCGGAGGAATCTTTCCTTAAAGGGGAGGGCGGAAGTATGTGCCTCGCACATCTACCCGATTCTCCTTTACCGACTTTCCGTACTTCCTCTCCCGTGTGCCATTCGTTTGGGACTAATACAGCTCTTGTTCTCCTTCCTTTGGGGAGAAGGCAAGTCTCCCAAGGTGCGTCGCGAGATCTGTTGCCTTCATCCTTCTGAGGGCGGTCTGGGCATGCCTAGCGTTGAGATCCGTCAACACACGCTTCGCATTAGATTCCTGGATCGAATGTGTATGCTGGCGGATGAGAACAGCGGCCTCGTTCAAGAGGACGTCCATAAAAACTTTCCATCCTTGAGAAGTGTGCATTTGTCGGAGGAGGAGGCCGGCCGTACTCCTCGTGGCGAATGCTCCTTCTATAAAGAATGTCGTTTGGCTCTCCAGTTTCTCTTACGGGCTACGGATGGCCTCTCCAACGCCCAAGCGTTGTCTCTTAGGGCATTATATCGGGTGTTAGTTAGGGGGGCCGTTCAAGATGAACTAATTGGCGAGCTCGGGCTTACGAAGCAGGAGGCTCGCTCCATATGGCCTTGGGCGCCTGGGTTGAAATGTCTCACTAACGATGAGGCATCACTCACCTGGCTGATGATCCGGAAGGCCCTCTGGGTAGGCAAGAGGCTTCATGCAGCGGGCCTAACACCAAAATCAACCTGCGTGCGTTGTGGGCTGTCGACGGAAACCGTCGAACATGCCTTCTTCCACTGCAGTGTTGTTGCTCCGTTGTGTAAGTTTCTTGAAGATCTCATGGTTCGTATCCTGCGTGGAAAGTTCTTTGTCCTTGAGGCTAGTTCTGTTTGTAGCAATGTCGTGCCTCCGTTATCTAGGGCTGAGCACTATGTGCTCTTTTGCTTACTAGGTGTTATGCGAATCGTGATTTGGACGACGCGACAGAAGGAATTCTATGGTGATGAGAAGTTTACCTCTTCCCAACTGATCTTGTTCTTTAAGCATCAGCTTAAAGTCAAGATCAGGACGGAAAGGAAACGACTCACTCCATCTGAATTTGGCAAAAGGTGGGTGAGTCTTGCGCGATTCTGTCGAGTGAAAGGTGCTGACCTGGAGTGGTTGTTTGATGCTGGTTAGGCATCAGGATATTGGGTGTGCTGGGCAGAACATGTGCACCCCTTCCGTGTTAGGTTAGAATAGGTAAATTTTGATTTTCTGTTTCTAATTTAATGTTAACTTAGCTAGGTTATGATTGCTCATTGGCCCCTTTTTCTTTTTGTCCCCAGTTTTCCTTTAGTTTTAATCCCCCATCCCTTCCCACTTTAGGTGTTCAACAATGTTAGTTCTCCGGTGGATGCGTGGCGACTTTCGTTATTTTTCAAGAGTGCTTTTCGTTTTTTTGTTATGGTGTTTAAATGTGTGAGTGGTTGTGTGAATAACTGCTGATTGGATAAATGTAGTCATTATATTCTTTAAGCCACGCATTATTTTTCGTCCGGAGAAGTGATTTTGCTGTCACAATATTAGAGTAGTGGGGGGCTTTTATTACTAATACGATTTTATTTAGTTTTTTGTATATATCATTTATTCATTGTATAAAACCATTGGGGATATTTTAATGTTGTTATTTTCTGCCCATGCCCTCCACTGAACATTGTAAATATGGGAGTTAAGTAGGACAACATAGAGCAGCAGAGGTATTATGGTGATCGTGGTAAGAATGGTAAGTAAAAATGTGGTATTGTGGTGTCCGGGTTATTGTAAGTGTGTCAGGGTCGACGAAAGTGAATAGCTAAGTTAAATTAGGACAGATGATGACCAGCCTTCCCCATCCCCAATTTCGGCCTTGTGCCACATTTTTTGTATTCGTACAAAAATAAATACGAGTTCATAGCAGTTCTTTTTTTGACTTGCGTGGTCATTTCCGACTTACCTGACCTTGGTTTGGCGAGTGTCTGACTTTTGTTGGAATCAAAAAAAAAAAAAAAAAAAAACTTTAATCACTTATTTGAAATTACTTCATTTTAAAAAGAAAGGACCTTTTTGTATAGATAAGTTTATTTTTATTTTCTTTATTTTCTTTTTCGTTTATTTATTTTGATCTTTTCTTTTTATTCTTCTAGCTTTTTTGTTGTTTATTTTCGTATTTTTGGCGGCCATATTTGTTTTTATTTAGGCCGGCCGTTTTGAATTTATTTTTTGTTTCTTTTTCTTTCTTTTCAGTATCTGTTTGGCCTTAAGTGCCATATTTATATTTTTTAATAGTAACTGTCCATTTTGACCAAGAAGCTGAAAAATTAACTGATTTTTATTTTTCTTCCACTTTAACTTTTTTTTTTTTTTTTTTTTTTTTTTTTTTCAGCCCCTCCCCAGTTTTTCTTTTGCGGAAGTCGCCGTTAGGAGACTTTTCGCTTTCTTTTTGTTGTTATTTGTTTTTTGTTTCTTTGTGCATTTGATTCAATTGTAAATTTGTAAAGTTTATTCCTTGTTCAAATTTATTTTTGTTAATTCTTTTATTTTTCGTAAAAGTTTAGTTAAACCGTTTATTTTAATTTTAGCCCCTCCCTCTATTTTCCTTGTCGGGAGTAGCCGTTTAGGCAACTCTTCGTTTTTTATTTCTTTGTGTACTTAGTTTATCATAACTTGTAAAGTTTACCTTGTATAAATTTGTTTTTCTTTTATGTTTTAACCTCTCAAGAGGCTAAACATTTTTCCGTTTAAGGCTAATTCTTAGTCTGCTAAAAGTTTATTTTTCGGCCGCTAAAGGCTAGTTTTTAATTTGCCAGGTGTTGTAATTGTTTACCGTTACTGGCCAATTGTAGTTGGTAATTTTAAATCCTTCGGCGATTGTTGTTGTAATTTGAAAACAATTTTTTTTTTTTTTTTTTTTTTTTGTCCCCTTGTTGCTATTTTGTGTATAGTATTTATTTTGTTTTATATTTTATTTTTTTTTTCCCCAAGTTTCTCCCATATCCCACCCTTCCCCATACGTTTAATTTAGTGTGGTGGAGAAAGATATAAAAAAATTGTGGTTGGCGTTCTAAAATTTTAAAATGGCCGACAATAGTCGGTCAGTGAAGAAGAAACTGTTGTTTGACCCTCCCTGGAAGGGTCCTCCGGATAAAAATGAGGAATCTTTTCCCCCTTTACCTACGTCAAGTAAGACGAAGGAAAAGATTTCGAACCAAAATGTGGTGGCCGAGAAGGGCCAGAATAAAGATCCTACTTCAAGTAAGACATCGACCCAAAATATGGTGGCCGAAAAGGGCAAAAAAAATGAGGATTCTGTTCCCCCTCTAACTACTGCGGAGGATAAAACATCGACCCAAAATGTGGTGGCCGAGAAGGGCCAGAACACTAAAGAAACCGACAAGCAGATAAGTGAAAGTAAAGACAAATCCAAAGATGCTGAGGCCGGGGAATCGCCCTTGGGCTGGAAGTCCCCTCCACAGGTTACAATCAATTTGACGGAGTTTCTGGAGAGAGCCAAGAGTTACGCTCATCTTGTGACAGAAGATGGACTCTTGGAGGATCCCCAGGAATTAAGAAAAATTGAAAAAAGAATTGTGTCAGTCCTTGTGGTCGACAAGCGTACGCGCAAGATTTGTCGCCCCACAAAAGACACAGTGTTGAAGACACTGCAGTCCACGGGGGTCAAGCCCTTACGAATTGTAAAAGGCACGGGCTTTTTCACGTGGGACGTGCTGCTGCCCACGCCGGAAGATTGCCTAAAGATGGTATCTAAAAATCATATAACAAAAGATTTTATTATAAGAACAGAATACCTAGGCATGCGTAGGACCAAAGTGGCAGTGTACGAGGTCCCTCCTCAGGTCATCGGGGAGCATCTCGCGGCGTACTTTTCTCAATTCGGTGAGATTGTAGATGCCTCCTGCGAGGACCTGACCGGGGGATGGACTTTCGAGATTATGTTGAGCGGTAAGGCCTTCGAGACCATCCCCAACTGTCTTGACGTTGGGGGCCTGAGACTACCGGTGATAGTTACCGGTCGCAAACCGATATGCTGGAGGTGCGGAAAGATTGGTCACCTCTCCCCCTCCTGCCCAGAGAAGAAGGCCTCTGGAAGCCAGGCCCCTGAAGACCAAAATACCCCTCTGGCCGCTTCTGTGACAAAATCCGTCTCGCCTGTAGTGGGCATGCCAGCAACCAGGACCGGTGTGGTAGTACCCCCGGTTGGGTCAAAACATCGGCCCTCATTCCCCGAAAAGCCCTCGCCTGCTACAAGTGTAGTATCGGAGAAGGAAAAGGGGGAATGGCAGGTTGTTGGCAGGACCAGAGGGAAGCGTCAAGCTGCGGGACCTCAGTCCCCTGATGCTCCCAGGACTAAAGGCACGTACAGCCCCACTCCCTCTACCAGCAAAAAGGGCGATGCCTCGGCCTGGTCGGCCCCTAAATTGGAAGACCTCAGGAGGGCTTACGACCCAGGGTATGAAAAATTCCAAAAAATAAAACAGCTAAAGCATATGCTGGAGAAGCGCCCATTTCGTCCCTCAGAGGACCAAAAAAATCACCCCTCTTAGTAGGGAACCCAGCCCTTTCCGTATCCCCTCCCAACCATCTCCCAGTCCTTCCCCCAAGAAAAAATTACCTCCGCCGGCGAAGAGGCATAGGAGTCCCACCTTAGAAGACAGAGAGGCGAGGAAAAAATCAACCAAAGCGCCTCATTTATTGGGCAAGGATGTGTGCAAAGTTTCCCATGCCCAAGAAGAAAGAGCCAAGAACTTTGGCAATAGAATAAGTAAGTTAAAAATTCTCCTTGCAATGAAGAAATGCAAGGAGAAAGACATTGAAATTCCCACCAACTTCCCAGAGGCGCAACGCCTGCTTACAGTGGTTCGATCTGGGACTGGGACAGCCAAAGTGTGGGACATGCTGTTGGAAGCAGAAAAAAATATAAAAATGTCTCCACCGATCGTCTGCAAGGAAGGGGAAGTCTTGGAGAAAGCCAAAGAATTCTGTGTAGGACGGGTCCCAATTTTGGTTCACCCCTCCCTGTACAGAGCTTTAAAACTAACATTCCCCTGGGATGTTGGTGGCCTCTCCCGTGACGGCTCTATTGACAAAGAGATGGGCAAAGGATCTATGGGAGAGGCTGTCGGCATCCTTTCCCCGTCCATGTTCTGTCCAGGACCCCAACTCTAATTATGCATCACAATGGCTTTATGGTTAGCAAGTATGAATGCCCGGGGGCTGAGGTCTGAGTCTCGGAGGGTGAGACTCACTCATGATCTCCAGCGCCTCGGGGTTGATGTTTGTTGTCTACAGGAAACCCGGTTTTTAGCTGGCGACTATGAGGGCATTCTGTCTAGGGATTACGATCTCTATTCAGCATGTTTTGATGGTCGTTCTAGAGGAGTTTCTTGGCTAGTGAGCAAGTCATTGGGTGCGGCGTGTACGCTTGTCTTCGCGGATCCAGCGGGCAGGATTTGTGTGCTGGATATTACCATAAAGGAGAAGTCTTTTCGGCTCATTGGGGTTTATGCGCCCAATGTCCATAGGGAGCGTCCTGCTTTGTTTCGGCAGCTCGAGTCGTTCTTTGGAACATCGAGGCGGGTAATTTTAGCGGGGGATTGGAATGCCGTCCTTGACCCTGAGAAAGATCGGATAGGAGAAAGATCGGGTACTAACAACCCGGATGTGAAACCATTTCGGGAATTTCTCGACAGGAATGATCTTGTCGATAAATACCGAAATGAACACCCCCGGGAGGTAGTGTGGACTTGGACTAATAGGGGCAGCTCGGATTCGAAGGTACGCGCAAGCTACCTCGACCGAGTCCTAGTTAGGAGAGTCGACGTAGGGCTCTTAGGTTGTCCAAGTTTCCATTCGATAGTTTACACGGATCATAGGCTCGTCCGGGTTCGTGTAAACTTAGATAAGCCTAAGGTTAAGTTGGCTGGCTACTGGAAATTGAACGCGTCATTATTTGATAGCCAAGATTTCCAGCACCAGCTTTTACTAACACTAAAGCGGGAACTGACGGGGGCTGTGGTTGGGAATAAGTGGTGGGACACACTTAAATCCAAAATTAGGTCGTTTGCTGCCGACTATAGCCGTCGGCTCAACTTAGCTAATTTAGCGGCGCAATCGACGTTAGAGAAAAAAGTTGATCGGGCAGTTAAATCCCGTAATAGTGGGGACGTAGCCTTAGCTAGGGCCGAGCTGGCCTCCTTGCTTATCAAGAAGGATCAAGCTCTGGTAGTTAGGGCTAGGTTAAAAAGAATGTCTTCTGAGGCAACGAATATGGCCGCAGAATTGCGTGCAGAGGAAGCTAGGCAAGCAGCCAATCGGCATATCAAGGACATCACATTGCCGGATGGTCGTACCGTGACTACAGACGTGGGTATATGTGGAGCTTTTCGGGATTACTTCCAGGATCTTTTCACCAGGGAGCCCGGTCTGAGCTCTGCTCAGTTCGACACCTATTTGGCTGACTTTCCCCGCCTCTCGGCGGCTGAAGCGGCTAGGTGCGAGGGGCCCATAACAGAGTCGGAAATCTGGGATGCGCTGAAATTGGTTGGCCGGGACAAAACTCCAGGATTGGATGGTCTTCCCTACGAACTGTACTTGAGGCAGTCGTCCGTTCTTGTTCCTCTGCTGGCTCTTGTTTATAACAACTGGATGAAGCAGGGGTCTATACCTCGACGCTTCACCAGGGGTGTAATCAAGTTGCTTCGCAAGAGCAAGAGCGGTGGGGGTGGCATAGATAATTATCGGCCTTTAACGATGTTAAATACTGACTTAAAGATTTTTGCCAGGATCTTGGCCGGCCGTTTGCAGGCTGTCCTCTCTAGTCTGATTGGCCCCGAGCAGACTTGTGCTGTGAAGGGCAGGACTATTCAGGACAACCTTCATTTGGTACGCCTGATCATCGAGAAAACCGACACCGAAGCCGCGCTGATCAATTTGGATCAGTCCAAGGCATTCGATAGGGTTGACCATCGCTTCTTGGAATCTGTCCTTTCCGCCGCCAGTTTCGGGCCGTACTTTCGCTCCTGGATCCGACTGCTGTATGAGTCCCCCGGTGCGCTGGTGGAAGTGAATGGGGTAAGATCGAAGCCCTTCACATTATCTCGCTCCATTCGTCAAGGTTGTCCACTTTCGCCCTTGCTGTACGTTCTTGCGTTGGAACCTTTCCTTCGCAAGTTAAAGGCGAATCCGGTCCTTCGCGGAATTTCCGTGCCTGGTGCTACCACCTCGGCCAGGTACTCCGCCTATGCTGACGACGTTTCGGTTTTTGTGTCGAGCAAAGCCGAGATTGACGAAGTCAGCAAAGAAATCAGATGCTATGAGACGGTGACAGGGGCCAAGATCAATCGCGATAAGTCTGTTGGCTTGCGATTGGGTGCGTGGAAGGGAGTTTCTCTTCCCGGACCTTTCCTCTGGACGGACGGGCCGATCAAGATTCTCGGCGTCTTTTTCGGTCCTGATCTCCAGTTGGAAATGAATTGGTCGGAGGTTCGAGAGAAGGCCGAGGGCGCAGTTCGTCTGTGGACTCGGAGGAATCTTTCCTTAAAGGGGAGGGCGGAAGTATGTGCCTCGCACATCTACCCGATTCTCCTTTACCGACTTTCCGTACTTCCTCTCCCGTGTGCCATTCGTTTGGGACTAATACAGCTCTTGTTCTCCTTCCTTTGGGGAGAAGGCAAGTCTCCCAAGGTGCGTCGCGAGATCTGTTGCCTTCATCCTTCTGAGGGCGGTCTGGGCATGCCTAGCGTTGAGATCCGTCAACACACGCTTCGCATTAGATTCCTGGATCGAATGTGTATGCTGGCGGATGAGAACAGCGGCCTCGTTCAAGAGGACGTCCATAAAAACTTTCCATCCTTGAGAAGTGTGCATTTGTCGGAGGAGGAGGCCGGCCGTACTCCTCGTGGCGAATGCTCCTTCTATAAAGAATGTCGTTTGGCTCTCCAGTTTCTCTTACGGGCTACGGATGGCCTCTCCAACGCCCAAGCGTTGTCTCTTAGGGCATTATATCGGGTGTTAGTTAGGGGGGCCGTTCAAGATGAACTAATTGGCGAGCTCGGGCTTACGAAGCAGGAGGCTCGCTCCATATGGCCTTGGGCGCCTGGGTTGAAATGTCTCACTAACGATGAGGCATCACTCACCTGGCTGATGATCCGGAAGGCCCTCTGGGTAGGCAAGAGGCTTCATGCAGCGGGCCTAACACCAAAATCAACCTGCGTGCGTTGTGGGCTGTCGACGGAAACCGTCGAACATGCCTTCTTCCACTGCAGTGTTGTTGCTCCGTTGTGTAAGTTTCTTGAAGATCTCATGGTTCGTATCCTGCGTGGAAAGTTCTTTGTCCTTGAGGCTAGTTCTGTTTGTAGCAATGTCGTGCCTCCGTTATCTAGGGCTGAGCACTATGTGCTCTTTTGCTTACTAGGTGTTATGCGAATCGTGATTTGGACGACGCGACAGAAGGAATTCTATGGTGATGAGAAGTTTACCTCTTCCCAACTGATCTTGTTCTTTAAGCATCAGCTTAAAGTCAAGATCAGGACGGAAAGGAAACGACTCACTCCATCTGAATTTGGCAAAAGGTGGGTGAGTCTTGCGCGATTCTGTCGAGTGAAAGGTGCTGACCTGGAGTGGTTGTTTGATGCTGGTTAGGCATCAGGATATTGGGTGTGCTGGGCAGAACATGTGCACCCCTTCCGTGTTAGGTTAGAATAGGTAAATTTTGATTTTCTGTTTCTAATTTAATGTTAACTTAGCTAGGTTATGATTGCTCATTGGCCCCTTTTTCTTTTTGTCCCCAGTTTTCCTTTAGTTTTAATCCCCCATCCCTTCCCACTTTAGGTGTTCAACAATGTTAGTTCTCCGGTGGATGCGTGGCGACTTTCGTTATTTTTCAAGAGTGCTTTTCGTTTTTTTGTTATGGTGTTTAAATGTGTGAGTGGTTGTGTGAATAACTGCTGATTGGATAAATGTAGTCATTATATTCTTTAAGCCACGCATTATTTTTCGTCCGGAGAAGTGATTTTGCTGTCACAATATTAGAGTAGTGGGGGGCTTTTATTACTAATACGATTTTATTTAGTTTTTTGTATATATCATTTATTCATTGTATAAAACCATTGGGGATATTTTAATGTTGTTATTTTCTGCCCATGCCCTCCACTGAACATTGTAAATATGGGAGTTAAGTAGGACAACATAGAGCAGCAGAGGTATTATGGTGATCGTGGTAAGAATGGTAAGTAAAAATGTGGTATTGTGGTGTCCGGGTTATTGTAAGTGTGTCAGGGTCGACGAAAGTGAATAGCTAAGTTAAATTAGGACAGATGATGACCAGCCTTCCCCATCCCCAATTTCGGCCTTGTGCCACATTTTTTGTATTCGTACAAAAATAAATACGAGTTCATAGCAGTTCTTTTTTTGACTTGCGTGGTCATTTCCGACTTACCTGACCTTGGTTTGGCGAGTGTCTGACTTTTGTTGGAATCAAAAAAAAAAAAAAAAAAACTTTAATCACTTATTTGAAATTACTTCATTTTAAAAAGAAAGGACCTTTTTGTATAGATAAGTTTATTTTTATTTTCTTTATTTTCTTTTTCGTTTATTTATTTTGATCTTTTCTTTTTATTCTTCTAGCTTTTTTGTTATTTATTTTCGTATTTTTGGCGGCCATATTTGTTTTTATTTAGGCCGGCCGTTTTGAATTTATTTTTTGTTTCTTTTTCTTTCTTTTCAGTATCTGTTTGGCCTTAAGTGCCATATTTATATTTTTTAATAGTAACTGTCCATTTTGACCAAGAAGCTGAAAAATTAACTGATTTTTATTTTTCTTCCACTTTAACTTTTTTTTTTTTTTTTTTTTTTTTTCAGCCCCTCCCCAGTTTTTCTTTTGCGGAAGTCGCCGTTAGGAGACTTTTCGCTTTCTTTTTGTTGTTATTTGTTTTTTGTTTCTTTGTGCATTTGATTCAATTGTAAATTTGTAAAGTTTATTCCTTGTTCAAATTTATTTTTGTTAATTCTTTTATTTTTCGTAAAAGTTTAGTTAAACCGTTTATTTTAATTTTAGCACCTCCCTCTATTTTCCTTGTCGGGAGTAGCCGTTTAGGCAACTCTTCGTTTTTTATTTCTTTGTGTACTTAGTTTATCATAACTTGTAAAGTTTACCTTGTATAAATTTGTTTTTCTTTTATGTTTTAACCTCTCAAGAGGCTAAACATTTTTCCGTTTAAGGCTAATTCTTAGTCTGCTAAAAGTTTATTTTTCGGCCGCTAAAGGCTAGTTTTTAATTTGCCAGGTGTTGTAATTGTTTACCGTTACTGGCCAATTGTAGTTGGTAATTTTAAATCCTTCGGCGATTGTTGTTGTAATTTGAAAACAATTTTTTTTTGTCCCCTTGTTGCTATTTTGTGTATAGTATTTATTTTGTTTTATATTTTATTTTTTTTCCCAAGTTTCTCCCATATCCCACCCTTCCCCATACGTTTAATTTAGTGTGGTGGAGAAAGATATAAAAAATTGTGGTTGGCGTTCTAAAATTTTAAAATGGCCGACAATAGTCGGTCAGTGAAGAAGAAACTGTTGTTTGACCCTCCCTGGAAGGGTCCTCCGGATAAAAATGAGGAATCTTTTCCCCCTTTACCTACGTCAAGTAAGACGAAGGAAAAGATTTCGAACCAAAATGTGGTGGCCGAGAAGGGCCAGAATAAAGATCCTACTTCAAGTAAGACATCGACCCAAAATATGGTGGCCGAAAAGGGCAAAAAAAATGAGGATTCTGTTCCCCCTCTAACTACTGCGGAGGATAAAACATCGACCCAAAATGTGGTGGCCGAGAAGGGCCAGAATTCTAAAGAAACCGACAAGCAGATAAGTGAAAGTAAAGACAAATCCAAAGATGCTGAGGCCGGGGAATCGCCCTTGGGCTGGAAGTCCCCTCCAAAGGTTACGATCAATTTGACGGAGTTTCTGGAGAGAGCCAAGAGTTACGCTCATCTTGTGACAGAAGATGGACTCTTGGAGGATCCCCAGGAATTAAGAAAAATTGAAAAAAGAATTGTGTCAGTCCTTGTGGTCGACAAGCGTACGCGCAAGATTTGTCGCCCCACAAAAGACACAGTGTTGAAGACACTGCAGTCCACGGGGGTCAAGCCCTTACGAATTGTAAAAGGCACGGGCTTTTTCACGTGGGACGTGCTGCTGCCCACGCCGGAAGATTGCCTAAAGATGGTATCTAAAAATCATATAACAAAAGATTTTATTATAAGAACAGAATACCTAGGCATGCGTAGGACCAAGGTGGCAGTGTACGAGGTCCCTCCTCAGGTCATCGGGGAGCATCTCGCGGCGTACTTTTCTCAATTCGGTGAGATTGTAGATGCCTCCTGCGAGGACCTGACCGGGGGATGGACTTTCGAGATTATGTTGAGCGGTAAGGCCTTCGAGACCATCCCCAACTGTCTTGACGTTGGGGGCCTGAGACTACCGGTGATAGTTACCGGTCGCAAACCGATATGCTGGAGGTGCGGAAAGATTGGTCACCTCTCCCCCTCCTGCCCAGAGAAGAAGGCCTCTGGAAGCCAGGCCCCTGAAGACCAAAATACCCCTCTGGCCGCTTCTGTGACAAAATCCGTCTCGCCTGTAGTGGGCATGCCAGCAACCAGGACCGGTGTGGTAGTACCCCCGGTTGGGTCAAAACATCGGCCCTCATTCCCCGAAAAGCCCTCGCCTGCTACAAGTGTAGTATCGGAGAAGGAAAAGGGGGAATGGCAGGTTGTTGGCAGGACCAGAGGGAAGCGTCAAGCTGCGGGACCTCAGTCCCCTGATGCTCCCAGGACTAAAGGCACGTACAGCCCCACTCCCTCTATCAGCAAGAAGGGCGATGCCTCGGCCTGGTCGGCTCCGAGACTGGAGGAGCTCAAAAAAGCATTCGACCCAGGCTATGAAAAAATGGAAAGGGTAAAAGAACTAAAGAAACAATTAGAGAAACGTCCTTTTCGGCCTTCAGAGGAGCTAAAGAAGCAACTGGCTCAACGCCCACCTCGCCCCTCGGCCTCTGCCCCGTCCTCCCCTCAAAAGAAAAAACATGTCAAGAAAATTCATTCTTCTCAACCCACTCCCCGTAAACCGTCCCCTCGTAGTCGAGATCCCAGCCCCGTCATCAATTATTTCAGAATGTCACCATGTCTCTCTCCCTGTCCCTCTCCCCCAAAACAGTTACCCCCTCCAGCCAAAAGACAGAGAACACCATCTTCGGAAGACAAAGAGGCTCGAAAGAAACCTGCCAAAGTGCCATACAGGCAAGGGGAGGACATCTGCCGCATCTCCCCGGCTCAGGCCGAAAGAGCCAAAAATTTCGGTAATAGGATTACGCAGCTGAAAGCGCTCTTGGCCATGAAAAAATGTAGTGAGAAGGACATCGAACAACCAAAAAATTTCCCCGAAGCTCAGAGGCTATTAACCGTCATTCGCACTGGGCCGGGGGCGCGGCAGACTTGGGGCATGGTAGAGGAGGCTGCTAAAGCGATTCATATGACTCCACCTATCATCACAACAAAATCGGACAAACTTTCTAATCTTGAAAAATTTTGTTCTGGACGGGTCCCGGTTTTGGTTCATCCCTCCCTCTATAGGGCTCTGAAATTAACCTTTCCCTGGGATGTTGGCGGCGTCTCCTCTGACGGCACAATCAAGAATGAGATGGGCCATGGGTCAATGGGAGAGGCTGTCGGCATCCTTTCCCCGTCCATGTTCTGTCCAGGACCCCAACTCTAATTATGCATCACAATGGCTTTATGGTTAGCAAGTATGAATGCCCGGGGGCTGAGGTCTGAGTCTCGGAGGGTGAGTCCCACCTTAGAAGACAGAGAGGCGAGGAAAAAAATCAACCAAAGCGCCTCATTTATTGGGCAAGGATGTGTGCAAAATTTCCCATGCCCAAGAAGAAAGAGCCAAGAACTTTGGCAATAGAATAAGTAAGTTAAAAATTCTCCTTGCAATGAAGAAATGCAAGGAGAAAGACATTGAAATTCCCACCAACTTCCCAGAGGCGCAACGCCTGCTTACAGTGGTTCGATCTGGGACTGGGACAGCCAAAGTGTGGGACATGCTGTTGGAAGCAGAAAAAAATATAAAAATGTCTCCACCGATCGTCTGCAAGGAAGGGGAAGTCTTGGAGAAAGCCAAAGAATTCTGTGTAGGACGGGTCCCAATTTTGGTTCACCCCTCCCTGTACAGAGCTTTAAAACTAACATTCCCCTGGGATGTTGGTGGCCTCTCCCGTGACGGCTCTATTGACAAAGAGATGGGCAAAGGATCTATGGGAGAGGCTGTCGGCATCCTTTCCCCGTCCATGTTCTGTCCAGGACCCCAACTCTAATTATGCTTCACAATGGCTTTATGGTTAGCAAGTATGAATGCCCGGGGGCTGAGGTCTGAGTCTCGGAGGGTGAGACTCACTCATGATCTCCAGCGCCTCGGGGTTGATGTTTGTTGTCTACAGGAAACCCGGTTTTTAGCTGGCGACTATGAGGGCATTCTGTCTAGGGATTACGATCTCTATTCAGCATGTTTTGATGGTCGTTCTAGAGGAGTTTCTTGGCTAGTGAGCAAGTCATTGGGTGCGGCGTGTACGCTTGTCTTCGCGGATCCAGCGGGCAGGATTTGTGTGCTGGATATTACCATAAAGGAGAAGTCTTTTCGGCTCATTGGGGTTTATGCGCCCAATGTCCATAGGGAGCGTCCTGCTTTGTTTCGGCAGCTCGAGTCGTTCTTTGGAACATCGAGGCGGGTAATTTTAGCGGGGGATTGGAATGCCGTCCTTGACCCTGAGAAAGATCGGATAGGAGAAAGATCGGGTACTAACAACCCGGATGTGAAACCATTTCGGGAATTTCTCGACAGGAATGATCTTGTCGATAAATACCGAAATGAACACCCCCGGGAGGTAGTGTGGACTTGGACTAATAGGGGCAGCTCGGATTCGAAGGTACGCGCAAGCTACCTCGACCGAGTCCTAGTTAGGAGAGTCGACGTAGGGCTCTTAGGTTGTCCAAGTTTCCATTCCATAGTTTACACGGATCATAGGCTCGTCCGGGTTCGTGTAAACTTAGATAAGCCTAAGGTTAAGTTGGCTGGCTACTGGAAATTGAACGCGTCATTATTTGATAGCCAAGATTTCCAGCACCAGCTTTTACTAACACTAAAGCGGGAACTGACGGGGGCTGTGGTTGGGAATAAGTGGTGGGACACACTTAAATCCAAAATTAGGTCGTTTGCTGCCGACTATAGCCGTCGGCTCACCTTAGCTAATTTAGCGGCGCAAACGACGTTAGAGAAAAAAGTTGATCGGGCAGTTAAATCCCGTAATAGTGGGGACGTAGCCTTAGCTAGGGCCGAGCTGGCCTCCTTGCTTATCAAGAAGGATCAAGCTCTGGTAGTTAGGGCTAGGTTAAAAAGAATGTCTTCTGAGGCAACGAATATGGCCGCAGAATTGCGTGCAGAGGAAGCTAGGCAAGCAGCCAATCGGCATATCAAGGACATCACATTGCCGGATGGTCGTACCGTGACTACAGACGTGGGTATATGTGGAGCTTTTCGGGATTACTTCCAGGATCTTTTCACCAGGGAGCCCGGTCTGAGCTCTGCTCAGTTCGACACCTATTTGGCTGACTTTCCCCGCCTCTCGGCGGCTGAAGCGGCTAGGTGCGAGGGGCCCATAACAGAGTCGGAAATCTGGGATGCGCTGAAATTGGTTGGCCGGGACAAAACTCCAGGATTGGATGGTCTTCCCTACGAACTGTACTTGAGGCAGTCGTCCGTTCTTGTTCCTCTGCTGGCTCTTGTTTATAACAACTGGATGAAGCAGGGGTCTATACCTCGACGCTTCACCAGGGGTGTAATCAAGTTGCTTCGCAAGAGCAAGAGCGGTGGGGGTGGCATAGATAATTATCGGCCTTTAACGATGTTAAATACTGACTTAAAGATTTTTGCCAAGATCTTGGCCGGCCGTTTGCAGGCTGTCCTCTCTAGTCTGATTGGCCCCGAGCAGACTTGTGCTGTGAAGGGCAGGACTATTCAGGACAACCTTCATTTGGTGCGCCTGATCATCGCGAAAACCGACACCGAAGCCGCGCTGATCAATTTGGATCAGTCCAAGGCATTCGATAGGGTTGACCATCGCTTCTTGGAATCTGTCCTTTCCGCCGCCGGTTTCGGGCCGTACTTTCGCTCCTGGATCCGACTGCTGTATGAGTCCCCCGGTGCGCTGGTGGAAGTGAATGGGGTAAGATCGAAGCCCTTCACATTATCTCGCTCCATTCGTCAAGGTTGTCCACTTTCGCCCTTGCTGTACGTTCTTGCGTTGGAACCTTTCCTTCGCAAGTTAAAGGCGAATCCGGTCCTTCGCGGAATTTCCCTACCTGGTGCTACCACCTCGGCCAGGTACTCCGCCTATGCTGACGACGTTTCGGTTTTTGTGCCGAGCAAAGCCGAGATTGACGAAGTCAGCAAAGAAATCAGATGCTATGAGACGGTGACAGGGGCCAAGATCAATCGCGATAAGTCTGTTGGCTTGCGATTGGGTGCGTGGAAGGGAGTTTCTCTTCCCGGACCTTTCCTCTGGACGGACGGGCCGATCAAGATTCTCGGCGTCTTTTTCGGTCCTGATCTCCAGTTGGAAATGAATTGGTCGGAGGTTCGAGAGAAGGCCGAGGGCGCAGTTCGTCTGTGGACTCGGAGGAATCTTTCCTTAAAGGGGAGGGCGGAAGTATGTGCCTCGCACATCTACCCGATTCTCCTTTACCGACTTTCCGTACTTCCTCTCCCGTGTGCCATTCGTTTGGGACTAATACAGCTCTTGTTCTCCTTCCTTTGGGGAGAAGGCAAGTCTCCCAAGGTGCGTCGCGAGATCTGTCACCTTCATCCTTCTGAGGGCGGTCTGGGCATGCCTAGCGTTGAGATCCGTCAACACACGCTTCGCATTAGATTCCTGGATCGAATGTGTATGCTAGCGGATGAGAACAGCGGCCTCGTTCAAGAGGACGTCCATAAAAACTTTCCATCCTTGAGAAGTGTGCATTTGTCGGAGGAGGAGGCCGGCCGTACTCCTCGTGGCGAATGCTCCTTCTATAAAGAATGTCGTTTGGCTCTCCAGTTTCTCTTACGGGCTACGGATGGCCTCTCCAACGCCCAAGCGTTGTCTCTTAGGGCATTATATCGGGTGTTAGTTAGTGGGGCCGTTCAAGATGAACTAATTGGCGAGCTCGGGCTTACGAAGCAGGAGGCTCGCTCCATATGGCCTTGGGCGCCTGGGTTGAAATGTCTCACTAACGATGAGGCATCACTCACCTGGCTGATGATCCGGAAGGCCCTCTGGGTAGGCAAGAGGCTTCATGCAGCGGGCCTAACACCAAAATCAACCTGCGTGCGTTGTGGGCTGTCGACGGAAACCGTCGAACATGCCTTCTTCCACTGCAGTGTTGTTGCTCCGTTGTGTAAGTTTCTTGAAGATCTCATGGTTCGTATCCTTCGTGGAAAGTTCTTTGTCCTTGAGGCTAGTTCTGTTTGTAGCAATGTCGTGCCTCCGTTATCTAGGGCTGAGCACTATGTGCTCTTTTGCTTACTAGGTGTTATGCGAATCGTGATTTGGACGACGCGACAGAAGGAATTCTATGGTGATGAGAAGTTTACCTCTTCCCAACTGATCTTGTTCTTTAAGCATCAGCTTAAAGTCAAGATCAGGACGGAAAGGAAACGACTCACTCCATCTGAATTTGGCAAAAGGTGGGTGAGTCTTGCCCGTTTCTGTCGAGTGAAAGGTGCTGACCTGGAGTGGTTGTTTGATGCTGGTTAGGCATCAGGATATTGGGTGTGCTGGGCAGAACATGTGCACCCCGTCCCTGTTAGGTTAGTGTAGGGAAAGTTTGATTTTTCTGTTTTTTGCTTCATTGTTAACTTAGCTATGTTATGATTGCGCATTGGCCCCCTTTTCGTTTTTTGTCCCCTATTTTTCTTTAGTTTAATCCCCCTTCCCTTCCCACTTTAGGTGTTCAACAATGTTAGTTCTCCGGTGGATGCGTGGCGTCTTTCGTTATTTTTCAAGTGTGCTTTTCGTTGTTGTTATGATGTTTAAATGTGTGAGTGATTGTGTGAGTGATTGCTGAGCGGATATATGGCACTATTATATTTCTAAAGCCACGCATTATTTTTCGTCCGGGGAAGTGACTTTGCTGTCACATTGTTAGAGTAGTGGGGGGCTTTTATTACTAATACGATTTTATTTAGTTCCTTGTATATATCGTTTATTCATTGTATAAAACCATTGGGGATATTTTAATGTTGTTATTTTCTGCCCATGCCCTCCACTGAACATTGTAAATATGGGAGTTAAGTAGGACAACATAGAGCAGCTGAGGTATTATGGTGAACGTTGTAAGAATGGTAAGTAAAAATGTGGTATTATGGTGTCTGGTTTATTGTAAGTGTGTCAGGGTCGACGAAAGTGAATAGCTAAGTTAAACTAGGACAGATGATGACCAGCCTTCCCCATCCCCAATTTCGGCCTTGTGCCACATTTTTTGTATTCGTACGAAAATAAATACGAGTTCATAGAAGTTCTTTTTTGACTTGCGTGTTCATTTCCGACTTACCTGACCTTGGTTTGGCGAGTGTCTGACTTTTGTTGGAATCAAAAAAAAAAAACACAAACTTTAATCACTTATTTGAAATTACTTCATTTTAAAAAGAAAGGACCTTTTTGTATAGATAAGTTTATTTTTATTTTCTTTATTTTCTTTTTCGTTTATTTATTTTGATCTTTTCTTTTTATTCTTCTAGCTTTTTTGTTGTTTATTTTCGTATTTTTGGCGGCCATATTTGTTTTTATTTAGGTCGGCCGTTTTGAATTTATTTTTTGTTTCTTTTTCTTTCTTTTCAGTATCTGTTTGGCCTTAAGTGCCATATTTATATTTTTTTAATAGTAACTGTCCATTTTGACCAAGAAGCTGAAAAATTAACTGATTTTTATTTTTCTTCCACTTTAACTTTTCTTTTTTTTCAGCCCCTCCCCAGTTTTTCTTTTGCGGAAGTCGCCGTTAGGAGACTTTTCGCTTTCTTTTTGTTGTTATTTGTTTTTTGTTTCTTTGTGCATTTGATTCAATTGTAAATTTGTAAAGTTTATTCCTTGTTCAAATTTATTTTTGTTAATTCTTTTATTTTTCGTAAAAGTTTAGTTAAACCGTTTATTTTAATTTTAGCCCCTCCCTCTATTTTCCTTGTCGGGAGTAGCCGTTTAGGCAACTCTTCGTTTTTTATTTCTTTGTGTACTTAGTTTATCATAACTTGTAAAGTTTACCTTGTATAAATTTGTTTTTCTTTTATGTTTTAACCTCTCAAGAGGCTAAACATTTTTCCGTTTAAGGCTAATTCTTAGTCTGCTAAAAGTTTATTTTTCGGCCGCTAAAGGCTAGTTTTTAATTTGCCAGGTGTTGTAATTGTTTACCGTTACTGGCCAATTGTAGTTGGTAATTTTAAATCCTTCGGCGATTGTTGTTGTAATTTGAAAACAATTTTTTTTTTTTTTTTTTTTGTTGCTATTTTGTGTATAGTATTTATTTTGTTTTATATTTTATTTTTTTTTCCCAAGTTTCTCCCATATCCCACCCTTCCCCATACGTTTAATTTAGTGTGGTGGAGAAAGATATAAAAAATTGTGGTTGGCGTTCTAAAATTTTAAAATGGCCGACAATAGTCGGTCAGTGAAGAAGAAACTGTTGTTTGACCCTCCCTGGAAGGGTCCTCCGGATAAAAATGAGGAATCTTTTCCCCCTTTACCTACGTCAAGTAAGACGAAGGAAAAGATTTCGAACCGAAATGTGGTGGCCGAGAAGGGCCAGAATAAAGACCCTACTTCAAGTAAGACATCGACCCAAAATATGGTGGCCGAAAAGGGCAAAAAAAATGAGGATTCTGTTCCCCCTCTAACCACTGCGGAGGATAAAACATCGACCCAAAATGTGGTGGCCGAGAAGGGCCAGAACACTAAAGAAACCGACAAGCAGATAAGTGAAAGTAAAGACAAATCCAAAGATGCTGAGGCCGGGGAATCGCCCTTGGGCTGGAAGTCCCCTCCACAGGTTACGATCAATTTGACGGAGTTTCTGGAGAGAGCCAAGAGTTACGCTCATCTTGTGACAGAAGATGGACTCTTGGAGGATCCCCAGGAATTAAGAAAAATTGAAAAAAGAATTGTGTCAGTCCTTGTGGTCGACAAGCGTACGCGCAAGATTTGTCGCCCCACAAAAGACACAGTGTTGAAGACACTGCAGTCCACGGGGGTCAAGCCCTTACGAATTGTAAAAGGCACGGGCTTTTTCACGTGGGACGTGCTGCTGCCCACGCCGGAAGATTGCCTAAAGATGGTATCTAAAAATCATATAACAAAAGATTTTATTATAAGAACAGAATACCTAGGCATGCGTAGGACCAAGGTGGCAGTGTACGAGGTCCCTCCTCAGGTCATCGGGGAGCATCTCGCGGCGTACTTCTCTCAATTCGGTGAGATTGTAGATGCCTCCTGCGAGGACCTGACCGGGGGATGGTCTTTCGAGATTATGTTGAGCGGTAAGGCCTTCGAGACCATCCCCAACTGTCTTGACGTTGGGGGCCTGAGACTACCGGTGATAGTTACCGGTCGCAAACCGATATGCTGGAGGTGCGGAAAGATTGGTCACCTCTCCCCCTCCTGCCCAGAGAAGAAGGCCTCTGGAAGCCAGGCCCCTGAAGACCAAAATACCCCTCTGGCCGCTTATGTGACAAAATCCGTCTCGCCTGTAGTGGGCATGCCAGCAACCAGGACCGGTGTGGTAGTACCCCCGGTTGGGTCAAAACATCGGCCCTCATTCCCCGAAAAGCCCTCGCCTGCTACAAGTGTAGTATCGGAGAAGGAAAAGGGGGAATGGCAGGTTGTTGGCAGGACCAGAGGGAAGCGTCAAGCTGCGGGACCTCAGTCCCCTGATGCTCCCAGGACTAAAGGCACGTACAGCCCCACTCCCTCTACCAGCAAAAAGGGCGATGCCTCGGCCTGGTCGGCTCCTAGTCTAGAGGAGTTAAAAAAAGCTTACGATCCAGGATATGAAAAGACGCAAAAAATTAAACAACTAAAAGAACAACTGGATAAAAGACCATCCCGCCCCTCAGAGGAATTAATTCAACAACTTAAACAACGACCTTCCCGTCCCTCGGCCTCTGTCCCGTCCTCCCCGGAAATTAAGGTTACAGCCAAAAAACCACATTCAACACAACCCACTCCGAGAAAGCCGACACCCCTTAGTAGGGACCCTAGCCCCTTCCGCTTACCAGCCCAACCAACCCCCAGTCCTTCCCCCAAGAAAAGTTTACCTCCTCCTTCGAAACGGCAAAGGAGCCCCACAGCGGAAGATAGGGAAGCTAGGAAAAAGGCGACAAAACCGTCTTATCTAATGGGTGAAGACGTGTGTAAAATATCAACATCACAGGAGGACAGAGCAAAAAATTTTGGAAACAGGATAAATAAACTAAAAATTCTTCTGTCCATGAAAAAATGCAAAGAGAAAAACATCGAGAATCCTAAAAATTTTCCAGAGGCTAAAAGGTTGCTGACGGTGATCAGGAATGGCACAGGAACAGGAAAGGTGTGGGACATGCTATCGGAGGCGGAAAAAAGCATAAAAATGTCCCCACCGATCCTCACCAAAGACAATGAAGAATTAGAAAAACTTAAAGAATTCTGTGTAGGACGGGTCCCAATTTTGGTTCACCCCTCCCTGTACAGAGCTTTAAAACTAACATTCCCCTGGGATGTTGGTGGCCTCTCCCGTGACGGCTCTATTGACAAAGAGATGGGCAAAGGATCTATGGGAGAGGCTGTCGGCATCCTTTCCCCGTCCATGTTCTGTCCAGGACCCCAACTCTAATTATGCATCACAATGGCTTTATGGTTAGCAAGTATGAATGCCCGGGGGCTGAGGTCTGAGTCTCGGAGGGTGAGACTCACTCATGATCTCCAGCGCCTCGGGGTTGATGTTTGTTGTCTACAGGAAACCCGGTTTTTAGCTGGCGACTATGAGGGCATTCTGTCTAGGGATTACGATCTCTATTCAGCATGTTTTGATGGTCGTTCTAGAGGAGTTTCTTGGCTAGTGAGCAAGTCATTGGGTGCGGTGTGTACGCTTGTCTTCGCGGATCCAGCGGGCAGGATTTGTGTGCTGGATATTACCATAAAGGAGAAGTCGTTTCGGCTCATTGGGGTTTATGCGCCCAATGTCCATAGGGAGCGTCCTGCTTTGTTTCGGCAGCTCGAGTCGTTCTTTGGAACTTCGAGGCGGGTAATTTTAGCGGGGGATTGGAATGCCGTCCTTGACCCTGAGAAAGATCGGATAGGAGAAAGATCGGGTACTAACAACCCGGATGTGAAACCATTTCGGGAATTTCTCGACAGGAATGATCTTGTCGATAAATACCGAAATGAACACCCCCGGGAGGTAGTGTGGACTTGGACTAATAGGGGCAGCTCGGATTCGAAGGTACGCGCAAGCTACCTCGACCGAGTCCTAGTTAGGAGAGTCGACGTAGGGCTCTTAGGTTGTCCAAGTTTCCATTCCATAGTTTACACGGATCATAGGCTCGTCCGGGTTCGTGTAAACTTAGATAAGCCTAAGGTTAAGTTGGCTGGCTACTGGAAATTGAACGCGTCATTATTTGATAGCCAAGATTTCCAGCACCAGCTTTTACTAACACTAAAGCGGGAACTGACGGGGGCTGTGGTTGGGAATAAGTGGTGGGACACACTTAAATCCAAAATTAGGTCGTTTGCTGCCGACTATAGCCGTCGGCTCAACTTAGCTAATTTAGCGGCGCAATCGACGTTAGAGAAAAAAGTTGATCGGGCAGTTAAATCCCGTAATAGTGGGGACGTAGCCTTAGCTAGGGCCGAGCTGGCCTCCTTGCTTATCAAGAAGGATCAAGCTCTGGTAGTTAGGGCTAGGTTAAAAAGAATGTCTTCTGAGGCAACGAATATGGCCGCAGAATTGCGTGCAGAGGAAGCTAGGCAAGCAGCCAATCGGCATATCAAGGACATCACATTGCCGGATGGTCGTACCGTGACTACAGACGTGGGTATATGTGGAGCTTTTCGGGATTACTTCCAGGATCTTTTCACCAGGGAGCCCGGTCTGAGCTCTGCTCAGTTCGACACCTATTTGGCTGACTTTCCCCGCCTCTCGGCGGCTGAAGCGGCTAGGTGCGAGGGGCCCATAACAGAGTCGGAAATCTGGGATGCGCTGAAATTGGTTGGCCGGGACAAAACTCCAGGATTGGATGGTCTTCCCTACGAACTGTACTTGAGGCAGTCGTCCGTTCTTGTTCCTCTGCTGGCTCTTGTTTATAACAACTGGATTAAGCAGGGGTCTATACCTCGACGCTTCACCAGGGGTGTAATCAAGTTGCTTCGCAAGAGCAAGAGCGGTGGGGGTGGCATAGATAATTATCGGCCTTTAACGATGTTAAATACTGACTTAAAGATTTTTGCCAAGATCTTGGCCGGCCGTTTGCAGGCTGTCCTCTCTAGTCTGATTGGCCCCGAGCAGACTTGTGCTGTGAAGGGCAGGACTATTCAGGACAACCTTCATTTGGTGCGCCTGATCATCGCGAAAACCGACACCGAAGCCGCGCTGATCAATTTGGATCAGTCCAAGGCATTCGATAGGGTTGACCATCGCTTCTTGGAATCTGTCCTTTCCGCCGCCGGTTTCGGGCCGTACTTTCGCTCCTGGATCCGACTGCTGTATGAGTCCCCCGGTGCGCTGGTGGAAGTGAATGGGGTAAGATCGAAGCCCTTCACATTATCTCGCTCCATTCGTCAAGGTTGTCCACTTTCGCCCTTGCTGTACGTTCTTGCGTTGGAACCTTTCCTTCGCAAGTTAAAGGCGAATCCGGTCCTTCGCGGAATTTCCGTGCCTGGTGCTACCACCTCGGCCAGGTACTCCGCCTATGCTGACGACGTTTCGGTTTTTGTGTCGAGCAAAGCCGAGATTGACGAAGTCAGCAAAGAAATCAGATGCTATGAGACGGTGACAGGGGCCAAGATCAATCGCGATAAGTCTGTTGGCTTGCGATTGGGTGCGTGGAAGGGAGTTTCTCTTCCCGGACCTTTCCTCTGGACGGACGGGCCGATCAAGATTCTCGGCGTCTTTTTCGGTCCTGATCTCCAGTTGGAAATGAATTGGTCGGAGGTTCGAGAGAAGGCCGAGGGCGCAGTTCGTCTGTGGACTCGGAGGAATCTTTCCTTAAAGGGGAGGGCGGAAGTATGTGCCTCGCACATCTACCCGATTCTCCTTTACCGACTTTCCGTACTTCCTCTCCCGTGTGCCATTCGTTTGGGACTAATACAGCTCTTGTTCTCCTTCCTTTGGGGAGAAGGCAAGTCTCCCAAGGTGCGTCGCGAGATCTGTTACCTTCATCCTTCTGAGGGCGGTCTGGGCATGCCTAGCGTTGAGATCCGTCAACACACGCTTCGCATTAGATTCCTGGATCGAATGTGTATGCTGGCGGATGAGAACAGCGGCCTCGTTCAAGAGGACGTCCATAAAAACTTTCCATCCTTGAGAAGTGTGCATTTGTCGGAGGAGGAGGCCGGCCGTACTCCTCGTGGCGAATGCTCCTTCTATAAAGAATGTCGTTTGGCTCTCCAGTTTCTCTTACGGGCTACGGATGGCCTCTCCAACGCCCAAGCGTTGTCTCTTAGGGCATTATATCGGGTGTTAGTTAGGGGGGCCGTTCAAGATGAACTAATTGGCGAGCTCGGGCTTACGAAGCAGGAGGCTCGCTCCATATGGCCTTGGGCGCCTGGGTTGAAATGTCTCACTAACGATGAGGCATCACTCACCTGGCTGATGATCCGGAAGGCCCTCTGGGTAGGCAAGAGGCTTCATGCAGCGGGCCTAACACCAAAATCAACCTGCGTGCGTTGTGGGCTGTCGACGGAAACCGTCGAACATGCCTTCTTCCACTGCAGTGTTGTTGCTCCGTTGTGTAAGTTTCTTGAAGATCTCATGGTTCGTATCCTGCGTGGAAAGTTCTTTGTCCTTGAGGCTAGTTCTGTTTGTAGCAATGTCGTGCCTCCGTTATCTAGGGCTGAGCACTATGTGCTCTTTTGCTTACTAGGTGTTATGCGAATCGTGATTTGGACGTCGCGACAGAAGGAATTCTATGGTGATGAGAAGTTTACCTCTTCCCAACTGATCTTGTTCTTTAAGCATCAGCTTAAAGTCAAGATCAGGACGGAAAGGAAACGACTCACTCCATCTGAATTTGGCAAAAGGTGGGTGAGTCTTGCGCGATTCTGTCGAGTGAAAGGTGCTGACCTGGAGTGGTTGTTTGATGCTGGTTAGGCATCAGGATATTGGGTGTGCTGGGCAGAACATGTGCACCCCTTCCGTGTTAGGTTAGAATAGGTAAATTTTGATTTTCTGTTTCTAATTTAATGTTAACTTAGCTAGGTTATGATTGCTCATTGGCCTCTTTTTCTTTTTGTCCCCAGTTTTCCTTTAGTTTTAATCCCCCATCCCTTCCCACTTTAGGTGTTCAACAATGTTAGTTCTCCGGTGGATGCGTGGCGACTTTCGTTATTTTTCAAGAGTGCTTTTCGTTTTTTGTTATGGTGTTTAAATGTGTGAGTGATTGTGTGAGTAACTGCTGATTGGATAAATGTAGTCATTATATTCTTTAAGCCACGCATTATTTTTCGTCCGGAGAAGTGATTTTGCTGTCACAATATTAGAGTAGTGGGGGGGCTTTTATTACTAATACGATTTTATTTAGTTTTTTGTATATATCATTTATTCATTGTATAAAACCATTGGGGATATTTTAATGTTGTTATTTTCTGCCCATGCCCTCCACTGAACATTGTAAATATGGGAGTTAAGTAGGACAACATAGAGCAGCAGAGGTATTATGGTGATCGTGGTAAGAATGGTAAGTAAAAATGTGGTATTATGGTGTCCGGGTTATTGTAAGTGTGTCAGGGTCGACGAAAGTGAATAGCTAAGTTAAATTAGGACAGATGATGACCAGCCTTCCCCATCCCCAATTTCGGCCTTGTGCCACATTTTTTGTATTCGTACAAAAATAAATACGAGTTCATAGAAGTTCTTTTTTGACTTGCGTGTTCATTTCCGACTTACCTGACCTTGGTTTGGCGAGTGTCTGACTTTTGTTGGAATCAAAAAAAAAAAAACACAAACTTTAATCACTTATTTGAAATTACTTCATTTTAAAAAGAAAGGACCTTTTTGTATAGATAAGTTTATTTTTATTTTCTTTATTTTCTTTTTCGTTTATTTATTTTGATCTTTTCTTTTTATTCTTCTAGCTTTTTTGTTGTTTATTTTCGTATTTTTGGCGGCCATATTTGTTTTTATTTAGGTCGGCCGTTTTGAATTTATTTTTTGTTTCTTTTTCTTTCTTTTCAGTATCTGTTTGGCCTTAAGTGCCATATGTATATTTTTTTAATAGTAACTGTCCATTTTGACCAAGAAGCTGAAAAATTAACTGATTTTTATTTTTCTTCCACTTTAACTTTTCTTTTTTTTTTCAGCCCCTCCCCAGTTTTTCTTTTGCGGAAGTCGCCGTTAGGAGACTTTTCGCTTTCTTTTTGTTGTTATTTGTTTTTTGTTTCTTTGTGCATTTGATTCAATTGTAAATTTGTAAAGTTTATTCCTTGTTCAAATTTATTTTTGTTAATTCTTTTATTTTTCGTAAAAGTTTAGTTAAACCGTTTATTTTAATTTTAGCCCCTCCCTCTATTTTCCTTGTCGGGAGTAGCCGTTTAGGCAACTCTTCGTTTTTTATTTCTTTGTGTACTTAGTTTATCATAACTTGTAAAGTTTACCTTGTATAAATTTGTTTTTCTTTTATGTTTTAACCTCTCAAGAGGCTAAACATTTTTCCGTTTAAGGCTAATTCTTAGTCTGCTAAAAGTTTATTTTTCGGCCGCTAAAGGCTAGTTTTTAATTTGCCAGGTGTTGTAATTGTTTACCGTTACTGGCCAATTGTAGTTGGTAATTTTAAATCCTTCGGCGATTGTTGTTGTAATTTGAAAACAATTTTTTTTTGTCCCCTTGTTGCTATTTTGTGTATAGTATTTATTTTGTTTTATATTTTATTTTTTTTTCCCAAGTTTCTCCCATATCCCACCCTTCCCCATACGTTTAATTTAGTGTGGTGGAGAAAGATATAAAAAAAATTGTGGTTGGCGTTCTAAAATTTTAAAATGGCCGACAATAGTCGGTCAGTGAAGAAGAAACTGTTGTTTGACCCTCCCTGGAAGGGTCCTCCGGATAAAAATGAGGAATCTTTTCCCCCTTTACCTACGTCAAGTAAGACGAAGGAAAAGATTTCGAACCAAAATGTGGTGGCCGAGAAGGGCCAGAATAAAGATCCTACTTCAAGTAAGACATCGACCCAAAATATGGTGGCCGAAAAGGGCAAAAAAAATGAGGATTCTGTTCCCCCTCTAACTACTGCGGAGGATAAAACATCGACCCAAAATGTGGTGGCCGAGAAGGGCCAGAATAGTAAAGAAACCGACAAGCAGATAAGTGAAAGTAAAGACAAATCCAAAGATGCTGAGGCCGGGGAATCGCCCTTGGGCTGGAAGTCCCCTCCAAAGGTTACGATCAATTTGACGGAGTTTCTGGAGAGAGCCAAGACTTACGCTCATCTTGTGACAGAAGATGGACTCTTGGAGGATCCCCAGGAATTAAGAAAAATTGAAAAAAGAATTGTGTCAGTCCTTGTGGTCGACAAGCGTACGCGCAAGATTTGTCGCCCCACAAAAGACACAGTGTTGAAGACACTGCAGTCCACGGGGGTCAAGCCCTTACGAATTGTAAAAGGCACGGGCTTTTTCACGTGGGACGTGCTGCTGCCCACGCCGGAAGATTGCCTAAAGATGGTATCTAAAAATCATATAACAAAAGATTTTATTATAAGAACAGAATACCTAGGCATGCGTAGGACCAAGGTGGCAGTGTACGAGGTCCCTCCTCAGGTCATCGGGGAGCATCTCGCGGCGTACTTTTCTCAATTCGGTGAGATTGTAGATGCCTCCTGCGAGGACCTGACCGGGGGATGGTCTTTCGAGATTATGTTGAGCGGTAAGGCCTTCGAGACCATCCCCAACTGTCTTGACGTTGGGGGCCTGAGACTACCGGTGATAGTTACCGGTCGCAAACCGATATGCTGGAGGTGCGGAAAGATTGGTCACCTCTCCCCCTCCTGCCCAGAGAAGAAGGCCTCTGGAAGCCAGGCCCCTGAAGACCAAAATACCCCTCTGGCCGCTTCTGTGACAAAATCCGTCTCGCCTGTAGTGGGCATGCCAGCAACCAGGACCGGTGTGGTAGTACCCCCGGTTGGGTCAAAACATCGGCCCTCATTCCCCGAAAAGCCCTCGCCTGCTACAAGTGTAGTATCGGAGAAGGAAAAGGGGGAATGGCAGGTTGTTGGCAGGACCAGAGGGAAGCGTCAAGCTGCGGGACCTCAGTCCCCTGATGCTCCCAGGACTAAAGGCACGTACAGCCCCACTCCCTCTATCAGCAAGAAGGGCGATGCCTCGGCCTGGTCGGCTCCGAGACTGGAGGAGCTCAAAAAAGCATTCGACCCAGGCTATGAAAAAATGGAAAGGATAAAAGAACTAAAGAAACAATTAGAGAAACGTCCTTTTCGGCCTTCAGAGGAGCTAAAGAAGCAACTGGCTCAACGCCCACCTCGCCCCTCGGCCTCTGCCCCGTCCTCCCCTCAAAAGAAAAAACATGTCAAGAAAATTCATTCTTCTCAACCCACTCCCCGTAAACCGTCCCCTCGTAGTCGAGATCCCAGCCCCGTCATCAATTATTTCAGAATGTCACCATGTCTCTCTCCCTGTCCCTCTCCCCCAAAACAGTTACCCCCTCCAGCCAAAAGACAGAGAACACCATCTTCGGAAGACAAAGAGGCTCGAAAGAAACCTGCCAAAGTGCCATACAGGCAAGGGGAGGACATCTGCCGCATCTCCCCGGCTCAGGCCGAAAGAGCCAAAAATTTCGGTAATAGGATTACGCAGCTGAAAGCGCTCTTGGCCATGAAAAAATGTAGTGAGAAGGACATCGAACAACCAAAAAATTTCCCCGAAGCTCAGAGGCTATTAACCGTCATTCGCACTGGGCCGGGGGCGCGGCAGACTTGGGGCATGGTAGAGGAGGCTGCTAAAGCGATTCATATGACTCCACCTATCATCACAACAAAGTCGGACAAACTTTCTAATCTTGAAAAATTTTGTTCTGGACGGGTCCCGGTTTTGGTTCATCCCTCCCTCTATAGGGCTCTGAAATTAACCTTTCCCTGGGATGTTGGCGGCGTCTCCTCTGACGGCACAATCAAGAATGAGATGGGCCATGGGTCAATGGGAGAGGCTGTCGGCATCCTTTCCCCGTCCATGTTCTGTCCAGGACCCCAACTCTAATTATGCATCACAATGGCTTTATGGTTAGCAAGTATGAATGCCCGGGGGCTGAGGTCTGAGTCTCGGAGGGTGAGACTCACTCATGATCTCCAGCGCCTCGGGGTTGATGTTTGTTGTCTACAGGAAACCCGGTTTTTAGCTGGCGACTATGAGGGCATTCTGTCTAGGGATTACGATCTCTATTCAGCATGTTTTGATGGTCGTTCTAGAGGAGTTTCTTGGCTAGTGAGCAAGTCATTGGGTGCGGCGTGTACGCTTGTCTTCGCGGATCCAGCGGGCAGGATTTGTGTGCTGGATATTACCATAAAGGAGAAGTCTTTTCGGCTCATTGGGGTTTATGCGCCCAATGTCCATGGGGAGCGTCCTGCTTTGTTTCGGCAGCTCGAGTCGTTCTTTGGAACATCGAGGCGGGTAATTTTAGCGGGGGATTGGAATGCCGTCCTTGACCCTGAGAAAGATCGGATAGGAGAAAGATCGGGTACTAACAACCCGGATGTGAAACCATTTCGGGAATTTCTCGACAGGAATGATCTTGTCGATAAATACCGAAATGAACACCCCCGGGAGGTAGTGTGGACTTGGACTAATAGGGGCAGCTCGGATTCGAAGGTACGCGCAAGCTACCTCGACCGAGTCCTAGTTAGGAGAGTCGACGTAGGGCTCTTAGGTTGTCCAAGTTTCCATTCCATAGTTTACACGGATCATAGGCTCGTCCGGGTTCGTGTAAACTTAGATAAGCCTAAGGTTAAATTGGCTGGCTACTGGAAATTGAACGCGTCATTATTTGATAGCCAAGATTTCCAGCACCAGCTTTTACTAACACTAAAGCGGGAACTGACGGGGGCTGTGGTTGGGAATAAGTGGTGGGACACACTTAAATCCAAAATTAGGTCGTTTGCTGCCGACTATAGCCGTCGGCTCAACTTAGCTAATTTAGCAGCGCAAACGACGTTAGAGAAAAAAGTTGATCGGGCAGTTAAATCCCGTAATAGTGGGGACGTAGCCTTAGCTAGGGCCGAGCTGGCCTCCTTGCTTATCAAGAAGGATCAAGCTCTGGTAGTTAGGGCTAGGTTAAAAAGAATGTCTTCTGAGGCAACGAATATGGCCGCAGAATTGCGTGCAGAGGAAGCTAGGCAAGCAGCCAATCGGCATATCAAGGACATCACATTGCCGGATGGTCGTACCGTGACTACAGACGTGGGTATATGTGGAGCTTTTCGGGATTACTTCCAGGATCTTTTCACCAGGGAGCCCGGTCTGAGCTCTGCTCAGTTCGACACCTATTTGGCTGACTTTCCCCGCCTCGAGGCGGCTGAAGCGGCTAGGTGCGAGGGGCCCATAACAGAGTCGGAAATCTGGGATGCGCTGAAATTGGTTGGCCGGGACAAAACTCCAGGATTGGATGGTCTTCCCTACGAACTGTACTTGAGGCAGTCGTCCGTTCTTGTTCCTCTGCTGGCTCTTGTTTATAACAACTGGATGAAGCAGGGGTCTATACCTCGACGCTTCACCAGGGGTGTAATCAAGTTGCTTCGCAAGAGCAAGAGCGGTGGGGGTGGCATAGATAATTATCGGCCTTTAACGATGTTAAATACTGACTTAAAGATTTTTGCCAGGATCTTGGCCGGCCGTTTGCAGCCTGTCCTCTCTAGTCTGATTGGCCCCGAGCAGACTTGTGCTGTGAAGGGCAGGACTATTCAGGACAACCTTCATTTGGTACGCCTGATCATCGAGAAAACCGACACCGAAGCCGCGCTGATCAATTTGGATCAGTCCAAGGCATTCGATAGGGTTGACCATCGCTTCTTGGAATCTGTCCTTTCCGCCGCCGGTTTCGGGCCGTACTTTCGCTCCTGGATCCGACTGCTGTATGAGTCCCCCGGTGCGCTGGTGGAAGTGAATGGGGTAAGATCGAAGCCCTTCACATTATCTCGCTCCATTCGTCAAGGTTGTCCACTTTCGCCCTTGCTGTACGTTCTTGCATTGGAACCTTTCCTTCGCAAGTTAAAGGCGAATCCGGTCCTTCGCGGAATTTCCCTACCTGGTGCTACCACCTCGGCCAGGTACTCCGCCTATGCTGACGACGTTTCGGTTTTTGTGTCGAGCAAAGCCGAGATTGACGAAGTCAGCAAAGAAATCAGATGCTATGAGACGGTGACAGGGGCCAAGATCAATCGCGATAAGTCTGTTGGCTTGCGATTGGGTGCGTGGAAGGGAGTTTCTCTTCCCGGACCTTTCCTCTGGACGGACGGGCCGATCAAGATTCTCGGCGTCTTTTTCGGTCCTGATCTCCAGTTGGAAATGAATTGGTCGGAGGTTCGAGAGAAGGCCGAGGGCGCAGTTCGTCTGTGGACTCGGAGGAATCTTTCCTTAAAGGGGAGGGCGGAAGTATGTGCCTCGCACATCTACCCGATTCTCCTTTACCGACTTTCCGTACTTCCTCTCCCGTGTGCCATTCGTTTGGGACTAATACAGCTCTTGTTCTCCTTCCTTTGGGGAGAAGGCAAGTCTCCCAAGGTGCGTCGCGAGATCTGTTACCTTCATCCTTCTGAGGGCGGTCTGGGCATGCCTAGCGTTGAGATCCGTCAACACACGCTTCGCATTAGATTCCTGGATCGAATGTGTATGCTGGCGGATGAGAACAGCGGCCTCGTTCAAGAGGACGTCCATAAAAACTTTCCATCCTTGAGAAGTGTGCATTTGTCGGAGGAGGAGGCCGGCCGTACTCCTCGTGGCGAATGCTCCTTCTATAAAGAATGTCGTTTGGCTCTCCAGTTTCTCTTACGGGCTACGGATGGCCTCTCCAACGCCCAAGCGTTGTCTCTTAGGGCATTATATCGGGTGTTAGTTAGGGGGGCCGTTCAAGATGAACTAATTGGCGAGCTCGGGCTTACGAAGCAGGAGGCTCGCTCCATATGGCCTTGGGCGCCTGGGTTGAAATGTCTCACTAACGATGAGGCATCACTCACCTGGCTGATGATCCGGAAGGCCCTCTGGGTAGGCAAGAGGCTTCATGCAGCAGGCCTAACACCAAAATCAACCTGCGTGCGTTGTGGGCTGTCGACGGAAACCGTCGAACATGCCTTCTTCCACTGCAGTGTTGTTGCTCCGTTGTGTAAGTTTCTTGAAGATCTCATGGTTCGTATCCTGCGTGGAAAGTTCTTTGTCCTTGAGGCTAGTTCTGTTTGTAGCAATGTCGTGCCTCCGTTATCTAGGGCTGAGCACTATGTGCTCTTTTGCTTACTAGGTGTTATGCGAATCGTGATTTGGACGTCGCGACAGAAGGAATTCTATGGTGATGAGAAGTTTACCTCTTCCCAACTGATCTTGTTCTTTAAGCATCAGCTTAAAGTCAAGATCAGGACGGAAAGGAAACGACTCACTCCATCTGAATTTGGCAAAAGGTGGGTGAGTCTTGCGCGTTTCTGTCGAGTGAAAGGTTGCTGACCTGGAGTGGTTGTTTGATGCTGGTTAGGCATCAGGATATTGGGTGTGCTGGGCAGAACATGTGCACCCCGTCCCTGTTAGGTTAGTGTAGGGAAAGTTTGATTTTTCTGTTTTTTGCTTCATTGTTAACTTAGCTAGGTTATGATTGCGCATTGGCCCCCTTTTTCTTTTTTGTCCCCTATTTTTCTTGAGTTTAATCCCCCTTCCCTTCCCACTTTAGGTGTTCAACAATGTTAGTTCTCCGGTGGATGCGTGGCGTCTTTCGTTATTTTTCAAGTGTGCTTTTCGTTTTTGTTATGAGGTTTAAATGTGTGAGTGATTGTGTGAGTAATGGCTGATCGGATATATGGCACTATTATATTTCTAAAGCCACGCATTATTTTTCGTCCGGGGAAGTGACTTTGCTGTCACATTGTTAGAGTAGTGGGGGGCTTTTATTACTAATACGATTTTATTTAGTTACTTGTATATATCGTTTATTCATTGTATAAAACCATTGGGGATATTTTAATGTTGTTATTTTCTGCCCATGCCCTCCACTGAACATTGTAAATATGGGAGTTAAGTAGGACAACATAGAGCAGCAGAGGTATTATGGTGAACGTTGTAAGAATGGTAAGTAAAAATGTGGTATTATGGTGTCTGGTTTATTGTAAGTGTGTCAGGGTCGACGAAAGTGAATAGCTAAGTTAAACTAGGACAGATGATGACCAGCCTTCCCCATCCCCAATTTCGGCCTTGTGCCACATTTTTTGTATTCGTACGAAAATAAATACGAGTTCATAGGAGTTCTTTCGACCTCTATTAGAGTTCAGTAGTACTACTAGGCAATTGATATTGGTCGGCAGTTAGTCGAATACTAAGGAGTCAGCTCTCAGTGGAAGATTGCCGTGTTCCTATCATTTTGGGTACGTTAAATCGATTAGCAACCGACAAAAGTTAGATGTAACGTAATTACTTTGATTACTCATGTCGGAATTTTAGTAGGATCATTGGACATGTATTTAGGTTTTTTGTGCGCTGTATTCAGATAACAGTGCAAACATTTAAGAATGTTGTCTACTCCAAGAGATTTCCAGCGCTGTGCTTTTTCTGTGCAGAATTAACATTATCTTCTGTCATTCCTGTCCATTTTTCTCCCTCTTCCGTAATTCAATATGCTTCTTTGTTATGTTCTTTAAGTCAAGTCCATATTTCTTCTCAGAAATGTAGAACCTCTTCTTTTTTGTGGAGGAGGTTGCTTCAATATTTTCTTTGTCTGTTTCTCTGTAATATTCTTAGCATCGGTTTGAACGATCTTGTTCCGTCTGAGAAATCTTAAACTTTTTTATAGAAATATTTTCCATCAGCTTATCGGAACCTTTTCTAATCAATCCGAAGACTCCAATTACAACTGGAAATATTGATATGGTGATGTGGCACATTTTTTAGATTTTCATTTCAATATCTTTGTATTTTGATAGTTTTCTTTTATGATATTCAAAGAAACATTACAATCTTCTTGGACTGCCATGTCAATAAAAAAGCAATTTATGTTTTGTGGTTTTCATTTCGATGACCGGGAAATTAGAATTGATTGTTCTGTGTGTGTGTATTGTAAAGTTGTCACGAGTCCTGTTTCTTTTACTAAGTCCGGGTGATGTTCATAGCTGATTTTTTAAAGTTTCCTTTCCATAAAAGTCGCGTATTTTCGAGTGTAGATATTACCTTAGTCTAACATAAAGAGGTTTATATTCACTTGGTGCTAACACTGTATAACCTGGTACAAGATGATCAATACTTTCTGGATCCATATAACAAAATCTTTATTTGGGTTCAACATATTTTTTGTGTGTCTGTTTGGTAATTTCTAGGTGGCTTCGCGTTGTGGTGTAATGGATATCAGCTCGGGATGAGAAATCGGCGTGCCCAGTTCGAATTCCAGTCGAATTCACTTCAACTACTTTTGGGAAAGGTATTATTCCATCACTTCTTCTGATAGGTAAGGGTTGAATTGCAGAACAGATTGGGATTTATAGCCTTGGTTATCAACCAATCTAAAGGAGAAAATAAACCCAACCTATCACGGTAAAACATTCTACCCAAACGTGTATCACATATGAGACTTAACTGATTGAGTGAGGTTCAGCTATGCATGTGAAATAATCTTGTGCCAAAAATAGCCGAGCCCTTCCAATTTGACAGAATTAGAAAGATGAATAAACATTAAAAGAAGAGTAAAAATGTCTCATTTTTATTAATAAGTGTAAGGTTTATTTAACGAGAAGAATTGACATCAATTTCTGTTATTTATGAAATTATATTTACGTTTGAAAGTGCTTCATAATGTTTTTTCATTGAATATGGGTATTTTAAAAACCAATTTTCTTAAAGTTAAGTGAATTAGATTTGTGAAGAAAAGGCAAGATTTGTTTCGCTGCGTCTTTACAATTGTAGCAGGCGAACAGGTTACTCCTGAGGGACACTGAGGACAGAAACGATGTTTTTGTTCCTCTTTCATTTTGTTGCCAAGTAAATGAGGACGGAGGTGAATAAATTAATGCACTGTGAAAGAGAGAGTAACAGAATGGGAAAATATAAGTCTTGACTTAGCGTCTAGTCAAAAGCTTTCTGTGATGATGTTTTTTCTCGGCAGCAAAGGAGGAGGATGGAGAATTAATGATTGCAAAATACAAGAAGAGAGAGTTACAAAATGCACATCGCCCGCCTTGAATGACATTCAGTAGACAGTCTGTGACTCTTTAAATAAAAGAGAAAAATCATGCGTATTTATTAGTTTTTGAAGAATAGAATAGGATCAACTTTAATTTTTTCTCTAACTTCCATATGGTTAGAAAATTAGAGATTAGATTTATTTTGTTTTCGACGAAGTCCTCGCATTGTAAAATTTAGTGAGTGAACTGTCTTATGCAAGAAGCGTTTTCATTAGTGAATAAGTGAATGTATATGCTTTTTTGTTGGCTCATGAAAATGTATAGGTGTGTATAAGCTCGTGTTTTCTGCGCAATTAAATATTACGAAATCTGACAAAAATAAACACTGATAGATATGGAGTTATTGTACATCAACTTTCTGGAGTTAATTAACAGGCTCATCTTATCATATCTTCCTGTATTTTATAAATTGATTTTTTAATGTAAAATGGCGCTGAACTAGGTGATTATCTATTGCATACACTTCTTCCTCTACTTGAAATTCCCATTTTAATTCGTTGGCTTCGTTTATTACTGAATAAATTTATTTATTTATTTCATGTTTTTCTACAGAGATCACTATCCGGTCGTTTTCAATTATCTTTGCAGAACGATTGTTGTGGTTTTATATGTGCTCTTGTTCAACTAATCTTTTGACTCAGTGGAATCTGGGCATATGCGGGGGTAAGTAAGACGCTCACACGTTTTGGCATATATATGTTTAATGTCAACTATGATCTAATCAAGGTTATTAAAACTGGGACCACAGGAACATCCAAAGTATTATTTTTTTACATTCTTCATTTTTATATGCTGTATTTCTCGAGCCATAGGTTAAATAGCAGGACAAATTGGGTTCTATAGCGTTGGTTTCGCAATCAGCCTACTTAGGAAAGTAATGACAACTTTCTGCGGAAAAGATCTGCTGAGTCAGTCATGTCTTTCGAAACATGATCGACGAAGTGTGTATCACAAATGGCACTTAACTGACTGACTTTAACCCATCTTCTTTGCTGACTACTAAGTATTTATTGGCTTTTTCTTGGTCCAGTTCCTTAAACTTTCTAGCAAACTCTAGATCTATTAAGTATATTTCTGTAATTCTCTTTTTCATGAATGCTACATTTGCACATTTATTTCATCGGAAACACGTACCGATATCATCACTGAAACATTTTACAGTATTGAGAATCAACTTCAGCTTATTGTCGTCTTTGGCAAAGAGTGTGATGTCATCTATGCAGAATTGGTGATTAAACTCTGTATTTTACTTTGTATCCATAGTTATTAATGCGTTTAGTTGATACGAAAGGTGGATGAACTGTAGACTGAACAGAAGGGGTGACATGGAGACTCACTGAAAAATTGCTCATCCGATATTCAAACAATTGGAACTGACATAACTTTGGTGTGATTTAGTTATCACGTGGTTTTCTACTGTTTCATGCTATATTTAATAATAATTTCTATCCCTGAGGAAATTTTGTAAATTTCGAAAACCCTTAAGTTTTCAATTGTGTGGCGCATTATTAAAGGTTATACTGTAATCTATTTAAACTGTGCTGAGATTTCTACATTTTACCAGCAATTTTCTATGAATACTTTATTTATTAATCGTTAATCTTTGCAACTGTATGAACGTCTTTGACATATGTCCTGTTCCAGAGAAAAGGTATTGTTGTAATTGAAATAGAGTAAATACTGTTCATCGGGACAGACATGGTCAATTTAAACGCACACATCTGGAGTATTATTTTCTTACTTTCGCTTTCGCTTAGGCATGCTGTATTCAATCTCCTTTGCTAACTCCTAGGTATTTATAGACTTATTCTTATTCCAGTTTCTTAATCTTTGTTACAAAATCTAGATTTAGTGAGTGTGTTTCTGTAATTCTCCCTTTCTTAAATGTTGCTTTTGCACATTTACCTAATCCGAAATATGTACCGATGTCATCATTGAAACATTTTACAGTATTGAAGATTCCCTTCAAACTGCTCTGGTTTTGGGCAAATAATTTGATACCATGCATATAGAAACAGTAATTAAGCATTCTTTTTTTCATTTGTATCCATTGTTATCGTTGTGGGGCGTTACCCACTCAACTATGGACTCTTCCTACCAGTATATTAACTGAGAGTTAATCACTCTCGTGGCTCCAGTTCAGCTCAGCTCAGCACAGTCTGTCTGTCTGTCAGTCACTAGTAAGCTAAGCTTATATTTACTCTTTTCTCTTGTATCTCTTTTTGACTTAATATAAAGTTGTTAACCTTACCACCGTGTTTCGAGTTATCATTTCATGGTCCCATTACAGGTCCACATCAACTGGCGACGAGGATTTCGAATATCAACTGACGAACGAGGATTTCAAATATCAAGCAATACCCTACGCAGTTAACTCCCCCAGGAAATTCAAGTTCATAAATAAATACCCACCCTCATCAACTGGCGAACGGTAACTTCGAAAACCTACAAACCAGTTTTCAAATCCACAGCAACGAACGAATATTCGGGCTAGTGTACTAACAGCGACTGAACAAGTGATAACCCGCACATCACATTAAATCTGTCGATAAACTTCGAAGTACCAAAAATACCCCAGCTAGACCATTTGCAACTGTTTCTAAAAAGGAAATAAACGTTCCGTTTGCGGCGGTGAACCAAATCAATGAAGAGTTAGACAGATTGGAAAATGCAGGTATCCTGTCTAAAATTAATTTCAGTGAATGGGCTGCACCAACAGTATAAGTAAAGAAAAAAGCAAGCAGAATCAGAGTATGTCTGACTTCTCAACGGGATTAAACTGCGCACTAAAGACCACCGCTATCCTCTCCCTAGCCTCGAAGAGATATTTAATAAATTAAACGGTGGCGATTTTTTTTTCTAAAATTGACATTTTGGATGCATATTTACAAATTCAGGTTGAGGAGAACTGTTCCAAACGTATTTGTATAAATACACATATAGGTACGTATAAATTTAATAGACTGGGTATTGGAGTCAAGGTCTCGACTGCTATCTTTCAGCAGGTTATGGATACCATGCTGGGCGACCTTGAGTTCGTAACTGCCTATGTTGATGAAATCCAAAATTACTAGTAAATCGGTTACTGACCATCGGGAGCACGTACTAAGCGTATTTGACAAAATTCAAGTATACGGCTTCAAAATCAAGGAGGCTAAATATGATTTTCATTTGACGCAAATAAACTATTTGGGACAAATCATATTTTGGGCATATCATTGACAAAGACGGTCGACGACCGGATCCAGGCAAGGCTTTGGCAATCAAGGGCATGCCGGCCCCGGATAACGTGCAAGCACTATAAAGCTTCCTAGGTTTAGCAAATTTTTACCAGGTGTTCATTAAAAACATGCACAACTTGCGCGCTCTCTTAAACAAACTACTAAAGAAAGACAAACCTGGGAATAGACACCGGGATGCCAACCTGCATTCGAAAAGATAAAGAACGCACTCACTTCAGGTCTTTCTCTCACTCACTATTACCCAAAGTTGGACATCATAGTAGCAAGCGATACCAGCTCTTATAGCATCGGCGCCTGCAATTTACACAAACTTTCGGATGGAACGAGGAAACCCATCGCGCATGCGCTTCGAACTTTGCTGCCTGCAGTAAAGCAATATTCGCAGATCGAAAAGGAGGTGTTAAGCATAATCTTCGCCATTACCAAGTTTCACAGATATCTACACGGCAGATATTTTACGTTACAGACTTACCACAAACCGCTGCTGACTATATACGGATCTAAGAAGGGACTACAAGTGTACACCACGAACAGACTTATACGGTGAGATACAATACTGCTGAACTATAATTTTAAGATTGAGTACCTATTCTCCAAGAACATCTGCCATTTGACAATTGTCTAGACTCGTTCAAAAACAAAGAAATATTCGAAAACCCGATAATCACGACCTTAAGAACAAACTGCGACTTAAAGAACATGATTTGAGAACACCGTGAGAGAGCTTCCAGTAGCACTATCAGACATCACACGAGGGTCTCTACAAGACGAGTTTATCCGTACTACCAAGAAAAAATTTGCAATAAAGACTCGAGTGTGCCAGAGACCTTTTCGATATGTGACGGTGTATTGTTATTTAATGAAAGAGTGGTGATACCTAAAAATTTGCAAAAGAAAATCCTTTTTGTCGACAGATTATAGAGCCCAAAAGTGGGTCTCTTGTCATTTTCATGAGGTTTTTGTTTTTTGGATTTGTTAGCGTTTCCCTGATGTTATTCTTGGCTCTATTTTTCCATTCTTTCGCGGGTTCTTCTTTCATTCTTTTTTGTTCTCGTTTGATCTATTCTGCATTGGAACTATATCCTTTTGGGTTGCTCCAAATATGCTACCAAAATGTTTGTCCAACATCCAGATATTGTGGCTTTTTGACTTCTATAACTGCATTTTCAATTTTCCGGTAAACCTCAAATTCCGTTTGAAATAGTGTATTTTGTCAATAGAAATATATGAATACAACTGCAATTTTTGTTAAGTATATCCTTGGTTAATTTCCATTTCTATTACTATGTTTTATTTGATTTTCCGTGTTGAATTCTTTGGAAATCGTTTCTTATATCAATAAATTAGATCTGATTTTTCAAATTTGGCTATTCGTGTCTGTTACTTAATCGTCTTGATATTAAGTTTTATTATTGTCATTATTATTATTGATAGTAATATGTATGTTATCTACCCAGTTTCCTAAATTTATCCCAAAAAAGTTATAAGGGTATTATGATATTTTCAACTGAATTTTGAAAAAATATATTTAAAATTTAAACCACCTACAAGCACGCTGCTTCCCATAGATAAACCCTTAATATAATATAAGTTGTGCTAACAACATTTTTATTTATTTGATTAATACGCTGCTAGAGATTTCTTCAGTTGATTTGATTTTTCCAACTCCAACTAAAATTATTTATCTCCTCATATGCCATATTTTATATATTGTCACTTTAAGATATTTGTATTTTGATAAACTTTTGAAGATATTCACAGATACATTATAATCTGCATGTCAATAAGAAAGCAAAATTCTATTTTGTGATCTTTAATCACGATGGTTTCGCGACTAGCTTTGTTTTGACTGCGTTTATTGTAAATTCCCATAAGATTATTACAGTACCTGTGTCTGTAACAAGGTTTTGACAAGGTTCATGGTAATTCCTCCAATTAAAAGTTTCAGACTTTCCTGTGAATATTTTGGTTTATCCTCCCATGTCGGGTTTAATATTTGGCGGATGATAGCTCCCGTGCCACCGGAAGCAATATTTGTGGATAAACATCGCAGAATCAGCATTTCGAGTCGGGAAATATTTTCAATCCGTTTGTTTAATGATTTCTAGTTAACAAGAATCTCTATAAGGGCTGAAACCGGAGATAATACAATATCCGGTTTCAGCCCTTAATCCTGTAATACACCGCCACGAATGAGTATGAGTTTTATCTGCCCAAATATCGTTTCTGTATTTGGTACATTTACTGGGGGATGCGGCTTATAGTATATGGCTTATGGCTTTCTTGCACTTCTTCACCGACTTCAAATGTTCTTATGAATTTGTCGGCTTCATTTATCACTGAATAAAGTTTCATATTTCTTTCATATTCTTTGTCACAGATCATGTGAATTGCTGTAGTCTTTAAATATCTGTAAAGATTTATTGCCGTTTTTTAGTAAGACAATGCTAGCTGAACTTAACCTCTACCTCATTTGGATCTACAGACGATCAATATCGGCCAAAGGATGAATCATGCGGTAGAATAAGCTTATGTGAGCTATGGTTCAGTTAAGGATGATGTAACTGTATGGCAACACTGCGGAAGGTAAAGTGTTTAATTCTCTATTTTGTGAATTCAAATCAGTATTCCACACCAGGCGTATACGCCTCTTGTATTACTTTCTTATTTTCTATTATTATAATTACTATTATTATTTTTATAATTATTCAGCTTGAGAACAGAATTAGTGAATATAAGCACTCAAAAGATGGTCACAATTCATAAACATTATGAATGTAATATCTTCCGTAACATCCTCATTCAAACATATAGGTAAATTGACAAAATTAAGTTGCAGGCAAATAATAATACCTATTTTCTGATAGATATTTCAATTCTACACAAGAAAAGACTTGGAAATGTTTGTGATAAAAGGATTTACAAGAAGCTTGAGACAAAAATCACTAATATGTTTTATCTCATTCTAAGGATGATATAAAAATGACCAAACAATTATATACTGCGTAAGTTGTTATGTTACTCTTGGTGACAACCATTTATGGTGTATTTGTACAAGCAATGGCTAATCCTTTCTTCCTTTTACATCAACACGGTGATATATTTTTTTATAATCCCTGTACCTCTTCTACAAATACTTTCATGGCTTCTGCTCTGACCAACTTAAATCACTGGTGCCCCCTAGATGTGAATTTACACGAGATACTAGATTGGCAACTAGGTCCCACCCTTTTACAGTGAAACCGATGAAATGTAACCGCAATTTCTACTCCAACAGCTTCTTTCCTCGCACTTCCCGCCTGTGGAATTCCCCCACCGCATGCTTGCTTCCCCGACAGCTACAACCTCCAAGAGTTTAAATGTAAGGTCAATAGACACCTAACTCACACCCACCTAGACACACTAACTCACACCCACTCTCTCCAACTCTCTCCCTATGTACATCCTAAGTCGTCTATCACCCTTCTTCTGACATTTCCTATACCCAATCCTTCTATAACCCCCTGCACTATAGTGGCAGTGGAATGCCTTGCTTGGGGTGACACGATTAAAAACAAAAAATCTCTGTAGAAATATCTCTCATATTCTTGCTTTGCTGACAGCTATAACCTCCAAGAATTTAAATGCAATGTCAATACCCATGTTTTAACCACCTGACTCCAGTTCTTTCTGCACCACTCTTTATATCTTTTTCTTTCTCTCTACCTTTGCGACTGTCATCCCACCTGTATTCCCATTCTTCACTTGCTTCTTTCTCTGTCAACCCCTGTAACTGATTCGTCTTTTTCTTTACTCTCTTTCTCTCTAATCTGTTACTCTTATGTAGCCCCCTGCGCATCAGCGGCGTTACCGCCTTGCTTGAGGCGAAACGATTAAAAAAATCAAGGAGATAAAATGTTGTGACCTGTCTGGGCCAGGAAGAAAGCCAGAGAAACAAGAACGTAGGTTCAAATATTGTATTAGAATAACAGAACCAGTATACAAATACTAGTGTTAGTAATCAGCAAATCAGAAGTGTACGTGTAAACTGTACAGATAGCTACGTCTCGACAGTCTCTAGACTGTTTCTGGATTGCCTCACAACTTCCTTTCCAGAAGTCACTCGTTAGTATTAATTGACTGAGGAAGTGTTCATTCTTATAGTAAGGTCACCATAACATAAAAGACGGCAACTGACGTTGCACATAAACACATAGAGATTGTAGCTATCATTGAAACAAATATATGTAAGCAAGTTTCCCAGAGATAAACTGCAATAAAAGAAATTCCTTGACTAGAAGTGGCGGCTACATTTGACTGTCTCAACTGTAAAAAAGATGGACGTAGTTGCCAATTCAGTAAATTCATGTGGAATGGTCAACAGGCAGTTACGTTCCTCTAAGCAGAAATCTTGAAAATATTTATAGAAAATACAGGGTGAAACCATATCCAGTCAGAGATAAAAGTAACGGATAGCGATATTTGTGATATTTCTCATTGAGATATGAGTAAATGGTGTCGTCAGCGTAGATGCCTACTTGTGAACTGATTACATGAGAAAGATCAATGATAAAGATCAGGTAAAGCGTAGGACCTAGGATAGAGCCTTGAGGGACATCCCCTTTCGTGTGATATGATCTAGAAGCATGTCCTTTCAATGAGATCTTCATTACACAATTTGAGAGAAACGAAGTGTTTCGATCGAACAAGCGTTTATTTATGCCATAGCCCTGTAGCTTGCGCAGAATCCCAGCAACCGTGTCAAACACTTTGAAGATATTCATGTCAAGAGCTCGTGCTTCATGGTTCTTCTCGAGAGGATATTTTATGTATTCGGTGATTATCGTTAGCCTATCAGCGGTAGAACTGGTAAAGACGAAGCCATAATTTTGTCAGAGAATGTGATGTGAGATGCTGCACAAATTCATCACCTATGATATGCTCGAACACTTTGCAAAAGTCGTTAGGAGGCTGATAAGGCGATGAATAGAGGGGTCTAAAGATTCTCCAGAGTTTTTAACAAGAACCTTAGAGGTGAACTTTCAACGATCATGTAAGTTGTAGAGTCTGGAGAAGACAGGTGAAAGTTCAGAGTCAAATTTCTTTAGGACGATTACTCGTATTCCGTCCCGTTGCAAGCGTTATGTGACTCAACCTTAGAAATTATGTTAGAGACCAGAGAGGGGGTTACGTATACGTCATTCAGTTGAGCCTCAGTCCTACGTGGAAAATCGGGAGTGGTAATCTAGACGAGTCAAATGTGAAATTGGAGGAGAATTTGCGAGCAAAGCACTCAACATTATCCGCTGTGGATGTAAGGACCTCAAGTTTATTGAATAAATGATAGATCGTTGGTTTGATGTTGTTCAGCACACCAATAACGAATACAGTCCGCTAGCACTATCAAGACTGTCTCACTGTAAGAATATAATAAATCCCGTGACAATATGTATAAAGCCCTTTTTCATACATATATTTTTTAATGCATTCAATTCATTTTATAGCCGTAAGAAGGTGGCTTTCTCCTAGAATACGTTCTGGATTATTTGATTATTACATTTTTCCTAGTAGTTTGAATAGATCTTTGAATTCTAGCTCATCAACTGCTTTTGAATAGCATATCAAATTTATATACGTCAGTTTACATTTGTATCGGATCCTCTGGTATTATTCTGATCATAAATATCGCATTTCTCCTCCAAGTATCTCCACGCTTTGTTGAATACATCACAAAAGTGTATAGACACCGTAAAATAAATCAAAGATAGTTTTCTTCAAATTACTCCAAACCACCGCATTCATATAATAAAAAGCTACTTAACATAAGAAATATTAAACTCAGGGATACTCAATATTATATTATTAAACATTTTTTATTGTTGTTAGTGCAATTATTGTAAGTGTCATCATTATCAATCATTTGAGACGCAGGTAATTAAGATGTTTTGAATAAAATCTAGAAGAAAATATTTTAAGCAATCCATCATGATATTAATGTTCTGTCCCGAACGGGAAGTAATGAAAAATGAATGAAAGCATCAAATTAGAAATAGAAACTCGGAGATGAATGATAAATTAGGAGTTTGCTGTTGACTTGGTAACGGTAAATAATGATTTTGTTGTCGGTATTGTTTAATATTTAAGCCAGTTGCTTCTAACAGTATATAAAAATCCAATAGATTGTCTAGGTTTATATTCTGTAATTTATAAACTATAACTTTGTAAGAATTTTCTAAAGTAAATATTTCACCGAAATATTTTGGAAACCTTATTAGTTTTCATCCAAGATGAAAAGAAAACGTTCGGCGAAATTGTTTCAAATTATTGGGGAGAAAGTTTAAACAAATGTCAGATGAATATGGATATAATTAACTTTGATATATGCAAATCATGAATCAGTGTGAATTTACTATTTCTTGGCCAGAACGTTAAACATGTAGAACAAATAGACTGAAAAAATTGAAATGTTATATATATATATATATATATATATATATATATATATGTATGTATGTATCTTCTGACCATTCAGTCATGTCTCTTTCGAGACATAATCGCCCAAGCGTGTATCCTGTATGCCACTTAACTGACTGATATATATATATATATATATGTGTGTGTGTGTGTGTGTGTGTGTGTGTGTGTTATTATTATTATGTCATTTTTCATCATATTTCGATTTCTGCATTGGTCTCACTACCAACCAAGTCTGCGGGGAGACCTAAGGCAGGTCGTGGCGTGTTGTTATGACACCATTTCATGTTTTTTTATCTTCCCTATCATCCCTAACATTACATAGATAAAGTTTTCCTTAGTGCGTGGTCTGTACTTAATAAGACAATTCTTTGTATCTCTTAAGCTGAGGTTTTCAGGGATTCTTTCAATGTGTTTTTTGTTCCATTTTTTATCATTCCAAGTGCACCTACTATCACTGGCACACCTCTTGTTTTCAATTTCCACATTTTTTCTATTTCAATTTCCAGGTCTTTATATTTTGACAGGTTTTCAAATTCCTTGATGGCTATATTACAATCCGCTTGACAAGCCATATCAATTAATAGACAAGTTTTCTGCTTCTGGTTTTTAACAATAATGTCTGGCCTGTTTGCTTCAATTTTTCTGTCTGTGTAGATGGTGTAATCCCATAGAATGGTTACATCTTCTATTTCTGTAACCGGTGCTGGATGATGTTCATACCAGTGTTTGTTTACAGATTTTCCATAATGTTTGCACATTGCCCAATGTAAATATTGCCCAACTCTATCGTGGCGATTTTTATATTTATTTGGAGCAAGAACAGAACAGCCTGAGATTAGGTGGTCTATTGTTTCTTGGTGTTTATCACAAAACCTGCATTTTGGATCCATATTATTATGCATAATATTTGCCTGAAAGTTTCTAGTGAAAAGACTTTGTTCTTGTGCTGCAAGAATAAAGCCTTCAGTTTCAGACTTTAATCCAGATGAACGTAACCATCGATGAGTATTAATTTTGTCAACATTGGATTTATTGGCACGTTCTGGATATTGGCCATGCAGAAGTTTGTCTTGCCAGCGCTGTTTCATCTGTTCAAGAGCTTTATCTTTGGCTTTCATTTTCATATTTTTTTACCGCAATAGTTGGTTCTTGGCTTCTGTTTTGCTTTTCTATAGAATCTACTAACTGTAAATCTTGTTTGTATTTACTGCCTTCTTTTATTATTGAATATTTTTTCTTTCTTTCTTCATGTTGCCTTACTAATTGTATCATCCAATCCTTTGTTGTTTCTATGTATGTTAGTAAGCCAATAGTTGTTGTCTTGTATGACAATTCCAGCTGAATAAGACCTCTTCAACCTTCTTTACGGGGTATGTATAGACGGTCTACATCAGCTTTTGGATGATGCATCTTATACTTATAAAGAAGCTTTCTTGTTTTAGAATCCATTCGCCTGATGTTGTTTAGAGTCCAGTTTAAGATGTTGAAGCTATATTGGACAACTGGGATTGCTAGGCTATTAATGGCCATGAATCTGTTCTGAGAATTCAATTCAGTTTTTAATATCATTCGTAGCCTTCTATAGTACTCTTTACGCGCTATTTCTTTCATTTTTTTATGGTGAATGTTTTCACTCTCATTTACACCTAGGTATTTATAAGCTTCTTCTGGTTTCAATTCTTTTATTGTTACAGCAGGGTCTAAGCTAATTGAGGATGTTTCTTGTTATTATTATTATTATTATTATTATTATTATTATTACTGTTATTATTAATATTATTGTTGTTTTTGTTATAATATTAGCTTACTGTAACTCAAAATCTGTCAGGTTTCAGTGTTTAATGATCCATCATCCAGCAATGAAATGTGGTTCAGTTATGGGGTCATGTTATATTGTTAAAGAAATTTAAAATAAAAAGAATAAAAAATGAAATTTTAAAAATTCCATATAAACAAATTCCTAACTACTAACTCATCAAACCAATGTTATGAGATTACTACTTACTGCCATCAATCTACAGCCCTACACATTTTAGTTAATTATATATACCTTAAACGTAAATTTAGTTAACTTTTAAAATGCTCTGTATGCTTACTTTTACTACTAGTTATTTCTAAAATCAAGTAATTTGGGTTTTAATAAAAAACATTTTTCTTAAGTTTAATTACTTACATTAAAATTGTGTTTTTAAATTATCAAAACCCTTTCATACAAATATTTTTATTGTTTTAATTCTAATCTTATCGCATCAAGAACAATATATTTTTGTTGTATTCTTATTTAAAATATTGACTCTACATTCTTTCTATAGATATATCGCTACACACATATTCCAATATTCATTGGTTTTCACCCACAATTATTTTATACTATAATAACCTCTCACTCCAATGCATTCAACTCATAATGGCACTAATGGTGTCATATTTTATTCTTTATTCTTTATTCTTTATTTTTAATCTTTATTTTTCTTCTGCATTGGAAAGAGTGATAAAATCTACAGTGATCCAAATCCATGACAGGTTGTATAATAGCCATTTTATCATTGGGGAAACCTTGAAATAGTTTGCATGTCTCAGGGAACCATGCATAAATATTATTCAGTCAGTTAAGGGCCATAGGTTATACACTCTTTAAGCGAGCATGTCCCGAAAAAGACATGACTGACTGGGCCGAAGATTTCTGCGGAGTAGGTTGCCATTGATTTCTGCGGTAGACCGGTTGCCAACCAAAGCTATAGAACCCAATAAGTTCTATTATTTAATCCATAACTGGAAAGAAGAGACGGATTAATATCTTTTCCAAGGGTATTTGTGCGTAAGAGAATGCAAAGAATGCAACTGAAATTCGAACTCGAATCGTTCAGACTCGATATCCACTGCACCACAACGCACATCCAACATTATTCAATCAGTTAAGTGCCATACGTGAAACACGCTTGACCGATCATGTCTCGAAAGAGACATGACTGACTGGGCAGAAGATTATCCCGCAGTAGGTTGCCATTGCTTTCTGCTGTAGACTGGTTGCCGACCAAGGCTATAAAACCTAAACTGTCCTGTTATTTAACCCATAACTGGAAGGAATAGACGGATTAATACCTTTCCCAAGGGGATTTGCGCGTAAGTGAATGCAAGGAATTCAGCTGGAATTCGAACTCGGCCCTCCGATTTTTCGTTCTGAGCCGATATCCACTGCGCCACAACGATATAACCTATTTAATATCTGTTGATTTCATATTTGTTAACGTCGTTAGTAAACATCATACATAGACACAGTGCATGTTTCTTGAACTCAAGTGATTCATTTGAAGCTGCAAAGTATTTATAAGCGGTAGAAAAATTCGAATCGAATGAGTCAACCATTGATACAAGTCAAAGCGAATTGCAAGCCAAAAAAGACTATCGCGATTCAATGCAAAAAATCTAGATGACGATATATAAATGACTTTGATCAGCGTCAGTCAGTCACTCAGATGGGAGAAGCAAGAGACACTGCTAAAATGTAACGAGAGAAGATTCAACTCGGACATTCCTTCACTTTCTCTTTCCTTTTTGTGTGCTGATACATTCTTCTACTTCTTCTCCACCCAAAGACATTCCTACTAAATACATGCATACATACACACGTACGCATATACTCTTTCAACAAATTACTACTAAAAATATTTATAGGAACTCTTGATACCCTTAAATTTCTCATCGATCATTTTTTTTACCTATTCTTGGTATCATTTTCATCAATAAATTTCTATTTTAACATACAAAAAGTATATTTTTTACACTATTCCACACTAGTCCACACATTCCAACCTACCGACAACCAACATTCTGATTAAAACATTCTGATAATTCTGATGATGATACTTCTGAATAAAACTTGTAAGCTGTAGGGAGTTCGGTTATGTCTGACACAAAGCCAAAATAAATAAAAATTAACCATCTCCCTAGGGCTTTACTTGTAACCCCCGATGGTTAAAAAGAACACGCACCCTACATCTTCTCTGACACACTCTCCATCTTCTCTGACACACTCCAGTGCTTTAATATTATTACAACAGTTTTAAGATTTTATTCCAATAATCAAGCGTTTTACAACAATACGCCGTATATATGTAAAGTAACCACGAATATAAAATTAAACAAAGAATGCTCAAAAAGTTTAAATCTATTTATCACTATTTATCGTGGAATAACTAGAGACCTCTTGTGTAATCCTAAGGTTCCAGATAACACAGGCTGAGAAGCACTATTCAAGATGACCGCATTCTATAAATTTTTGACGAGACTTAAGCATTCTAAAGCCAGCTGTTACTAACAACAACGAACACATCGCCCAAAAGAAATAAATAAACCGATAATGTTCATCATTAAAATATGTTCTTTTAAGTACGATGTCTCTTTACGGTATTTGCGATCATGGATCTCTAACAATTTTCTATTCTTAAATACATTTGTGGGGCTTGATACATTGACACCCACACACACACACGCACACACACACATACATGGTGATTCAGCGTTCACGTGATAACTTAGTTTCCCGCGTAAGCGAATGACAATAAAAGCGAGGAACGTCACGTGGTACGCTAGTTAGGATTTTGTCCCGGACAAGAGCAGACATGTCTCCCTAACTCACACAAACACACGCGCACTAATTGCGGGTAGCAATTAGTGGCGCAATTTTTTTTTATTTTTCTTCTCACCGACATTAACACAATGCAAATTTACTTTCATTCAAACTGGACCTTACATAAAATAACGTTCTACACATAAATTCACAATTTTTCCAACCTTCGTCAGTAGAAATCCACAGACTGCCTAAGACTGCTACATTCGCATGTAAGTCTCTCTCTCTCTCTCTACTCAACGCACACACAGACACAGAACTTTGTCTTCTGTCTGACTTTCTTGCCTAAACGCATACACAGACACAGAACCTTGTTTTCTGTCTTAATAATTTCATCAAGGATTTGAACTTTGAACTCTTGACGATAATCTTAACGATTGTACAAACCTTTCTTTCAGCTAGGGAAAGAACTTCTCTTTCCTTAATTTTACTTACTTATGCATGCGCTCTCAATCCTATGTAACCTTTGTTAATATATTGTTTTTCTGGTTACTTTCGCCTTTTTGTTCTTTCTTAAATCCTGCTTTAAATCATGGCCACATGTTACGCCGAGTCGACTCGGAAATCTAAATTAGTAATGGACGCCTTCGTCCGCTACACTTTTAATAAATGTGTTTGTTTTTTGTTTGTTTGTTTTTGTTTTTTGGTTTTGTTTAGCTATCATAATTCTTATTTTAACATCTATTTACCCAGGATTCCTTGGTTGATCAGGCATTGTTTTCCGCCCTCTATTTTTGCCTTTAATCTGTCCCGTGAGCATAAGATGTTCTCTTCTTAATGTTAACTTTTATGTTTCTTTTTTGTTTTCATTTTCTCTGAAACATCGTCGTTGCTCAGCTTCGTTACATGGTATCAAGTCGGTGCAAATGTTTGTGCAGATTTGGCATGAAAGACTAAAAAGCAATAGTTGTTTCCAGTTAAAGCGAAACCGTAGTATGAAAGAAAAATGAATGGATGTAAGTCAAATGTTCTTTTCCTGGTATCGATACAAAATAAGTTTTTTTTTCGTCGTAAACTGAATAAGTCCTCTGAGTAAATGGCATCATGGCTGAGACTAAGAACTAGAACTATACCTACTTAGAGCCAAACCCGAAGCAAAAACTAAAATAAAAGGGCTGAAAACAATACAGACATACAGGCAGATAAAGAGACACACACACAAACATCTTGCCATTCATATATATATATATATTATCGATTTTCTGCACTATTGTAATAACTGCAACCTTGAAACTTCCGAATATCGTTTCTTTGTCTATGAGTGTATCAAATTTGATTAAAATAGGACCTTTCCTTCTATAACCCGATTTTTTTCGATCATCAATTTTCGATATTTATTGGGGGTACCTCGACACAAAACCTAGCTAAGAACACTCGCAGAAACTTATAGTACAACTGTGTCAATTTTCAAGAAAATCGACTCAGCCGTTTTAGAGTCTATAGGTAACGGACACACACACACACAAACACACACACAGACAAAGCTCCATGTATAAATACGTTTAGATTCATAACAATAATGACCTTTGCTCTCTGTAACTTGATTCCGTGTGTCAACGAGCTTATAAATGCCTCGCTTGTAAAATTCGTTAGGTTTTGATGTGAAATATGAATCTAATCAATGTTCAGTCTCCTCTCTGCCATATAAATGGTTTTGTAATCCTCGACATAAGTGATAATCCGAGGGAGCTAGGTCTGGAGAATATGCAGTATGGGGCAAGATTTCCAAACCGAATTTTCCTAAGAGATCTTTGGTCAATAAACAAAGAATGCTCAAAAATCGTGTGATGACTAGCATTATCATGATGAAGATGACTTCTTTTCTGTTGATTAAAGAAGGTCGTTTTCGGGTCAAAACAGTTTTCAAACAATGAAGTTGATCACAATAGAAACTAGCAGTAATGATTTGACTGTTGTCTAAAAGTTCGTAAGTGATGATTCCTCAATACTCAACCATACGCTCAACATAATCTTCTTTGGATGAAGTCCTGCTCTCGGTTGCTGAACTGATCCTTCCCCTCAATTTATCCACGATCGCCCACGTTAAACGTTATGGTAGAGAATCCATTTCTTATGACCTGTGGCAAGCCTACCCAAAAATGGTGTCTGAAGGTGTTGTGAAAGCAAATATTCGCAACTAGAAACACGTTGCATTTGCATCGGGACCTCTGTGAAACTCATAGTGTAGAGCTTGTCTAATGTGTTCTTTTGATGGAAAGGTCATGGGTGAGAATATTTCAGAAAAATATGAATGATGCTTAAATAATCTGAAAGAAGAGTTATAAATTAATCATGGTGTTGTTTTTAAGTAATAACAATATGCATAAAATAAATTACAATGATTTAAAATGCGCCTTTTTACCAACCGGCAAAAGCTTTTCCCCCGACCTGATATCTTCTGTGTCATTCTATAGAACCACATTTCTGTTGTTTCAAGTTTTTTCTTTATCTATGAGAGTTTCTGGCATTCTTCAAATATTTGGAAATATATATTTCCTAAAACGGTATTTATTCAACTGATAAACAAATGATGGTGCCAGGTCTAGACTATTAGGTTGAATGAGTTTCTTTCTTACCCTGTGATTTCATTGCATAGTTGGTCTGTCAGTTACTGTGTAGCGTTCAAAATGTTAACTAATTCAAAACTGGTGCCGGTATTCGTAATATTACCCGTTGTCCTACAAAAAAGACTTCAACAAATAGCCAGTACTTATTAAAGATAGTTCCTTACAAAAACGTCTTAAGAAAATGTTTCTTCAACACCAGTAGCTGTTATAATTTCATCAATCATGGGTATTTTTTCTAATCTTTTATTTGAAATGGTGTAGAATGCTAACACCTAAATTACGTCTTTATATTTTCTTTGAGATACATGCGCTATTCATTTTAGTTGTTGCTTCTGTCATGAATCGTCAATTAATGTTTCAGATGATCATGTAGGAGACATATTTGATATTAGAGGCTGGGTGGCTGAATTCGAAGAGTATGACACCCAATTAGCGTCATATCAGAGAGTCTATCAGTTTTTTTTTGTTTGCTTTTTTTTCTGAGGATGTGATCTATCATAGACTCTATTTAGGGCGAGTCTAATCCTATTGTTGCTTTTTTCGATTTTCTCTAATAAGGTAGAACCAAGATGATATTTCGTGAATAATCTGCTTCCAGCTCTGTCCGTGTTGAATAAATACAGAATCGCTTTGACAGCATTGTCTTCATATAAATACTTTCCTGGAACCAACACAGAAAAGGCAATCAGTCAGGTGAGTGCCATACTTGATACACGCTTAGGCGATCATGTCTTGAAAGAGACATGACTGACAGGGCAGAAGATTATCCCGCAGTAGGTTGCCATTGATTTCTGCGGTAGATTGGTTGCCGACCAAGGCTATAGAACCCAATCTGTCCTGTTATTTAACCCATAACTGGAAGGAATAGACGGATTAATATCTTTCCCAAGGGTATTTGCGCGTAAGTGAATGCAATGAATTTAGCTGAAATTCGAACTCGATATCCAATGCACCACAACGCACACCCGACAAAAATAATGTACGCTCTATCAAGATCCACTTGATGACTTTTAAACAGATTTTCTAATATGAGATATTTTTTCAACAGTATTAATATAATTACCTCTTTGATTCCCCATTCTTAGCGACATCTAACTTACCTGTGTGTGATCTTTTATTGAGTTCAGGTTTTTTTTTCGTAAGTTATTAGATGAAACATGACAGTTAACAACTAATGGTGCAAGTAGTCTTCTTAGCTATCGTGCGGCATTATGTCAAACAACCAAATATATTCTGTCAATATTTACTGCATTTTTGGAGTTAAAATAGCCTTATTATGTAATTTCTCTGATAAGATTTTTCTTCTGCACATTTTGGTTGTAAAACTCTCTCCAGGCTTGTTGCTTCAAAAATCTAAAAGCAATGCCAATCGTTATCTTCTGTCTTATTAATTACTGTTATTTTTTTTTATCTTTCTTTAATAATATTTTCTTCTTCTTTTTTTCGTATTCTCTCACACTCGGTAAATGTTTTCTTTTTATTTGCATATATTACCTGGCCTGGTGGGAAATTATTAAAAAGACAATTCTCCATCCAGATCAGAAAACTTATAACAGTTCACTGGTTTTTATACTTGTCCGGACAGGTAGCCACTTTGGAAGAAGATTAATACAGTAAAAGAGCATTATTTCATTACACAAACATTCAAACTGAGGGACTTTAGATGCTTTATGGCTTAAAGCTAAAATGTACAGATTATATTAGCAGCTTAAATCACTGTACTTTGGTTGATGCATGGGGTGTGTTGATACATATTTAAGAAAAGTAGCGTTGTTTACAAACGTGAATGCTTAAATACACTTGTATTGGTGCCACAAGTGCATTCACGTTTCAGTCCTGGATACAAGCCGAAGATCTGTAAATGGAGTAAGTTTGAAGAAAATCTATGAAAAATTCGCAATTTTAGAGCGGTAAGTTAAAAAAAAAAGTTTCATTTCGTTCCAAGTCAAAGAGATTTGCAAATGTATATTATTCTCTGGTAATATCTCTTACTTTTTCTTTAACTGAGTGGGATCTTCGAACAGAGTCGGTCTAGCAACAAGCCTTTGCAAATTTACTTCGGTGGTAGAGTAGGATTATGCAAGATAGGTAAAGCGAAATTCTTACAGACTCAGCAGAGAAAAATTTTCTATCAACTAAGCAAACCAGCATTGACAAAAATATCAGGTAGTGGAGGAATAAGACAAAAAAACGTAAAGGGCAAAAGAGAGGGCAGGAGAAAAAGAACAAAAGACAAGTCAGCAAGGATCAAAGAAATTATAACCACTGGTTGCATCCGTAGTTATTGTTCTGGTGCCTATTGATTTACTAGACAACGGGAGAAAATCGATCCATGTTCGGGTTGTGGAAGCTAGGCCCATGAAAAACACACTGACCTTGGCTTGAGAAATTTTCCCTTATTTGTCATTGGTGCAACAATGTGAATGACTAGATACTGGTTAGTTACGATATATTAACTTACTGGCAGTGGCAATTCTACGCGAGGGGGCAGAGGATACAGAATTTTGACTGGCCCGCGTTTGGATCTCCTAGATTTATAAGCGAGATTTATAAGCTTCAAACAGCTTGAGAGATGAAAAGAGGGCAAAAATAAAACAAAATTTTGCTACTATGAATGAACAATTATTCAGTTTAATTAAGCAAAGAAATATACTTCCTAAATTGTGTATACGATAGTGATGTAGTATGAAAATGAAGACGCTGCTTTTGTTTCCCCACCAAACCTCCTCAGAAAATTCTCTTCCCTTATCTAGCCACTTCTTTCAGACTTCCAAAATCACCACAGCTTACTGGCCTGCTTTCCTGGTTTTATAATATATATATATATATATATATATATATATATATATATATATATATATATATCACGTTTAAATCCGGTCAGAACACATTGCATTGCATTTGAAAACATGGTTCTGTTGTCATTTCGCGCTATCACGCGGAGTGACGTCATATAACCGCATTGCAAATTTGCGAACTGCGTTTATTATTTTTGGTAACTATTGCCGTTGCCTAGCAGAGTTTTATGTCAACACAAAATAAAATCGTCGGTGATGGTGTATGTTATTGTATTACCGTCTTAATAACCTCTGTGAAGATGGCTCATGTGAGCCGAAAGCTTAGAACCAAATTAATAAAAATTATCCAAATGTTGGAGAATTTTTGTCTTTATTATTTTCAACTGAAATTAAAGCCAAAATACGACCTTTATAAAGGCTCATGATTAAACATAACAGACTTTCATTGTCTGTTATATTTAACAGTATATGTTTAGAAAATTATTTGCTGCCTCGATACTCATATATATATATATATATATATATATATATATATATGTCCTCTGGGCTACATATAATATAGCATACCATATAGTATAATATAAACCTTCTGCATTCTTTTCATTTCAAAGTACATTTAACAAAATGGCAACATACTGAAGTATTTGTTTGCCAAGTTTCAACTCTATTTGTGCAGTTATTATTCAGGGTCACTTAGGAGAAAATTAAATAATCGCGACACACCTTACTGTAAATTTTAATTTAATTTCACGTATCATTTCTGGCAAACAATCGTTTTATAATATAGCTAGTCCCTGCGTGTGTAATTGTCATAGGGGGATATTAGATATAGTTATCCGTATGGGAAAATATTCGTCCTCTATATTGCATTTTTAAGCTTCCGAGTGGCACTATTCATTAAATTGGATCGGCCAAATAATTTTTTTAATTATTTTATTCAGAAAAATGAAGCGTAAAAATTTACTAATTTTCTTTTCTTGTATTTATATCTTGTATTCTTTGGGTATCTTACATTTTTGTTTTGGCGTCCCTTTAAAGAGGAAAGAATAGGACCAAAATAACAGACAATTTATTGAGCTTCCGATGTGCTGACTAAATGTACGGGCTTCCGATCAACGGAACAACATAACAGTTGGCACAATTTCATCAAATTTCGTATCTGCTTCTTTTCGATCCGTTTTTCCCTTCGCAAGTTTTGATACAACCAGCCAGCCTTTCATTTATCTTTGCATCTTTTTATGTGTTAACTTTTTCTCAATAGCATGTAATTTTCTAGCCAAGATTTTACGCTTCTTTAAATTTTTTTTTCATTGAAATCTACCAGAATTTGACATATTCATATATTCCTTCAATAAGATTGTTTTCAACCAACGCAAAGATAAATAAACAAGTCGAGATTCAGATAATTCCGACAAAATGAGTGTTGCGCGTAATTCGGTGAGACGAAAGAAAATAGCCGTTGATAATATTCTAAAACTAAACATAGGAACAAAAATATCACATCGCCCAAAGCTTGTCAGATTTCTGTGGAGTAAATTGTGTACACCGGGTAAGTTGATAGCCTTAATATTTGTTTATTTATTTATTTATTGTATATGTATTGAATCTCAGACCGAATTGTCCACAAACAAGCATATGGAATCACACAATTACTACCGGCTGTATAAGTATATATATATATATATATATATATATATATATATATATATATATATATATATATGACATTTAGGGAGATATGGGAAAATATCATTTCTGTTCAAAACTACTCTTTGACTGCGTATAAACCTTTTCAATGTGTACTCGCTTAAAATAAGAATGATATAAAACATGTGAAATCACTTAGGGTTTCTATAACTACAATAAAAAGGATCCGGGAAAGCATTTTACTGTTAACATTACACTCTACTGTGTCGTTTATCAAAAATATACTAATGAACATCTATAATTCTGTAGTCTAAACAATGATCACAATTCTCTGTATTTTGCAGATCTTGAAGTTCAACTATTTCTTTCAATTACTGCTTTGCTATCTGTTTACAAAAACCCGTTAGCGAGTGTCTGTCGGATTTCAATCTGTTCATCTTTCCGTTGAAATTGTGTCTCTCAGTGTTAGAATTGTCTAAGCACTCTTTCCTCATTATGTGCCGAAGAAACGTGCTTTCTCATGTTAAACATAAAGTATTATTTTTCTTTCCATTTCTTATAAAAACGTGGAATAGCCCATAATATTCTAAGCATCCTTCTGTAGAACCACGTTTCAGTCTTCTTAAGTCTTTTCTTTATATGTAAATAGATTGTCTAGCACTCATTGCACATAACAGTTAAGTAACATTTTATTGGTTTAAAACGAGGTTTCTTTCTTTTATAATATTTTGTATTTCAAAATAATCTACGACATTGTAACTTCGTTTTATTTAAGTGTAGAATGTCAAATGCTGATATCGAACATATTTTAAAAATCAACCATGTGACCGTGCATGGAATACTACAAATCAAACATCCGAATGTGCATGGAATATTGTTGTCATATCTGGTCAGGCGCCCCTGCTGTTCGTCTCAGTGTTCTCGACAGACTCCAAAGGAGAAACTATATTGTGATTGGTCTCGACCTGTCAGCTCGACTCCAGCCACTTTCTCACCGGCGGGGTGTGGCTTCCCTCTGTTCCTTCTACAAATATTCTCATGGCTTCTGCTCTGATGAACTTAGGTCACTGGTGCCCCCCACAAGAATTTACTCGTGCAACCAGACTGGCAACAGGGCCTCACCTTTTTATAGTTAAATCAATCAAATGCAGGCAACAAATCTACCCTAGCAGCTTCTTTTCTCGCACTTCCTGCATGTGGAACTCACTTCCGTATACTTGCTTTCCTGACGGCAACAACCTCCTGGAATTTAAATGCAATGTCAACTCTTATCTCTTATCCAGTCCTTTCTTTATCACCCAGTGTATCTTGTTCTTTCTCTTTCTCTCTACCTTCGCAACTGTCTTCAATCCTGTTTTCACATCCTTCTGTTGCCCTTTCTCTGTCACCCACTTTAGCTGGTTCTTCCTTCTCTTGATTCTCCTCCTGTCTGAAACTTTAACTCTCTTTAATCGCCCTCTTCACAACAGTGGCGGTACCATCTTGCTTAAATATGTTATCGTCTGGCTGTGTGTGTTTCTGTGTGCGCTTGTGCTTGTGTGTGAATGTAATCATCTTTATTACTATCACTATAGACCCTGCTGCCTTTTTTACACTTTATCTCGTTTCGTGCCGATCGGAATATAGATCTTAATTTTTAATATTAAACTGTTATTCCATATTTTTGTGGGCTGTAGGTTTCTCTCGTAGAATTGACGCATTCGCTTCATCTTTCTAATATTTTAACGTCGACAAATAAGATCATTCCAAGGTAATTATTTTATTATTTTCCTTTTATCAGTATCTCTTTATTTGATTTTATTCAGCCTATTGCTGAGCGAAATTTGTCTCTGTCTTCCACTACTTTAGCATTAGTGGTGTTAGTAATTTTAAGTTCGTGATCTTAAAAATAACCTGGCGGACATGTATATTACCACCACCTGTAAATATGTTATCTTCTTTTTTTTTTCTTTTTTCAGTGCAATATCATCTACTTAGACCCTAAACATTCCATTTTCAAGAAAAATTAAAAAAAAAAAAATTTTGTAGGTGTTACTCAGTTTCTCATACAACCTTATAGTGAATCGATCCTCCATTTTGGAAACACTCATGTTGGGATAGCTTTGATGTCGCTGAGACCATGTATAGAGAAGCTTATAATTTGAAGATCGATAAACCCGTAAAATTTTTTTTAATTATCCCAACTTAATATCAATGAAAAATAAGTTATTTTGAACATTAAAAGAAGAATTCTGACAGCGTTTCTTTAAAAAATTCCTGTTGTAAATAAAATTTAGACTGAAAAATATGACATGTAAAACATTAAAAAGAAAAAAGCATTTTAAATAATTCCTATTCTAATAAAATTTTGAATAAAAATTTATTTCCGTAACAGTTTTTTTCATTAATGTCTTACAAAGTTTTTTTAAAAAAACGAAAAAGGGCAAAAATTCGAAGTGAGTGTTGCCAAAATGGAGGATCGATATACTATAACGTTATATGAGAAAATGAGCACCCCCAAAAAATCTCTAAATATTTAATTTTTTACATATTTTCTTGAAAATCGGAAACTGTATATACTAATTGATAAGAATGCACTGAAAAAAGTTAAAAAAAAAATAATAATCAACAAATACACACATGTCGTACACTTCCGCCCAAGATTTTTATCAGGTCTTTAATTCTCATACGAAACACAAGCGCATAACAAAATGACCGACTCATTTATGAGTGATTTTGAGCAATGCTAGTATAAAAAATGACAAAAATAAAATCTAAAAACGTCAGTCTCTTATATGTACTTGATGATTGCGTAATGCAAACTCAGAGTCGTACTTTAAGCGTAAAATAATATGCATACCTAATAATATAATTATACCTTCGTGTATACATATTGTGTACTATTTTTTGTCTCACTTACCTGGAAATGATCTCATTCGTCGACGTCAAGGTGATGAGATTTAACAGCTTGCGTGTTGGTGTGCATTTTAAAAGAAGGTACGTGTTCGATGTGCGTTCTGTGATAGTTGATATCGACTCGAAACAAGAAATGGGGAAGCCGAGTTCAAATTCCAGTTGAATTCTTTTTCATTCATTTACGCGCAAATATCCTTGGGAAAGGTATAAATCTGTCACTTACCTCCAGTTATGGGTTACATATTAAGAGAGACGGGTTCTGTAGCCTTGGTTGGCAAACAGACTACCGCAGAAAGTAATGGAAACCTACTGCGGGATAATGTTCTTCCCAGTCAGTCATGTCTCTTTTGGGACATGACCGCCCAAGTGTGCCTAACGTTTGGCATCTAACTGACTGGCTAACGATTATAATATGATGTATCGACGGAACAATGAACACTTCATAAAAACTCTTTCAGAAAACTCTCGGAACTCTGACACTGAATTCCCTTCAAGTTCTTTATTTCAAGAGTCTTCATTACCAGGAATGTCTTATTTATTCCCCAACATTAATTAAACTTCCCTGGTTGAATTCCTTGTATCCACAAATACCCTTGGGAAAAGTATTAATCCGTCTCTTACCTCCAGTTATGGGTCAAACCACTTGACTCTAGTTCTTTCACCACCCTGTATATCCTTTCCTTTCTCTCCACCTTTGCAACGCTCATCACACCTGTATTTCCATCCTTCTCTTGCTCCTTTCGAACTGGTTCGTCTTCCTCTTCACTCTCTTCTTCTTAATCCTTTTACTCGTATGTAGCACTCTTCACATCAGTGGCATTACCGCCTTGCTCGGAGTGATAGGATTAAAAAAAATCACAGGACAGATTGGGTTCTATAGCCTTGGCTGGCAACCAGTCTAAACCAGAATGTAATGTAACCTACTGCGGGATAATGTTCTGCCCGGTCAGTCATGTCTCTTTCGAGACACAATCGCCCAAGCGTGTATCTCGTATGGCACTTGACCGACTGACTGACGTGTTCGATACGTAATAAAAAAAGATAGAAACATCCAGAATTTGAGTTTCTACGATGAACTCTATACTTTTCATATAACTCTAGTGGAATAAATTTCTCAATGTCCTTTCAATGTGTCCGTTCGCTTTCTGCTTCAGAATGTCGGGTAGTTAACCAGAAGATTATTATTTATTGCCGAAGCTCAAGTTAGCATTGCGCAGATTTGTACCAAACAAAGGCAAGTTTCTAACTGCGTTATCGTTGGATGGCTAAAAATGCTTACGGGATATCCTTTTCCTTTTCTTAGTCCAGCGGTTAGGATACGTTAGTACAAGTATCGTTACTATGATTGCGCCCATGTCCGCCTTAATCTCAGTTGGAACACCCAAAGAGAAAGCTTGACGTACTTCCTAACACTTGAAAGACACGGGCTAGTGCTATCCGTCGAATATTGCTAAGAGAAATCAGTGCGATAGGAAATTAAGAATTACAAATCAACTTTCTTCTTCACTTTTACAAAAATTCACAATGACGTGTGAAATCCTGATTTTGGCAAATAGAAAAAAGAATTGATCATATGCGTATAGAAAAAATCGAAACCGGATCTTGCAAGTATATGTTAAAATGATTTTCTGACCAATGGGATCAATTGCAAGACCAAAAAGGATCTAATGAAAAAAAGTGTCAATGCTATAAATGCTTCACTCAGCGTCAGCCAGACAGTCAGATGAGAGCAGCGAGAGAGACACATCTAAAATGTACTTTAACTTCAAGTGACCTAGACATTCGTCTTGTTTTCCTTCTTTCTCGTGTGCTGATTCCTTTTATTTCTTCTCGATCCAAAGACATTCCTACTGAACAAATGTTCATACATACATACGTACGTACGCATATACTCTTTCAACAAATTACTACTACGAACAGTTTCTACATTGCTTGACACACTTAACGGATTTGTTTTTTATTGAACATTAATTTCTACCAATTCTTCTTATTCATTTATTCTAAAAAAATTATAATTTAACATGAAAAATGCATATTTTTATTCTTACACTATTTCACTCAATTCCATACATTCCAATTTAAAACCGACAAACAAGCTTCTAATGATGAAAACCTCCTGATAATTCTGGATAAAACCTTTCAGCTGTAGGGAGATCGGTTATGTTTGACACAAGGACGAATCAAATAAACATTAACCATCTCCCTACGGCTTCAGATATTCAGTCGTTAGCGGATCGGAATGTAGAAGTCAAATAACTTACCTTCTAACATGGCTACCTCCTTTGTCTACCTGAAGAAAGGCCAGATAATCTACCTCATTTATAGGAGAGTACCTAATACAGCAGGTGAGTTAGTCCGCTTTACTATAATCGATTGTCATACACATTTGCATGAGTGGATTCTGTTCACTTTATATATTTCTTCATTAGATCACTCAGGAGGTTATTTTTATTTTTATATACAGTGAACACACAAAACACTTGCGTGTAAAATCACCTAAAATTAACGGACATTCAACAGGGAGAACTTAACATTTACCAGTGAATGGCTATAGAAGCGGCCGAAAGCGCTTAGAACAAAAAATATTATGCAAATTTTAATATTCCTTAAATACTACAAAATAGAAGAAATGTTAGAATGCTAGAAAAACTTAATAAAAATGAATTAAGTCTTCATAAGTCGGCTGAATATACTCGAACAAAAATATGTATTTTTACATTTTTCATCCAAGTGTGAAACGACTTAGTGAAAAATTTGAAAAATGCAATGTAGTTATACAAACATTTTTATCCACATTATTCTTCGAAACGTAAAGTTCAATTGGCTTTTATTTAATTATATATTCGCTATGATTTGCAAAGGCGTGTTGACATTTATCAGACATCTCTTCGATAGGCTGTTTTCAATTTGACATTTTTCAACGAACGCTTTAATCTGGTTTTAATTCGATTTTTTTTCTCCTTAGAAATTTTTTGCAGTAATCGGAAAAAGGTAAAAATATGTTGCTGCTTAATCAGGTAAATATTTGATGAAAGAGAAGAAACATGTTCAAAATTCTTGCTCTCCGTATTCCTACTGCATGACGCTTCCTCGTGTAGAGTTGGAAAATGACAATTATTCTCTAATTTGCTTTGTACTCTGCAATTGTCTTTTAAAACTAAGCTGTATTAGTTTACTCCAAAATGTATTCTTAACTGCCACGAATTATTAGTCGTTTAGTCGAAACTCTTATCTGTCTAACATCATAGAAATTTCTCCTACCACCCATAAGCATGGAACAAGCAAGTCTACCTGAAAGTCTCCACTGCGGCCTCTAGGCCTTACCCTATCTTCCAACCTCAAGTGGAATCATTACCTTGAATCAATAATAAATCCACTGCTAGGAAGGTTGGGTCACTGTGTCGGGCCAAGAAGTTTTTACCGGCGGAATCCATCTTGCACATATATAAATCAACCATCCTACCGTGCATGGAATACTGTTGTCACAGCTGGTCAGGCGCCCCTACTGATCATCTCAGCGTTCTCTACAGGCTCCAAAGGAGAAACTCTAAGGTGATTAGTCCCGACCTTGCACCTCGACTCCAGCCCTTTCTCACCGGCGGGATGTGTCTCCCCTCTGTCTCTTTTATAAATATTTTCATAGCATCTGATCTGACAAACTTAGGTCATTGGTGCCCACTTCACAAATATTCTTTTCTCGCACTTCTCGCCTGTGGAACTCCCTTCCATATATTTGTTTTTTTATCAAGCCTCAACCTCCAGGAATTTAAATGCAATGTCAACTACAGTCTCTTAACCACTTGACTCAGTCCTTTTTATATCAATCAGTGTATCTTGTTCCTTTCCTTTCTCTCTACCTTCGAAAATGTCTTCCTTCCTGTGTTCACATCCTTCTCTTGTCGTTTATCCCTCACGCCCTGTAGCTAGTTTGTCGTTCTCTACACTCTCCCCCTGCTTAAAATTTGAACTCTCTTATGTAGCCCTCTGCACTTCATTGGCCGTATCGGCTTGCTTGGGGTGTAATGATTAAAAAAGTCGACATTTCAATCCGTTCCTGAAAATGAATATTGTCTTTGACTAAAGAGATTTGATGGATTATGCTTTGCAATGACGAATTCCAATGAGTTTTTTTTTGTTGTCGTTTGATAACTTAGTAAACATGATTTCAATACTGACTCATATTTTTAATGTTTTACGATAGTTTTCTTAAAATATTTAACGAAAATAAACTACACACTGCTAAATATGAAATATTTTTAAATATCTATTATCCTACCAGAAGTTTTCTAATTTTATATATTTTTGCTGCATAATTAAAAGACACTGATATTACATTAAAAGGACACTGATATTTCTTTCATTAAGTAAATGCAAATATTTCGAATAAAATAACTCGTGCTAACGCTTTTGCTTTTGTCTGAAAATATACAAATTTGAATTTTTTTATTCAATCCCTGATTAGCTATCTATCTATATTTAAATGGATATGTTTGTGTGAATGTTTCTGCGTCTCCATTCTAAAGAAACCTCCTCCTCCGAAACATTTAGTCCGAATTTAGTTCAACCAGAATAGGGTCACTTATCAATCATGACATGAACCTTCGATGTTTGCAATTTTTTTATTCGAATCGATTTAGAGGATACAGAAGAAATCACCGAAATGCTTACAATTTACGAACTCTTCCCCTCCGAGACGCCTTATTCGAATTCAACCAAAATCGAGGAACTTGTGGATCAAGGTCCGAAACTTTGATGTATAGAAAAATTGCTCGAATAATGAGAGAGGATTTTTCAAAAATCAGCGACAAACATAATTTCGGGTGATCTTATGGGCACTTTTATGCATTTCTCCAGGACCTTTCTCTCAAACTCAAATAAAATCGAATCACTGGTAGATGAAGGTCTGATGTCCTAAAATGTAAAAAAATTTCAACTGACTAAAAATGTGCGGCATAAATTAATGGAAAATATTGTTTTTTGCGATCGTTTATTTTTCCGAAACGTTTAGCTGTATTCCAAAACAAATCGAGTTTCTACTTTATCATATGCCATAACAATTTCAAGTTTTTTACAAGGTGCCAAACTTCCAACCTTGCAGGGACAATACATCCGTTTCTGTTCCGTTACGTCGTCATTGCATCACCTTACAGGCTCCCGTAACGCCCTCCTCAGTTCTTCCAATTGTACATACATCTTTTTTTAAAATTATGCGTCACGGCAATCTCATACTGGAGCTTTTTGAATAAGGACTTGATCTTACCATTTCAGCACAACCACTAAAAAGCCCCGAGCAACGCCGGGTTATATACTGCTACTTATTTAACAATAGCATGTCATATCCTGTCAGATACGTTGCAGAAGACTCTTCATATTTGGTTGGACTCATTCTGAAATTTTATTAATAGACATGGCTTTTTGAAATAAATAAAAAATTTTAATTAATCAATTAATTTATCATCAAGAAGAATCTGATAATTTTTTCAAAGAATCATTATTTGTGTACTTTAAACAATCACCATAAATTCTATTGATGAAATTTTAGTTTTGCTAAATTTTCTTAATGCTTATTCATGTTCGAGATATTAAGTTGGTCCTTTGCGAATTCATCTTGGTTTACAATTTGATCAGTAAATGAATAATTTCAGTTTTGTATTTGCAATATCAGAACGACTTTTACGTTGCCCTCTTTTCTCGATATAATAAGTTCTGTCGGTTTATGTTCAAATTTCTTGACATATATAAATACTAAATATGATACACTGAGCCGTTTTACTCAAACTGCAATTATTTCAGTGCACTAAAAACAAACCGTATGAAATTTTATCAAAACTTGCCAATATTTCATAACATCAGAAAACCATCGCCTGTGCGACCGGCTAAAATATCTCACACTTTTTGTTTCTGTATGGAAAGTGCGACACGGAGATCCGAAGGCGAATTGGCATGGCAAAGGACGCGTTCCAGAAGATGAGCAAAATACTAACACACAGGAAAATCTCAATAGAAACGAAGAAAACGTGATGTCAGTTCTTCAATACGGCAGTGAATGCTGGACAATATCATCGAAAATGAGGACAAAACTGGAAGCGGCCGAAATGTGGTTCTACAGAAGGATGCTACGGATATCGTGGACTGAGTATACAAGCAACGACGAGGTGTTAGAAAGAATGGCAACAAAAAGGAAATTGATGCTGAGCATCAGGAAGAGTCAACTGAAGGTCCTGGGACATGCAATGAGGAAAGAGAGCCTGGATAACATATTTGCAGGGCCTGATCAGGTGGATGACGGAAAGGGGGTTGCCAGGAGCAACAGGAGCAAACATACTAAGAGCCACAAGGGATAGGGAGACGTGGAGAGCCATGATCGCCTACGTCCTGAAGGGACAGGGCACATAGAAAAAGAAGAAGTTATGTCGGAGGATGAGGGCTATCGTGGTTCTGCACAACTTCCTATTTTTATTATTTAAAGCAATGTTTCCCCATTAATATCCATCTCAATCGCTGTGCTGCTATCCATATAAACTAACGCACAAGGAATCACTGCTACTTTCTGTTCCTTTTGTCTTCAATATGTTCAGTCAGTTAAGTGCCATACGTGATACACGCTTAGGCGATCATGTAACGAAAGAGACATGACTGACTGAGCAGAAGATTATCCCGCAGTAGGTTGCCATTGCTTTCTGCGGTAGACTGGTTGGCGACCAAGGCTATAGAACCCAATCTGTCCTGCTATTTAATCCATAACTGAAAGGAAGAGACGGATTAATACCTTTCGCAAGGATATTTGCGCGTAAGTGAATACAATAGATTGAACTGGAATTCGAACTCAGCTCCCCGGTTTCTCGTTCCGAGCCGATATCCACTGTACCACAACGCACATCCTCTCGATATGTTCATTTAGTGCAAAATGTTCCACGACCTTTACGTCACTACATTCCTTCGAAATTTAAGCTGTCTTGATTATACTTTTTTTCACCATTGCTCTAAAAGCATCCTCTAGGATTTTATCAAGCCCTCATATCTATATCTATAAAAGTGACGAGTGTGGACGTTGTGTAAATATTTGTTTGTTTGATAAATTCGACTTAGCGTCTGCATTTTGCGGTCTAGCTCGACAGGAGTTGTGCTCAGATGTAGATTAAAATTTTAGAACGATAACGACACCTTGGAATTTTTCAGAAAGCCTAAATTAGGGGTAGAAAAATATATATTATCAGCCGAAAAGTCAGGGATCAGTTTATGTATTGATTATAATATAAAATCGATCACTCCACTTTATAATCTCTATATCTCTATATGCCGTACCTCCCACTCCCACCCTAATACAATAGAGACATTCTACATTGTTATCTATATCTATAAAAGTGACTAGGGTAGACGTTGTGTTAGTATTTGCTATGTAAATTCATCATATGTTTTTTATTCTTATTATTCCTTAAACTACCCGACTGAAACTGGGCTAAACTGCTAGTAACCATATATGTGCAGATTTATTATTCTCCTATATCTAAGAGGAAAATTTCCAGAATTCACTGCTATACATCAGGATTGGTATTGTATAACACTCACATTAAGTTTGGTTCTAACAAAATGATTTTCTTCTTCTTCTGCTTTTCAGGACGGAGGCAAACATAGCCTTCCTCGTCTCACTATCCCTGGTGCTTCTTAGCAATGTTTCTCCTTTTACATCACCGAAACCTCTCTCTATCTTCCCCCTGATCAGGCCCGGCAAGTATGTTACACGCTGCTTTCCCTTATCTCTCCTTGCCACCTTCTGGCCTGTTAGTATCAGGTTCTCCAAGCCCCCTTCCTCATCAAATGTACGAGAAACTTCAGTTGTCTTTTTTGAGGCTCAGTATTAATTTCCTGTTCGTTTCCATCCTTTCCAAAATCTTATCATTGCTTACATGCTCGATCCATGATATCCACAGCATCCTTCTGTAGAACCACATTACAGTTGTTTCAAGTTTTTCCTTAATCTTTCATGATATTGTCTAGCATTCACTAACATATTGAAGAACTGACATTTCTTCTTTGTTTCTAGTGAAAGTTTCCCATCTCTTAACACTTTACTCAGCTTCTGGAAAGCGTCCTTTACCACAATAATTCGCCTTCGGATCTCTGTCTTACATTTTTTGTTTTCTGTTAAAACACTTCCGAGGTATATCAATTTTTTACCTTCTTGATTTTATTATTCCTATCTGATGATGAATTCTGGCACGACTTCTAGGGTCATCAGAATAACCTCATGTCTCTTAATGTGTTTAATTTTTGGCCATCATCTTCTGATATTCAAATGTTCCTTCGGACTCTAGGATTGAGTTTACCATCAAATAGGTGTCACAGAGATTACGTTGGGCAAAAGAGAGGTTGGCGGCATACTAATAAGAATCTCGTGCATTTAACAGATTTATTCAAAAAATTATTATTTCTTTCAGAACCAGAATAACTCATGTAACTCTTATTCAAATTGATCCACAATCATTAGGCTTTTACGCATCTTCGTATATAAATGATATTGGTCGGTTTTTATGATGAATAATAGACAACAATAAGCGTAGCACACTATATGTAAAAGGAATTATATATTTGTTATGACCGAAGGGCCATAGAAAGCTAACACAGACTCGGATATAAGGTTGAATAGTATATTCTCGAAAAAAGTAGTACAAAGGTAAACGTTTACTGGAGAGTACTTTCTCTCGCAGGCGTCCTGGCTTACTCATTCACTCATTCTGTGGATACTACTCAGTGACAGTATTTAGTCACCTCCACACTTAAGGCCAAATGTGACACAAGGCCTTTTTAATGTGGGTCCCCAGGTGATATAGCCCGGCCAAAAATATTTGTCCATCTTTCCCCAGTCGTGATTCTACCCTACGTCGGAACCACGACTGGGTTAGTGCTCTCTGCCCGAAGGCAAAAGAGCGCTTTCCACTCGAAGGCAGAGTGCTGATAGTGTCAATTATAGCAAGAGCAAGTCTACTACTCAGTGACTATATTTAGTTGTCCCTCCCAGTAAGAGCAACATATGACACGTTGTCAGTTATAACTGGGATTTCCGGGCTATATGGCAGGGCCAAAAAATGTCTGTCTACTATTCCCCAGTCGTGTTTCTACCCTTCAGCGGAACCACGACTGGGTTAGTGGTCTCTGCCCGAAGGTAAAAGAGCGCTCCCCACTCGAAGGCAGAGAGCTGACAGTGCCAATTATAGCTAAGGCAAGTCTACTACTCAGTGACATTATTTAGCTGTCCCTCCCAGTAAGGGCAACATATGACACATGGCCAGTTTATATCTGGGCTTTCCGGGCTATATGGCCCAGCCAAAAAATGTCTGTCTATTATTCCCCAGTCGTGCTTCTACCCTTCAGCGGAACCACGACTGGGTTAGTGCTCTCTGCCCGAAGGTAAAAGAGCCCTCTCCACTCGAAGGCAGAGTGCTGACAGTGTCAATTATAGCTAAGGCAAGTCTACTACTCAGTGACTATATTCACTAGCCTCCCCACAAAAGGCCGGATGTGACACATGGTCATTTTAAAGTGGGAGTTCCCAGCCATATAGCCGGGCCAAAAATACGTCAGTCTATTTTTACCGAGTCGTGGTTCTGCCCTCCGGCGGAACCACGACTGGGTTTGTGCTCTCTGCTCGGAAGCAGAGAGCGCCCTCTACCAAAGGCAGAGTGCTGACAGTGTCAACAGTAGCAGAGGCAAGTCTACTACTCAGTGACTATATTCACTAGCCTCCCCACAAAAGGCCGGATGTGACACATGGTCATTTTAAAGTGGGAGTTCCCGGCCATATAGCCGGGCCAAAAATATGTCTGTCTATTTTTACCGAGTCGTGGTTCTGCCCTCCGGCGGAACCACGACTGGGTTTGTGCTCTCTGCTCGGAAGCAGAGAGCGCCCTCTACCGAAGGCAGAGTGCTGACAGTGTCAACAGTAGCAGAAGCAAGTCTGCTACGCAGTGACTCTTCACTCAAAGTTGGTAGTCATATTATAAAGGTGTGGACGAGTTCATTTATAGGTAGATCCCCACAATATATATATATATATATATATATATATATATATATATATATATATGGTGGGGTATGTATGTAGAAAATATTCAATATATTATAAACTCAGGTACACACCGATATATAAACATTCATCTGGTGGAAATAAAACAGTGCTAAATAACAGAGCTATGAAGTATATATTAATAAATATACGTATTATCATCCGTTTAAAGCACGACTCGGAGGATCAAAACTCACGTTCATATGAACTGACCGTTTTCCGATTTGAATTTGAATTTTGGTTCTAGATTGGCTTAAGGTCGTTATAATTTAAACAGTTTGATTTGTGCTTATATTTTCTTGTAGGATTAAGGACTTTATCAAGTTTTTTAAAAGATCAGGAACTTATAATCCCTACCACCACTAACGATAAAGTAATCAACTTTCTTGATGTAACATTTAACCTAAATAATAGCCTATACAAACCAAATACTAAAAGTAATACAACAATAAATACGTCCACAAAGAGTTTAACCACAAACATAGAATACTAGACAGTATTCATAAATCTATTTAATATAGATTATCTTCCAAATCTGGTTATACGGCAGTTTTTGAGAACAGTAAAATTAAATATATATAGGCCTTGGCTAAAATTAATCGCAATGTAAGTTTAAAATACTGTGATAAGAGAAAAAAAATGCAATACTAACATCAGAAAACAATACAGTCATTTATGCATCCCGACGCCTGTATCTGATACCTTTCGATCTTCTGAAAGAATCCCTCTGCCTTTTCACATTGATAGGTGTTTAACCACTCTTTTAACAAGAAATTCAAAACCTATAGTCAATAGACTATAGACTAGCGTGTTGTTTTGCGTAATGATTAAGGGATCGTACATGACGTCACACTAGACTATTTCAAACTTTAATCTAACCAAAGAAAACTAGGATGTAGACAAAGAAATTCTACCATATAAACACCAATTTGACTGCGATAATTTTATATAATAATAGCTTCTATCAGTAAAATATTATACAGTTTCTTAATCAAGGAAGCACCCAAAACTAGAAACTATTATTATCTATATATATATATATATATATATATATAAAATGCAAGCTGTGAGTCAGTGAGTGACTGTTCCCTCTGCACGTCTACATTTTTTAAGCTACGCCATTCAAACTTTCTAGGGACACATATCTACAGGGAAGCCAGGTCGATACATACTTTTTCAGTTTAAGTTCAGCAATTATTCCTTTCGTATTTTTTGGCCAATGGAGCCGATTGTTTACATTTGCTCCGTAAAACATCTAAGATCTAAGTTGGTTGCTGAATTACGTCCAGAAATCTAATCACGCATGTCAAACACGACTAAAGTATTTTTTTTATTAAGAAAAATGAGCCTTTATATATAATTTTTATTCTGACGTTTTAAAAAGTCATTTGGTCAACAACAAAAAATGTGAATACCTTTCCCTTAATTTTGAAACAAAAGAAATATTTTTTTTAAAAAGTGTTTTTTTTTCAAACAAAAATAAAATATGTATATAAAAAAAAGTGGCATCTTTTTCTACGACTAAAATGTTCTGAGTTGCACGGGCAACGCCGGGTTATGATGCTAGTACAAAATAAACAACTCACATTAAATAAAATATCATTAATCACAGGAAATATTGTCTTGAAGTGTATATGATATATAAAATGTGCGCACATAATTTATCAGTATTATAAAATAATAAAAGCGAGTAAACAATGTAAATTAATAAATAAATCTCATTTTTGAGGCCTCATCCGCAACACCTGCTACACATGACATCACGCTAAACCATTTCACGTATCCAGCTTCCCTAAGAATATAAAGATGCGTACAAATGAAGTCTATTACACGGACACACGGACATCACATCTTGATAATGAATGCCAAATAAAAAATACATTAAAAAAATAGCACAATATGAATTTCGAACAATTTATCCACATGTTCGAGCACTTAGATTGTGTGTGTGTGTGTGTGTAAAAGAGAGAGAGAGACAGAGAGAGAGAGATACCATAAAAGTTATCATTTTAATTGTAAACACTGTTTATCGCATCTATCAACCTGCACACTAGAGAAACTTTAATAAGGAAAATGGGATCTACACACTATTTATAAACACACACACATACACACACACACACACACACACACATACACACACACACACACACACACACAAATATATATATATATATTTTAAATATATTAAAAAAGGATTAATTCAAAGATGTTGAATGGCCATTTCGATATGAAGATCCCCACGGGGGACGACACATCACCTCAGCAACAGAAAAAACCTTTCAGAAACTGAAATATATATATATATATATATATATATATATATATATATATTCTTTATGTGCCTTGTTTTCGCAGGACATAGGCGGTTATGGACCCCCACTTGCCCCTATCCTTTGTCGCACTTTACATATTTTCTATAGGTATCTCTCCCAACCTCTCTCTCTCTCTCTCTCTCTCTCTCTCTCTCTCTCTCAAATGATTAAAAAAAACGATTAATCCTGAACTTAGGTCTTCTCATTTTATATATATTTTATTTTCTTAAAAATTAAATCGTGTGCGTATACATATAGATGAATTGGTGCTGTCATTGTCGTACATAAGACGAAACAATGCTTATATCTGATTTTTCGATAAAAAATTCCAGTTATAATGAGAATTACTATGTAGAGTTGATTCCTGTGCCCTCACTAACTATATCTTTAAAAATTTTACTGCCGACACTGAGCAATCCTCCTCTATAAAGGTAGATAAATTAAGGACACATTGCTTAGTGGATGTACGTCTTGCTTAGGTTCAGTGAAATGATCCAAAGAATTGAGTTCCCTACCATGCTACTGCAGTGATGAACGAGTAACTAAGAGCGTTAGAGGGAGATAACTCATGACTAATAAAAGTGACTTTGCACAAGGAATGAGAATGATATACTCCATTGATCGTAATTCCTAAAACCTGAAGAAGGCCGGAGCGTAAAACGGCCAAAACATCGTACAAATGTCAACCAAGATAAGGACAATAGTCTGAATAATGTAAATAGTGTAAATTATAAACAATACATAATTTCTGAAATTTGATTTATATATCTTAAGTTAAAAGCTACAAACGTTTTATATCTAATATGTTCTCATAAATTTCATAAATTTTTAAATGCATGCATGTATAGTACGAAAGGAGACATGACTGACTGGGCAGAAGATTATTCCGCAGTAGGTTGCCATTACTTTCTGCGGTAGACTTGTTGCCACACAAGGCTATAGAACCCAATCTGTCCTGTTATTTAACCTATAACTGGAGTAAAGAGACGGATTAATACCTTTCCCAGGGAAATTTGCTTTGTGAATGCAAGGAATGTAACTGGAATTCGAACACGGATCCCCGATTTTTACATTCCGAGTCACAACGCACTTCATTAGCATGGCCAAAGACAGTTTCCAAAAGCTAAGCAGAGTATTGAGAGACATGAAGATTTCTTCGTAAAAAAAGAAAAGTGTACTGGATTGCTATGTGATATATTTTCTCCTATATGGCGGGAGCTAATGTACAATGATTAAGGAGGGGCTCGAAGCAACACAAATATGATTCCACGGAGGGTAGCTTAGGATAACATGGAACGAAAATATGAGCAACAAGATGATTTTAGAGAAAAAAGGAAACCTAATTAACATCAGGAAGACAGGATACTTAATGAAGAAAGGCGACTTGGAGTATCTAATACTCACGGAACATATAGAAGGAAAGTGAAACAGGGGAAAAACACGCTTCAGCAATTGGATGGCGGAGAATGGTTTGCGAGAAATACCACGGGAAACAATGTAAAGAGCGACAATGGATAGAGCTAAGTGAAGGCCCATGATCGCCTACGTCCTGAGAAAACACGGTGCATAAATATATATATATATATATCGATGCAGCAGATAATTTTCAAAACATATACGGTTAATTTTAACAGGCAATGAATGTGTATTTTGTTTAATCATAAGCCTTTCTAAACATCGTATTTTAGCTTTAATTTCAGTTAGAAAATAAGACAAAATTGTTCAAGAATATTTTTTTAATATGCTGGTTCTAAGTTTTCAGCTCACATGAGCCATTTTCAGAGAGATTACAGGGACATTAACATAAAGGCCTCCAACATCAAAGATGATTTTATTTTGTGTTGACATAAAACATTGCTAAGCATCGTCGACGAATAGCAGACGCAGTTTGTAAAATTGTAATACGGTTCTATGACGTCACACCGTATGAGAGACCGAAATGTTAACTGAACCATATATTTAAATGCAATGTAATGTTTTATGACCAAATTAATATGTGATTTTATTAAGTGATGGTTATTTTGAATTAATGTATATGGCCTCCAATACCTGAAGGTTCTTTTTTACTGTGTGTATGAGTGAGTATTATAGTGTTATTGACTTAAATCTGTCTAATATTGCCTACATGTGTATGTTTTTCTAAGAAATTTTGTTTAACTGAAATCTGATCAGAAAGGTGGCAGGTTAGTCTACGGGGAAACTGTGGCTGTAGTAAAATCAATATATGTAGTGGGTTAATTATTAGTACCAGAGTTACAATTTGGGAACGGGCATATAATTTAATACACTACATTGATTTTCTGTAGAGGATTTAGTTGTGTAGTTTTAGGTTTATTAGAGACTATAAGGTCAATCGTTTTAAATTTTTTTATAATATATGTTGAGCTTAACTTGATTATTATTAATTATTAGTTTAATATTTATACGTATTATGTTTTCTAGTGTTGTTTCATCATATATATATGAGTGTGTGTTTGTGTGTATGTGTGTTTATAAATGTTGTTTCTGTAGACAGTGTAAAACAGAGAAAACTGAATTTTGTATATGTTAATTTTCACACATCTCCCTTTCATAGAATGCGGAGAAAAACTTGTAATTGAATTTGTGATAAGACAATTTAGAATGTTAAATGCGACATAAATCCGTCTTTCCACCTGTTCAATTTTGTTTGGAGGCAAATAAGAAGTTTCCCAATTCTTTGCCAGCTACCCAACGTGGTTAAAATCAGTCTACCAGTCCCTAATCACGACGTATGTTTGGCTTCCTTACCGTTGATGCAAGACTCACCTACCTGTTATTATCTAATTATATCTAAGAATCCTATGCGCTCAAATTGGCATATTTATCGATATTTTTATTTTATTTTAAGATGTATGAAAATTTAGAATGTTTCCCAGGGGCTTGTCAATTTACACTCACATGACAAAAGTTAAACGAGTCGAACTTCAAAACTGAAATCACATAATGTTATGAGGTTTATGACGTTGTTGCAAAATTGCATTGATTCAATAAAGTACCGGAGATATTCTGGTTATTTGTACAATATAAATCCGTCCCCAACTTTCTCTGGCCAATCCGACAAGAAAGCACTAGCATTCAGTTACAATCACTTGCATCACACATACTAATTTTGGAAATAATTCACTTCGAAATTGTTCAAAACTTTTGCAGCAGAGCGAACCAAGATATAATAGTTTTCAAACTCAGATACACGTGTCACACAGGAAGGTCCTTGGTCAGATTAGATTATTTTAGTTTTTACGGCTTATCACCCGTTTTGTTATGTCTAAAACAAAACGAATTTGGAACTTTAAAAATGTTTTTTCTTCAGTGAATATTGTTTTGACAATTATTTAAGAATAACAATGATGTTTCATAATGCATGTAACAAATTTATCCTCTTCTAATCTATAGCTGAAAAACGGAATAAATTCATATATTTGCCGAAGGTATTTTTGCGTAACTTGCAAAAGAGACATGACTGTCTTTGCAGAAGATTATCCTGAAGTAAATTGCCATTACTTTCTGTGGTGGCCAGGTTGCCAGCAAAGGCTACAGAACCTAAACTGTCTTGTTCTTTAACCAATGACGGGATAGAAGAGAGGGATTAATATATTTCCCAAGGGTATTTGCGCGTAAGTGAATGCAAGGAATTCAACTGGAATTCGAACTCGGCTCCCGGATTTGTCGTTTCGAGCCAATATCCATTGCGCCACCACACATATCCATATAACTAGCCTTAGTAGAATTCGAACTGGGGTCACTTTCCTAATCGTTATCTCTATGTAATCCATCTCTATGCAATATATAATTATATTTGTTATCATCACCTGCACATCGCACGAATCTAAGAAGTAATTTCAATTAACTCATAATGTTTAGTTATTTGGTAAGTGTTTCAATACGATAGCATTTTCTGCACTCCTTACCTAAGCCTACACTCGTTATAAATACATACACACACATATATATTTTGAATAGTGTTGTTAGACACTAAGTATGTCGCTCTCTCCATTATGTTAAGTTATTCCAATTACTGAGTGAGTTTTTTTTATTAATGTTAGAATTCAAATTGGTAAACTTTCCAAAGTCCAACTTTTGTGGAATCAGGGAACTTTCAAGAGTCACTAAAGTCATTATCAAGTATTGCGTGTTTAGTCTCTTTATGAAACTGTTGTCAGTTAATACTAGCGTTCCCTCGTTTGCTGAAACCAATTTCAAGTCAATTAAATTGGACGTCCTTTAGAACGGTTACGTGAAAATTTTATATACACTCAATATACGATCTCATACCCTATTTAATATTGGTTGTTTCTTTTGTAATACAATAAGTTCCACAATTTTAAGCCTTTGTTTGCATTGTTTTATATAATATATTTTGTCGTTATCTATAACGTCGTATTATGTTAAATATATTATGGTTATATGTGATATGTTGATCTATATGCGAGAATGGCACTAAATTTTATCAAATGACAAAACAACCTCCGAGAGAGAATAGTATATGTTTGGTCAACGTAAAAAAGTAATGTTCTTTGTTGATTATTAGCATTGGGAATAAAAAATCCTGACGGATATAAGAATTAATAAAAATATTTTTACATATATAGGATTTTTGAAGTCCTGAATTATTTCATTTTTTTTTTTTTGACAATCGTTTTACTCAAAGCAAACTAGAAACAAGGAAGAGAGTACTGGATTGCTGTGTGATGTCAGTTCTTCAATATGGCAGTGAATGCTGGACAATATCATCGAAGATGAGGAAAAAACTTGAAGCAACTGGAATGTGGTTCTACAGAAAGATGCTGCGAATATCATGGATCGAGCATATGAGCAATTATGAGATTTTGAAAAAGATAGAAACGAAAATGAAATTAAGACTGAGCATTAGGAAGAGAAAAGTTCCTGGAACATGCAATGATGAAGGAGAGCTAGTCAAACCTGATATTAACAAACCTGATAGAGGGGAAAAAGACACGGGAAAGCGGATTTGAACATACTTGAAGGACCTGATCAGGTGGATGACGGAACGAGGGTTGAGTGGTGTATCAGAAGAAAGCCTGCTAAGAGCCACCAGGGATAGGGAGATGTGGAAAGCCATGATCGCCTACGTCCAGAAAGGAGAGTGCACATAGAAGAAGAAGAAGAAGAAGAAGAAGAAGAAGAAGAAGAAGAAGAAGAAGAAGAAGAAAAAAAAAGAAGTACTGCTACTAGTACGAAGTGGGGTTATACAAAAAGAGAGTGATAAGAAAGAGGAACAGGTCACAGGGAGGTCGGAGAATGGGTAAGAGAAGGATGAGATGATTGGTGTGAAGAAAGCTTGCGTGATGAGACTAGAGCGAAAGGGAGAGCAACAAGATACAAGTGTTGTCGGGAAAAAGATTGTCGTCATGGAGATAAGACATGGCAATAAACGTTGCATTTAAACTGTTAGGGATTGTAGCTACCAGGGAAAGAAATAAATAGAAAAGAAGTTCCACAGCCGGAAAAAGAGCGAGAAAAGAAGCCGATACAGAACAAAATGTAGTTATATTTTATTGGTTTCGCTGTAAAAGAGTGGGACCTAGTTGCTACTCTATTAACTCGAGTATATTCAAGGAGTTACGCACGTCGGAGTAGAAGCCTTGAAAGTAATTGTAGAAGAGACGGAGAAAAGCAACATCACGTCAGTGAGAAAGTGACTGGAGTTGAACTACCAGGTCGGAATCGATTACATTGCAGATTTTTCTTTAGATTTTTTCAAGAAATCTAGGATGAATGGCAGGGGTACCCTGTGATGTGACAGCAGTACTCAATTCACGGGCGGATAGATGGATTCAGACGAGAAAAACGTCCTGGCCCGAGACAGTGAAACACCTTCCTAGCGGTAGATTTTGCTATTAATTCAATGTAGACAGATAGAAGGAAAGAGAGAGAGAGGAAGGCAGCGGATAACATATTTGGAGGGCCTGATCAGCTGGATGACGGAACAGGAGTTGCCAGGAGCAACAGGAGCAAACATACTAAGAGCCACAAAGGATAGTGAGACGTGGAGAGCCATGATCGCCTACGTCCTGAAGGGACAGGGCATATGGAAGAAGAAGAAGTCATTCTACTTAAGTCAGTTAGGCCAAGGTGGCACAGTGTATTGCTTTCAGAGAGATTCAACTGATCCATGCTAATAGTGGGTAGGACAGTATATCTACCGAGGTTAAAGGATAGCAGTTTTCTTAAAGCTGTTATCCTAACATCTAATTTAATTTCTTAGTATTAAATCAGTATTAATTAAATGGTAGTTTTTTTGTTTGTTTGTTTTTACTTAATAGTAAATCTAAGGTATTTTTCGAAAAATAATTGTTATATAACGGTAAATAAATTTTTAATTGAATTTTTGTCTTTTTATAATTAGAATGCATCTCGTTGTTTAAAAATGATATGTCCCGGAAAGGGATGTATATATATATATATATATATATATATATATATATATATATATAGCAGTATAGCATATATATATATATATATATATATATATATATATATATATATATATACTAGCAGTATAGCCCGGCTTTGCTCGGGTGTAATGAAAGCTTTAAAACTAATCCATGATCCTGGAGCTCAGATTCTTTGGACGTTGGCACGAAAGACTAAAAAGCAATAGTTGTTTCCAGTTAAAGCTAAACTCTAGACTGAAAGAAAAATGAGTGGATGTAAGTCAAATTTTGATTTCCTGGTTTCGATATCAAATAAGTTTTTTTCGTCGTAAACTGAATTTTGAAGGCTAAATAAGTCCTCTGAGTAATGGTATCATGGCTGAGACTAAGAACTACAATTATACCTACTTAGAGCCAAACCCGAAGCAAAAACTAAAATAAAAGGGCTGAAAAAGATACAGACATACAGGCAGATAAACAGACACACACACAAACATCTTGCTTTTTATATATATTATCGCTTTTCTGCACTAATGTAAGAACTGCAACCTTGAAACTTCTGAATATCGTTTTTTATGTCTTTGTCTATGAGTGTATCAAATTTGATTAAAATTGGACCTTTCCTTCTATAACCCGATTTTTTCAATTATCGATTTTAGATATTTATCAGGGGTACCTCGACACAAAACCTAGCTAAGAACACTCGCAGACGCTTATAGCACAACTGTGTAAATTTTCAAGAAAATCGGTTCAGCCTTTTCGGAGTCTATAGGTAACGGACACACACACACACACACACACATACACACACAGAGAGACAACGTTCCATTTATAAATAAGTTTAGATTAGATAAAAAAATGAAAGAAAAACCTAATTACTTTTATAGAAATTTTGCACATAGAAATTGCTATGAGTTATTTCTTTAACGAATACACGTATTGCACTTTATGTTTATGTTTACACAGAAGAAAATTATTTTTCAATCGACAAAATCCAGCGTATTTTACCCAAAGAAAAGTTCCACGTTGGAACATTGCAAAAACGATTTAGTGAAAAGTGATTAACATAGGAAAACCTCACTCTATGTAATAAACCTGTAGGTACTCAGTTAAATATGATAAAAGAACTGAAAATAATTCGCAGAGAAAAGACAAGGGCTATGTGCGCACTAAATTAAAAGAGGAAGAATAGCTACAAATTCAAAGATTAATCGTCGTAAAAATACTTTTACTTTTGTAATCTACAATAAAATAATGAAACCAACCAAAATGAAAGTTTAAGGAATTAACACTTTAATACTCTCTATCTCCCTCTTACGCTCTCTCTCTCACTTTCTCACTCTCTCACACACACACGCGCGCACGCGGACATATATATATATATATATATATATATATATATATATATTATCTTACCTCTATAGCACGAATCAGAATTTCATGCATTATGCAATCATCAGATGCATATTATGAACTAACTGCTTCTACATCTGAATTTTGATTTTTGATTTTCGCGTTGATCATGCTCGTTATAAAGTTGGGATGCCATTTTTAATTTATTAAATGTATTATTTAATTTGAATTATACTGAGTTTGTAGATTTATTAAATGTATTTTATTTGATTCATAATTATAAAATTATATATTTTTTATACTTAAAATATTAATGCACGTTCATGTACATTAGTGTATAACCCTATGGATATTTATTAAAATCCCCCCACACACACACATATATATACATATATATATATATATATATATATATATATATTATATTAAACGAGTTATTACGCGCCCCTAGGTTTCTACCATGTAGTGTCTTCAGGCTATTCGCAATAACTGATTTTTACCGTTTTTTTTAAGAACGCTCATGAAACGTAAATTCTTTTTGAACACATAATGTTCAAAATTAGAAGTTATAAAGTTTTCCTTCTACTAGCATGGAAGAAAACGTTATAACTTGTAATTTTAATAATTTCGGGTTCAGAAACATCTCCTGTTACGCAAGCGTTCTTAAAATAGAAGGTAAAATCAGTTATTCAAATCCCTTGAAGACACCACATGGTAGAAACCTAGGTCGCGTAAAAGCTCGTTTTCAAATGAAAAATATTCAAAAGTTCTACAATATAATTGTATTCTCACTTTTTAATATATACTGGGCTAATTTTATTATGACCCAAAATTAATTAAATAATGTTATATATATATATATATATATATATATATATATATATATATATAACAATTTGTAAAAACTTATTTTGGGAGCGTTTTTTTCTTTGGGATTTAGTCAGACTAAATGTTGTGTATTCGTACGATTACACATGCACAGAATTTGAGAACTTTTTTTTCTAGCGGAAATCACTTAGATTGTTCGGTTTAAAATTTGCCACCGGAACCCGCTAAGAAAGACATAGTAGACACTATATTTAAAAAAGATCACATGCAAAACGACTCAAATTTCACAAAAGTTTTCCTTCAAGACATAATCACTGCTACTATAGAAACCAACAACAAAATTACATTACTACTGAGACACCTAAATATACTAAAGTACTATAAGATACCTATCTTATATTATCCAACAGTCGACTGAAACGTTAAAAGTAAAATTGCACTCCACAAAATCGGATCAGAATAACTGAAAGCATTTTGGCAAAACAAGACCAAGGCAAATTTCAGAAGGCGATGTGAAAATTAAGATTCTGGATTATGATTGGACAGGAATTAAGAAATTGAACTATCACTCTCTGTCAAATTTTTATAACATCTAAAAAGTGGTTTTAATGTTGTATCCCACCATGTGACTTGATCTAAGTACTTATTCATGTCCCTTGGTCGGCCAAAGAGAGTCCAATGGGAGCAGAGAGCTGATAAGAACCTCGTCACGATGTAAGGGAGAAATTTCAAGACGCCGACAGTGACATGTTTGGTCGACATACATTCGTTATTCCTCTTCTTAACTGACCTCTAAAAATTAACGTCCGATGAGTTCAATTTTCATTTATTGCTTCACCTTCCTTTTCAATTTCTCGCCGCCCAGAAAAAGGAAAGGAACTCACACTTTATGAGTAACCTGTTAATCTTTCTACATACACATATTCTGCTACTTACTACTAATTCTCTGGAACATTTAACCACATACATTTACTCTTTGAAAACATTTAAACACATACATTTTGAAAACATTTAATCACATACATTTGTTTTTCTGTTCAGTTCATAAAATTCTACTTACTTTACAAACAGAACAGTTTTATTCTTTGAACTTTCTGAAATTTTAAATTGTGTGTACTTTAGATGTTTATTAAATTGGCACAAGGCCAATTTTATAAACATCACTGAAGCCCCTACAAAACCTATTGGGGAATAAGGAAATCATTACATCTGATAAGGAATTGTGAACATGAAAAAATACATCAGTCAGTTTATACGTGAAACACGCTTGGGCAATCATGTCTTGAAAGAGACATGACTGACTGGGCAGAAGATTATCCCGCAGTAGGTTGGCATTGCTTTCTGCGGTAGACTGGTTGCCGACCAAGGCTATAGAACCCAATCTGTCCTGTTATTTAATGCATAACTGGAAGGAAGAGATGGATTAATACCTTTCCTAAGGGTATTTGCGCGTAAGTGAAGGCAATGAATTCAACTGGTATTCGAACTCGGCTCTCCGATTTCTCGTTCCGAGCCGCTACCCAATGCACCACACTACTCAACGATACGGACACATGAGAAAAAAATGAAAAATTAACGACCAAGAAATAATTAATATTAAAAAGGAAACTAATTAAAAAAAATTAAAAAAATCGTCGAAAATAATATCACCTTAGAACACCCAAGTTTTACGGTCTCCCTAAAACATACACACTTGGTATCCCAATACGCCCTGTTATCTCAGAAATTGACAGTGCCCCCGTCTTCTAAACTGGTGAAAGCCATAACAAAAATTAAAACCCCTCTGTTTGGAACAATCTGACCATTTCATATAAAGAAATAAGGCAGCTTAGATGAAAACTAAGGTAAATGAACATGACTGACAGACGCATTGCTCCTTCCACACCAATGTCCAAGTAGAAAAATGTCTAAATCCCATAAAAAGACATCTAGCACAAACAAATATAAAGTTCGCTCTACCCACAGTTAAACTAGTAAAACTCAGCTGTCCCATCATCAATCTATGCTACATGATTTTTTTCTAAGGATTAGTGCAAAAAAATTGTATTATCAATGAGATCGCTTCTCATTTCAGTGATGTTATCTACTTAAAATTCGTTGAATCCGACCTTTTCCAAAATATTTCATCCAAACAACATAATTCCGTTATACTGACGATGCTCTACTTATATCTTTGTGAAACTGATTAATCTAACCTCGTAAATCAAATAAACAAAGGCCAACACACAATTGACTTCACATAAAGAATGAAAAAAAGACAATTCTTTAACCTTCCTATATATTACGCTACACCACATTAACAACAGTTTAAAAATTAGTGTCCACTGGAAGGTACTTTTCTTTAGTAAGATTTTTCGACATAAAATTAATGGTGAATTACCTGCATTCACTTACGCGTAAATACCTTTGGGAAAGGTATTAATCCGTCTCTTCACTCTAGATATGGGTTAAATAACAGGACATACTGGGTTATATAGCCTTGGTTGGCAAGCAGTCTACCGCAAAAAATAATGACAACCTACTGTGGGATAATCTTCTGCCCACTCAGTAATGTCTCTTTCGAGACATGATCGCCCAAGGGTGTATCACGTATGGCAGTCAACTGACTGTACTGTTAATGGTATTTATAGTAACATAAAAATTACTTTCGTTTCTTTAAAAATATATTCGCCTTAAATTAGTCCAAAATAAAGCTGAAGTAAAAGCAAGTCTTTACTCTGAAAGTGTATACAGATCACTGTATAGACGCTTTTATTCTTAAGAAATGTTCTACTGAACGTGGGAGTATTTTAATTTCGATTTTGGTGTCGTCTGTGTTTACTGAAGAAATGAAAAGAATTGGATAATATGACTGCGTGTGAGCGCTTAATTTACAATTACGAAAATCAATTGCGACAGAGTTAGAGGCTATTTTTTAGCACTATACCTAAAACTCATTTTCAAACAATGAAGGAGAATTTAAATCAGGGTGAAAATTATTTAAATAAGAATTTGCTTTAAGATTATAGAAGTGATATTTTCCATATAAAAAGGCAAATTGTTTTAATTGGTAATAAGATATTTCGTTTGCAAATATAATTAATCTAAAGCATTGTACTATTTTACTAGTATTAGTAGCATTAAAAAAGTGTACGTTTACCACTACAAAGAAATGTATGTATGTATGTATGTAGGTATGTATGTAGGTTTGTATGTATAAACAGGTATTGTATGCTATAATTTTTAAGAAACTATATGGTTATACATTTCTTGGTAAATATACATACGTTTTTTTATGTAACTGTAAACCTCTAATACATATATATATATATATATATATATATATATATATATATATATATATATAACTTTAATCCCAAAATAAAAGCAGGTAGGTATTTTTCATATTATATTTTACGTTTTATTTTATTTTATATTTTTTTATTAATTTTCTATTAATTTTTATTTTTTTAATTTTAAATCTAGTTTTATATTTGAATTTAAATGAACCTATGAAGGTTTCCCCAAAAAAATTTTTCCTATAACCTTTCTCTCATTTATTTAAACCAAATACTGCTATGATTTATTTTTCAACATGATTGGTAACAGTTTCTATGGAGATGAATGTTTCTTTTTCCTTTCCTTTTCTTTTCTTTTCTTATTTCCCTGTCAACCACACCTTCCCCCTTTTTTTATTTTCTCTTTTTTACATTCTTCCGTTCATTTTATTCTTCCCCCTACCATTTCTTTGAACCAGACAAGGCTAAATTTCAACTTTCAATTCTGGACTCTGTTTAGGAGTAGGAGTTTTCAAAAAATTCTAAAAATAAAAATAGACGTAGATTTCTGTCTGCTTTCTTATTAATCCCAACCCTTTAATTTTCCGAGATGAATATTTTTTTTAAATTCCGCCGGTAAAATATCTTCGTTCAGTTTGTCATTTGGATTTTTGTAATAAAAATTTGTTGCTGATGATACGTGAAATTTCTCTTAGAAATTTCTCGTAGAAATGGGCATACAACAAATTTGAACCTCGGAATTTGTTTTATTATATATATATATATATATATATATATATATATATATATATATATATATATATTGTTACGAACTCGTAGCATATAGTCGAACCGCAGGTTCAAAAAAAAAGAAAATGTGGGATCCTTTCTCAGTCTTCACTCAGAAATGGACGCAACACACGGAAATCAACGAAAAACAGACGCAAAACCACGGATTCCAAAATAAAACATTTATTCATAACATATAAGAAAAAAAGGAAAAAGAAAGTTCGTTTAGCAAAAGGGGAAGGGGACTATAAAGAAAACAGTAGGAGCAACGGAATACAAATACACATATAACACAAAAGATCAAGCCAAAGTATCACTTATCTGTCCGTCGTTTTTACAGAAAGAAATTGGGTCGCCAAAGCGAAAGTTCTGTTTTAAAATAATATTTTATGGAGGCCGGCCATTTTCTCTGGTTCCTTCTCCTTTGGGATTGTTCGGAGTTCACGATATCTCGTAGAGTCGTTTGGTCGGTCAGTCCAGCTTCATAGCAGTTGTTTTCATTTATAGCCGACAGACTTTGCTGTCTTCAATTCTGTGTGTAGTCATCCGAAGTCGGGACGAGTCTTTTCTTAGTGACGTTTATCTGTCACCGGGTGGACAGGAACTGAAATATCTATTTTGATTTGGGCTGTCCCCAAAACAGTCACGTGAGCTCTTCCTCCGGAAATGGTGATGCGCGGGTCACGCGCCTTTGCGTAACCGCCAAGATTTTCACTTATGACTGACCTCCTGGTAACAGCAAGGTTTTGGAAACCAGATCATTCTTTGCCGCGGTCGCTCCAAGTTCGTGGACTCGTAGCTTGTGTGGGGGAGTAGATGAGGAGAGTAAGAAAGTGTGAAGAGAAGGAAAGAGTATGGCTGATCGTAGGACATATTCGCTCGCCAGTTAAAGACATTAGATCTTATCTACTTTCATTTAATTATTTATTTTTCTTTTATATCTACCCGGGACTTTTCTTTGGGAGTACATTTTGGTCTTAGGCCTATATCGTTAATAAAAATCGTGGGTACGTCAAAATATATATACAAATAAATAAGGAACGAAGAAAATAAATGCGACGATTAAAACAATAAGTTAAAAGATTGCTTGAAACAAAATGTAATTTTTGTAATAGTTTGTTGTTTATACATGTTCTAAAGAAATAATTAATTATATGTATATCTATAAATACAGTCATACGCAAACCGATCTATATATATATATATATATATATATATATATATATATATATATATGTTAATAAACATAAATATTAACCTACGTCTATGACACAGCTGAGAGTTTCATGCGTTATGCAATCATCAGGTGTTTATTTCAAACTGACAGTTTAAGAGATTTGAATTTAAATTCACTCGATATCCATGGGAATTAATTCTTTTGAAGTTAAATTACTGCTTTTTTTAATAACAAGATTAAAATCGTAATATTTTACGGTTACATGCAGATAAGAATTTAAAATATAAAATTTCAATTTAAAATTAAAATTAAAATAAACATCATCATAGTAGAAATCAAAGGGGCGTAAATCATGACTCTTAAAACTTTAATTATTTAAATATTACATGCACATACATATGTAAGGAAAATTAAAATTATAAATACAACTAAAATAGGATAAATTAAAATAAATCAAAATGAAAAAAAATTAAGAGGAAAAAGAATTAAGAATTAGAAATATAACGAGCAAAAATAAAATGGGTTTAATTCATAATGATTAGAAGTAATGCTGCGAGGGGGGGAAGAAAGAAAGAAAGAAAGAAGCAAAAGTAAAGAGGAATCTATATCACTCTGAGTCTGAGAACTTAAGCAAGTATTTTTTTATGACTGTATATGGTCATTAATCACTTTTTTTAAGCAAATTTGGTTCTTCATCTGACAAGTTTTGTAAAAGGCATAGATTACATTTATCTTCTTTGTCATTGTAATGTTTGGATTTAGCTACGGTATTACAGATTATAATAGTGTTCTTACCGCTGTTTCTTAATTTGAAATATCGATAAAGCAGTACTTTTGTGGTATTTCCTGTTGATTAAAGACATACTGTGGTTGTTAAATCTTATCTTTCGCCTATTAGAAGTACATCCAAAGTAAAATTTAACATCATTGTGTTTTGAATGAATTCGAGTTCTAAGCACGAGACTTACGGACATACATTAGCCATCCAATAGGCATGTATTATTTTTTTTTAGGAGGATTATCAAACCGGTAAAGTCCGGTGTTACACAACTCAGAATTGTTCCTAAGATTCCAGCGCCAAAAAAGAATCCCTAACCAGTCGCAGGCGTCTGCAGAATAATACGCTCCCATGGAGATGCAGAAATCAATTTCTGTTCTATTCCACAAGCATTCATCGTAAAAAATAGATTTCTCGGCCTGATTGATATCTTGGTCGCTGATCGAGCAGTAATTCTTAGACCTCTCGACCACGAATGATTAACAGTCAAAGGAAGTCAAATCAATCCTATATAACACAATTTTAGATTCACGTAAAAACCATATCTGCTCGGAAATGTATCGTAATATCAATTTGACTTCGTTTAGACAGTAGGTCATTCGTGGTCGACAGGTTTAAGACGTTCTAAGACGTGCCAGATCAATTAGTGTTTTCCACTATGTGGATAGGAGTTGCAGGTTTGAATCCTGCTGAATGACACATATTTTCATAACAAAAAATATCGTATATCATGAGGCCAGTAGAAAGAAATATATACAGTTTGATTATAAAACAGAATATCTACTTAAATACGAGTATCAAACAAAAATAACGTTCAGTCAAATATATATATATAGATATATGTAGGCAGCAAACTTTCCTTTAAACATCTTACATTAGATTTGTCAGAGAAGGAAGATTTAATTTTTTTTCAGCATCCATAGGTTTTCCTGCTTTGTCGGTGTAAGTCAATCCTTATCTGCCATAGTTAATGAATTATGTGTGTGTGAGTTTGTGTTCCTGTGTTTATAAATTCTGGCGAACACTCTGGCCCCTCTAATTATCACCAAATCGCTTTTCGTCAAAATATTCATGGCCCTCAACATTGGTGAAGTGATTAAGCATCTTACTTCTCACGATAACTTTCTGTCAAACAATTTTACTTCCACTTCGCGATCTCTGCCACTAATGTACTAACGGTCAATCACTGAATATGTATGCCAAGCTCTTGACAATATCAACGATGCTTGAGCTATGGCTCTTGATGTCTCAAAGGCTTTTGACAATATTTGTCATACTGACTTTTTACACAAACTCCAGTGTTACGGAATTACAATACAGTTATTATATAAGCCTTTCAATCAAATTGTGAAATTAAGGTCATTTTGAACGGGACACGCATCTAGATACTTTCACACAAAAGCGGGTGTCCACCAACGATCTTTCCAATGTCGTACACTCTTTCTGGTCTTCCTCTCAGCACAGAATTTTGGATTAAAGTTGTCCAGAAATCATTGTCATTGGAAAACTAATTACATGTTGCCATTGAAGAATAATGCCGTATGTATATGACTTCGGGGAAACATACGAAATTGTGCCAATATCCTATATTAATGCAGCATTGCCTTTGGAAAATTGGGCATGCATGTGATTGTTCTCTATTGATTTATATACGTTCTATTTGAGTTCGCAATAACTATCATCGTTGAGCGAGTCAATCTTGACAGGTGTATGATTTACAATAACTTGGGATGTATTATTTCTACCTTATTAAGTGCGTTTACTTTGGTTCCATGATTAGAACGTAGTATGCTGTTGTTCTAAGAAGACAAACCTATTTTCACAAATTTTGGGCTGACTTCCAGGTACCATACGGGTTCCTACTTTCCACCACATGTATATTTTATCGATTCTTTATGGATCATGTATGACGCATGAAAACTAATTGGATTGGCTGTAACGATATCCAATATATTGTGATTCAATAATTACAAACATAAAATTATACAAGAATTTTATAGACATCATACAACCTTACATTTCAGATTTACAACACTTTCATTTTGGAATTTTCCCGAGATTGTAAAATACGTTGAAATGGCAAAAGTTTTCTGACAACAGTCAATATAGAACCGGTGATTACATCACTCAATATTATTCCAAAAAGTAAGTTACAATATTGTTAATAGCAAAGACACCATCGTCACACATGTTATTTTTTTCAGTAAGTAACCAAACTCTGATTATAATCAGCTAGTAAGAATTATTTAAAATATGATCTTTCAGCCATTAATGTAGTCGTCACAGTAATTAAAAAAGGACATTGCCAATATGTTAGACAACATACACATATCTTTAGATTAAATTTGAAATACATCTAAACAGAGGCTGCTAATTGTCAAGCACCACAGGCAGTCTCTCCTCCCTGTCCCCATCAGCATGGACTATCTGTCAACCACCACAGGCAGTCTCTCTTACCCGCCCCCCCATTAGCGAGTCTCATGATAGCAATACACTGCACCTCCTCGGCCTCACCCTATCTTCTGACCTCACGTGTAACCATTACATTGAATCAATAGCTAAACCGACGGCTAGGAAAACTGGATCACTCTGTCGGGCCAAGTAGTTTTCCCGTTTGAATCCATCTTGCACATATACAAATCAACACTCAGACCTTGCATTGAATACTGTTGTCATATCTGGTCGGGTGCCCTGCCATTCATCTCAGGGTTGTTGACAGGCTTCAAAGGCGTATCTGTAACGTGATCGGTCCCTACCTGGCAGCGCGACTCTCACTTTCTCTCCGGCGGTATGTGGTTTCCCTCTGTCTATTCTACAAATAATTTTATGGCTTCTGCTCCGATGTGTTCAGTTCACTGATGCAAACTCTACAAGAATTTATTCTAGCTACAATATGGCATCAATTTTAGAGTTAAATTAACTAAATGCCAACCCACACTTTTATTCGAACAGCTTTTTTCTTTTCTCGCATTTCCTGCCTGTGGAACTTTCTTCCGTATACTTGATTCCCTGACGGCTACAATCTCAAATAATTTAAAGAAACATCAATTTCCATCTTAGGTCTACTTGACTTCAGTCTTCTCTCGTCCTTTCCCAATCATTCGTATATCATGTTCTTTTTTTTCACCCTCTACCCTCGCAAATATTCAAACTGGTATGTCCATACTTCTCTTGTCCTTTCTCTAACACTCCCTGTAATTGGTTTGTCTTTCTCTTCGCACCCCCTTTTAAACTTTGGCTATTCTTATATGTAGCCCCATGCGCACCAGGGGCGATATCGCCTTGCTTGGGATGAAACGAGTAAAAAAATGAAATCAAGCGTTCCAGGAAATACTGGTATAAAACAAATAGAACTGTCTGTCACTCTGTCTCTCTCTTTATATACATAGTCACGTAAATATATAAATATACATATGAGAATCGTGTACATATGTATATAGTATTATTTAAGTTTACTCGAATGTTCATGGGAATTAAATCTTATAAAGTTAAGTTATTGCTTTTTTAATAGCAAGATTAAAAATTTACATATTCTAAGATTCAGTCAGTCAAGTGCTACACGTGAAACACGCTTGGGCGATCATGTCTTGAAAGAGACATGACTGACTGGGCAGAAGATTATCCCGCAGTAGGTTGCCATTGCTTTCTGCGGTAGACTGGTTGACAGCCAAAGCTATAGAACCCAATCTGTCCTGTTATTTAACCCATAACTGGAAAAAATAGACGGATTAATACTTTTCCCAAGGTTATATGCGCCTAAGTTAATGCAAGGAATTCGACTGGAATTCGAACTCGGCTCCCCGATTTCTCGTTCTGAGCCGATATCCACTGCACCACGACGCACATGTGCGTCGTGGTGCAGTGGATATCGACTTGGAACAAGAAATCGGGAAGCCGAGTTCGAATTCCAGTCGAATTCCTTGCATTAACTTAGGCGCATATAACCTTGGGAAAGGTATTAATCCGTCTCTTCCTTCCAGTTATGGGTTAAATAATAGGACAGATTGGGTTCTGTAGCCTTGGTCGGCAACCAGTCTACCGCAGAAAGTAATGGCAACCTACTGCGGGATAATCTTCTGCCCAGTCAGTCATGTCTCCTTCGAGACATGATCGACCAAGCGTGTATCACGTATGGCATTTAACTGACTGATTCTAAGATTACATGTATATGAAAATTGAATTCAAAATTAAAATTTAAAAATAAATATAGATTAAAAGATATTTAAAATATTCAAATGCAGAAAGAGGAAATCAAAGGGGCATAATTCATAAAACGTAAAAATTTAAATATTTAAATACTCTAATATTACATGAGTATAAAAATTAAATATCTAAATAAAAAATAATTAAAATTAAATTCAAAAATTAAAATTTAGAATTAAAATTAAAACTTAAACAATACAGGCAGCAAAAATTAAAGGGGTTTAATTTATAATTATTTGTAAATTTTATTACGCAACCTACCTTTCTACCTTTTAGAGTCTTCAGACAATTTGCAATAACTGGTTTTACTGGGGGTTTTTTTAAGGTTAAGCCCAATATATCGACTTATAAATTCGACAAAAAAAAAAACAACAATGGTTAAAACAATCTAGGAAATATTTAAAAAAAATATCTGTGTTACTAAAAATTACCACTGAAGCCAACCAGTAGAAAAACACAGCTGATTGCATTTCCTGGTTCAAAAATATCCAAAACACATATAAATAGTAGTTCATAAATTATGACATAAAAAAGCTTTACCCTAAAATTTCTGAAATGGTTTAATTTCGCTAAAGAATATATAGACATGACAACTGAATATATTGAAATAATCCTATAGTGCCGCAAATCAATACATTTCAATAATGGATTACAAATCGAATAAAGACACCTTTGATGCACCACAAGGTTAGTAGAACGGGGTCGAACTTTCATCAGAATTGATGGGTATATACATTTAAAAACAATCAATGAAATAATCCACATAGACAACCACGGATTATACAAAGATAAAGGATTAATGATAGAGAGAATGATAAATGAAGAAAACACTTTACGAACTCTTCAAACAACTAGAATTTGAGATAATACTTTAAATAAATAGAAAAATAGTCCTATATTTAAATATAGAATTAAATTTAAAAACCGGCACTGTATCTCCATATATGAAAGCAAACACAGATTTAAAATACATAAACACAAATTCTAATCAGCCCAAAAGCATAATCAAGCACATTCACAAAAGAATACCGCACAGGCTACCAAAGAATTCATTAATCAAAAACATATTTGATGTAAAAAAAACATTATGAAGTGGCACTAAAAAAGTCTGGTCATAAAAACAATTTAAAATACAATCCCTAACCAAACAGACAAATAAAAACCAATGATAGAAAAAAACATTATCTGGTTTAACCTACCAGTTAACTTTGAAGTAAAAACGAAAATAGATTAAATATTTTTTAAACTGATAGATAAACACTTTCCAGAAAGCTTAGAATTACAGACAATTTTCACTAGGAATACAATTAAACTGAGTTAGAGCTGTACTAGTAATTTAAAAAATAACATAAAAGAACAAAACGCATGAAACCTACATAGCAATGGGCAAAGCAATATCATTAATAAGTAATGTAACTGTGGGGATACAAGTGAATGCCCGCTTCAAGGAGTTTGTAAAACGAAAGAAGTCATTTACAAAGCAAAAGAACATGACTTAAATTGTCAAAACAAAACATATTTGAGATCAATCAAAGGTATTTTAAGCCAATATATTTCAACCACAGGTCTAAATTTAAACTAGAAAACTTGCACAAAATTGGCTAGCCATTGACGAAATTGAAACGGAAATATGGAAAAAACCCAGACATAACGTGGAGTATCATGAAAACAGCCATGCCGTACAAAGGTTTCAAAATATGTAGAGTGTGCCAGGAAGAAAAGCTAGCTATTATGTTATTACTAAACAAACATTAATTACTAAGTAAAAGAACAGAAATTTCAACCAACCATACAAACAGATACCTATTAGGATAATACAATCATGGATGGAAACGTTTTAACTTCTAATGCTATAAAAAATTGCGTGTTGATTAATATCCTTCTTACGTGAGCGGTCGTAAAAAACCGATAAAATTAGTTATTGTAAATCGCCTGAAGAATATAGAAAAATGGATTGCGTAATAATTCGTTTACAAATGACATTATTCAAAAGTCCTACAATATAATTGTATTGAACACTTTTAAAGAGAAACGTGTACTGGTCTAATTTGATTATGACAAAAGCCCAAATAATTATATATATATATATATATATATATATATATATATATATATATATAATTATGACCAAAACATATATATATATATATATATATATATATATATATATATATATATGTCTATTTTCATTTTTTCCTATCATCTTTTTTTTCTAGTTTAAATTTATTCCTCTCTTCTTCTTCTTCTTCCCTTTTCGTTTACGCTTTAAGATACATATCCTTTCTTTTTAGTTCTCTCTCTCTGTCTCTGTCTCTTTCTCTCTCTGTCTCTCTCTGTCTCTCTCTCTCTCTCTCTCACGCCTAATCGACTTTCTTTACGTTTAAAATTTACGGCTCAGAACTCTAACTGACATGCTAAATGGATCTTTAGATTTTTGTTGACATCCGCTCTTACACGTGATCTTTGATTATATGTTGCGTATATATATGCTTATGTATGAATATGTGTGCGTATTCGGCGAAAGGATGTAATGATGTATTTTTTCTTAAATTTTCTCTTTTAAGGGTGCCACCTTTATTTTTATTATTTTTTTTAGGTCTTTGTGAATTTCATTCGTGTCAAATCTTTTTTACAATAAAGACGGAAGCTGATAATGGTTGGCCTAAAATAGGCCTATACATTTGATTTACCATGAAATAATCTGTCTGCCTTACTTTTTCTCATATATATATATATATATATATATATGTGTGTGTGTGTGTGTGTGTGTGTGTGTGTGTGTTCTATTATATATATATGTTATATAGATAATATTCTATAATATATATGTGTGTGTGTGTTCCTTTTTACATAATTACATAATTGAAGAAATTATTTAAACTCTGCACACACGATCTCTTGTAAATATTAAATTTTTTCCATATATTTTCTCGCTGTTTCGAGTTGAATTCTCGTTATTTTAATCTGTCTGACACGTGGTGTTCTAAAGATTAAATTTTCTTAGAAAAGTTATTAATATTCTTATGTTTTTACAAAGACTACATAATTCTAATCTATGCACATATCTAAATGCTAATGAATCTTGCTAATATTTCTTTAGACTTATCAGATTAAACCAGAGTGCTGTTTATTTGATCCAGCGTCCTATAAACGTTGGAAATAAAATATCAGCTCTAATAAATCAAGTATCGCGTGCCGATGAATACTTTCTGGCATGGTTTAGTGATGATGCATATTCTTAGATATGATCAAGATAATGCTCGTCACGATTTCTTCACGCACTTTTCCTACCTTACATCCTTCCACCCACTGCATTCATTCTGAAAAAAAAGTCGCTTCTATTGTAAATGAAATTTACATAAATAAAGAGAGGCAATGAAGCGAGTGTTCCCAAAAATAAAGAAAAAAGATGTAAGATAAGGATTTAGTAGAAAAATCTAAAAAAGAACGACAATGATTTTTGTTTTCTGTTTTCATTCTTTTCTAACTTCCTGACTACCTGCAGTTAATCACGATATTTTTTCGATTTTCATGTACACCGTGTAGACATCTTACTTAAAGTTTAATATATATATATATATATATAATCTCTATCTATCTATCTATCTATCTATCTATCTATATATATATATATATATATATATATATACGCACGAGGAACACGCCCCATAGGTAATTAATTCCCCAACAAAAACCATATCTAACTCATATGAACGCTAATTGATACACCACTATAGTTTAATGTTTAATAAATATCTATGTACAGATATTTAAATGGGTCTATTTGCTTGATACTCTGAAATATCTACCTTTCAACAGAGCGACCTGTCAATTATACGGCCCTCCTGAATATCTCTACAATCGGTTGTACTGATGCCATTTTACTTTGCCACCTACTGGAGAAAGATTCATAGTGTTCATTTGATAATAAACATTCCTTTGTAGATTTTTCACTCATCAATAAAAATGTCATTGAGAGAGATTGTGGCAGGGTTCTCTATATCGCTTGCAGGTTTTTAAATTTTTATAATAATTGTCATAAGATGCTGCAAAATATCGCGTTTATCTCAAAATTACATAATTATTGATGTGCTATTTATAATAATTTTCAATCCCGAAAAAGTTTGAAGACAAAGAATTAGAGTGAAACCGACGGAAACCATAAGGGGATCTTGCTATCGACTACAGCTGATTCGTTTGAGTCGAGCACTGAAACAAAACGGCTGCAGAGACACAATTGATTTTGCAACATGAAAATAATAGGCCATATGTTGCAAAACGGGTAACAAACCTACATGGGAATCCTACCCTGCTCGACGTATTCTCCAGCCATTGTCCCCTCCGATTATCAGTTTTTCCAATCGATGGCACATGGCCTGGCTGAGCAGCACTTTCATTCTTTCAGATGCCAAAATATGTATCGACACGTTATTAGTTTCAAAAGACGGGTCGTTTTTACGAATAGAAATCAAATTATGCCAGAAAGATGAGGAAGTTAGAGGTTATAGATGGATAACACTGTTAGTGAAATGCTTCCTTTTTTAAAAAAAGTTATCTTTTATGAAAAAACAGCCAGAAGTTAGTCAGGATCTTAATAATATAATCGTTTTCTTATAAGAAAATATTCGACATTCGTTGATCGAACAACCAATATTGCTGTCAGTTGAAATTTATAAAATCTTTCCGTTAAAATATTTTTTAAGTAAAATAATGTTCTTAATTCTAGTAGATGTTATTGCTCTTTCCAGTATTTAGTTTCATCCTAAAATATTTGTTTGACGTAGTGTGAAACGTCATTATTTCTCTTCTTGCTTAATGTAATATATATTTTAGCCATTACTGATGTTGAAAGTTATCAAGTTATGTGGTTTTTGATATCTGATACAGATTTTACGTTTCTGATTCTGTAGTACCGCTACACAAAATAATAAAAAAAGATAATAGTCATCAAAACTCACACGATTATTTCGCTCGAAGCCATTTTAACCAGTGATCTGACTAAGCGATTGTATAGAGCTGACAGATATTTCTGAACGTCATCGTGGACTGAGCATACAAGCAACGACGAGGTGTTAGAAAGAATGGCAACAAAAAGGAAATTGATGCTGAGCATCAGGAAGAGACAACTGAAGTTCCTGGGACATGCAATGAGGAAGGAGAGCCTGGAGAACCTGATACTGACTGGACAGATAGAAGGAAGGAAGAGACAGAGGGAAGGCAGCGGATAACATATTTGCAGGGACTGATCAAGTGGATGACGGAACGGGGGTTGCCAGGAGCAACAGGAGCAAACATACTAAGAGCCACAAGGGATAGGGAGACGTGGAAAGCCATGATCGCCTACGTCCTGGAGGGACAGGGCACATAGAAGAAGAAGAATTGACGTTCTGTCTGACTTTCATATGAAAGTCTCGATGTGAGGAGTCTATTTGTATAAATGACTCGACATTTCAGGATAATGTTGTCGTTTTGTGGCAATGTTCGGTAGAAAATGCGTGAGTAGTTTGGGATGCGATAGATATCGGCAACGCACTTATTTTGTATAATCGTGTGGCCCCAAGCAAGGCATTTTACTGCCACTGTTGTGCAGGGGGTTACATAGGAGGATTGACAGGTTACAGGGGGTGTCAAGAAAAGAGTATGAGAAGGAAGAGAATACTGATGAGAGTCGGGTGGACGGAGAAAGGAGCTTGAGAGAGAAGATGTAAGGTAGTGGGGCAGGAGATGACTATTGACTTTACATTTAAATTCTTGGAAATTATAGCTCTCGGGGAAGCAAATAGGCGGAAGGGAATTCCACAGGTGATAAGTGCGAGAAAAAAAGCTGAGGGAGTAGAATTTACGTTTACAATTTATCGGTTTCACAGTAAAGGGTGGGACCAAATTGCTAATCTTGTGGCTCGAGGAAATTCATATATAGGAGGTACCAGTGAGCTAAGTTCACCGGAGCAGAAGCCGTGAAAGTATTTGTAGAAGAGACACAGGGTAGCCACACTGCGTCGGTAAGAAAGTGACTGTATCCTAGCTCCCAAGTCGGTATCGATCATATTACAGATTCTCCGTTTGATTTGGGCGAGGACACCGAAGAGCTGTTGGGGATATTTTCTGCCTAGTCAGTCATGGATCGAAATACGCCCAAGCGTGTATTAATTATGGCACTTAACTGACTGACCGATTGAGTGAGTCTATATTTGCCAAAGCCTATGCTATATCCAATTTCCTTTTCTCACAAAATAAATTTATTATGAAATTTCCAGTATTTTATAGTATTTTGTGTTTAACATTTAATAATTCCACATCATAAAAAAGTGTTTATAAGCTGTAGAAACAAATCAATCAATAAAACATGTTTCAATTAAGACTTGGTAGAGGAAGTTAATTTTCTGTTCACGATCATTCTTATCCCAAATACGTATATCTATGTCGTCGGCATATCCCCATCTTCATCAGTATTGGTGTCCGTAGGGAAAACAATGTGCAGATCACGAACGAAAACATTGATGCATTTAAAACATAAAAGAGTGCATAAAAACCAAACTATATTAAATAAAACATCGTTCACCAAAAAGAGGCTTTTTTAAAGTTTGTATATATTTATTATCCATATCTAAACTTATTCATAAATGGAATTTTATCCGCGTGTGTGTATCTGTGTGTGTGTGTATCCGTTACCTATAGACTCCGAAACAGCTAAACCGATTCTCTTGAAAATTTACACAGTTGTACTATAAGCGTCTGCGAATGTTCTTAGCTAGGTTTTGTGTCGAGGTACCCCCGATAAATATTGAAAATCAATAATAAAAAAAATCGGGTTAAAGAAGGAGTGGTCCGATTTTAATCAAACTTGATACACTCATAGACAAAGACATGAGAAACGAAATTCAGAAGTTTCAAGGTTGCAGTTCTTCCAATAGTGCAGAAAATCAATAATATATATATAGAGAGAGATAAAAGGCAAGATGTTTGTGTTTGTGTGTGTGTTCTTCTGTCTGTATGTCCTTTATACAAATCCACAATTTTTATCCGATTCTCACCAAAACTTCACACAAATATTCTTTAGGCTGAATCTGATCTCCAGGACCATGGATTAGTTTGAAAGCTTTCATTACACTCGAGCAACACCGGGCTATACTGCTAGTGAATTAATAATAGCAAATAGCAAAAAATTCTTTCTTGAGCACTGAAAACAAAGATTATATTAATTATCACTCATATGATACGTGTATATCTTGAATACCATAATAATAACATCCGATATTTTTAAAGACTGATAAGTTAAAAGGCAATTGTGCAAATAATAGAAGAAAAAAAGGTAACTGAAAGTCTATCAACAATTTGGTTTAAGATATTGAACAAATTATTCGAAAATTGGAAACACACAGGAACGTAAAAATATTTACTATCCGTATGAACGAATAATAGCAACAACTTATTTCTTCAGAACGGGAAACGAAGATAACATCTATGATTAATGATACAACACGAGTTTATCTTGAATACCATAATAAAAACATCCGGTTCGTTATAATGACTGCTAAGTTAGAAGGCAATTGTTAAAATAACAGAAGAAAATAAGGTAATTGAAATGTTTATCTACAATTTGGTTTAGGATAAAGAAAACATTATTCGAAAATTGGAAACACTCAAGCAAGTGAAAGAGACGCACGTAACAACGGGTTGATTAAAAAAAGAATACAAATTGCCTAATTTCTTGGTACCTAAATATTCTTAGGAATGAGAAGATAAATTCGAATTAGGAAACGTTTAGCACTTTTATGAAATCTTCACCGGATAATGAAATATGAAGAAAAAGAATAAATAAATTTGTTATTTTTACTTTTATGTGCTTTTATCTTCATTGGTTAAATATGTTGCACGTATATTCGATTTAGCAGTCCAAGGTTAGTATAATTTATGACGTTCCGAATTCAAGGAGCGTCATAAATTTTCTGAATTGCAGGCTTAATTTAAAAAACGTGTTTATATTGCTTTATGTATGTAAGTGTATAGTAATTCTGATTGGTATATTTGCGATTCAGATGATAGTATATATTCGTAAGTGTGTGTAGGAAAAGTAGTAGCAAATATTATATTCGATTGTTATTCTCATAATGATTTGGGAAACTGTTTTACGTACATACTATATATTTTAGATTAGAATACGTGAGCTTTTTAAGAATCGATTCAATAAAGGTTGCTCGTGTAATTTCATGTTTTAAGTTGTGTTTATATTTGGTAATATAGTTATTAATTAGGATGTATTTGTAAAATCAAATATTTTTTTAATTATTTGGAACCATTCCAATTGCGTACATTTTCATTCAATGCCTTATAGATAGATAGATAGATAGATAGATAGATAGATAGATAGATATGGGCATTGTTCCATAGATAGATAGATAGATAGATATGAACTTAGGTATGGGCAGTGCTAAATAGACAGGTTTAACATAGCAGTTTTCTTTTATCATATCTTTAACATATTTGTTAAAATTTTGTTTAAATATAATCTTCCAGCTAATGTATCATATTTGTCGTTGTCTGGTAAAAACTAGTTAGATTCGGCAAATTTGGTGCATTATATATATATATATATATATATATATATATATTGTGTGTATATATATATATATATATATATATATATATATATATATAAGTTTTCTTTACGAATAACTCACTTTTACACATTAATCTGGATAACTATCTAAAGAAAACAATTATATTAATATAATTTAATGTCTGACTATGTTTGTTCAGAGTTATCCTTTGCAGAACATGACCCATTCTTGATTATATGTAAAGATTTGTATTACTGTAAATCTATCATTAATGAAATTAACTTTGTGCACACTAAGGAAATTAAGAGGCTTTGGAATAACCATATTAATTCGATAAGTTATGAAAGCTTTTGCGTGTGATAATCAACCGAGACTCTTTCCAAGTTGTTGTTTCTATGCCCAGAATGCGCATGCTTTTCGCGTATTGAGGCTGGCGCTTCCTTTGAAAGTCATCAAAGGCGAAATGATCTCTGATCATCGCCGTCTTTGATGAGGCTGGGCTTAAATTCAATAAAGTTTACAACGCTTTGTCGGAAGGTCAGAGTTGAACCCTTCTCCATGGTCAAGATTAGTCGCCTCAGGAGCTATACTGATGGATATTGGGTTGACCCCGTGTATCTACGCCGATATGTCAGCGGCTACTTGCCGTCCGTTAATATATGACTTTGCTCAAAGCCATTTCGGTGTACGTAGGTCCGTATGAGATCAAGTAGAGGTGGGTAATCATAAAACCTTTATGGATTTAATTCAGGTACACTTTAGAGATTGAACGGTGAATGCCTGCAGGATGAACGGGAGATATTTTTGAGGTTAATGCGATGCTCCTTCAAAAATAAATATCCAGATCGAAACCATGTTACCAATGTTTTTCCTCGTGCAAATAGACCGTAGGATACATATCTATATGCAGGTTGGTTTCTTGTCAGATTTATTTATGTCGAGTTCTGTATGTCAATCATGCTCTTATGCGCGCGAGACATCTTGAAATAGATTAGAAATTATGTAGAAAATTTCGACAAAATTATTAAGCTTATAGATGATTCGTAACTTATTTTTAACTATGATTCTAATAATACATCGCTAAAGATGTAGATAAAATGGTCAGCTGCCTGTATTGCTTCAGTCAGTCCATGACTCCTCATACTATTTTCAAAATCCAAATCAAGCCAAAAATGGAATGTAGTTGTCATATCTTGGCGGAAGATGTCCAGTTCTTCCATTCCAGTCTTTATAGACTTGAAGAGTATCTTCCAATTCTTTGAAGATCGAATTATTTTCCACCCTCAAAACTCTGGGATGTAGCAAGTCCTCGCTACTTCATCGCTACATCCATGGAATGTGCCCGAGTAAACTTCATTCCTTGGTTTTGTCAGGTTTAGCCTTCACGGCTACGAACAGCCATGTCTCTTACAATGTTACAATTAACCAACATTCTCTCTGTTTTCCATCGGGGATATGCAATTTTCTGCTCAAACAACTTCTTCTAGTGAACCACTACATTGTGGAACCTACACCATAAAGGATGTTTCCCCAATTACTGCAGCAACCTGTCAGTGTTTGCAATAATGCAATCACTGTGTATCAACAATAACAATCCCTTTCCCGTAAATAATCGTTACCATTTGTTTCCTTGAATCCAGTTCTTTTATTCTTCTCCCTCCTTAACAATTATTTTTCAAAGACCCATAGACTTTCAGTAAACCTCGATTGGAAGGCATGAGTTATTTCCTTCTAATACTGCAAGTTACTTGTTCACCACTGCTGTAGACTGGTATTGAACTCACAACTCTAAAAATCATGTCAGCAACTAACCAACATCTATACTCACAGGGCCAAGGGCCTTAAGGACAAAACCAACTGACTTTTTGGGACTTAATCGAGACTTTATGCAAGGAATGGTGTTCATATAACCCAGTGATTGTAATAAAGGGTTCTGTTCAAAACTCCGAGCACCTGAAGAAGGCGGGAACGTACAACGTAACATCGTAAAAATCGTAACAAAAAAAACGGAACATCGTAAAAATGGCAACAAAGATGAGGACAATAGTCAGAATAATGTAAATACTGTTAATACTACCTCATTTCAGAAATATAGACAAATACTTTTTGAAAATTGTTACAAAAATAGCACTAATATAATTGTCATATTGTCAAAAGAGAAATGATATATAACCTTTGCATCGAATATTTTTCGCATTTGGTCTAATACTTCTAGTAGGTATGTATAAACCTTTTTAAAAAATCCAATCAAATTTCTAATTATATTGTTAGGTATAACTATAACATCTATACCATCAGTTTCTTTGTCCGCACATTTTGACTGTTGAACTCTCTTCCGACTTATTATTTCCCAGTTAACATTGGTTTCAATAATATAAATAAAATGTCAATCGATATCTTCTCAGACGACTGATTTTCCCCAATATCGGAAATCGATACCCCCGATATTCTATCGAATCTGATCCAAAACTGATATTCAGCCATCAATATGGCTCATTTTCTCCAATTTTACTCCCGATGTGTACGATAGGTTTTCATGGAATTACTAAGGTTAGCTTATCCTTGGATGTTATTTAACTCTGATATTGAAAATCGATATTTTATCGGGTTTGATCAAAATTTTATTTAGGATTTTGCTTCGGGTTTTGCTCTAGGGATAATTGTATTTCTTAGTCTTAGCCATAATATCATTTATTCAGAAGACATATTTAGCTTTCAAGATTCATTTTGCGATGGAAAACGTATTTGACTTTGATACCGGAAATTGAAATTCAACTTGCATCAATTCATTTTTCTTCCAATCTTCGGTTTCGCTTTGACTGGAAAAAAACTATTTCTTTTTAGTCTATTTAACTAAAATCCCAACCTAATATGTAAGGTTTTCAATGTCAAGGTTTGTCACTCATTAATTTTACAGACTGTAATTCGCACATACGATGCTGCGCGCAACTTTGTTCACACATTAACTATCTTCACGAGTTCTAATCAAAGTCCCGACTGGCTATACCAGTTGAATTATGCTTGACAAAACTGATCTATGCCAATTACAGCCATCTTATTAGGCATCGCCTTCATATTCACTTTTAACATTTTGTGAAACACTAATCCATCACTTTTGCGATTGGTATCTCGCTGTACGTGTCGCGAACTCTGGTCTACAACTTGCAAGGTTGCTTATACGCACATTTTACACTTCTGATTTCACTGTAATTCCTTTTAAACCACAAAAGTTAGCCATGTAATTACACAAACATCTCTGTGAGTTCGTTCCATGTAAAATCGATGCCATCCAAAAAAAAGATGTTTTATTGGGCCCCGAAGCGCTTCAGCATCGGCAAGGAGGTCCACTAGAGCCAACGAAAGACCCTCTGTTAGGGTTGTGCTATTTTTGCAAAACGCACTGCATTCAGGAGAACGTAGGACAACTGAAACTTATGATAGGGGTTCCATTAGATTATCCAGTGATTGCTTCCGTAAAAAAACTTAGGCACTCCAGGTTGAATGACTCCATACGTGCTGAACTTAACGCTCAAGCTACTGCTGATAGGGTTGCTTTAAGGGCTTCTGAAAGTACAGAGCAGTGACTGTCTCGGCGCATAACAGACACCATTGCTAAGGTACGTTCATGGCCTACCGAAAGTACAGAGCAGCGACGGTCACGGCGATTAATAGACGCCGCTGCTTAGACACGTTCATGGGACTTTGAAAGCACAGAGCAGCTACGGTCTCGTAGATTAATGAACGCCGCTGGGAAAAAAGCGATGACGGGCGGCTGAAAGTAGACGACAGCGGTTTGCAATTTAAGCACCTGTGCCTCGACTGCAGCTTTACAGGGTGTCGAAATTACAGAACAGAAGAGGGCTCGCTTTTTAAGCAACCGTGCCTCTACTTTCACTTCGCGGGCTGCCAAAAGTACAGAACAGCGGCCGGCTTGGCTTGCGACGGTCGCCTCCTTCGTTGCATCTGAAAGAGCCTCACATACTCCACAGCAATGGAATGCTATGTTTGAAAACAATAATCTATGCCGGGCAGCTAACCGAGTGATAATCAATCTCAATTAACCATTTACGTTACGACGTGCTTTCCACTACGCGCCTTCCGTCAACGTGCTGACATGCAAATTGGTAGTATGAGCAACGCTTGCAGACGTTGTCAGTATCGGGATTGCACTTTATAAAACCATGTTTTTCGCACGGTCAACTTTACGTTGGCTGCTCACGTGCGGGGAGTAAGAGTGATGTTTTCGCCCTAGCACCGCAAGGTAAAGCAAAAAATGTATTTTTACACTGAAGGTTTGTAGAGTTGCCAGTCATTGGAGCGTCTGTCCGATAACCGACGGCTCCCGGTATCCCTTAGCTTCTGCGTCTGTGGGCATCTCACGACAAGCTTAAGTTTTCACATTAGGAAAAATCTACTATACAGGGGGCAATGCTTCTACCCACAATCCACAAAGTCGAAGGTTTGGGCAATGTCTTTTAAACAGTAGTTTCTCCTAATTAACGTGATCTAGGTAACCACGGTGGCTAAAATTGAATTTATGAATTTTTAAAACCTTAAGATATTAAGACACATTTAAGCGCTTTATCTGCATGGGACAGATTTGTTAATGGTCTAAAGACGCTTCAAATTACTCACGACACTAATCTTCTTTTCCTACGGATCACGTGAATTATCTCATAGATACTAATACTGTACATTGTGGAGGTTAGATCCAAAACTGTCATGTCTTAGCCACGAGATGCAAGTAGAGAGAGACAGGGATTTGTTGAACCTGTCCCATCAATCGAGCGAGTCAATTAAAGCTGTATGGACAAAATATCATTGGCGCCACACCAGCAGCCTCTAAATGGTTGAATGAAGCTGCTCACTCCAACAATAGGAGCCACCATTATAGCAAAGAAGTGATAATGGGTTTTTACGAGTAACCCCCACTGCCAGCTGCATCCTGGCTCAGTGTAAGTAATCCACGAGTGTACTTCCTTTCACTTGCCTGTTTCTAACTGATTGTATTAGAGTCAGTGCCATCTTTTGGGCAAAAGACGAGTCCCTTCTTTTAGCATTGCATGCTGGTTTTGTTTTTAGAGAAGTTATAAGGCTTTGAGATCAACCTTTCAACAACTCACGTTTTTCGTGCCAAAGACCAAAGAGTCTGAGCTCCAGGACTATAGATTAGTTTTAAAGTTTTCATTACACCCGAGCAACGCCGGGATATACTACTAGTATATATATATATAATGCTACCTCGAGCAAGGCAGTACTATTGTGCGTGAGGAGCTATATAAGAGGAGAGTAAAAGTTTCCATGAAGAAGAGCGATGAGGAAAAAAAGTATAATTAACAGAGTGTGTCAGAAAAAATGGATAAAGGAAGAACCAGAATGCTGTTGTGAAGAGACTTATATGAGAGTATAGCGAAAAGGAAGAAGAACAAAATGCAAGCGGTGGCTCTTGGAGAGGATGAAAATCAAAGAGATAAGAGATGCCAGTTGACATTGCATTTAAACTCTTGGAGGTTGTAGCTGTCAGGAAAAGTCGACGAAAGGGAGTTGCACAGGCAAAAAGTGTGAAAAAAGAAGCTGAGGCGTAGAAGTGGCCACATTACTTGGCTATTTTGGCTGTAAAATGGTGGGACCATGTTTCCATACTAGTACATTGTGTAAACTCGTGTAGAGAGTGCACCATGGAGCTAAGTTCATCGAAGCAGTAGCCGTGAAAGTATTTGTAAAAGAGACAGAGGAAGCCACATCTCGTAGGTGAGAAAGTGACAAGTTTAGCTGCCAGGTCGGAACCAATTACGTTGCATTTTCTTCATTTGGATTTTGTGGATAGCACAGATACAAATAGCAGGGGCCCCTGACGAGATTTGACAACAGTATTTTATGCACGGGCGGATGGTAGTATTATATATGTGCAAATTTAATTCAGGCGAGAAAACATCCTAGTCTGATAGAGTGTCCCTATCTTCCTAGAGTAGATTTAGATATTGATTTAATGCAGTCGTTCAACTTGGGCTCGGCTGAGAGAGCAAAGCCGAGAAGGCACAGTGTATAGTATTCTGAGAGACTAGATTGATCTTTGCTTATTGTGGGTAGGAGAAAAATTCTAAGGTGGTTAAAGGATAGCAGCTTCGATTTGGAAGCATTTAAATTAATAAGCCATTTGTTACACCAGTCTCATTGATACGAGGTACGTTTAAGATCAGCAGCGAAATTTGCTTTGTCAGATTTCTTATTGAGACGTGAGTAAAATGTAGTGTCACCAGCGTTAATGTCTAATTGGCATCTGATCACATCAAGGTTGTTGGTTGGTTGGTTTGTTTTTATGACATATCAACCTCGGCAGGTCTTTTATTGCCAACTAAGCTTTATTTATTTTTTGCCGGTAATACCTTTTTTTCTTTCAACAATTTATTGTTGTTTTTATATTAGTTTTGTGTCTAGTAATACATTTTTCTTTTCGAGTATCAAACTTCATTGAACTTGGTTTTTTTTTAAGGGCAGGGTCCCTAAGGCCTACCCTTGTTATTTAACCCATAACTTGGGGGAAGATTCGGATTAATACCTTTCCCAATGGTACCAGTGCTTAAGTGAACTCAAGGGTATTCAACTGGAATTCGAACTCGGCTCACTGATTTCTCTTTCCGAGCTGATATCCACTGCACCACAACGCACATCCGTCACTAAACATTTACAGTACCTGGTATTCCCAAGTTGTCACTCATCTAAGTACTGATCAGGCTCAAAGTTGCTTAACTTCGGTGATCGAGCGAGAACCGGTGTATTCAACGTGATAGGCCGTAAGCCTAATCACATCAAAAAATCGCTGATGAAAATCAGAAACGCGTAGGACCTAGAATAGAACCTTGCCGGACACCCGCGTTCGTATGATAGGATCTAGAGGTAAGCTCATTCATCACGACTTTCATTACGCAGTGTGATAGAAAGGATTGGATTAAATCAAACAAGCATCAATTTATGCCATCGCTTTGTAGCCACACTCTGTCAAATACTTTGGAGATATCCAGGGTAACAACTCTAGCTTCACTATTTTTACCTTAGTATAAATATGCTAGACTCATCAAGTAAAATGAAAAATTTAATTTCCCTATTTAACAAGATCTACCACTACGAGTAGACAGGGGCCTATAATAATCTAGAGCAGTCCCTAATGTGTTGTGGCTTGCATTTGAGAGACTTAATACCAGTTTGTGACAAAGATTATTTGTTGTTTTTTTGTTTTTTGGCAATTCAAGTTAGCTAAACCAACCGAGTGAGATGGAAAAAATTAATCTAAATGTACCCCTTGCAAACAAAATAAAAATACTTGTATTGACGGCAATTTCTTGATCCGAGTCCAAATTCCAGTTGAATTCCTTGCATTCACTTACGCCCAAATACTCAAAGGTATTAATCTATCTTTCCCTCTAGTTATGATGTAAATAACAGGACAAATTTGGTTCTATAGCCTTGGCTGGCACTTAGTCTACCGCAGAAAGTAATGGCAACCTACTGCGGGATAATTTTCTGCCCAGTCAGTCATGTCTTGCAAGAGACATAATCGCTCAAACGTGTGTCACATATGGCACTTAACTGACTGATATATATATATATATATATATATATAAATTACACTGTTGACATTTATTTTCGACTCAAATGTTGTTCGTCACTAGGCCCAATTTTTGGGACTCCTTTTTTACTCTGAATATGAAAATCAAATGTATTTCCCTATAGCACATCATGTTTTCTTAGTACAAATAATTTCTACTTTCTATGAAATATTCGAAAATACCCATTTAATAGTGATATGCCAGGAGCAAGTATTTACAACCTTTAAAGTTTTCGAATTAGAATAACTTATCATAACAAGAAAGTATTCCAATAATTTAGTTATTTACTAATATTTTCCCCAGAAAACAAAATAATGGCTTTCTTTTTTAACCAATCTGCAGAAATCACCACCGTTTTAAATTTGCCATTTTTTAAAAAATATATCCCATGTTTTATCAGAGTCTTTTTTATTTCTTTGTATTATTTTCGACACGTGGCTAGCTATTCTGGTACATTTTTAAGGGATTCCAGCATAAATGTAGATATGTAATTATTGCATCATTTTAATAAAATAAACATATTTGGGGTCTACAAAAGGGATTTTTAAAAATAAATTTATAAATGAAATATATATATATATATATATATATATATATATATATATATATATCTTCTGTATTTTTGCTCACTAATTCAGGAGCTGTTTTTATTGGATACACATCTTTGCGTGGATGCCCTTTTTATTTAAAATTATGTATGCAAAATATATATATTTCGTCAACTAGTCTGCGTATTCGCGAAAATTTCAGGGTGTTTTTCAAGTATGGACATACTCTGAAAATCCCTTTTCTTGTAATAGCAAAGCATTCTCATACCATATATGCTATCGATTCTCACAGGAAAAAATCGTCGCTTAAAAACGGTCAGCGGTAAATTTTATTCTACAATTTAACATATGTCATTTCATTTAAATAACAAAAGTTCGAAATCAAAAGCAAAATAAGACAGAAATTGTGAATGCTGTCTTATCCTGATAAGATGTCGGCAAATAACGAATATTTTTTTATCGTTATCTAAAAATTATATGTGTGTCTAAAATGTCACAACTATCACTTCTTTGAAAACTTGTTTATTTTTGTTTTGTTTTTTTGAAAATATTATATACCTATCCAAAAGAAATCAACTTATAATGTTTGAATATAATGCAAAGATAACAGTTTAAGCAAACGGTTTTCCCAAAAAATCTTTTGAAATTTGTTATTGTCGTCTCTTTATTCTATTTATAGAATAGGTTATTTGGCGTTTAACCATTAAACAGCTGAAAAAAGGTTGATTGAACGTGTTCACATACACAGATTACTTTTACTCCTAAGTACAGCATACCATGAAACTAAACATTTTGTCTATCTATCTATCTATCTATCTATCTATCTATCTATCTATCTATCTATGTGTAGACAGACAGATAGATAGATAGATAGATAGATAGATAGATAGATAGATAGATAGTAGCGAGACAATTCCCCGAAAAACAATTAGCCGACGGAGAAAGCATAAACTGGAGAAATGATTGATGCTCTAAGTCTTTCCAAATTCAACCTCTTAATTATTTATTTATTTATTTTGAAACATTCTTTCTAAGACTTTCAGTCGTCATCATAGAGTTTGTCAAGACAGAACGAGGAGACAAATAAACTGAATGCTTGTTATCCGAGTAATATCTACAAAACCTATTTTCCAACAGTAAATTTTCTGCTTATTTTTGCTTTAATTATTTGGCAAGAACTACTTCTAAGAGCAGCCATGCCATGCATATTGTAGTAAACCCACACTGTTCACTTCGAATTCCTTTGGTGAGATGTAAGTTTTACTCTGACAGCTTCTTCACACGACCCTCTGCTTTGTGGAACCGACTCCTAAGAAGACGCTTCCCTGTTTACTAATCTTAACCGGTTCAAGTCTAGGCTTAACCTTTATTTTCCCCACATATCCGCATAATCTCTCCTTAGTACTCTGTAGTCCACTACTACTAGTGGCCTTAGTTTCCTGTATAAAAATTAAATTATGGTATAAAAATCGTATATATGTAGTTACTGTATATTAGGAAAATAAAGAACAAAATTAATAAAATAATTGTTACTTAACCGGAAAGGAATATTGTATATCATTCGAGGTAGTTAAATGGTTTAGGCAAATGTAACCGTGTCGGACAATCTAGAACGTAGACGTAATGTACGGTACTCGTCGTATGCAGTATCCTGAGATGTATGCTTAGTCAATAGACGTAGATCTCTTGTCGAAGACCTGTAGACCTATAGTCGTAGATCTCTGGACGTCTTCGCATTAGTCTATATTTATGGATGACACCATTCAATCACATTCCAGTGAGGGGGAACAAAGATGTATACATATTCATTATTTATTCATTCCGTCATTAATTAATTTAATAATTTTAAACGAAATGACACTCAAAAAAGCAGATGTTATACTCTGTAGTTGTACATTTTGTTTAATCTCTTTTCTAAGCAATATTTGAAGACATATCATTCTTCAGTATGTTTTTTCAAAATTATTTTCTTCTATAATCATATCAACCCAAGCAAGGCATTTTACTGTTGTGCAGGGGGTTATATAGAAGGAAAGTTATGAGAAAGAGTGACAGATTATAGGGGTGTCAGGAAGTGAGCCAGGATGTCCGCCTTTTATGTATTAAATTCCTCAGGGAGAATTCCGAATGAGAGTAACGTTCAAAAGAAATGATTTAAGCTTTTAACTATCTCTTATTATTTTGCTGAAAAGTTTTTACCATTGCCGATAAAAAAAAAAAAGGAATTGATATCCGGATTACTAGGTGAAATAGGTTTTATCTTTTAAATAGGTTTTATCTAAATCCCGAATATAAATTCAACAAAAATCTCAAAGAAAAAATATATACGTTTTGTGACATTCAAATAGAATAAATTGGAAGTATTATTGGAACCTGTTTAAAGTAATACTGTGCAAATTTGGATTAAAGAAATAGCACAAATCTGGAAAGCAGTGGAATAGAAATTACTTTTTTTAGAGTAAAATTCATATTTATTTATAATCAGTAGATTAAGAACTTTCGGAAGTAAGTATGAATTTGTGGGTTAAATAAACGCTACATTGGTTCTAGGCTAAATTCTCGAGACATAGTCGATGCATTCTATGCTTTATCGACATGCTATGCAATGTAAGCAAAAGTAACGTTAATTAGATCGCTTTATTTATGTATTGGTGAATGCACTCAGTTGTTTTTTTTATTTTTTTTTAATTATCCCTAGGCTCATTCTCAGCCACTGCTCTCAGACTACTGCTGGTAAGATTTAATTGATGTAATTTATTAAAAGCTAATTAGATTTTTTCGTCTTTCTTTTATGTCGTGAGAAGTACTGAACTCACTGTTCAGATACAATCGATGTCGAGCTAGATCCGACATTTATGAGATTATGACGCCATCCACCCAGATCGTTCATCAAGGTCATTAGGATGTCATTTTGTGTCACAACATAGTTGGTCAATGTAGGTGTTTTCTGGGCTACCAGCCCATCTTGCGCCATGAGTCGGTCTCCAGAGCAGTGGAAAACTCGCAAGTACTTGTTTCGATCGCCAGATGTCTTTTCAATGCGCATTCTGCGTCCGCACAAAGGTTGTAGAAATATCAGAGATAGGTCCATTAAGATGTGATTTAGCTGGATATTATGCATCGCTCTCAGCATCTGGGTCTACATCCATCTATCTTAGAGTTAATTAATTAATGTCCCAGCACTGGCACCAAACAGTGATACGAAATAATAAATAGTCTAGTAGAAAATAATACCCATTTGATATAGTCTAGAAGAGAAAAAAAAAGGATATACATTTCATTTAACTAATACTTTTACTTAAAGCTTCTGTGGGTTTTATATAACAAATATCATCATCATTTATCCCTCACACCCAGATGGTGCATAAGGCAGCAACTTTTTGTTGCTGTTTCTGTAACAAATTGTTTTTTTACGTGACAGGGTTGTTAGCCCTGAACCCAACCCACAAATCTGGAGAACCGGTGGACCATTCTTGGTCCTTACGTTTACATAACTTGGTATTCACAAATATTCACCCATTTAAGTACTGACTAGGCTCGATGCTGCTTAACTTCGGTGATCGGTCGGAAACCGGTGTAGTCAACACGATATAGCAGTAGACATAAAAAATACATATTTCACTTATTTTTTGGCACAAGATACTTGAGCCCTGTTTGTGTCATTCTATACAAAATGTCATCATTACAATTTTAAAGTAGATGTCATTATTATTATTGTTGTTGTTGTTGTTGTTGTTGTGGCTTGTTAGGGCCAGGAATAAAGACACGGAAAACAAGAAAGTATGTTGAACCAATGTATTAGAATAAGAGAAAATATATACATAAATAAGAGTGTTAGCAGATAGAAGTGTATGTCCGAACTGTCTAGTTAACACTGCGTCTCGACTGCCTCACCACTACCTCTATACTGCTTCCCCGGAAGTCATACAGATTAGTATTTAAGCAGGAGGAGTCCATCGCTCTGTTGAATAGGGCAGCATAAGAATTAAATGTGTCACGTAAATTTAGCTGATGTGTCTCCCTAAAAGTTTCTTTTTATTGTAACCCTTAGCAGATTCTACTTTTGCTCTCACCACAGATCCATCATCCATTTAAATAAATTCGTCAGATAGGTAGGTCGATTCCTTCACGTATCTCTCTTGCCCACAATGTTCTCTGTGACAGCTAAGTTTTCAAAACCCTCCTTTTTTATTATGTGTCCAAAAAATGTTATATTTCAGAAAAAACATTGCATACTCGCACCTTCCATTGAAAACTCAATATCCTTCTGTATAATCACCCTTCTATTGGTCCATCTTTCACTTTATCTGTAAAATTATTGCCAAGCATTCATTGTCATATAACACAATAGCTACCACACAACAATCAGATGCTCGTTTCTTTGTTTATAACGACGATTCCCGTTTCTCATCACATTTCTTAGCTTTTAGGAATGCATTTTTCGCTAATATTATTTTCAACCATTTGACTTTAAGCAAGAAGGTAGCACTACTAGCTCACAGGGTTTACAGTGAGAGAAAAAATAAGCTATAAAATGGATAACAAGATAGATGGAATTAAAAGAGATAAAAGAGTGTAACTGACGCTGCATTTAAACATTTTGGAGGTTAGAGCTATATGGAAGATATTACTAAAAACTAATTGTTACATGAAAAACCCCTCCTTTGCTTACAAGAAATAATCTAAATAATAAAATTCCCGAAAGTTAACTGATCAAATCAAAGTAATAAATTAATAACTACTGCCACCATAAGATATTTTATACTCTTAGATATGTGACACGATAACTAGGCGTATATTAAGGTGGATTTATAAAATATGTATTTTATTATAATAGATAAAAATAGAAAATGGTTAAGAATAGAAAAATACTTTAAAAACATGTGTTTCGTTTAACAAAAGTGAAAAAGAAGAGGAAAAATAAATAAATAAACGCTTTTTCTTTTATAAGGAAATTTGTGGAAGAGAAAAGGGTATCAGATTACTGTTAAATCCTACCAGTCTTGCAATTAATATTTGACTAAGTGATTTTATGTGATAAAAGATACACTTTTAGGAAATAGACTTTAAGTTGACCAGGTCAAAAACTGTCTTTATTGTATCTTGACCACACATTAGGAAAAGATAATAGAATGTTCCCTTTCTCCGGGAAATAAAAAAAAACGCTTGGTTACAGGTAAAGTGTCAGGGCTCTAAAAACATCTGGTGGCCTTCACATTAAGATTATTAAAATAAAAAGTTTAAAAAATTCTGCAGGCTTAGTTGGAGGCTTAGTGCAGACATCCCGTTTACACATCAAAGAAAGCAAAATTTAAGTACCTTGAAATTTTAGACTTACAGTCGCCAATGCTAATCGCTCGGTGGTCTAGGCACTTCCGATTATTTTAAATAAATACAAGGGATTTTTCCGAGCCGATCAGTTCAGTCGATTTAGTTAGTTTAGCCGGGCGTGTGCTTGAAGTAGAAACTCCGTTCGTCTTGAGTCGGTCGGTTCGGCATTTGATCTCCATTAATTAGAGTTAGAGCTGAGTGTCACATCGCCTGCTCCAACTGAAAGACTAACTCTAAACGAAATAAAGCATCGATTTAGCTCATCCAAGTTGTGGAAGTTCGTTTCTTATAGTTTATCTTGTACCCCCAGCTTGAGACTCCGACTTTTTCAACAAGCTCCCGGCAACATCACAGCGTGGAGAACGGCCGCCGGAGAAATTGTTCGGACCTCCACTGGGGTGTTACAGATATCTCTAAAATTATCTCAAACTGTTGACTATATGCTGTAATCTATAGTACTACACTTTTTAGTCATTACATATATACATTAAACCATTATTAACTGCTACATTCCTGTTTACGCTTACTTTCAATGAGTTAAATTAAGTAATTCCGCCTTTAATTATTAACTTTATGGCTTTACGTCTATTTCTTGATAAATCGGCATGAATCTACTCTGTTAAAGTGACTAACATGTATATAATATGAGCGAATATTGTACCTGTTTGTGTTTAGACTGCTAAGACAGCCAACTTTTTTCAAACTTTAATTGACTCCAGTTGTGCAGATATATACCTGTCTTTCTCGCAAGTATGTATTAAATAGCAATGTCATATTTGGCTCTCTTGTCTTAGGTGACGATGAGCCAAGAAGAAAGATACAAGTGCATTCCAAACTTGGATGGCTTCGTTTTGCTTTTGTGAATCAAATGGAACATCGCAGCATGCAAATTTCAAAATGGATATACAAAAATCTATCAAGTATAATAATTCAAATATCTGAGAAATGTTTTTACCGGAAAGGAAGACACAAAAATCTAAATGCGCATTGCGATCGTGGAGTATATATTCCAAAGCATAAGCTGAGGAGTAAGAAACAGAAAAATTAATTTAGAAACTAAAAAAGAACAGTACTTAACTACTACATAATACCATACCTGATGCTGAAAGCGTATAGTGACGGATGTGCGTTGTGGTGCAGCGGATATCGGCTCGGAAAGAGAAATCGGTGAGCCGAGTTCGAATTGTAGTTGAAAACCCTGATTCACTTAAGCACTGGTACCCTTAGGAAAGATATTAATCCGTGCCTTCCCTCCAGTTATGGGTTAAGTAACAAGGGTAGGTCTTGAGGACCCTGCTCTTAAAAACAAATCCCAATGAATCTTGATACTGGAAAAGGAAAATGTATTACTAGACACAACATTTATATGAAAAACGACAATAAATTGTTGAAAGAAAAATAATTAAAGATTAGTTGGCAATAAATGACCCACCTAGGTTTATTTGCCCTAAAAACAAAACAACCGACCAACATAATACCAGTCCGCGTTTATGACAGTGAATGATGAATATTTTTTTTCAAGGATGAAAAAGATACTTGAAGTATCCGAAATTCGCTCCTATAAAATAATGCTAAACAAACCTTCAAGTAAATATGTGAGCAACATGTTTTATAAAACAGAGAACAAAAAATTTATTCTTAACATCAAAAAGATACATTTGAAAGTTTTAGGACATATAATGAGATAAGTTTGCTTGGGAAATCTGATATTTATTAAATAATTTGAAGGTAAAGCTAACAGCTATAAACAACGCGTGACCTACCTAATTCCGTCAGTTAGTTAAATGCAATATGTGATACACACTTGGATGATCATGTCTCGAAAGAGACATTACTGACTGGGCAGAATATTTTCCCAAATTAGGTTGCCATTACTTTCTGTGATAGACTGGTTACAATCGATAATTATAGAACCCACCCTGTTCTGTTATTTAACCCATAACTGGAAGAAAAAGACATATTAATACCTTTTCCAAGGATATTTGTGCGCTAGTGAATGCAAAAATTCAAACTAAAATTTGAACTTGGTTCCCCGATTTCTCATTCTGAGACGATATCCACTGCATCACAACGCACATCTACAACCTACATAATTACTTTGACAAAACTGATGGCTGAATATGGCTTATAAAGTGTAACGTAAGGACGATATTTATTAAGAGCTGCAAAATATAGTAAAGTGTAGAGAACTTTGATTCCTAATTTCCTGAGTGGACACAGCACATAGAAGAAGAAAGGCCAAGAAATCGATGACTGCTTTCCAGTTATTTGTTTTCACGACTTCCTAAAAGTGTGGGGAATTCTCAACTACACGTCACCATTAATATAATTATTACATAAGGAGTTAGACTGTTCGCCACGAAGAATTGGATTATTAGTTTCGCATACATAAATAGGAGATCCCTCACTTCATATATAATCTCAGTATTGAAATCATAGCTTAGCACATTTAAACCAGTGACATGCAGCCAAAACATAAAAGGGAATAGAGTCTGTCGAAAATTGCTAATGCGACTCTTTGCAAACACATATTTGCATATGCCTTCACTCTGTGAATAACGATTTCGTGGTCAATGCTACACACAGAATACACATACTCTCTTATATAGTCCACAGATTACCCCCAAAAGTGTGCTTAACCAAGCATGCACAACTTTGGAAGCATTTACACAAACAAACTTACCTTTACCCGTATAAAACTGCTATTTTAGATAAAGATGAAAAGCTTTTATTAATATAACACATAAATAAGAAGTAGTAACATAGAATTTCCTGTCAATAAAATTATCTATGTCAATAGATTTAGCTAAACTAACATGATGGTTAGTAAATTTGGTGTAATCATCAGATTTTCACCGAAACATTAATATCTGTTACTGTTTGCTAGACGTTATGCGTACAGCATGATATCAAGATTTTACCCAACTTAAGTATATTTCCCCGGCACAACCAGACCGTCAAGTTTTCAACATAATATTTGAATGACACTCCAGTTGCTCAACGACCAAACAGTATCACTCTTTTGTATATTTTTGGAGTAGTCAGCAAAATTTATAGAGCTAGCAATGATTTGCTTGTTTCTTACACACACTCGGCATTAAATATATATATATATATATATATATATATATATATATATATGTGTGTGTGTGTGTGTGTGTGTGTGTGTGTGTGTGTGTTTTTAAGGTATGCTATATTCGTGAGTAAATGTGTTAAATATCAGATATAGGGCGTGTGCAGATATTAACTATGAAAGCCGACACAAAATTCAACAAAACACTGTCACCTTTCAGTTTCCATTTTTATATTTTTATAACACACACACACACACACACACACACACACACACACACACACACACACACACACATATATATATATATATATATATATATAGATAGATAGATATAAAAGAAATCGGTGGTCGAACTACTCCATTTTGTTAATAGTTACCTTACGTAAACAGCGCGAATCGCTGACGGAAAACAGAAATTGAAATTTTTATTAAATTGAGAATGTGTTAAAAAGCATTTTAAAAAAAGTTAAAATAATAACAACAAAATTTACTCTTTTCTATTATTAATAGCATAAACATTTTGATAATAAAACTTTGTTTTTATTAAGTTTGAGCCCTTTTAACATCATGATATGCTGATTTTTAGGGTTTCCTTTTTTTGGCAATTGAGCTGGGGTACATAAATTCGTAATTACTTTCTTCTTATTGACTACAAACTCCATCTTATAGCTGATAAAAAATAACAAATATAATTTTCTCAACGATTTTCTATAAAAAAATACTTACTTGTATAATTTGATTATCGGTAAGAAGTAGGCGTATTTTTTTTCCTTTCAAATGTTGGTTTTTAATTTTCGGAACAGGGGAGGAAATATAGGATAATATCTTTCCAATTGAGTTTCCAAAAATCTGTCAGCGTCTTTAAATTGGACGACAGTGATATTTTGGCTCCACTCTGGAAGCGTTAATTAAACGAATGTTTACACTGACCGGGACGGGATATTTCAAAGAGAGGCCTTTTACTGCGAGATTTTTAATCGAACACGAGCAATTAAAGAAATAAGTTTTATCACCCAATTAAGTTTTTAATCGACTGAGTCTATCGGAAAAGTGAAATCTTAAAGGCTATATATATATATATATATATATATATATATATATATATATATATATATATGTATATATATACATATATATATACATACAAATGTGGGTATCCTTTAGAGCTATATTCTAGGTCCTACGCTTTTTCTGATATTCATCAACAATCTCTCTAATGAAATCAGATCCCAAGTAGCTATCTACGATGACGACACAATCATTGACAAAGCCTGACAAGGCAAAACTCGCTGCTGATCTTGAAAAGGTCCACCAATCTGGACTGAACAGGAGTAAGAAATGTCTTGTAAATTTTAATGCTTCCAAAACGAAACTACTATCCTTTAATCACCATAGACAATCGCTCCAACCCAATATGAGTATAGATCAGGCTAGTCTCCCTGAAAGCAAAACAATGTCCCTTCTCGACCTAACACTCTCAGCCGACCTCTAATGGAATGACTATATTGAACCCATAGGTAAATCAGCTGCTAGGAAGGTTGGTTCACGAGGGCGAGGAAGTTTTTCCATCTTGCACATATATAAATCTACCACCCACCTGTGCATTGAATACTGCTAGTCCTCTGGGTGTTTTGACAAAATATAACGGAGAAACCTCAGTGTACTAGATCTTGACCTGGTAGCTCAACTCGAGTCACTTTCACACGGATATAATTTGGTTAATCTCTGAATCTTCTAGAAATCATTTCACAGATTCTGCCCCGATAAGCTTAGTGACCCTCTGAATGAATTTACTCGAGTTCCTAAACTGACAAATAGGTCCCACTTTTTCACAGTGGAACCGATGAAATGTAACCGATGAAATGTAACCGATGAAATGTAACCGTTGAAATGTAACCGATGAAATGTAACCGTTGAAATGTAACTGATGAAATGTAACCGTTGAAATGTAACCGATGAAATGTAACCGTTGAAATGTAACCGTTGAAATGTAACCGATGAAATGTAACCGTTGAAATGTAACCGATGAAATGTAACCGATGAAATGTAACCGTTGAAATGTAACCGATGAAATGTAACCGATGAAATGTAACCGTAACTTTTACTCTATAAGCTTCTTTTCTCTTACTTCCAGCCTGTGGAATTCTTTTCCGTATACTTACTTCCCTGACAGCTATAATCGCAAAAACTTTAAACGTCATGTCATTGATATTTTACACCTCGTTGACTCGCATCCTTTCACTGACAACGTTTGTATTATGTTCTTCTCTCTTTCCGTTCTACACTCATGCATCTCTCTTCACACCACTGTTATCATCCTTCTCTTACTCATTCTCTGACACCTCTGTAACTTATTCTTCTTTCTCATCATTCTCATGTCCTCCAGTCCTAGTACTGCCTTGCTTGTGGTAAAAAAAAATTACGCCAATTCGGTCGGGTTTCGAGCCTGGGTTATGTAGCAATTGGAATCTAACAATACTGATGAACTGTGATACAGCGAAACAGATCTTTCTGCGGATGACAAGATATATATATATATATATATATATATATATATATATATATATATATATATATATATACCCTAATTGAGCGCAGTGAAAGAATGGCCGATTTTGAAAAAAACAGTAGCTACTCTAGTATCTACGCATCGTTCATTCAGTAATGAATTAGAACACTTTCAGCTATTGGCATGTGTATATATGGTATATCACAGGCTAAAAGTCTACCTTCTTCTAATGAGCGCCCCAAGCTCAGAGGTAGAATCGTCGACTGGCACCAATTCGGCCGGGTTCAATCCTGGGTAAAAACCAATCGGATGACTAACCGTACTGATGAGCTGTGATACAGTGAAACGGATCTGTCTCCGTATCACTATATATATATATATATATAATAATTACATTGACGGAAGCTTGAATGTTTCAGCATTTAGACTTAACTTTAAAAAACATGGAACAGATAAATTAATAAATATACATACTATCCTACGTTTATGGCACTACTTGGAGATACATGCGTTATGCATTCATCAGGTACCTGTTTCAAACTGACAGTTTATAAGTTTTTAATAGTTTTGTGAATTTTCTTTTCTATTATGTTGAAAAACAGTTTTCCTATTTTTGTTTTTACATCGTTATTGTAGGGTGGGTTGAATCAGATAATGTTTATTTTTTATTGTTTTTCTTTGGTTCATCTTTGTTTATGTATTCGAGTTTATTTGAGCACCCCTTATTTCTTAGTGCTAACTCGTATGTCTCTTTGTTTTCATTGAATATTTTTATATTTTACTAGAGTTCGTAGATAGCCTGTTGATTATTGATATGGGTATATGTTTAAATACACTGCGACGGTTGTTGGAAGTTTCCTTGATAAATAACGGGTTATTTTTGTTTTATGGTCTTTATGTATTGTTGTCTAAACTAAGAGTTAAGCCTAAGATATTTACTACTTTTAGATATATTGTCATATCAATTGTAAATCCTTGAGTGTTAAAAATTTCTCTCCATTTTCTTATATTTTACCTAGTTCTACCGTTGCAATTTCTTAGAAATATACATCCGTGCATCAAACTATATCTAGGTTTTTCAATATTTGTTTATAATTTGATGATGATGTATGTGCCTATAATTTTTATTTATGAGCCGTCGTAACTTTCCATATGTACATCAAAACTGTAGTCATTTTTTTGATATTCTTACAGTTGGTGTGGCGTTATTTAATCATATTTTGTTATGGTATAGTATGCACTTTTTGAAGTGTTAGATATTATTTAGGTGTGTGTATGTATATAGTGTTTCACCAAGTTTGGTGCATTATTTAGAATGTGTTATTTTGTTGATGGGTAGAAATCTTTATGCCTAATTGTACGAACGAGCATTCCTCTTATTGATATTCTTGAACCAATTGACAGATTTTTGTGTGTTTTTCCACTGTTTTTAGTGTAAGTTTTACTTTTGAGTATATTCATTCTACTATGAGTTTGCTTATTTCTTCAATGTGAGATTTGTGGAGTTTATTAATCTGCATGTTGATTTGTTTAAGGAGTTATTTTTACGCTCATTTAGTTTCAGAAATTATCGTACATCCGTTTGTTGTTTGAGTCTGTTGTCTAATTTTAGTTTGGTGGCTATGATTTTTGCTTCCTTTTTTATGTTGCTTTTCATATTATTGTTAGTGTTTTTACAGAACTTGGTAACTTTCTTTTTCAACTAATAATTTGTAGGCGTTGATATTTATGTTTAGATATTTCCAGATTTATAAGCTTGAATAATATAGTTTTTATGAGTTGTTTATCACACTTTAGTCCTTTTCTAATTGGGTTTTGAATATATATTTTATTTTTTATGTTGCTAAATTAATTGGTATGTTTATTATGTTGTTTTTAGATGCAATACGTTCGCTATGTTTGGTGGCCATTTTGCTGATGTGAATCTGAAGTTGTTGTTTTTGCTGGTTTTACTCTTTTGAGGAATTAAAATACCATTTTATTCTTGTTTATAAAGTGTTCTAGTTTTAGCGACTCTGTTTCGTATTATATATATATATATATATATATAATGAACTTTTTAAACATTTTTAATATATCTGTTGTTACTCCATTGTGTGTGTGTAGATGTTTGTGTGTGTGTGTATGTGTGTGTGAATTAGTAAAAAGTGGTGTTAGCATTTACTATTTGCTGCCAATGCACATATATACCTGTCTCATTTTGGGACAATTTTTTATGAAATTATCTCAATTGAATGTACATAGAAATGACAACCATTCATATAAATGTCTTGTGCTTGTCTTTATCTCTTCTATACAAATAAATATTTCACGATATTGCACTTTACTTTTTAAAGGCTTATGCGAATCCTATATTTATAGTTAAGTAGGAACCATCATTCAGGTAATACAGCCTCAAAATAAATAAAAACATCTATATAAAGAGTGATCCGATGTTTTTGAAAAATACATTACTGGAAAACATCTAGTAATCAAATAAATATAAAATAGGTAAAGATGTCTTTCGAAGATAGCTTATTGATCACAACAAATAAGTTACCGTTCCTCTATATTCTCAAGCAAAATAAAATGTCTATCAAACAATATAATGATAATCGTTTGCTTTTCTTAAATTCATTTTGATTTTCTCTCTTTCTCTGGTTTGTTGAGAAAATAATCAATCAATTTCACTTTTTCCTCATTTATTGAGCGCATCAAATTATTATCATGTCTTAAAACCCTACATCGTTCTGTCGATTGAATGCAACAGTAATTACTATTCAAAAACCTTATACAAAAGATAAATCCACAGATACTTACAGTAGATAGACTTCTTCAAGACATTCGGAAATATTTTTTTTTAAATTTTATCTAGTACCGAATATTTTGTTTACTGAATTCATCATATAGTTTAAAGTGGTGATTTGATTTATTAATCTCGATTCACTAAAGTAGATGGCCATAGAGAATTGGAATGATTGTTTTACACCTATATTTTAAGCCTGCGAGACAAATAGCTCTTATAATAACTATCTATCGTTTTTATCTTCATGCTTACACTGATACCCATGAATAACTAGCAGCGATGGTCGGACAATTTCCCACCGGATAAGGAAAAATTTTCAAGTAGTAGAAATGTAGTTCTATCTAAGGATGCTGAAAATTCTATGGACAGAGCGAAAAAACATCAAGGGACGCTTAAAATAAATGGCAACAAAAATAACACTTATACACAAAATCAGAGAATTGCTTGCTTAGCTAATAATAAAGAGACCTTTGACAACCTATTTCTCAGGGGTTATATTTAGGGCAAGAAAGAGGAAAGCAGTTTGTGTGAATGGATGGTGAAAAGAAAGAAAAAGACTCTTAACAAAGAGCCACACAGGATAGAAAGATGCAGATAGTCATGAGCGATTATATCCTGAAGCTTCACAGTTACTTGTTCATCTCCGAGATAAAATTTCGTTTTAAATCTATATAAATCTAAACGTAGGGTTACGTATTCTTTCTGATAGTGTGGTTTTGGCAGTTGTTGAACTTAACTGTTTTCTGTTCTTGTTTTTTTTTCAAAGAAAACTTTCTCCAGTGCCGTTTTTGTCGCCAAGTCAGAAGGAAAAATAAAGGTTGAAGCAACATTTCGCTGATCGCAAACTAAAACAGAAAGTAAGTGGGAAGATGGACAAAGTATTACCAAAAGCATTTCCATGATTGCTCTTTGAGCATGAGTTTTCCTTCAAGTATAACTGGAATTTATGATACAAAGATCATTTTGTTACACTTACTACAGTGTTGAGATTATAATAGTATTTTTTTATTGTTGAAGTTATCGCTAATCTTATTCTTTAGATTTACAAACGCTATGTTTCATTTCTTTTCGCAAACCTACCGATAGATTTAGAATAAACTTTTTCTTGGTAAGACAGTTCGACGAAACCCCTTACCTTGTGGTTTACTATTTTCTTTAATTTAATTGAATAAGACGTGATAGTAACCTATATTTCTTAATAAAACTACTTTTTCTTTTTTCCAATTTAACCCCGAAGAATAATTTCTTAGGATTTCTTATTCTGGAGCATGCAGCATACAACTGGTCATGCATAAATATTTATTTCTAAATACTTGTTTGATTAATTAGTAATTTAAATTTGAGGATGTCATTATTTATTATCAGTACTGCTTCATCGGCAGGTTTCATCTCGACAAAATATTTACCAAAATCTCATCAATTAATGACTAGAACTTATAGTCAATTGATGTCTCAAACTTGCGATCAATTGATGACTAAACCTTATAGTAACCATGCAGTAAGTTTAAGCGTTGCATGAAAATTAGTAATTTACTGATACTTGCTCAATTAGCTAATGTTGGATATATGTTTTTGAGACAAATATGGCAGTGAATAGATAGATATGTAGACATAGACCTGGTTTACTACATAAAGATAGAAACCAGAGTCTAGTCTAATATTTAAACCTATGTTGCTCAACCGAAGTTCCCCGGAACCCTAGGCATCTGTAAGAGAATGCTAGGAGTTCAAGAAACACTGATAAATAGGGAAATGCATTTCTGAGAGAATATTGTTTAATTATATTTTCGTATTTTTACTATATATGAAATGTACATTGCTGGAAAATCCTTGGTTATTATAATGAAAGCCCCAGCCACTTATTTTTTAAACTTATAATAGGAGGATATTTAGGCTATACGTTGTCATTGTGAAACTGTCTCCACTGGTTAACGGACAGAACCCAGCTCCCTATGTTTTTCAAAATTGTAATTATAATAGGAATGTATTTAGCCTATATGTTTTCAGTGTAAAACCGTCTTCAATGGTTCGCGAACAGAACCCAGCCCCTTATGTCTTTCGTTAATTATAATTAGAACAGGAGCTTATTTAGCCTATATGTTTTCAGTGTAAAACCGTCTTCAATGGTTCGCGAAAAGAACCCAGCCCCTTATGTTTTTAAAGTTACAATTATAATAGGAACGTATTTAGCTTATATTTTGTCACAGTGAAACCGTCTCCACAAGTTAGCGGACAGAACCTCTATAGGAATAATTCTTGTCTCCTTGCGTGACTCACTTGATTACAGATTGCATGCATGACGGTTATATATTATGTTACTATATGAACTCCTACAAGTCTATAAAGTGATAGATATTAATATTGGTCTATAATAATTTTTAATGAGAAATGTAAGCTATTTCGGGGTGGGGACACTTTAAAAATGTTGAGGAACGCTGATTTAAAGCCTTACTTGAGGAGAGGATATATTCAGTCACAACTTTCCCACCGTTATCAATACCACAGTACCTACGTGGGTCACGTTCCCGAAAGAGTTATGAACGCACACACATACACAACAAATAAAACATAGGAACGCCGGACAACGTACATAAAACATCTAAACTTATTTATAAATGAAATTTGTCTCTGTGTGCGTGTGTACGTGTGTGTATGTGTCTGTGTGTGTCCGTTACCTATAATCTCCGAAACGGCTGAACCGATTTTCTTGAAAAATTACACAGTCGTGCTATAAGCGTCTGCGAGTGTTCTTAGCTCGGTTTTTGTCGAGGTACCCCCGATAAATATCGAAAATCGATAATTGAAAAAATCGGGTTACAAAAGGAGATAAATTTGACACACATAGACAAAGTCATAAGAAACGATATTCAGAAGTTTCAAGGTTGCAGTTCTTACAATAGTGCAGAAAATTGATATGATATGTATATATAAAAGGCAAGATGTTTGTGTGTGTGTCTGTTTATCTACCTGTATGTCAGTATTTTTTCAACACTTTTATTTTAGCTTTTTGCATCGGGTTTGTCTCTAAGTAGGTATAATTGTAGTTCTTAGTCTCATTCATGATACTATTTACTCAGAGGACTTATTTAGCTTTCAAAATTCAGTTTACGACGAAAAAAACTTATTTTATATTGATACCAGGAAATCAAAATTTGACTTACATCAATTCATTTTTCTTTCAGTCTACGGTTTCGCTTTAACTGGAAACACCTATTGCTTTTTAGTCTTTCGTGCCAACGTCCAAATAATCTGAGCTCCAGGACCATGGATTAGTTTTAAAGCTTTCATTACATCCGAGCAACGCCGGGCTATACCGCCAGTATATGATAAATGAAAGAAAACAGGAAATATGAAACAAAAAGCGAATTACTGTAAAATTTATATAACAAAGAAAGAGAGTGTGTATTATTGTGGTTTTAGCGGTTTTCTGCTTTAAATAATTTCAAGTCTGTCTTTGCTATCTTCATCTTGATTTTCCTTCAACTAAGAAAAAATACTTTAATCGTTTTATTCTATTTATTTTATCCGATCGGTCCTTCAGTTCTGGCTTTGAGCAACATAGCAAGTCGTAGTCTTTATATCATAATTCAGTAAAAACTACTTAGATACCAACGTGCATTACGATTTGCTGTAATGAATGAAATGCTGTAATGAATGAACTGCTGAATGAAATGAAATGCTGAATGAAATAATGAATGACATTTTTGCTGTAATGAATGAAATGCTGAATGAAATGAAATGCTGAATGAAATAATGAATGAAATTTTTGCTGTAATGAATGAAAAGCTGTAATGAATGAAATGCCGAATGAAATGAAATGCTGAATGAAATAATGAATGAAATTTTTGCTGTAATGAATGAAATGTTGAATGAAATGAAATGCTGAATGAAATAATGAATGAAATTTTTGCTGTAATGAATGAAATGCTGTAATGAATGAAATGCTGAATGAAATGAAATGCTGAATGAAATAATGAATGACATTTTTGCTGTAATGAATGAAATGCTGAATGAAATGAAATGCTGAATGAAATAATGAATGAAATGTTTGCTGTAATGAATGAAATGCTGTAATGAATGAAATGCTGAATGAAATGAAATGCTGAATGAAATGAAATGCTGAATGAAATAATGAATGAAATTTTTGCTCTAATGAATGAAATGCTGTAATGAATGAAATGTTGAATGAAATGAAATGCTGAATGAAATAATGAATGAAATTTTGCTGTAATGAATGAAATGCTGTAATGAATGAAATGCTGTAATGAATGAAATGCTGAATGAAATGAAATGCTGAATGAAATAATTAATGAAATTTTTGCTGTAATGAATGAAATGCTGTAATGAATGAAATGCTGAATGAAATGAAATGCTGAATGAAATAATGAATGAAATTTTTGCTGTAATGAATGAAATGCTGTAATGAATGAAATGCTGAATGAAATGAAATGCTGAATGAAATAATGAATGAAATGTTTGCTGTAATGAATGAAATGCTGTAATGAATGAAATGATGAATGAAATGAAATGCTGAATGAAATAATGAATGAAATTTTGCTGTAATGAATGAAATGCTGTAATGAATGAAATGCTGAATGAAATGAAATGCTGAATGAAATAATTAATGAAATTTTTGCTGTAATGAATGAAATGCAGTAATGAATGAAATGCTGAATTAAATGAAATGCTGAATGAAATAATGAATGACATTTTTGCTGTAATGAATGAAATGCTGAATGAAATGAAATGCTGAATGAAATAATGAATGAAATGTTTGCTGTAATGAATGAAATGCTGTAATGAATGAAATGCTGAATGAAATGAAATGCTGAATGAAATGAAATGCTGAATGAAATAATGAATGAAATTTTTGCTCTAATGAATGAAATGCTGTAATGAATGAAATGTTGAATGAAATGAAATGCTGAATGAAATAATGAATGAAATTTTGCTGTAATGAATGAAATGCTGTAATGAATGAAATGCTGAATGAAATGAAATGCTGAATGAAATAATTAATGAAATTTTTGCTGTAATGAATGAAATGCTGTAATGAATGAAATGCTGAATGAAATGAAATGCTGAATGAAATAATGAATGAAATTTTTGCTGTAATGAATGAAATGCTGTAATGAATGAAATGCTGAATGAAATGAAATGCTGAATGAAATAATGAATGAAATGTTTGCTGTAATGAATGAAATGCTGTAATGAATGAAATGATGAATGAAATGAAATGCTGAATGAAATAATGAATGAAATTTTGCTGTAATGAATGAAATGCTGTAATGAATGAAATGCTGAATGAAATGAAATGCTGAATGAAATAATTAATGAAATTTTTGCTGTAATGAATGAAATGCAGTAATGAATGAAATGCTGAATTAAATGAAATGCTGAATGGAAATAATGAATGAAATTTTTGCTGTAATGAATGAAATGCTGTAATGAATGAAATGCTGAATGAAATGAAATGCTGAATGAAATAATGAATGACATTTTTGCTGTAATGAATGAAATGCTGAATGAAATGAAATGCTGAATGAAATAATGAATGAAATTTTTGCTGTAATGAATGAAATGCTGTAATGAATGAAATGCTGAATGAAATGAAATGCTGAATGAAATAATGAATGAAATTTTGCTGTAATGAATGAAATGCTGTAATGAATGAAATGCTGTAATGAATGAAATGCTGAATGAAATGAAATGCTGAATGAAATAATGAATGAAATTTTGCTGTAATGAATGAAATGCTGTAATGAATGAAATGCTGTAATGAATGAAATGCTGAATGAAATGAAATGCTGAATGAAATAATGAATGAAATTTTTGCTGTAATGAATGAAATGCTGTAATGAATGAAATGCTGAATGAAATGAAATGCTGAATGAAATAATGAATGAAATGCTGAATGAAATGAAATGCTGAATGAAATGAAATGCTGAATGAAATAATGAATGACATTTTTGCTGTAATGAATGAAATGCTGAATGAAATGAAATGCTGAATGAAATAATGAATGAAATTTTGCTGTAATGAATGAAATGCTGTAATGAATGAAATGCTGAATGAAATGAAATGCTGAATGAAATAATGAATGAAATTTTTGCTGTAATGAATGAAATGCTGTAATGAATGAAATGCTGAATTAAATGAAATGCTGAATGAAATGAAATGCTAGAATGAAATAATGAATGACATTTTTGCTGTAATGAATGAAATGCTGAATGAAATGAAATGCTGAATGAAATAATGAATGAAATTTTTGCTCTAATGAATGAAATGCTGTAATGAATGAAATGCTGAATGAAATGAAATGCTGAATGAAATAGTGAATGAAATTTGCTGTAATGAATGAAATGCTGTAATGAATGAAATGCTGTAATGAATGAAATGCTGAATGAAATGAAATGCTGAATGAAATAATGAATGAAATTTTTGCTGTAATGAATGAAATGCTGTAATGAATGAAATGCTGAATGAAATGAAATGCTGAATGAAATAATGAATGAAATTTTTGCTATTATGAATGAAATGCTGTAATGAATGAAATGCTGAATGAAATGAAATGCCGAATGAAATAATGAATGAAATAATGAATGAAATTTTTGCTATAATGAATGAAATGCTGTAATGAATGAAATGCTGAATGAAATGAAATGCTGAATGAAATAATGAATGAAATTAAATAAATTTGTTTTGTTGATGCATTATATTTCCAGAGAAAAACATTGCAATAGAAAACAGAATAAGACAACAAAGAGAGACAGCGTGAGAACGGCAAAGAAGAAGACGAGAACAATTACGATCAGATGAGAGTCAAGCAACATCCAGTTATAATAGAGAATTTATGCAAGTAAGGAGAAATAATATGAACGAAGAAAAAAGAATACCTTCTTTATATATGAGTGCTATTGCAATATTTTTTTAAGTTCATATATTTACTGATGCAACAGAGGAATTTCTACGGATATTTTATTGTCATAGATTTTTCCACGCGCTTATTCAGTCATTAATTGAAGAATTAAGATTCATCAGAATATTAAAATAAGAAAACCCTGAAATTTTCATAGGTTGAAACTAGTTTGTATGAAATGATTACAATAGACTAAAGGTGAAATTGTACTTGCGAAATTGAAAGACTGTGAAAGGAGGAAAATATATTTGGTATGTCTTATTTTTGACAGAAAGTTGACGTAGGGTCAGAGTATGCTATGTAACATTTCATGATCGAATTGAATTTTGAGAATATGTATTTTGTAACCCACTGAATGTATTTCTCGCAGCACTTGCTGGAATTTTTTGGCGATAGATGGTTACTCCGTGTCGCGGTGGTGAGCCTTACTTCGTCCATTGACTCTGAGAGCGATGATGTCGATAATTCAAAATTACTGATAGAACCAGACTTGTTGACAAGGTTTGAAGACGAAGACCATAACTAATGGTGATCAACCCTAAAGTCAGCAAAGGTGGAAGGAGCTAAGATTAAAAGCAATAGTTGTTTCCAGTTAATGTGAAACCGTAGACTGAAAGAAAAAAAAATGGATGTTAGTCAAATTTTGATTTCCTGGTATCGATATCAAATAAGTTTTTTTGGTCGCCAACTAAATTTCGAAGGCTAAACAAGTCCTCTGAGTAAATCGTATCATGGTTGAGACTAAGAACTACAATTATAACTACTTAGAGACAAACTCGAAGCAAACACTAAAATAAAAGGGGTGAAAACCTTATTTTGATCAGACTCGATAGAATAGCGGGGTATCGATTTCCGATATCGGAGTCAAATAAGTCATCCAAAGATAAACTAACCTAATAAGTACATGAAAACTTATCGTACACATCGGGAGTAAAATTGATGCAAATGAGCCATATTGATGGCTGAATATCGGTTTTTTATCAGATTCGTTAGAATATCGGGTGTATCGATTTCCGATATTGGGGCAAATGAGTTGTCTGAGAAGATCTACTAATGTTTAAGTCTAAAAACTAATTTTACCAAGTTAGAGCAGATTCTGCAACAAGAACCACGATAAAACGGCTGAAATCATGATCTTGATCAGACCTGACTGGATATCGGGGTATCGAGTTCCAATATTGATGAGAAATTGGAAAAGTGTCGCCTATGACCTGACCAGAAGGCTGAATAATATTTGTGTGAAGTTTGGTGAGAATCGGATAAAAATTGTGGATTTGTCTAAAGTAATATACTGACAGATAAATAGACACTCACACAAACATCTTGCCTTATATATATATATATATATATATATATATATATCACCGATTTTCTGCACTAGTGTATGAACTACAACCTTGAAACTTCTGAATATTGTTTCTTATGACTTTGTCTATGACTATCAAATTTGATTAAAATCGGCCCACTCCTACGATAACCCGATTTTTTCGATTATCGATTTTCGATATTTATCGGGGGTACCTCGACACAAAACCTAGCTATGAACACTCGCAGACGCTTATGGTACAACTGTGTAAATTTTCAAGAAAATCGGTTCAGCCGTTTCGGAGTCTATAGGTAACGGACACACACACACACACACAGACACACACAGACACACACAGAGACAAAGTTCCTTTTATAAATAAGTTTAGATAATATATATATATATATATATATATATATATATATATATAGATAGATAGATAGATAGATAGATATAGATATATATATATATATGTACATATATATATTGATTGATTGATTCACTGATTGATTATATAGATTTTGGTCATAATAAAATTTGACCAGTACACAGTTGTATTAAAAAGTGTTCAGTACAATTATAATGTGGGAACTTTTGAATATTCTTCATTTAAACTTTTGAATATTTTTCATTTGTAAATGAGTAAACTTTCGATTATTTTTTATTTGTAAACGTGTTATTACGTGACCTAGGTTCCTACCATGTGGAGTCTTCAGCCCATTGCAAATCGCCTGAAGACACCACATGTTAGAAATCTAGGTCACGTAACTCGTTTACAATATATATATATATATATATATATATATATATATAATAAAAGCTTAATATATTTAAAGGAAAGATTTATTACTGGTTAGTAAAACTGCTTTTAGATCTTTGTAGAAATCATATTATCCAGCTCACGCGTCCTTGAATCGCTGCCTGTCTCTAACTTATCGAAACAAAGCCATTGAATCTTAAACAACTTGCAAAATTTGTTTCGCTCTTAGATGAAGATGAGAAATGCATGTAGGTTTCTCTGAATTTGGCGACTGAACGCTGATCGGAAAGATTATAAGAATAAATTGGATTTGCCGCTCCTGATTTGCTTCTGATCATAATCTAGCCTCGATTAATAGGAAAAGTGCGTTTGTCTGGTAAAATCGGAATCCGTGCCAAGCAACTAGAAGAATCAGTTTTGTTCTACACTTTTATTTGTTTTTATGAATTAGGTACGTTGACCGAAGATTCCTTGTAAATCGACTTCTTCCAATTGTTTGTCTACATATTCGTCCCCTGTTTTGCAAAATGCCGCATTGCCGTCGCATTATCTAAGAAATACATTTTAAAAAAGATTTTGCGAAGAATTACAAGCTGATCCGCAATTTTTATCGTCAATAATTCTTTATAAAGCTAGCAAAATTTACAACCATCTATCTATGTATATAAATCCATATGTAACAAACCCAAGAAAACAATATCATTAATTTAAACCTTTGTTGCATATTGGTTGTAATTGTAACCAATATGCAACAAAAGTAGAGAAAGGCTACAATTGTAACCAATATACAACAAAAGGTTAAAACAGTGCTCAAAATAATAAAAATAGAGCAATAAATATTTTTGATTGAACTTTTACATTAGAATATGTAACTCCAACAAAATTGTACATATATATTGTTACTTATTCATATAGTCATCTGCAGACAGATCTGTTTCGCAGCTCAAAAGTACGGTTAGAAATCTGATTTCATTTAGCCAGGATTGAAATCCGAGCGAATTGACATCAGTCAGCGATTCTAGCTCTGAGCTACGGGCATTCGATGGAAGTAGGCTCACATTTAGCATGTGATAGCATGTGATATACCATGTAAATATACGCCAGTAACTGAAAGTGTTCTAATTCCTTACTGAATGAACGATGCTGGAGGGGATACTGTCTAACATTCTTCCAGACTTCACAATCAGGGTATGAGAGCGTAGAATAGTTATCAGCAGGCATATATATATATATATATATATATATATATATATATATATATATATATATATATTTAAAAAGATTGTTCACAGGGCAGAATCTTATAATAGCAACGAATAGTAGGATTTTCGATGACATACTAAAAACTAAGACAAAAATAACCGGTTTCGCCCAGACCTTATCAAGATTTTAATTTCCGGGATTTTCTAAGTCGTGATTAAAAGATGAAATGAGAATTAAGGGGAGACAAAAAAATTCAAGGAAAACTAGAGCTCAGTTTTTCTTGGGGTTGAGTGTGATTGGGCTCTAGTTTTTCTCGATTTTTTTTGTCCCACCTCAATTCTCATTTCATCTTTTAATCACGATTTAGAAAACCTCAGAAATTAAAAACTTGATAAGGTCTGGACGAAATCGGTTGTTTATTTGGATTAGTTTTTATTTAATTCTACTATTCATTGCTATTACATATATATATATATATATATATATATATATATATATATATATATATATATTATTTATGATAAACCAGTAACATATATCAAAACAAAAAATCATGCAGACAATAGTGTGTGTGTTTGTCTGTTTGTAACCAATTAAATTGTCTTTTATGGATTATCGAACTTTTGTTGCAGTACATTTAAAGTTACATCTTTTAGATTGTAAGTGTTTGGGAGATAATCAAGTTTTAATGATACATATACGAATTATCACCTAGCTGGGGCTGAGAAAAGTTGCATTTATACTTTTTCCAAAGTTATTTGCGCCTCCACGTATGTAGGCTGGAATTGGAACCTATCTTTCTAAATTCAAATTCTAAGCCATTATCCATCAACACCTGATACTCCCAAACAGTTACTAATCTATGTACTATCCAGGTCCGAGGTTGCTTTTCATCGCTGATCAGCTGATCATGTCGGATACACGCTTGGGCAATCTTCTTCTTCTTCTTCTTCTTCTTCTTCTTCTTCTTCTTCTTCTATGGGCCCTGTCCTTTCAGGACGTAGGCGATCATGGTTCTTCACGTCTCCCTATCCCTTGTGGCTTCTAGTATGTTTGCTCCCGTTACTCCTGTTAACCCCCGTTCCGGCAGCCATCTGATCAGGCCCTGCAAATATGTTATCCGCTGCCTTCCTCTGTCTCTCTTTCCTTCTATCTGGCCAGTCAGTATCAGGTTCTCCAGGCTCTCCTTCCCAGGAACTTCAGTTGTCTCTTCCTGATGCTCAGTATCAATTTCCTTTTTGTTGCCATTTTTTCTAACACCTCATCGTTGCTAGCATGCTCAGTCGACGATATCCGCAGCATCCTTCTGTAGAACCACATTTCCGCTGCTTCCTGTTTTGTCCTCATTTTCGATGATATTGTCCAGCATTCGCTGCCGTATTGAAGAACTGACATCACGTAGCAGTCCTGCACTGTTTTCTTTGTTTCAAGTCTCGAAAAGAAAAACTGACTGGGCAGAAGATTTTTCAGTAGGTGTTTGCTATTATCTTCTGTAGTAAACTGATTGTTAACCAAAGCTATAGAAACCAATCTATCCTGATATTTAAATTGTAGCTGAGGAGAAGAGTTTGTGTTTTGTTTAACGGCATATCAACCTCTGTGAGTTATTTATTACCAAAAATGTGAGGTTTTAAAAAATTCTTTTTATGTATGGTTATAATGAAAAGGTTGATTTAATCAGATTTTGATGAAAAATTTATTTATTTATTTTTTTAGGAAACTGAAGATGTCTTATAGTTTTGTATTAAAAAATGTATTGATGGTAATATATTTTTTCCTTCCAAAATGTATTAAGGCAATAACTTTCCTTCAAAAATATGTTTTGGTAATATTTTTTTCCTTTAAAATACGTTACGGGATGTAGATTTCCTTTTTTTTTTTTACTTATAAAATCTAATCTCCAGAACAACAAACTTGTTTTTACTTTTCAACCTTCTAAGTGTGTAATTATCAAGAATAACAAAACTAGAATAAGATACATTGGTCATAGACCAAGATACTGAATGTAGACGTCTGACTAATCAATTTAGTGATCTCACTGGGATAAAATTTTCAGGCACTCACATCTAACTTCCCTCTCTCAAAAGAAATATTATTGTAGTTAACGCAGGCATATTAAGAACATTTACTTTTAAAAAATATTTTGAAGATATTAGACGCACACCTAAATAAAAGCAATAAATCTATCCGAAGTAGAATTTATTAACGGAGGCAAGTTGCTATGAATTTATTCTATCATCTTTTCTTTCTAATTTAAATTCATTCCTCTTAATTAATTATTAATTCATTCTTTGCGATAATTATATCATGTACTGACACTTATATATATATATATATATATATATATATATATATATATATATATGTATGTATATATATATATATATATATATATATATTATCTTTTTGAATTTGTCCAGCGTCTGTAATATTTAAAAAAAAATTTTTCTTTAGTTTCTTTCTTTTTCCCTCCCTTCCTTCTTTTATCTCTCTTACCACCTTTGTTCCGTGTTGCTTAAACTTAAGTCGTGTTAGGCTGTCTGTTAATTTTTAGTTACATTCTCCCTTTTTTTTGCGAACCCAGACGATGTCAATTTTTTTTCTTTTCTTATTTATTTGATTTTATTCTATCTTTTTCTTTTTCTTTTTCGTTTTCTTTTTCTTTTTCTTTCCCTTTATTTTTATTTTTATTTTATTTTATTTTATTATTTATTTTTTAATTTCTTTGCAATCTATTTAAAAATGAAAAGTAGACTAATTTTTCTCCAGTTTCTGAAAGATTTTTTCTGTTGCTGAGGTGATGTGTCGTCCCCCGTGGGAATCTTCATATCGAAATGGCCATTGAACATCTTTGAATTAATCCTTTTTTAATATATATTTGCTCTGTAATATTTTATTACATGGAGCTCTCTTCCTGTATCATTTTTTAATATTAAAATAAATTTTTAATATTAATTAGGATCGTTTTTTTGGAATTTACCTTCCTGCTTTTTTCCCTTGGATTGAAGTATCTGAATTAAAATATATATATATATATATATATATATATATATATATTAAGCAAGTTGTGTCAGTCGTTAGTAACAACATAGTCTTATATATTTTCTTTTTAATTTTTTCATATTTTCTGATTACACTTTTTATTTCGTAGTTATATTTGTATAAGAATTGTCCAAAAGTTGTTTAGTACTTACTAATATCATCGTTCATCATCAGGAACTGTATCGCTGTTTAAAAATCAAATATTGCCTCGCAGCAGGAAAAATGTTACAACATTTTAAAAGAAAGTAAAGAAACATTATGAAGAATTATTCTTTTAAATTCAAAGGCAGTAATAATGTAAGCAACATGCACATGTGAAGATATGTGCTCACATAGATGCGGAAATTATATGAAATACTTGGTTGTTAATGAGTTTTAATGCCGTAAAATACGTTAGAGAATTTGAACTTCGAAGGAACTAATTATGAAAATAATCAAATTACTCAGAGGCAAATAACTATTTACCTTATTCAAATAAACCCTCTAAATACAGGTAAGTACATGTCCAGAAACTCGATAGTTGTGCGACTGATAAGAGGTTATTTTACTTCTTATATGTAGCGCCTCTAAAATTTTTAGGCGTCTAATGTCTATGTGTTTTTTGTTTTTTTTTAATCATTTCACCCTGAGCGAGGCAGAAACGCCACTGATGTGCAGGGGGTTACATAAATGTAAAAAGATTAATTCGAAAAGAGTGAGGAGTACAAGCTAGTTAGAAAGGAACAATAGAAAGCTGAGAAAGCAGGTACAATGACAGATACATAGGCGGAAAGAAAGTGAAGATTATACAGGGGTGGGAAGAGAGCTAGAGTCCAGTGGTTAGTAGATGAGTATTAACATTGCATTTAAATTTCTGGAGGTTGTAGCCGTCAGGAAAGCAAGAATACTGGAGCGAGTTCCACAGGCGGGAAGTGCGAGAGAGGAAGCTGCAGAAGTAGAATTGTCGTCTGCATTTGGCTAACCTGACTGTGAATGGGTGGGACCCAGTTGCCAGTCTGGTTGCACGGGTAAACACCTGTTGAGGAGGCATCAGTGACTTAAGCTCATCCGAGCAGAAGCCATGAAAGTATTTATAGAAGAGACAGAGGGAGGCCACATTTCGACGATGGGAAAGTGGCTGCATTCGAGTCGCCAGGTCAGTACCTATCACATTACAGACTCTCCTTTGGAGCTTGTCAAGAACACTGAGGAGAACGGCAGGGGCACCTGACCATAAATGGCAGCAGTACTCGATGCACGGACGGATGGTTGACTTGTATATATGCAGGATGGATTCAGGTGGAAAAAACATCAATAACTTTAGTATTGTCTATAAGAATTTTACGAATGTCAGAATGCTGAAGGGAAACAGTATGTGACTTAAGATACTGTATAATGGCATTTAATTGTATAGTTAATGCTTCATGAGAGCGGGGTAGTCGTAAATCCAATGTATGTATATGGATTAGAAGAGCATTCTTCAAAAGGGTCATTTAAATTCATGCACAACATTAGTTCTACCAACGCCGGTAGAAGCTGGAGAGTAGTTGTTGTTCATTATCAGGTTAGCGGTTTTGAAAATATACGTACTTATATATATATATATATATATATATATATATATATATATATATATATATATATAATATGAGGTTGTGATCGAATATGAGGCTGGCGGAATCCGGCAGAATGATTGGATAAAGAAGCGTTTATGAATTTAATATTTTTCCTGTTGACTAATCTTCAAAAGAAAATAAGTCAATCAGTCAGTTAAGTGCCATACGTGATACACGCTTGGGCGATCATGTCTCGAAAGAGACATGACTGACTGGGCAGAAGATTATCCCGCAGTAGGTTGCCATTGCTTTCTGAGGTAGACTGGTTGCCGACCAAGGCTATAGAACCCAATCTGTCCTGCTATTTAACCCATAACTGGAAGGAAGAGACGGATTAATACCTTTCCCAATGGTATTTGCGCGTAAGTGAATACAATGGATTCAACTGGAATTCGAACACGACTCCCTTGTTCCGAGCCGATATCCACTGTACCACAACGCACATCCTAAGAAAATACGACATCGTTAAATATAATCCTGCTTTTGTTTGAGTTTGCATATCAACACCTCTGTTGGTTATTTAATGCCAAATATATGGGGTTTTAAAGTATTTTGAAATGTTTGTTCATAGTAAGAAGGTTGATATAGTCAAATTTTGATTAAAATTTCTTTCTATTTTCTATTTTAGAAAACTGAAGTTGCCCTCTAGTTTTGTATTCAAAAATGTATTGCTGGCAATTTTTTATTTTTCTTCAAAAATGTGTTATGGTTATAATTTTTCCTTCAAAAAATTTTTAGTCGTATTTTCTGAAAAATATATTTTTCTGTAAAAGTCCATTTTTATTCTTTCATAGTGTTTTGACCCCAGTTTGGGGGTTAACTATTTGCCCATAGCTGGGACCCCCTAACAGGTGCTACTACTCCGGGTCAGGTTGAACCTGGGGACGACAGCAATTAAGATGCAGTTCACCGTTATACGCAGGACCTCTGCTTTTGTTGGTTGATTTTCATTACAAAAGGTGGCTATCAAATCATAGTACCATTACAAACATTTATTGATCAGTAGCCCTATTGCGTAGAGTAATGTAGTTTTTTTTTAATTAAATTAATAAAAACGGTGAATCAACTTACTTAGCAGCAGGCTTATCACATGATTCAGTATAATTATTATATAATCATTCCACTTCATATCAGTGAAACACGTGAGACCAAAAAGATGCAGTCATTTGTCTTCCTCTGTTTGGAATTAGACATTATGAGAGAAGTTAACTATTGTTCAGTAAGATAGTTAATAGACAATAGTTTGATTTCGGCGTTGTTAAAGTCTACAAAACCTTTCTTAGCTCAGCTAACAATAGTTTTTGGGAATCACCTGTCAGTTTTTTCCATCAGGCTAATCGGAATTTCTATTGACACAGTTGTATTATCTGTATAAATAGAGAGTTAAGCACTGATATAATAGAAATATATGAAACACACTAGGTCTAAGAATAGAATATTGGTGTACACACGAATTAATTTCGAAGGATCTAGAAATTTGTTCGTTCAAAATTATGATAAATAAAGGGTAGTAAGAAATATGAGAGGTTTTTTGTTTTTCTTTAAATGCCAAGTACGAATATCTACGAATTTGCACGCCCACCATTTTCAAAATCTTTTATTAAATCTGAATTATTAAACTTTCTTAAAAAAGTCATTAGTCTTTTTTCTGTTGCCTTTTCCAGAGTTTTGTGTTCATAAGAGTTCTTCCCCACGACCAGTTCTTACCCAAGTCTATATTATTCACTCTAAACTGCTGTTTAAACTTAGCTACAGGGAAAAAGTATTCGTTCTACATTTTGTCAAGGTCATTATTTTGAAGATGAATGCAACAGACTATCTCACGTCGTAGAAAAATGTTTAATCACTAAATAGCAATATGTATTTGGGATGAGATTAAAAAGAGCGGTAAAAAGTAGATGATGATGATCCGGAAAGAAGATTCCAGAGAAAAAATTGAAAAGGGAAACAGAGGTTGTCATAAATAACAGAAATCGTAAAGGGTCTAATTTGAAATAATCCAAGTCATCATTGTCAAAGGAAAGCTGCTTCTGTTAAATGCGAAGTAAATGATATTTTCTTTTTAGATTTATCACTTTTGTTTAAAAAGTAATATATATATATATATATATATATATATATATATATATTACTTTTGGTTATAATTAAATTAGATTAGTACCCAGTTTCATTAGAATGTGTTAAATACATTTATATTGTAGAGCTTTTGAATATTTTTCATATGGAAGTGAGTTATTTCGTAACCTAGTTTGAACCTTTCGTTACCATCAGCCGACCGAAAGGTTGAAACTTGATTGCGGAAATAAGTCATTTACAAATTAATATATATATATATATATATATATATATATATATATATATTATTATTATTATTATTATTATTATTATTATTATTATTATTATAGCATAATGATAATCCACGTATATTGTCTTAATAGGAAAAACTACAAAAGGTTGTAAGTTAAAAAATACATTTTAACTTACAACCTTTTAGTTGTTTGTATATATATATATATATATATATATATATATATATATAGGTAGATAGATAGATAGATATAGGGAATACGGTTAGGTTGTGAATATGGTTAGGTTGTCACAATACGTTTATTAAAATAAAGTAAGGTAAAGAAGTTGTTGGATATTCCCTATTAATTATACATTAATATTTCGAGATTAAAATCTCATCGTCAGAATGTTAGAGAGTTTGTGATTTGTGTCTGCACCTTTCAAGAAATGTTCCTTCCTGGCGGCTGCTGCTGTTGTTAATTGTATGTGTGTGTGTGCGCGCGCGTGTGTGTGAGTGTAAGTGTGCTAGTGCATATATGTGTGTATTTATGGTATGTATGTGATTGATAATTGGGATTTTTATGGTCTGATGGTATCAGTCTCTTTTGATAAGTCTTATATCTAAGTATGTGTGGACCTGACCGTGAGTTTAACTTTGACTTCCGTTAGGTCAAAGTTTGACCCCTGCCAAAGTGTGTGTGTGAATGTATGTGAGTGCGCATGTTTATGTGCGTGTGTGTGCGTATTGTGTGTGTGCGCGCCCGTGTTATGTGCGTGTGTGTGCGTGTTCGTGTGCGTATACTTCTAGTGTTTTATTTTACTTCATTTTGTGTTTGTGATCTCCAAAGTATTTTTGTAATTTTTTTTAAAGTTTTTTATTTTTCTATAATCTTTTCTAACTATATATATATATATATATATATATATATATATATAGATATAGATATATAGATAGATAGATAAAGCTGGTTCTAGTGCTACGGTGGCATAAATTACTTTGATGTCGAGAAGAAAGATACAATCTTGGCAAACCTTCTAACAACTGCTACTTAATGATATGCATTTCTGAATAATCCGCATAAGATATGTCTTTGTACACATTTTCATTATAATGTATCGTTCATTATTTCAACTTAATTAAATATCTTACACCACTGCAATCAACGGCGATAATTATCCTCAGCTAATTGAAGAGATTTCAGTGATCGCAAAGAGTTTTCATGTAATCAGTCTGATCTCTGACCTTAAATCAAACTCAGTTCTGTCTACTTCATTTACAATATATAATGATAATTATATTATTTTCCAATAATCTATCCACTGAAAAGAAAATTATGGTCATTAGGTTTTTTATTAGTTGTATAGAATCCCGGCATTCATTGAGTTATGAACAAGTTCTTTATTTTTTTTTTTTTTAATTATTATACGTGAAAATATTAGTTCGTTCAGAAAATAAATAAGCGTTCAAAATATGCACAAATTAAGCTACTAAATAATGCAAAAATTATATTCTTTCGTAAAGATAACACTGTCTATATATACATCTTTATTATCAGTTTTGAGACCTTGTTTTTAAAAAGTTAGAGTAACGATAAAGTGTTGATTAATTATTTTGATTTGGTATAGGACAGGGATTAGTATAGACAGCATAATTACAAACTATGCTAAGAGCTACAAATACTAGGAAATTGAGGATGTATATGGCACATAGATAGAGAAAATGTACTCGCCTAGATTAAGTGTAATTCTGAATCGAAAACCAGCGTGAATAGACGTAGGTTTAATCAGATTCTCAAATAATTGCAATGAGTTTTGATATGCATTCAGTATATTTCGTGCTTCCATATTTATTATGGAACTAGAGACTACGAACGTGAAAGTACGAGATCTAAGTGAGATCTTAGAATGAAATGCTGTGCAGCCGTGTCACTGTGAGCTTATAAAACAAGGAACAGTTTAAAATGGGACCCTTTTGCGCTACCAATAATTATTCGTATGACATAACAGTTTGAAACCACAAATACACTGCATGATATTCCTTCAAGTGAGAGATATTCCGTAGCTCAAGTGTTGGAAAGTCTGTCAATAATTTGATCAACGTTCAACCTTAGTTATAATAGAAGAGAAATTCAAAATTACAACCTCAGTTAAAATAAAGGAACAATTAAACATTTGTTGTAATTTCATAAACACAATTTCTTACCCATTTGTTTCAAAGTATATGTTGCTGTTTTCACAATTCTTTACTTTGCATTATACTGGTTTTAAATGGCGCTTTCATTTATTTTCATCTCACACACACACACACACACACGCACACGCGCACACACATACACACATACACTTATATATATATATATATATATATATATATATATAAAGGAAATAATCTAAAGAGCCAACAAACGTACCAAGGGTTCACCTAACCAGATCTTCAGGGAAGGTTATTTACTTTATCTGCTCTGCTTACGTATTGTGCGCTTTTTTGTTATAGATTACTAGTCTCGGGTTTTATTCTTTGGGCTACGTTCTTTGACGGATGTTCACGTGCTTAGCTCTTTCTTTTTTAACAACCATTTTTCGTTCCGCCTATATACTCGGAAAACGAGTATAGTGATAAGTTTATATATATATATATATATATATATATATATATTAAAATAACTTTAATCCAAAAGGAATATTAGCTAAGGAAATGCCAAAGACCCGATCCTAATTAATATTAATATTTTAATATTAAAAAATGATACATGTTGAAATGATCATTCAACCCTTTTGAACATCGAAATTTACTTTATTTTATATATATATATATATATATATATATATATATATATATATATATATATATATATATATGAGATGAAAAACAAATAGTGCACAGATTATTCTGTGGCGTATATTTATATCGTATATAACACTGTAAATGTCTGCCTTCTTCTACCCATAGCTTTTTTTTTTTTTTTTTTTTTTAATCATTTCACCCCGAGCAAGGCAGAAACGCCACTGATGTGCAGGGGGTTACATAAATGTAAAGAGATTAATTACAAAAGAGTGAGGAGTACAAGCTAGTTAGAAAGGAACAATAGAAAGCTGAGAAAGCAGGTGCAATGACAGGTACATGGGCGGAGAGAAAGGGAAGGTTATACAGGGGAGGGGAGAGAGCTAGAGGCCGGTGGTTAGTAGGTGAGTCTTAACTTTGCTTTTAAATTTCTGGAGGTCGTAGCCGTCAGGAAAGCAAGAATACGGGAGTGAGTTCCACAGGCGGGAAGTGCGAGAGAGGAAGCTGCAGGAGTAGAATTGTCGTCTGCGTTTGGCTAACCTGACTGTGAATGGGTGGGACCCAGTTGCCAGTCTGGTTGAACGGGTAAACACCTGTTGAGGAGGCATCAGTGACTTAAGCTCATCCGATCAGAAGCCATGAAAGTATTTATAGAAGAGACAGAGGGAGGCCACATTTCGACGATGGGAAAGTGGCTGCAGACGAGTCGCCAGATCAGTACCTATCACATTACAGACTCTCCTTTGGAGCTTGTCAAGAACACTGAGGAGAACGGCAGGGGCACCTGACCATAAATGGCAGCAGTACTCCATGCACGGACGGATGGTTGACTTGTATATATGCAGGATGGATTCAGGTGGAAAAAACATCCTGGATCGACATAGTGACCCAATCTTCTTAGCAGTAGATTTTGCTATGGATTCAATATAGTGCTTCCATTTGAGGTCAGAGGACAGGGTAAGTCCGAGGAGGCGTAGTGTATTACTCTCCGGGAGAATCATCTGGTCCATGCTTATGGGAGGCAGAAGAGGTTGCCTGTAATGGTTGACAGACAACAGCTTGGTCTTAGATGAATTGAAGTTGACAAGCCACTTCTTGCCCCAGTTCACCACAGAGTGTAGATCCCGCTCAAGGTCAGCAACGAGATTATGTCTGTCCGCCACGACAGGTTTCTTACTGGAGCGGGAGTATATTGTAGTGTCATCTGCGTAGATGCCTACTTGGGACTTGATCTCATCTGGGAGGTCGTTGATGAAAATAAGGAAGAGCGTTGGGCCCAGGATAGAGCCTTGTGGGACACCAGCATTCGTGCTGTAGGACGAAGAGGCACGCCCATTCAGAACGACCTTCATTTTGCGGTTATTTAAGAAAGATTGGATTAGGTCAAGCAGGCGACCGGTAATACCATAACCGCGTAGTTTGCATAGGAGGCCAGGGTGCCAAACCCTGTCGAAAGCCTTGGAGATGTCCAGAGCAACCGCGCGAGCCTCGTCAGACTCATCAAGGGCCTGTAGCATGTACTCCGTTACAGTAGTTAGCAGGTCGGCTGTGGACCTGTCAAATCGGAATCCATATTGCCTGTCGGAGAACAGTTTGTGGGCGGTGAGATGATGAACTATTTCAGCATTTATTATAGCCTCGAACATTTTCCCCAATATTGGTAGAAGACTGATAGTGCGATAGTTGGATGGGTCCGAGGGTTCACCACAGTTCTTAAAGACAGGAACGACTGAGGAGAATTTCCAGCATGCAGGAAAGCAGGAAGCAGAAAGGCAGTAGTTAAACAGTTTAGAGAGGACAGGGGAAAGTTCAGGGGCACACCTCTTAAGGACTATCACCGGGATTCCATCGTCACCACACGCCTTATGGGGGTCGAGTTTTGAAATTGCTCTGGATACTATTGTCGGGGTAATATATACGTCATGCAGTTTGGCCTCAGTTCTAATAGGGAAGTCGGGTGGGTGCACTCTGGACGAGTCGAATGTGGAGTTGGATGAGAATCTGCGGGCAAAGCACTCAGCTTTCTCCGCAGATGACGTGAGAACATCAAATCCATGGATTAAAGGAGGTATTGAGGATTTCCTATTGTTGAGCACTCGTTTACAAATCCTCCAATAGTCCTTGGAGCCGAACTTGCGGTCAGCTATGTGCTGTCGCATTCTCTCAGCAAACAACTGTTTGGCGTCATTTAGGGTTCTCTTGCACTCACTGCGAGCGGATGTGAACAGGCGCCTATTGTGATCAGTTGGCTGTCTCCGGAATAGACGGAAGTAATGGTTCCTGTGGGCAATGGCGGCTGAGCAGGCCGGAGAGAACCACGGAGAGGAATGAGGTTTTAAGCAATACTTCCTGGTGGGTATGAAGGCATCAATGCCAGCTTTCACCCATGACGAGACCTCAGAGGCACAGTCATCAACTGATAGGTCAAACACTTTTCCCCAAGGGACGTCGCAGAGGAAATCGCGAAAGGCATCCCAGTCAGCTTTTTGGTAGAGGTAGGAGGTTCTATAAGTAGGGGGATCCTGGGGGGGAGTGAGATTGGAAAGAAATACTGAGGGAGACTACAGCGTGGTCGGAGTTGCCGAGAGGGCAAAGCTGCGAGACTTGACAGGCATCGGGCGCAGAGGTGAAACATATATCTAGCAGCGAGGAATGACCCGAGGGTGTGCTTGGGAAGCGAGTGGGGAAGTCCACCACTTGCGTAAGGGATTGGGAAATAGCAAAGTTCATGGCGTGAATGCCCGCCGAATCAGTAACAGCGTTTTCGAGCCACTCAGAGTGATGGTCATTGAGGTCTCCAAATACAAATATGTGGGCAAATGGGTGATAGGAAATAGCCCTATCTATGTCGTCGGCAATGCTATCTAGTAGGGAGCAGTCAGGAGAGGAGGGAGAACGGTAAAGGAAGAATAGGTAGCTAACCGAACTGAGGAGAGACAAGCGGAGACATATGTATTGGTGGTCAGTAGATTCGAGTGAAGTCACCCTAGTTATGGGGAGGTGTTCACTGACATAAACACCCAGCCCATGCATGTGGACAGTAGAATCCTTCCTTAAAAGGGGAAGATAACCAGGGATGAAGAGGTCAGACGAGGGAATAGCTGAGTTGAGGTTAGTTTCGCAGAGCGCGAGGATGTCAGGGGACTTCTCATGCAGGAACGCTTCTACACTAGCAAAGTTAGTACGAATGCCTCGGATATTAGTGAAGGAGAGGTTAATGGGCTTAGGTGGTTTGGATTTAACTGGTTTAGGGTCATTTCTGTTTTGTTTTGTCATGTTTATTGTTTATAGAAAGGGACCTAGGGTAGAGGATACAGGCGGTCATTACCCACGATCTGTGCTGGGAGGGAGACTGGCTAGGGCTGCAACAAGGTGTGGCCTCGGGGTTGCCCACCGAAAGCGCTTGCAGGGACACCTATCCATGCGCGACATGGCACTACAAGAACCCCGATATTATACAACTGTTGATCAGAGCAGCCGCTCTTGACGCTACGCAAGAGTTAGGGCTCCTAACTACCAGTCGGAAGCAGCAACCAGGAAACTGCCAACCCGGTACCCTCACAGTGATGAGCCATTGCCACCAACCGGCCAGATCGCAGGAAACTCACGGAAGCACCAGTACCAAGGTCTGAAGAGAGAGAAGTGAAAACCGGAAACCACATCCTAAACAGGAAACAAGGAACGAGCCTCTACTCCAGTTCAATAGACGTGGGAGGAGTATAGTGTGACCTATCTACTCCTATTTAAAAAAACAAAACAAAAAAAAAAAAACAAACTTACAAAAGTGGAGTTAACTAAGTTTTATCTTCGTTAAAGTCCAAATGAACTCCAAAAAAGGGGGGAAAAAAAACAAAAACAAAACACAGATATATATATATATATAAAAGAAAAAAAAACAAACGGAAAATACCTCACAGATTAACACAGGAAATTTGAATTAAAGATTCATTCTTCAATTCTTGCTTTTCCCAAATATCAACAGCGAGTTAGCCTGCTAGGTAAATTCCCATTCAAAGAACACATGGCATGGAGCTGTAATGGCTGCTGATAACTTGGCCAAAGTATCTTCGCATAACAGAATAAATATAAATTTCAAACTTTTTTTTTTCCTCCCAAATGAAGCATGAACTCCAAAAAAAGGGGGAAAAAAAACAAAAACAAAACACAGATATATATATATATATAAAAAAAACAAACGAAAAATACCTCACAGATTAACACAGGAAATTTGAATTAATGATTCATTCTTCAATTCTTGCTTTTCCCAAATATCAACAGCGAGTTAGCCTGCTAGGTAAATTCCCATTCAAAGAACACATGGCATGGAGCTGTAATGGCTGCTGATAACTTGGCCAAAGTAGCTTTGCATAACAGAATAAATATAAATTTGAAACTTTTTTTTTCCTCCCAAATGAAGCATGAACTCCAAAAAAGGGGGAAAAAAAAACAAAAACAAAACACAGATATATATATATATATAAAAAAAAAAACAAACGAAAAATACCTCACAGATTAACACAGGAAATTTGAATTAAAGATTCATTCTTCAATTCTTGCTTTTCCCAAATATCAACAGCGAGTTAGCCTGCTAGGTAAATTCCCATTCAAAGAACACATGACATGGAGCTGTAATGGCTGCTGATAACTTGGCCAAAGTAGCTTCGCATAACAGAATAAATATAAATTTCAAACTTTTTTTTTTTCCTCCCAAATGAAGCATGAACTCCAAAAAAAGGGGAAAAAAAAAACAAAAACAAAACACAGATATATATATATATATATAAAAAAAAAAACAAACGAAAAATACCTCACAGATTAACACAGGAAATTTGAATTAAAGATTCATTCTTCAATTCTTGCTTTTCCCAAATATCAACAGCGAGTTAGCCTGCTAGGTAAATTCCCATTCAAAGAACACATGACATGGAGCTGTAATGGCTGCTGATAACTTGGCCAAAGTAGCTTCGCATAACAGAATAAATATAAATTTCAAACTTTTTTTTTTCCTCCCAAATGAAGCATGAACTCCAAAAAAGGGGGGAAAAAAAAACAAAAACAAAACACAGATATATATATATATAAAAAAAAAAAAAAACAAACGAAAAATACCTCACAGATTAACACAGGAAATTTGAATTAATGATTCATTCTTCAATTCTTGCTTTTCCCAAAAATCAACAGCGAGTTAGCCTGCTAGGTAAATTCCCATTCAAAGAACACATGGCATGGAGCTGTAATGGCTGCTGATAACTTGGCCAAAGTAGCTTCTTGTAGAATTGCCGACTGATGTCAATCCTGGCTAAAAGAAATCGGATGTCTAACCGTACTAATTAGCTGTTATACAGAGAAAGAAATCTGTCTGCGGATGACTATATATATATATAATGTGTGTGTGTGTGTGTGTGTGTGTCTGTCTGAATATGCCGTGCACTATTTATAACATACATACAATTCCTTGATCTGACTCGGAATTTTATTTTAGCCCAATATTTACGTTTGTATTAACTTACAGTGTGGTAGAAAACTACTAAATGACACACATACTTAAACTAAGAAAGAAGTTGAAACTTCTGGTACACATTAGAAGTAGGAACAGCTTGGAAAAGTGCTGTGTCCTGTTTGCGTCAAGAAGAAAATCACGCAAACAGAAGGTAAGTTTAACCAGAGAATTAAAATAACAAAACATATATACAAGTAAAAATATTAGTAGCCAGAAAATAGAGGTGTATTTCGGAAATGTATAGTTAAGCTGTATCTCGACTGTCTCTATACTGCCTTACCACTGTTACTTGACTGCCTCTCCGGAAGTCTCTCAGGTTACTATTTATTGAAAACGGAAGTGTCCATTCTTATAGATAGAGTACCGTATAAAAAAATAAATACCCAGAGGTGTACTGAAGCAGGCAGTGTTAAAAGAAACAAGTGTTATAACTAATTAGATTTTTATGAAGTTGTAGAGGACCATGATTGTATATCGCTTGATAGTGCGTTAAGAATGATAAAACTGTTTAGTATGTTTTGGTAATGGTTCATATGAAACGCTTGGTGAGATTTTGTTCATGAATTTTATTCTCTGGTCATCTATACATTCAGTAAAAAAATTATGCTTCGTTATAGAAAAACGTTCCTTTTGATAAAGACTTTTGCATCTTTAAAGACTAACGGGATGCCAAATGTCAAAGTTTGTGATGGGAATCATTCTTGAAAATATACTGAATTAAAATGGCAGAATGATATTACTCTTTTTTCGTCTATGTACCGTATCACTTCATAACGTAGGCATTCGTAGCCCTACACTTCTTCCTATCTCTTGTCGCTTGTAATATCTCTTCTGTATTTACACCCAATCCTCGCCATACCATCCATCTGCTCAAGGCTAACAGGTATGACGTGTACTGCTTTCCTTAATCTATCTTCCTCTTTATTCGTCCTGTAAGTATCAATCTCTCGGAGACCACTTTCCTCATTATATGTCCTAAAACATTAGCTGTTCAAATTATAAGTGTCAGTTTCTTTTTGGTGTCCATCCTCCCGAAAACCTTGTCCATGCACGTGTGCTCCGTCTATGGCATCCTCAACATCCTGCTATATAATTACATTTCGGTTGCTTCAAGTCTTTCCTTTAACTTAGATATAATTTCCCAGCGTTCTTTGCTATATTAAAGGACAGATATCACATAACAAAGGGCATTAACTTGACAACGTAGCAGATATATATATATATATATATATATATATATATATATATATATATATATATATTATAAATTATAGTTAGAACATGTACACAATTTTTCTATATATATCCACGAAAAAGTACGTTTGTTTCGACATTGAAACTTCAATGTCTCATCAGTGAAAAGTAATGGAAAGCCTCTTTGCTTATATTTGTTTAGTTTTGTTAGAGGTGTTGGTGGGGGTTAGTGATAGGGGAATAAGTCTCTGACTGTTGGAATTTTTGGAGAGGGTGTTTTTTAAAGTGGTTGATTAATGAGAATCTTTGATTTCTAAACAGATTTAACCTTGTAAGTTTTTATTATCTAGTAACTAGACTATATCGTTTGAATTTCTTAGAAGAGCCGGTATTGGTTGGCGCCGGATATTTTTATTTAAGCTGGGTATTTACAATTAATGTAATTTTGTATATTTAATCTTAACTTTGAATTTAGGGAACATATTTTTTCTATTAAATTTTTATTTTTAATTATTAATTAAATCATAGTTTGGAAACCGTTATTTCTATTAAATTTTTAATTTTTAATTTCTATTCTTATATCAAGTCAATTGTGTATGTGGTGGGGGTTTAGTGGTAAGGGAACAAGTATTGCTGATTGACCTTTAGAATTTTGGTGTGGGGAGTGTGAGTTTTATTTATATATATCTTGTGACTAGACTATATCTTTTAGGATTACTTAGGGGAACAGGTTAGGCGTTGGGATGCGTAATTATTACAGGATATTTATTGTATATGAGTAGGGTTTTTTGTAAATAATCTACATTTGTATATTTAATCATCATTGTGGATTTAGGAAGTAGATTTTTTCAATTAAATTTTAAATCTTAATTAAATCACAGTTTGGAAACCGATTTTTTCTATTAAATTTCAAATTTTAATTATATCACCGTTTGTTGTAAAATTTTATATGAGAGGTAAATTTTAATGTTAGGGTTATTTAGGTACTAGATAAACGCAGGAAATAAGTGCGTAATAAGTAGGATTTTATGTAAGGGGAAAGTAGAATATTTGCATTTGAGATCACTGGTGCCGCCTAAGCACGAATTTACACGAGATACTAGATTAGCAACTAGGTCCCACCCTTTTACAGTTAAACAAATAAGATGTAACCGTAAATTCTACTCCAACAGCTTCTTTTCTCGCGCTTCCCGCCTGTGGAACTCCCTTCCACAAGTCTGCTTTCCCGACAGTTACAATCTCCAGGTGTTTAAATGTAGGGTCAATAGACACCTCCTATCACACTAACTCCCAACTATTCTCACAACACTCTCATCTACCCAACCCTCATTCTCGGTATCCTTACCCGCCTATCACCCACCCTCTGTCATTTCCTATATTTAATCAGCCTTTCTCCACTCTACGTAGCCCCCTGCGCAGTAGTGGCAGTGACATGCCTTGCTCGTGGTGAAACGCTTATAAAAAAAAAAATAGGTCGATAGCTAATAGGTGTGTTTGTTTTTAAGGTAATATTTGAAGTTTTGTGTGTATTAAGGACTGTATATATAATTAATCTAATTATGGTTATTAACCTTACTTTATAATATAGTAAATCGATTACTTCTATAAAATTCTTAATTTTATTTAGAGAAAAATGTTTAATTTAATTATGAATATGAAACCTTACTTTAGAATTTAGTAATTCGATATTTCTATAGAATTATTATTATTTCTTTTTTTAGCATGATTGTAATGTTAGTTCTCTAATGTGCTTGCAGTTTACTGTGGTTTCATGCCTCTGGTTTAAAAGCTTGTTACTGTTCATATATTTAAGGATCTTAATTTTTTCTTGAAGACAGAGGAAACATGGTTTCTTTATAGATTTAGCTGTTCTTGCATGTTTAAGGATTTTCCATTTAACTTTAAGCGTTTTATTTTCGTCTTTTAACTTCCAAAAGTATTTGGAGAGAGATGTCATGTTTTGTTGTTCTTTGTGATTGAAGGATGAGAGGTGATTGTAAAATCGCTTTTTAAATACGTTCATAGTATTTCCGATATATATTTTTTCATTCTTAGGATTCTCCATAGATGAAATCGAACACATATATATCAGGGATTTCGTTAGACATTTATTGGTCATGGGGCATTGGTTAAGGTTTCTACAGTTACAGAGGTTGTAATTATGGGCCGGACTGTTATTAGTGTTGGAGTTATTTTTGTTGTGTGCTTTTAATATTTTGTTGTTATGTACTTTAATTATTTTTTCTAGATTATTGGAACAGTTATAGCTTAGTTTAACTGTATTTCTATTAAATATGTTGTATTTTATTAAATATTTTGCTTAAAGGGTTATTTTTGAGGAAATGCTTATCTATTAGTTTAAGGAATTTATGTCCCAGCTTGAAGTTAATTGATGAATCAATAAATCGATTAACTTCAAGCTGGGACATAAACTAAGCGTTGATGACTAAATTAACCGACAGCGCGCAGGTTCATTACCAAATGTTTCCAGTTTCTCCGAAACCTGCTCCCATCATCTATTACCTATCAACATTTCACATGGCAAGATTTGAAGGGACAAACTAGAAGAATAACAGAACGTGCCGATGGTGTGAATTCGTTTAACTTTGACCCCAACTTTTCAGGGAGAGACACACATTTGATTTCATGACATTCTTCTGCGTCAAATATGAAATAGGACATGCCTTATCCAGTTATAAAACCGCAACGGATTGCCGCTAACTGCGATACAATTACGAGTGGCGTCTTTTGTATTCGGGACCTGTTCACTGTTGTCATCGGTTGTATTCATCATGCGCTTGTTCCATAACCGGAGTCTTTTGGGTTAGTTGTGCTACATCTGGGTCCTCTTTGATCTACCGCCAAGGCTGGACCTACCAGGAGTGCGGAACACTCGACATCATTGTTCTCAGATTCATTGTATCATGCGAGCATCAAATGAACGCTCATAGAAATATACACAGATAAATACACATATATATTTTACACGGGATGTCGTATTAAACGAACGGTTTTTTCATTGCTAAAAAGAAAGCGATGTCGTATTTTAGAAAGGAAGTCTTGCTTATTTCAATTATCTATTTATAATCTTTAATTATACATAATTTTTTTTCTATTCTGAAGATAAGTCGAGTTGTACATCGATGTTTCATTGGTTAAAAATGTTTCATCAAGTTTACATTCTTAAGAATGTCTATTATCATTAATAATTACTTTATGCAATTTTTAAAAATTACTTGTACGTCGACATGAATAATTCTACTTTATAATATTGATGCGTGATATTTTTCTTTTAGTTTTTTGAAAGACTTAATTTTCGAAATTGTAGGAAAATCATTTTGAGTTGTAACATTTGTTTTTTTATCTTTGACTTTAGTAGTCAAGTGTTGCAGATTTTTTTCGTATCATTGATCATTTAAATAATTTTAACATTTGCTGAGCATTTTTTCGTTTATCTCTTTCTTATTTATTGACTGTAAAATATGTTATATGACATTTTAAAGACAAGGAGTTATTTTCAAAATTGTAGGAGAAATGTTTCGAGTTACAACGATATTTCGTTTCGTTCACTTCGTTATTTTGCTGTTTTTGTGTGTGTCTGTGTGTGTGTGTGCGTGCGTGTGTGTGTGTGTTGGTTAAGGGTAGTCAATATCCCCCTCAATTATTTATTAAAAATGTGGGCATATATTTGATGATGGCTTCATTGTTTTAATTATTTTCATACTGCTTTGTTTATATTATTTCTAATAAAGTAAAATTTGATCATTCAAATGTTACTAATAATGATAATAAAAACTGTTTTTAAAACTAATAATATTACTAATAATGAGAATAAAAACTGTAATAAGTAAAAATAATAAGTAATAAAAAACTATTAAAAATAATAAACTTTAAAAATAATAAATAATAAAAACTACAATTAAATAAAAATAATAAATAAAAATAATGTTACTAATAATGATAATAAAAACTATAATAAATAAAAGTAATAAATAATAAAAAACAATTAAAAATAATAAATAATAAACTATAAAATAATAAATAATAAACACCACATTTAAATAGAAATAATAAATAACAAATAAAAATAATGTTATTAATAATGATAATAAAAAACTATAATAAATAAAAATACTAAATAATGAATAAGTTAATAATAATAATTAATAAACCATAAAAATAATAAATAATAAACACTACAATTAAATAAAAATAATAAATAATAAATAAAAATAATGTTGCTAATAATGATAATAAAAATTATAACAAATAAAAATAATAAATAAAAAAATCATTAAAATAATAAACTTTAAAAATAATGAATAATAAAAACTACAATTAAATAAAAATATTAAATAATAAATAAAAATAATGTTACTAATAATTATAATAAAAATATATTTCTAAAACTGAAATCTGATCTCCCTATTAAGGTTCATTCTTAGATATTATCACTCATCCATTGTAAGATGGTTTCCGAGGCAAGCATGAAGGTGTACAATCATATGATAAGTGCCAGAAGTATTACGCGTTTAAGAGACCATAAATCATTCTATTCATGACTGACTAGACAAAATATTTTCTGTCAGTTTTCTTCATTTATGTGCCGCGTCCCTTCGAAACGTAGGTGATTACGACACTCCACATCTTCTTATCCCTTGTAGCACTTAACACCTTTTGTCTTGATATTACTCCCAAATTTTTCTGTGCCATCTGCTTGCTAAAACCCATCAAGTATGTCAGACGTTACTTTCTCTTTGTCAGTTTCTTTCTGTCCGTCATGTGAGCCTTAGATTATCCAAGCATTCCTTCCTCATGACGAGACTCAGAAGTGTAAGCTATCTCTTCCTGGTGTTAGTGTAAGTTTCCTTTTCGTTTCTATCCTCTCCGAAAACATGCTGTTACATAATTGTTCGGTCCGTGATATACTTAGCATCCTTCTGTAGAAACATTTTGCAGTTGCTTCAAGATTTTCCTTCATCTTTGACGAGATTGTCCTGCATTCGTTGCTACATAAGAGAGCACATATCGCAGAACATTCCAGAACTTAATTTTGTTCCCAACAAAATTTTCCAGTCTCTCAATTCACTGCTTAGCTTTCGAAATGTATACGGGACCTGCTGTTTCTTTCTGTGGTAGAATTATTCTCGCAAAAGGCTATAGGGTCTTATCTGCGCTACTATTTAACACATATCTGGGAGAACAAAGATGGATTTATAACATTCCCAAGGATATTTTCGCGTAAGTAAATGTAATTGGCCTTTAAATTGTTGTCGTTATTTATTATATCCCAACGTGCAATGCGGGAAAAAAATCATGTAACTTCGAGAAGTAATTCTTCCATCCATAGCGTTATTTGTTGGTCTATCACGTTCTTTTGATAAAACACTAAATCAGTGATCCTTATGATTTTACATAATGAATAATTCCTCTGAGAATGTATCCAATTAACATCGGAATAGTTATTTTATGATAGTATACATATTTTACCTGAATGCTGACTTATATGAGAAGAATCGATTGAATGTATTCTAATTGCAGGATCATGATCCGATTAATGTATATTAATATAATAGTGTACACCTGTCGTCAAAAATGAGGGAAATTATTGAGAAAGATTATTAGCTGTTTCTTCACAGATTATTCCCCACCCCGAGCGTGACAGGAGAGAATATATATATATATATATATATATATATATATATATATATATATATATATATAATGTTTTTTATTAAAATAGAGAGGATATATATTCTTCACTACTCGACGGCATAATTATTGAAAAAAAGATAATACTTTTAAAAAGGTATCAGCCAGTGAGAGCTTTCATGGAAGTAATGTTTAATAACAGCTAGTAAAGAAACTGAACTGAGCCAACAGTACGACACTATTGGCTTTCTAATGAACTGAGCTGACGCTACTTCTCTATTGTCTCTCTCTCACTCCATAAGTGTCACAGGCAGAAATATATATATATATATATATATATATATGCTATTGTCATCCGCAGACAGATCTGTTTTGCTGTATCACTGCTCATCAGTACGGTTAGACTCCGATTGCTTTTTAACCCAGGATTGAAACCCAAGCGAATTGGCGTCAGTCGGCGATTCTAAATCTAAGCTACGAGCGTTATATATATATATATATATATATATATATTTCTGCCTGTAACGGTCTTTATTATAATAGAGAGGATAAATGATTTTTCAAACATACTAAAATTTTTATTGTTTAACATGGTTTTGTATGTGGCGTGAGGTAAATTTACCAGCGAAATAACCGAGACTTTATACACCAGATTTAAATAGAGAGAGAGAGAGAGAGAGAGAGAGAGTTCATTACAATTTTTTCGTTCAGTGTGTGCTGTGCTTTACTTCAATGGTGTATCTCTATTTATTTGAAAAAACAAATTCGTTCTTCGTGTTTTGAATTTGGAGTATTGATAATAAGCAGATTAAATATTTAGGCTTGGTACAAACAGAGATTAGCGTAGATAACATAAAGACAAGCTTTACTAAGAGCTACAAAGAATGTGAAATGTAAGAGGTACAACGCACATAGAAGAAGGGCAACCCGACTAGCTTGAAGGCGATTGTGAATTCAAAATGGGGTTGAATAAGGTAGGCTCAATCAGGTTTTCTTTCTCGAAATACAATCAGGTTTGATAAGTAAAAAACAGAGTTAGTGTTTCTACGACCGATATTTGTTACGGATCTAAGTTTGAAGTAGTAAAAACACTTTACTTAGAGAGATCATTGCATATTCCTGCAAAAAGGATGTATGCGTTTATAAGTTATTTTTTATATTTCAATAGAGTATCAATTGTCACTTCGTTTGGTTCACACATCATAACTTGAATTTTTTTATTTCTGTGCTCTTACCCGGTTGTTTTCTGCCTTTATAAGATTTTACATGTGCGGATTAAACAGTTGTAGTTTTAAAAGTTCATCTCCCTGCATTGAAATGAATGTTTAAAAGGAAAAGTGAGTCATTTAGAGCAAAGCATTAGATTTACAGTTAACTGATGAAATATGCAAAAGATATATGAAAAAGAAACGTCACTGTAATGTTGATTAAACTATACAGAATTTCAAACTTGTTAGTTTCTTTTACTAAACCAAAGCAAAAAAAAAATCTGTGAAGTGTTTTGGCAGAGGAAGAAATACGCGACACTAAAATTCGAAAAAAAATGTAAATGTTCGCTTGAAGCAAAGAAAAGAGCACTGAATTATTTTTTAATATCAATCCTCTTTTATAGTGACGAATGCCGGTCAATCTCCGCATAGAGAAACTGACAGTGACGTTGAAAAACATTTTATGTACCTTTCTGCCAATTTTCCAGTTTGACTGTGTGTAAAAGTATTTAACACCTTGACAAATAAAACGGAGATAGTGCATTTTAAAACTATTTTCAGTTATTTTCATATAGTTATTTTTAGTCTATAGTGGGTTATCCGTTCTAGTGAAGAGTAGTAGTGTGTTGAAGAGAGATTAACTGAATTTGGCTGCGTTAGAAGATAGCCCACTATCAGTTTATAAAAAGGGGTTATAAAACAAGAAAATCGAATTGAGTATAGAAACAACATTTTATATATACACAGATATCAATTAAGTTTTTTTTTTTTTTTTACAAATGAAAGAATGTCTTTAGGATGGGTCCAAAAGGACGTTAAAATGTTTATAGCTGTAAATGCTGAAAGAGAGTTTGTGCGTAAGTATGTGGAAGCGTTTGTCAGTTAGGAATGTCTTTGATGTATCCGCTTCTTTGGTCGGGTAATTAGCTCAGGGACAGCGAAGAAAAAGATGGGAGGGAAAGGAGGCGAGCAAAGTGGATCGCTTGACGAGGTCAATGGACGTGATAATTATCCTCACACTTTCTCAACTCTAGCGATGCTTTCTGTGTCGGCTTTTTATATCGTCTTTGTGGGTCCCAACAGGTCAATTGGGAGGTCACACCCATATTTAATTCTTTGCTTCCCATTGGATAATAAATAAAATTCGCGTAGGCTCGCGAACTGGAATTTGATATTTAATTAATTTTTGGTTTTCGTCGAGCCGGGTGAGCACAGACCAGTTTTGGTTATATGCTTTCTGGTTCTGAGAGTGCAAATATCTGGTCCCTCGCTTTCCTCGGTATCACTACAACTCCATCACAGGTTGACTGCAATATATCTATTAACCAGATCTTCACTCAATCGGCACATAGATATAACATTCTTGTTACACAACTGAGTGTTCCACTATCTACACTTATTAAAATGGTTAAAACAACAGAATACTCAAATAACTTGCGACAAGATTATAAAGCTGCAAAAAGATAGTAAGAGGTATGAAAAAATTGCTCAAGATTTAAATTTGTTTGTGTGTACAATGATTGTTGTTCGAAAGTGAAACGAATAACATACTACTGAAAATATTTAAAGATGTAGTCATTCCGTACAAAGTATGCAAAGCTAATGAATGATATGTAGCCGTCATTTGAAGGAACAACTCTTTTTGACTCAAAGATAATTTTTTTTTTCATCATTTCACCCCGAACCAGGCGGAAACGCCACTGATGTGCAGGGGACTACATAAATGTAAAAAGATTAATTAGAAAAGAGTGAGGAGCGCAAACTAGTTAGAAAGGAACAATAGAAAGCTGAGAAAGCAGGTGCGATGACAGATACATAGGTGGAGAGAAAGGGAAGGTTATACAGGGGAGGGGAGAGAGCTAGAGTCCAGTGGTTAGTAGATGAGTATTGACTTTGCATTTAAATTTCTGGAGGTTGTAGCCGTCAGAAAGCAAGAATACTGGAGCGAGTTCCACAGGCGTGAACTGCGAGAGAGGAAGCTGCAGGAGTAGCATTTGGCTAACCTGACTGTGAATGGGTGGGACCCAGATGACAGTCTGGTTGTACGAGTAAACACCTGTTGAGGAGGCATCAGTGACTTAAGTTCGTCTGAGCAGAAGCCATGAAAGTATTTATAGAACAGACAAAGGGAGGCCACCTTTCGACGATGGGGAAGTGGCTGCAGTCGAGCCGCCAGATCAGTACCTATCACATTACAGACTCTCATTTGGAGCCTGTCAAGAACACTGAGGAGAACGGCAGGGGCACCTGACCATAAATGGCAGCAGTACTCCATGCACGGACGGATGGAAGAAAGAGATACAATTAAGAGATCACTGAATCGTAGCGGCCTGTATTCTAGATTATCAACAATCAATCCACCGTTAAAACCTAAAAATGCGCAAGACCTTTTGAAATTTATTAAATGTATGAACATGAATCAGATGTATTCTGGAAGAAAGTTATTTGGTCAGATGAAACGAAAATTGAGCTTTTCGGGGGAAAAAACCTGCGCACCCATGTATATAAGAAAAAAGGAACCGAATACAACCCAGTAAACACCATCCTAACATTCAAATCGGAGGGTCGAACTGTAAAGATTTGGGGCTGTAAAATAAAGGGAAGTCATCGAAGGAAGAATGAATGCAGCAAAATACAAGCGAATCTTATAAACCCATCTATTGAAAAAGTGAAACAACTTTGGGATTTGACTGAGTTTTTTTATTCGAAAAGGACAACGATCCAAAGCTTTATAACCTGCGCCCTTTTGCCTCTGCTCTTAACGAATGTAAGAAGATACTTAACGACGATAAGCTGCTGCTTGCTCTAAGAATGAAACAGAGTATTACTACACGTATGTTCGGCTCCAAAGACTAATGGCAGCCCTGTAAATGTGTACTAAATAGCAGTGAACCCCCAACTCTACCTCTAATCAATGAATTTGATGTCCTCACATCTTCAGTGGACAAGGCTGAGTGCTTTGCTCACAGATTCTCGTCTGGGATATGCGTACCCGACTTTCCACCTAGAACTGAGGCTCAACTGAATGACAACTGAATGTCCACATTACGCCCTCGTTGGTCTGTAACATAAACTCAAAGTTTGACTCTCATAAAGCGAGTGGAGGCGACGAAATACCAATCATTGTCTTGAAGAAATGTGTCCCTGAACTCCCCTCTGTCGTCTCTAAATATTATAACTACTGCCTCTCTGCTGCTTGCTTTTCTACTGGCTGAAAATCCTCTTCTGTGGTTCCTGTTTTTAAGAATTCCGTAAAACTCTCGGACCACTCTAATTTTTGCCGTATCGGCCTTCTACCGAAGTGTCTGAGGCCATTATCAACACCAAGGTGGTTCAACATCTCACAGCCCACAGTTTCTTCTCTGAGAAAGAGTATTGTTTTCGCATCACCAGGTCTACTGCTGGTATGTTAACGACCATCACTGGGTATATATACCATACTCTTGAAAAGAACGTCCAAGATTAAGCTGTTGCCCTGGATATCACCAAATAGTTTGACAGACTCTGACATACTGGCCTTCTACAAAGCTACAGGGCTATGGTGTAAATGGACGATTGTTTGATCTAATCAAGTCATTCGTTTCAAATCGCGTAATGAAGGTAATATTGAACGGATATGCCTCCCGATACTATTATACAAAGGAAATCTCTCAAGGCTCTATCGTCCTACGCTTTTTGTGATCTTCATCAACGATCTCCCCGATGTAATCAGATACCAAGTAGGCATCCACGCTGATGACACCACTATTTACTCTTGCCTCGATCAGAAATTCGCTGAGGATAACACAGCGTATCTCGCTGCTGTGCTTGACATTACCGCCAATCTATAGTGGACTGGGGTAAGAAATCGCTCGTGAATTTTAATGCTTCCAAAACGAAGCTGCTATATGTTAACCACCACAGACAATCACTCCCATTAGGATAGATAAGGCTAGTCTCCCTGAAAGCAAAATACTGCGCCTACTCGGCCTAACTCTCTCAGCAGATCTCAAGTAGAATGACTACATCGAATTTATAGCTAAATTTGCTTCTAAGTGGGTTGGTTCACTTTGTAGGGCCAGAATGTTTTTCCCGTTTTAATCCATCCTGAACATATATAAATCTACCATCCACACAGTTATGGAATACTGCTGTCACATTTGGCCGGATGCCCATGCTATTCACATCGGGGTTTTTGACAAAATTCTAGAGAGAATCTGCAATGGGATCAATCGCGACTTGGTAGCTCAGCTGCAGTCAGTCTAGTCGACGTAATGTGGCTTCCCTCTGTCTGTTCTACAAATATTTTCACGGCTTCTGCTCCGACGTGCTTAGCTGCCCGGTGACCCATCTGCATGAATTTACTCGAGTTACTAGACTAGCAACTACGTACCATCCTTTTACAGAGAAAACAATAAAATGTAACAGCAACTTCTACGCTAGCAGCTTCTGCAAATTATATAACCGCCTGTAGATTTCCCTTTCATATACTTGATTCCCTGACAGCTACAATCTCTAAGAAATTGAATGTAAGGTTAATTGTCATCTCCTATCTCTCTTATACGCATCATTACCTTCATGTTCTTTTCTATGTCCGCTCTACGTTTTCGTATCCATTCTCTGACACCCACTATAACTTGTTCCACTTTCTCATCACTCTCAAATACATTCACGGCTTCTGCTCCGATGAACTTAGCTCACTGGTACCTCCTATATACTAATTTCCTCGAGTCACAAGATTATCCACTACTGCAAAACCAATAAATTGTAAACTACTATTATCCACTACTGCAAAACCAATAAATTGTAAACCCAAATTCTACTCCCCCAGCTTCTTTTCTCGCACTTCCCGCCTGTGGATTTCTCTTCCGCATACTTGCTTTCCTGACAGTTACAATCTCCAAGAATTTAAATGTAATATCATTAGTCATCTCCTGTCTCACTAACTTACATCCTCTCTCTCATACTTTTCAACATCCACCCCACTCTCATCAGTACTCGCTTCTCTCGCCTACTCTCTACTTGACATCCCTTGCAACCTCTCACTCCTCATAACATTCCTTCTCTTCCACCCCACACTCATTAGTACTCTCTTCCCTCTCCTACTCTCTTCCTGACACCCTCTGCAACTTCTCACTCCTCAACAGTCCTCCTATCTAACCTCATGCACAACAGTGGCAGTAAGATGCCTTGCTTATGGCGATACGATTTAAAAAAATATATGTAACCCTCTGCACCACAGTAACAGTAAAACTAGTAAAATGATTATGTAAAAAAAGAGTATAGTGCTATCTCCCAGAAACTGTAATTAACGTCTGCTTAGCATAGTTGTAGTATAACCACAGGTGGGCTCTGTGATTGTTGAACAGATGTACCTGAGCAGGCGTCTGTAATGGGGATTATCTAGCCGCGCCGATAGACGTGTATCCTCGAAGACGATTAACCAGCCATTATGCATGTATTTGTGCGTGTTTGTGTGTGTGAAATATTGTAAAGCTTCCCATATTTAATTTTCTACTTAACCTTTTACTTACATAAACATTGTATTAATTATTGGCAAGTGTGCTGTTTGAACAGGTGCGCGATTAGAATCTATGGTAAAAATGTCTATAAAATAAGTTCACTGTTTTTTGTTCGATGTTTTTATCTGTTTTTACGATCAAATGTTTTATAGTTTAAATGTTTTATGTCTTGCAGCCCATCGGCAAATTTCTTCTCTTACATTCTCTGTTTTCGTGCCATATTTTGCTAACTGAGTTTGTGTTCTTTTTCTTTTTCTTAAAAAAAAAAAAACAACGTTCCTTCCTTTCTTCCGATTCCTCTCAGATCGTATCGTTGGGGAAATACGCTTCAGATCTTTTGCGCCTCTACCGGTCGATATCTTTTCGATCTCAGCTGGCTGAAAATAGGAGTAATTATTGGCATAAATAGCTGACACGATGTAGACAACCGAGCCATTCCATCGTTAGAAGATGGCGGCGAAATATATCCCCGGCAAATACATACAGCTACACACACATATAATTACCCATACACAGGCACAGAGATAGAGATAAGGTATATTTCTCGTAAATTTATCAAGAACCTAACATATGTAACGAATTAACAGCCTAGAAAACCATCCATATCTTTTGTTTTAATGGTAATCCTAATATTAGCCCTTTACTTTAAAATATAGTAGAATATATATAATATAAAATATATAATATCTATATGTATAAAATTGACGAGGGTGGATGTTGTATAAGTATTTGTTTGTTTGATAGATTTCAGTTAGCTTTTGCATTTTCTTGTCTAGCTCAACGAAAGTTGCGCTCTTCTTCTTCTATGTGCCCTGTCCCTTCAGGACGTAGGCGATCATGGATCTCCACGTCTCCCTATCCCTTGTGGCTCTTAGTATGTTTGTTCCTGTTGCTCCTGGCAACCCCCGTTCCGTCAGACGTAGATTAAAATTTGAGAACGCTAACGACACCTTAACATTTTTCAGAAAGCCAAAATTAGGAGTTGAAAAATATATATTATCACCCCTCAAAGTCAGGGATCAGTATATGTATTGATTATAATATAGAATCGATCACCCCACTTTATATTATCTATGTGCGTTGTGGTACAGTGGATATCGGCTCGGAACGAGAAGCCGGGGAGCCGAGTTCGAATTCCACTTGAATCTATTGTATTCACTTACGCTCAAATACCCTTGGGAAAGGTATTAATCCGTCTCTTCCTTCCAGTTATGGGTTAAATAGCAGGACAGATTGGGTTCTATAGCCTTGGTCGGCAACAAGTCTACCGCAGAAAGCAATGGCAACCTACTGCGGGATAATCTTCTGCCCAGTCAGTCATGTATCTTTCGAGAAATGATCGCCCAAGCGTGTATCACGTATGGCACTTAACTGAATATATATGTTACCCCTCCCCTTCGGACCTTAATCCAATAGAGACATTCTACAATGTTATCTATATCTGTAAAAATGACGACGGTGGACGTTGTGTAAGTATTTATTATGTAAATACATCATATGTTTTTTATTCTTATTATTCATTAGACTACCCGAGTGAAACCAGACTAAACTTCTAGTATATATATATATATATATATATATATATATATATATATATATATATATATATATATATAGAATAATAAAACATTCTGTATCCATTGATAGACCAGATTGGATTGAAGTCGGTTGAAATTAATTAAATAATTCTCATAAGACTAATTTTTAAGGAAACTTGTTTTCTTTTTCAAGCGCAGTTGCTGTTGTCCTTCTTTCAAGAACTCCTGGTTGTTTCCTCTGTAATATTATATTTGAAAAAATAAATATACATATTTTATATAAAGATAGAAAATAATCAAACTAAGGTGTCTTTATTATACATGCATAACCTGTGATGTGCCTTGTGTTGCAGTGGATATAATCTTAGAACGAGAATTCAGTGAGCCGATTTTGAATTCCAATTGAATTCTTTGAATTCAATTACGCCACATATCTTTAATTTTTAAATTAGAGAGGCCATTTTCAAAAGTTGTAAACACGTTCATCCGGGTTTGTATGATCCTAAAATATATTTCCTGTTAGTTTACATCCAGACATTACTTCGGATATTTTTTTTTTTTTTGGTTTAAGAAAATACTATTATGGTAAACTTTTCTTTTTTATTATTCCGAATTTTAGGCAAATGTTTATTAGAAATGTAACAATATATATATATATATATATATATTTTCGCCATCATATATATATAAATATATATGTTGATTATATATATATATATATATATATATATATATATCTTCGTCGTCTACGGACTAGACATATATATATATATATATATATATATATGGACATATATACCTATATATATATATATATAGGTATATATGTCTAGTCCGTAGACGGCGAAGATTATCCAACCAGATCAACTTAATATAAAATATTAAGTGTTATATCTGTATAGAGAACTCAGTCGATGTTATCCAGAGCAATATGATATTTATAAAGGATAGATAGTTAACTAGATGATATTTATACATGACTTGTTGAGTTTACATATATATATATATATATATATATATATATATATATATATATATATATATATAATCGTTTGACCGCAAGTAAGGTTGAACCGCCACTGATGCGCAGGAGGCCTACATAAGAGAGTAACATTTTAGAAATGGAGTGGGTGAAGAGTTAGGACGAATTAGTTACGGAGGCTGTCAGAGAAAGAGCAAGGTAATGATGCAAACAGGTGTAAAGACAGTTGCGAAAGTAGGGAGAAAGAAAAAGTTACACGGGCTGATGTAGAAAAGAAATAGAATCAGTTGGTTAAGAGATGGGAATTGATATTGCATTTAAATTGGTAGATAAATAAATAAATACACAGAGAGTTATATTTATAGAAATACAAATAAATCTGATTGAGCTAGCTAGCTAACTAGCTAGATAGATAGATAGATGAGACAGAAAGAAAGAAAGAAAGAAAGAAAGAAAGAGTTTTGAGAGATAAAATAAGACTGAGATACATAAGAGAGAAAGTTAGTCTCATCCTATGTATTTATCTGGGATAGACAGATAGATAGATAGATAGATAGATAGATAGATAGATAGATAGATAGATAGATAGATAGATATGTATAAAAAGTGCTCTGACATACAGATATGAGTAGACATAGATATAAAGACGCATAAATCAACACTTATAGATAAAAATTTAGTCATGTAGATAGATTGAAGGAAATAAAGACTTTTTAAGTGAAAACACGTTATTGCTAGACTGGATTTTGCAAAAGAGCTTGTATCAAAATTGCAGCATCTTTAGAAAATTAACTTTAGTAAGACGAAATGAAAAATGAATTTAGCAGAAAGGGTTAATATTTTACCGAAGAATAAAATCCAAATATTAAAACTTGGAAGCGGATCACTCATGGTCTGGGGTTGCTTTAGTGCTAAAAGTGTAGAAAATATTGAAGTAATAAAAGAGAGGACGAACAGAGCATATTACAGGAATATTTATAAGTTAATCTCCACATCTCAGTTCAGCAAAACATTTATGGATAATGTTGAAACTGATAATTCGAACAAACCGGCAAATTTTGCATAAAGTAAAAAAGATTTACCGTGAAGAATGGAGAAAAATTAGCCAATATACATGCAAGTGATTTGTCGGGGGCTATTTTAAATGCCAACATTCTGTAATTTTCAATAACGTTTACGCTAGGAAATATTAAAACATTATTTAATACATACATTGTATGAGTTTGCATTTCAAATATTGGTTTTTCTTTGTGGGATATTTTTATTAATTACGTTTTTTTAATGTAATTGTATGATTAAAGGCGAAAATATATGTATTATTAGCAGTAAATGTTTCAATAATCTCTGTTATAGATAACTGAAGAAACATTTTTGTAATGTGTTGTGAACTTTACCCTATCATTATATATATATATATATATATGTATATATATATATATATATATATATATATATATATATAATGAAGAGAATTAGAAAAGTAGAACGATATATATGAAGGTAATGAAATATATAGTTATATAGATAGGTTGAGAATGAGAAAAATAATATATAAATGTCCATATAGATACGTAGGAAATAACGTAGGATGACACTAAGATAGATAGATAGATAGATAGATAGATAGATAGATAGATAGATAGATAGATAGATAATGTATATAATGAGATAGATAGATAGATAGATAGATAGATAGATAGATAGATAGATAGATAGATAGATAGATAGATAGATTGGAAAGGAACTGAAGATTAGAACGGCTGATGATTAAACATAATGGACATTCATTTTCTCTTATATTTAACAGTATATATATATATATATATATATATATATATATATATATATATATATAGATAGATAGATTGATAGATAGATAGATAGATAGATAGATAGATTGCAATACGCAAATTGACAGATCGCAGGTGTCTCAAATAGTAAAATTAGAAGACACTCAGTGAGACTGAAGAGACTGTAAAAGACTCAGATTGTTTGGAAGAAACTGATATATATATATATATATATATATAGATAGATAGATAGATAGATAGATAGATAGATAGATAGATAGATAGATAGATAGATAGAGAAAGAGAGATAGATAGATAGATAGATAGGAATTGATTAGGATAGATAGATGTTTAGTAGTGATCGGTATAGATATTGGGATAGATAAGAGGCGACATATATATAGATAGATAAATATATTGATATGAAAAGAATGAGACTGAGATAGAGTTTGAACAGAATGAGATGGAGAGAACGGGATAAGGATTACTAGAATGAGCTAAATTAAATCCAGCTACATTCAGAGCTCTCGTAAAAGAAATTATATTTTTTTGACGAATAGGTAATTATTGAAGTGTCTATTTCAATATCAGATTGGTACATCATAAAATTATTCCCCCATCAAATATGTGTTTATTTTTTTTTACTTTTATGTTGTAAAACTACTAAATGTATTTTATGAATTAACATGTCTTAGCCACCATTCTATTGTCTTTTATCAGTTTTTGGATCTTAGCACCTTATACGGTTTCAATTTAATCTTCCAAAAACAGTATGCATATTCATTTATTTACATTCTAACAAAATAGATCCCAAAAGAAAAAACATCTTCAACAACGTTTTCTTTCTTCGAGCCATCAATATGTAATTTCTTTCAATTTCTGATAGCAAACATATTTGATGACGTACAGTATTCACATGGGGATGCATAAAAGGGCATATAAAGTGACAATTGCTTTCCATGAAAAGACTTAAACTTTTGGATACGTTTTCTGTGAAGTCCGCGTATTCAATTATTAATCTATCGATGTATTCATCAATCCCCAATGAATGTTTTAATCTCGTTCGATAGAAATCGACAATTTCGAATAGTAATGAAAATGTTCAATAGCACGAAGTCAGACAGTCGATGAGTGTAAAATTTTGTTACCACTAGAAATATACGATGAGTAAATTAAATACAGTTACTTTTTATAATTCATTCTAACTTCTACGAGCTTTTCAGTTGTTTTGTTATCTACTAATGCAATAATATTTATCTGCATACCCTGTTCAAGTTTTCCTTGAAATATATCTATCTATCTATCTATCTATCTATCTATCTATCTATCTATCTATCTATCTATCTATGTATCTATCTTCCAATGAATAAATCTATCAGTGTCTATTCACATCTGAGTTTTTTCAATTCATCTATCTATCTATCTATCTATCTATCTATCTATATATATATATATATATATATATATATATATATATATATAAACATATACTGTTAAATATAAGAGAAAATGAATGTCAATTATGTTTAATCATCAGCCGTTCTAAACGTCGTATTTTGGTTTTAATTTCAGTTTAAAATAAAGATAATAATTCTCCAACATTTGTATATTTTTTTAATAAGTTGGTTCTAAGCTTTCGGCTCACATGAGCCATCTTCAGAGAGGTTACAAGGAAATTAAAGTCAAAATACGATGTTTAGAACGGCTCATGATGAAACATAATAGACATTCATTGTCTCTTATATTTAACAGTATATGTTAAGAAAATTATCTGCTGCCTCGATACACTATATATATATATATATATATATATGAGACTCTCAAATCTAGTGTACCATGCAGACGTTTACAACACATCAAAAAAATGCTTCGTTAGGTATTTCAAACATATTAATTTAACGTATTTCTGCTGATAATATATATATATATATATATATATATATATATATATATATTCGCCTATAGTCAAACAATTAGATTTAAAAATCATAATCAATAATAATATCCCAAAAAGAAAAAATAATGTTTAACAACTCAAATATTTATAATACATTTATTGAATCATCTATCAATTTTTCATAGATGTACTCTCACTTTTAATTTCAGCATGTAGTGGGTTAGAATAGCCCCCCCCCTACGAATCTCTTGTAACTTGGTTACTATTTTTCAATTTCCATTCTTCGCATGCAGATTTTGTGGGTTCCTTTCTTTAATGCTCAGTTTCAATTTTCTTTTATAAATTTTTAATCGGATTGGAACTTGGATTGGAATAAGTTCAAAAAGAATAGATATTCTAAAATATCCTGACTTGGTTATTTGATTTATTTGAACTTAACCCCTTTTTTTAAACTTTACGGCATGTTTGGAATCGCTATCTTGTTGAAAGACCCAAGTTGGTTTCAGGCCCCAGTGAATGTAAACTCTGACGTCAATGTCTCTCTAAAATATCCCTATAATATGCTCCATTTATCCTCTCTTCTATTATTTCATTGTTTCTTATACATTAGGCACTAAATCAATCCCAAATCATGATTGATCCACCCCTACATTTTACTTTTGGGTTAATATTCTATCGGTGAATATTCAGTACACTTCATTCTTCAGACATTTGCCACATCATTTCTACGATAAAGTTCGATTTTCGTTTCGGATCGCTAAAGTACACTTATTCTAAATGCCGCAAGCTTTACACAATCCTGATTTGGCAAATCCAGTCTTGCAAGAACTAGATTCACTTTGAAAATTTTCTTTTTCCTCAGAGCCCTCGAAAGATATGTCATATCGACAAAGTGAACTACTAATTCTATCCATTCTCAATTTCACTCCACTTTTTTATTTCTAGTCCTTTCTGAAGTTTTTTAAACTTAACTCTGGACTCAATACTAATATGTATCACCAATAATCTTGCCGTACGTTCCGTTACCTTTCATGGACGACTAGAAGTTTTTGTGACAAACAGAATGACACGTCTTCCAGTGTCGAATTAACTTACTGAATGAACTCAATGGCACATTTAACAGAAAAGATTTTTCCTAACCAAGTCCATTTGTATGAAGGTCAAAAATACGTTTACGGAGGTCGTGGTTAATTATTTTGATTTTACCCACTTTCTCAATATTGAATAAACATATTAACTGAAGAAAATTGACGTTTCAGTCATTCTTAAAAACAAGTTCATACTAATTTAAAAGATTCTAGTAAAATTTGAACACTTTTACTTTTATTTTATTTTTATTTTTTTTCTTGTAAGTAAAAAATGTGTTGAAACTTATGTGTTATTAAATAATGGTTTCTTTTCGTGGGATACATTTTTTAAATTTTTTTAAAAGAATCTGATTGTTTTATTGAATACATAAATATATGTTCTACGAGCAGTAAAAATTAATGTAACTGTATTAAAATACTTAAAAGTCTTTTTTTAATGCCTTGTAAATTTTGGAGGCCAATCTATCTATCTATCTATCTTGCAATCTATCTATCTTGAAATCTGTCTATCTTGCAATCTATCTATCTTGCAATCTATCTATCTTGCAATCTATCTATCTTGGAATCTACCTATGTATATATTATAAATTATAGTCTAGAACATGTACAAATATAATCCACTACAAAGTGTACATTTTGTTTCGATATTGAAATAACAATGTCTCATCAGGTAGAGTGGAATGGAATGGAAATTTCTTTTCTTATATTTGGCGAATTGTATGTGTGATGTAGGTGGGGTGGGAGATAGTGAAATAAGAGCTGTAATTTGTCAGAATTATGAACAAAAAGGGGACCAGATAGGGATAGGGTTGATTAATGGACGTGTTGAAATTTTTTGTAGACAGATTTAACATTAGATGATAAGGTATGGTCCTTTACAGCTTTATGGCTTGTTCTCTGAGTTTAATAAAAGGAAAAATAAGGAAATGTATATGGGCTAGGGAGGAGTAGAAGTGAATGCAATAAAGTGGGAATAGATATTACTATTTTGTGAATATATATTTATTAGTGAATTGTATGACTAAAAATATTTTTGTATTTAAACTTATTTTTTGTAATTAATTTATTTTTGTATATTTAACCTTTATTTAAAATTTAGGAAACCTCTTTTTTATATAAAACTTTAAATTAGATCACAGTTTGTGATATGAAATGAAGGTAAAATTTGAGGTAAGAGTGTTGTTAATATTATAAAAATTCATCGTTTCTAGGGATCTTAACTTTGGCTTTTATAGTTTTTAGCATGATGGTAAGGTTAATTCTTTAATGTGTTTGCAGTTTACTGTGGTTTCATGCCTCTGATTTAATTGTATTTTGCTATTCATATATTTAATGATTTCCATTTTTTTCTTGAAGACAAAGGATACATGGTTCCTTTCTCGATTTAAGGTTAGGTGTTTTATTTTGTTTTTTTTTAACTTCCTAAAAATTTCGAAATTATATATATGTATATAGTTTCTTTGCAAATCTATTTAAAAAGGAAAATTAGACCGATTTTTCTCCAGTTTCTGGAAGGATTTTTCTGTTGCTGAGGTGATGTGTTATCCCCCGTGGGGATTTTCATATCGAAATGATCATCCAACATCATTGAATTAATCCTTTTTTTAATTTATATATATATATATATATATATATATATATATATATATATATAGGAGTATGTTTTCATCAAAAATTGTTTGATTAAAAGAACTCATAATTTTTTTCTGTTTAACATTTCAATTCCTTTTTCTAATATTTGTATTTTTTGTTATCAAAGTTGTGGATAATCTGTTTTAAATTAGTTTTATATTTGTTCGGATATGCGTTGTGGTGCAGTGGATATCGACTCGAAATGACAAATCAGGGTGCCGTGTTCGCATTCCAGTTGAATTCCTTGCATTCACTTGCGCACAAATACCGTTGGGAAAGGTATTAATCCGTCCCTTCCTTCCAAGTATGGGTTAAATAACAGGACAGATTGGGTTCTATAGCCTTGGCTTGCAACCAATCTACCGCAGAAAGGAATGGCAACCTACTGTGGCATAATGTTTCGCTCAGTCAGTGATGTCACTTTTGAGACATGATCGCCCAAATCTTGTATGACGCATGGCACTTAACTGACTGACTATATTTCTTCAGGTACTTATTATCAAGAACCGATGCGGTGTTTTTTTTAAATTTTGAGACTTTTCTTGCAATTTGGTGCTATCTATTAGTATTCATTACATGCTAATAACTTTATTCGGGTTTCATTGAATTTCAGCCGGGAGCAAGTCAATTTGCGGAAGAATATAACGTACGTGTTCCCAATGTAATCAGTTTCTCTTAATGTTGATTTTTTGTGTGCATATTACTCTCTACTAAAATTACTCCAATACAAAGAGCGGTTAAAACGATGCCACTGGAATGTGAATAGGATAATAGATCCACTCCTATAGATGTTAAAATTTTAAAAACAAATAATTATTCTTTTTCTCAAATTCCAGCATGAAGCTTACATGAAGATGAAGCATAAAATAAGCTCTGGAACGAATGAACATATTGAAAAACATAAAATAGATTTCGCCAGTATATTCCAATGTATATACTTTCGGTATAGATAATTCAGATAAAGTTAATAACTTGGCAATAAGCAAACAAAATAAAATATTATTGATTGCCCAAGATAGGATAACGGGTAATATTGAAGGGATCAGACATTAGTGGAAGACAATAAATGAATGTTACTGAAATGTTCGGATTTAATGGTAAAGATACTTAAGCAAGAGCACAGATACAATATATGTTGACGTTTATAAAGATGCTGTACATTTTTTATTTTCAGTGACAGATATAAGAAATTATCATCCAAGTTTCGTGCCAAAAATACGATAGATAATTTTGGCCACAACATCTCGCACATATATTGAACGTTTACGTAAAAGCCATTTTTTTTATTAAACCGTGGCGCATCTATGAAATTATAATTGAAGTTTGTGCCAAAATTGCAACAGATCAGTTTAGAAACATCGTCTCTCATATATGCTGAATGTAGGGGCCATACATTTTTATTTGCAGTTGTGTAAATTTGAAATTATAATTCAAGGTTTGTGACAAAAATAGGACAAATAAAATTGTCAACATCGCATCGCATATAAAATGCCGGCCATAATTATTATGTCACCCCAGTTTTTTAAAAGAAATTATGAATTTCATACTATTCTAAGTGGATAAGTCTAAATGAAAATAGAATGGTTCTTTTGTTATTATTATTTAGCAAAATTTTAACTCTCCAAGACACACCTTAACCGTTATTATCTGATGGGGCTCACCCTATTTTGCACATAAGAATGGATTCGCCTAATGTGTATATATAATCCTGCCTATACAGAGAGCAGCCGCTTTTGCTGCTGTTGCTACGGCACTGTCAGCTTTCTGCCTTCGGGTAGAGGGCGCTCTCTGCTTCCGAGCAGAGAGCAATAACCCAGTCGTGGTTCCGCCGAAGGGTAGAAGCACGACTGGACAAAAATAGACAGACATTTTTTGGCCGGGCCATATAGCCCGGAAACCCCACCTATAACTGACCATGTGTCACATGTTGCCCTGAGTGGGAGGGACAACTAAATATAGTTGCACAGCCGCTAATTAGTCAGCACGGATATAGAATCATTACCCGGGCATGCTTCTTTACTACAATTTATTATTGTTTCCTACTAACTGTATTCCTGAATTGACTAACCCGTGTTCCAGAAATATTTAAAACAAAATGTTTTTACAAACAAAAAATAATATGTAAAATAAGTGCTAATGGTTAATTTAATTATTTATTCATTCTTTTTTTTTTCAGACTTATTTTTTCATACTTCATAAAATAAAATTAAAAAATAAAGCTTTTTTGCTAAATATTTCTTGCAGGAAATCCATTGTCTGTAATTCCTATGGCATTATGTAACATTTTCCTCTAAAATTAAATGTCTACATTTTCAAATATACTTCGAAAATTTCCAAATTCATTTACTTAACAAAATATGTAAATATTTTCCCCCGTAATTTTGAAACAAAAACAAACGCAATGTTGTTTACAATGTCACGCAAAACATCAACTCATGTTTACGCAAAACAAAAGGAAATAGAATTTTTGATGAAATTTCTGAACAATTTTTAAACAACACCTTTTTATATAATTATTTTTTATATACCTGAGTTTTAAAGTGAGGCGACGACTACAAGCGCTCGGAAATCGCAACACGCTGCATTAATCATCTCATCAAAAAATGTTCTGAGTTGCACGGGAAACGCCGGGCTATGATGCTAATTGCAGAATACAGACAAATATCGCTTAAACGGCAATTGCTTACAAAACAATTTAACATGAACCGACCACGAAGAAACGTAAACATAGGTGTAACTGAAGGGCCCCGGAAACAACGCACATAAAACAAACAGTAAATACGCGAACAATACAATGCTGTCTTAACATATCTGGGAGAGTAAAAACAAAAAGTAAATCTCACCAAATTATTATGCAAAATAAGAAAAACATCAGCCCACAAAAATTATTATAAAAACAATAAAATCCGCTTAAACGAAAAATAAAAATAAATACTTTTCAGATCAAAATCTAAACTTATTTATAAATGGAACTTTGTCTGTATGTGTGTGTGTGTGTGTCTGTGTGTGTGTGTGTCCGTTACCTATAGACTCCGAAAAGGCTGAACCGATTTTCTTGAAAATGTACACAGTTGTACTATAAGCGTCTGCAAGTGGTCTTAGCTAGGTTTTGTGCCTAGGTACCCCCGATAAATATCGAAAATCGATAATCGAAAAAATCGGGTTATAGGAGTGGTCCGATTTTAATCAAATTTGATACACTTATAGACAAAGACATAAAAAACGATATTCAGAAGTTTCAAGGTTGCTGTTCTTACAATAGTGCAGATAATCGATAATATATATAACTCGATACCAGGAAATCAAAATTTGACTTACAACCATTCATTTTTCTTTCAGTCTACGGCTTCGCTTTAACTGGAAACTTTTTAGTCTTTCGTGCCAACGTCCAAAGAGTCTGAGTTCCAGAACCATGGATTAGTTTTAAAGCTTTCATTACACCCGAGCAACGCCGGGCTATACCTCTAGTAAACTAATAAATAAATGATAAAAATCATTTTCTCATACCCACAATGCATCATTATATATATATATATATATATATATATATATATATATATATAAATAGTCGACCAAAAACATAACTCACATTTCCCGACAATAGCGTTGCATAAAACTTACTTGATTTCAATGCCTTCTTTCATATTTAAATACGCTCACACCTTGTGATTGAGCACGTTAATCTATAATTGTGGTGCAGTGGATATCGGCTCGGAACGAGAAATCGGAGAGCCGAGTTCGAATTCCATTAGAATTCCTTGCATTCACTTACGCGCAAATACCCTTGTGAAAGGTATTAACCCGTCTCTTCCTTGCAGTTTTGGGTTAAATAACAGGACAGATTGTGTTCTATAGCCTTGGCTGGCAACCAGTCTACCACAGAAAGCAATGGTAACCTACTGCGGGATAATCTTATGACCAGTCAGTCAGTCTTTCAAGACATGATCGCCCAAGCGTGTATCACGTATGGGACTTAACTGACTGAATCTATAAATGGCATACCTTAAAACTGTATATATTCGCGCGTCCACACCCACCCACGCATCACATCACACAAACATATATAGTGCGTTAGATATTAAAGATTATTTCAAACAAGTTTTATTTCAGAATGCCAACCACATGTTTCTTTAAGACATTATTTAGTTTTTTTAAATTGCGACTTTATCTGTTTTATCTATCCTTCCAAAATTTATATATATATATATATATATATATATATATATATATATATATAGGCTTCATTGAATAATATAGACAAGTTCTGTCTATTTATTTTGTGTAAGATCCTTTCGTATGATCTGATTAGCTTGATAGTGTAGTCATGGAAAGACGACAAGAAATAATTGTTGATTTTTTATCAGGTCCGAGCTTTCGGCTTACATCAAAATAAACTTGTCTATATTATTCAATGAAACCTGTATTAATAAAAAAATGCTGCCAAAATACACACACAATATATATATATATATATATATATATATATATATATATATATTGTGTATTTGGTAAACAATCTCATTTTATACAGGTTTCATTAAAAATGACAGACAGTTAATTATCCTTCATTTTTTTCTAATTCAGAACTAATTTTCACATGTTTATTTATAAGTAAAACAGAAATAATTCTTGAAAATGCCTAAAAGTATAGACGAAAGCGCTCGAAAGTGCAAAAGCTTTGGACAATCTTTATATAATTTGAGTTCCGAAAAGAAAAAAAATTGTAAAATCTTGATGATAATAACTTGACTGTTATTTTAATGAAACCTTTATATATATATATATATATATATATATATATATATATATCCACTATGGGCCATAATTATTAGGCCAACCCAGTTTTTTTTTAATAGAAATGATATATTTCAGACTAATCTTAATATTTATTGCCAAGTGGATAATTTTAAATGAAAAATAGAATAGTTCTTTTGTTATTATTACTTTGCAAAATTTTCCATGGCAAAAACGCAAAGATGACCTCATCCGAGACACACTAAATTTTCTTCATTTTTTCATTAATGGAACTGCAATATATATATATTTTTAATCATTTCACCCCGAGTAAGGCGGAAACGCCACTGATGTGCAGGGGGTTACATAAATGTAAAAAGATTAATCAGAAAAGAGTGAGGAGTACAAACTAGTTAGAAAGGAACAATAGAAAACTGAGAAAGCAGGTGCGATAACAGATACATAGGTGGAGAGAAAGGGAAGGTTATACAGGGCTGGAACTCGCTCCCATATTCTTGCTTTCCTAACCTTCAGAAATTTAAATACAATATCATCTATTAACCACTGGACTCTAGCTCTCTCCCCACCACTGTATATCCTTCCCTTTCTCTCCAGCTATGGATCTATCATCGCACCTGCATTCTCAGCTTTCTATTGCTCCTTTCTGACTAGTTTGTACTCCTCACTCTTTTCTAATTAATTTTTTTACAGTTATGTAGACCTCCGCTCATCAGTGGCATTTCTGCCTGGCTCGGGGTGAAATGATTAAAAAAAAATCTGCCGAACCTTAAGCAGCTGTAAAGTTAATATATAAATGTCTGGTTAAAAAATATTTTTTTGCTCCAAATAACGTAGCAAGAGAAATCATGTAAATGTTCTGTCACTAAATGAACTGTCTACAGTAAACAGCGTAAAGAAAGAAAGGTCATGGGAGAAGTCAGTAAGTTAAGCTAAATGTAGAGACGCTAAATGTAATTTTATTTGGTGGTACTATTAGACGATTTTTTCTTCTGATTTCTTTCCGTCGCTTCTGCGAAATAAGTTCCTTCAGAAGAAAACAACAAAAGCTAAAGTTATCGAATGGCTGGTTCTTTAAAATTGTTTGAGGTTAAGGCACATAAAAATAGACGCATATTCAAAAGAAGTAAATATTATTTCTGACCGTCTAACTTCCGGAATCAGTCCAATGCGCCATCATATTTTTTTTAGCTAAACTGTTTTCGAAGTTACATACTTCAGTATATATTTGCCGACAACGGGCTGTTGACCTTTCATTTGTTTTTGTTTTTTAACAACTGAAAAGAATAACTTTATCGTACCAGTGTATGAAAGCAAAAGCCTCTCAAAATATCGTTTCTGTAACATCCATTATTAACACAATTATGTTTTTTTTTGTTTTATCTTTTTTATAGTTTTTCGTCTGTTGCTGTTAGAGGTGAAAGAACCCTTATGATATTAGTAGATATTTATCGTACCATACAAGTGCGTTTCTCATCCGTTTCGGACAATGAATGCTTGTGTATGAATTAGCAAATATCTATTAATAGGGAACTTGTTATTCATTTCTCACCATTTTATCGTGTTATTTTTGTGCTTTTTCGCACAATGTCCACGAGGTTCTGATATTTATTTTTTCTAAAGTATCGCTCGAGAATAATAACTTTTCATCTAAGTCTCTTTTCCATTTTTGAGAAAATGGTTCAATATTCACGACAGCTGTATTTTTTATTTTATATTATTTATAAAGTAAAATTCCTGTCTCTTAATATTCTGTAACTTTTTTAAGGTATCATTCGTTATTCCGATGAGACATTTGATTTCTGTGGTACATTTTTATCTTATTTTTCCACACTATCCAGTTATTTAAATTTTAATACTTGGTTTATTTTGCCCGTTTTGTTTTTGTTTATTTCCCGTTGTTGCAAACATTCGTTTTTTATCTTCGGTTATATTTACGTTTATGTCGAAAATTTCTCACTATGCATAAAGAATAAAATCATTCTGAAACCATCGAGTTGATTTTTTTTATCTTCTGTAGAATCTACATCTGGTAATGACTATAGATTCTGATGGAATATTATTGTTATTGCTAAAAGTTTCCATTCAATATTTTGAAAGTTTCTCTGCCTATAATCTAATTAAATTTAAACTATAACCCGTTAACAATAATGGATTAGGAACATGCACTGAAATATTTCAAACGTAGGATTTTGTCTATGTCAATTCGGGGTCAGTCAGTCTGTCAGTCAGTCAGTCGGTCAGTTAAGTGCTATACATCATACACAATTGGGCGATCATGTCTCGAAAGAGACATGACTGAATAGGCAAAAAATTATCACACAGTAGGTTGCCATTACTTTCTACGATAGGCTGGCTGCCAACCAAGGCTATAGAACTCAATCTGTTTTATTATTGGATCCATAACTGTAGGGAAGTAACTGAATATTATCTTTCCCAAAGGTATTTGTGCGTAAGTGAATGCAAGGAATTCAACTGCAATTCGAACTCGGCTCCCCGATTTCTCGTTCCCAGTCGATATCCACTGCACACAACAGAGTAACAGGCTTAAACCTTTTGCGTTCACTTTTTGCTCTAGAGAGCATTGAAAAAGTCAAGAATTCATATCAGCTATATATTAAATAGTAGACACAATTTGCACACTCTATTCTTTGGTAGTTCTAAGAGAAGTAGAATTTTGAATTCAAATTCATATTTCTTTTATTTTAAGGGAAGCCACACAACTTTTCAAAGAGGTTATGATAATAACTAGCTGATGTAAAAAAAAATAATCATACTCGCCTCGACCCCGAATAAAGATGGCATTTTAAAACTGATGGTTTTGTCTTGCGTGAGTGATCCATATAAACCTGAACGGAACCAACTTGAGTTTTTTTCTTTCTGTTTATTAATGATAAAAATCTAATATGTCGATATTGCTTTATTCAAACTTCCCGTAATATAAGTTTACTTTATTTTCTCATTTCATCACCAAGAATTTACGAAGGACGTTTTTTGGTCGAGATATTGACAAATGTCCTTTCAAGAAGAAATCTTCGAAGTAGGTTGAGAGATTTTCTTTTAACGTTGCTAAGGTTACTAAACATAGATTGGTCATTTTTAATAATTTGTGTATAGTGCACCTATTGAGTATATAAGGCTCTACTCAGGGTTATTTTCAATCACACTAATCTCAATAACCGTAGTCTCACTATGAGTCACCTTGTCAACAATGATATCAGTCAGAAGTGCCATACGTGATCCACGCATTGGGCAATCATGTCTCGAAAGAGACATGACTGACTGGGCAGAAGATTATCCCACAGTAGGTTGCCATTGCTTTCTGTGGGAGACTGGTTGCCAGCCAAGGTTATAGAACTCAATCTGTCCTATTATTTAACCCATAACTGGAGGGAAGAGACGGATTAATACCTTTCCCAAAGGTATTTTTGTGTAAGTGAAAGCAAGGAATTCAACTAAAATTCAACTAGAATTCAAACTCGGCTCCCCGATTGTCGTTCTGAGTCAATATCCACTGCACCACAACCCACATCCGAATATGACAACAATGATATACTTCAGTAATAAACATCAACTTAGAAATTAAAGAGATCATCCAGAAGATTAGGTAGAGTTTCTGATACCGTGTGGAGGTGTTGATAAAAATTTATGACGAGTTTTAAATAAATTTAATCTTTAGTAATCTTTAGTATTTCTAGATATTTTTGTGCAATTTTGGTAAATATATCTCTTAAAATCAGATGTCAGTTATTTTTATTTTTCGTAATTTAGACGACAATTTGTCTATCACACTATGTATAATCAAAAAGGATTTATTATTTTGTTTTTTTTTACCAAAGTCATTTCCCAAGATATGTGCATCTGTTTTCTTATGAACTGCTGTCAAGAATAATACCGAAGTTCAATGTTATATTTCTTCCTTTCGACACATTCGCTTTAATATTTTTTAATAATACATCTGTGCTATCCCTTTTTATTTCTTTGTGTGCTTTATTCGTAAATCATGCAATGTCACGTTATTATCATGAGAAACAAAATGGAACAATAGCGGGAAATTATTATTGAAATTCATCTTCAGAAATGTTTCAGCGTTATATATATATATTAGTTTGAGACAAAATTTCTATATATTTTATCAATTTTATTTTTCAAAATGGTACAACTATATTTTATTCAATTATATATTTACAACTAGCAGTTTAGCCCGGTTTCATTCGGGTATTTTAAGGAATAATAAGAATAAAGAAAACATATGATGAATTTACTTAGCAAATACCTACGCCACGTCCACGCTCCTTACTTTTATAAATATAGATAACCATGTAGAATATCTCTATTGGATTAGGGTGGAAAGTGGAGGTACATCATATATAGATATAGAGATTATAAAGTGGGGTGATCGATTCTATATTATAATCTTTACATAAACTGATCTCTAACTTTGTAGGGTGATAATATATAGTTTTTCTACCACTAATTTTGGCTTTCTGAAAAATTTCAAGGTTTCGTTAGCATTATAAAATGTTGACCTGCATCTGAGCGCAACTCCCGATGACCTAGACCGTAAAATGCGGACGTTAAGTTGAAATTATCAAACAAACAAATACGTACACAACGTCCACCCTCGTCACTTTTATAGATATAGATTATTTACACTGACATTTTGCCACTTATTTGGCATCTGTCTTATACCTTTATCAGTCATATTCCGCAGATATTTATCTGAAAATAGTTTCCGCCAATATATTCAATTTGATTTTTATCAGATAAGGTTTCCCACAATTACATCTTGCACATTTACAAATCGACCATCCGTCCGTGTATAGAATACTGCTGTCATATATGGTCAGGCGCCCCTGCTGTTCATCTCAGTGTTCTCGACAGGCTCCAAAAGAGAATCTGTAACGTGATTGGTCCCGACTTGGCAGCTCAACTGCAGCCACTTTCTCACAGGCGGGATGTGGCTTCACTCTGTCTGTTCTACAAATATATTAATGGCTTCTACACCGTCAAGCTTAAGTCACTCTTTTCCCCGACACTGGAATTTACTTGTGCAACCAGACTGGCAACAAGGTTCAACTCACTGACAGTTAAATCTGTCAAATGCAACCGCCATGTCTACTCCATCAGCTTCGTTTTTCACAGTTTCCACCTGTGTATCTCTCTGCCCATTACTTGACTTCCTTACGTCTACAACCTCCAGGAATTTAAATACAATGTCATTACCCTTCTCTTATCCACTTCAGTTCAGTTCTGTCTATATCACTCTTGTTCTATCTTGTTCTTTTCCCTTCTTACTACATTCGCAACTGACTTCACACCTGTGTTTCCATCATTCTCCAGCTCTTTCTCTGACATTCGTTTTTCTCTTCACTCTTCTCTTGTCTATACGTTTAATCTTATGTAGCCCCCTGCGCATCAGTGGCGGCACCGCCTTGCTTGGGGGGACAACGATTTATAAAAAAAACATTTCATACTGATTTGCAATAACCGAAATTAATAATCGACCCGGTTTTTATGACAGGTTGAGTAGAACAGACCAACCGAATTTCATTTTTACCCATTGAATTCAAGTTTTTGTCATGCAATGTTGCGTTGAGAAAATTTTACCAATTGATGTGCGTTTTGCACTTTTAGAACAAACATTATGGACACGTTGCAGCTACTGAATTTATAAGTATGCAAATAAAGGTTTCAATCCATTTTAAGAACTGTATCTTATCAAGGATGTAAGAGAGGCTTGAGGCAGCAGGAATGAGGTTCTATAGGAAGATGTTGATCATGCCATGGACTGACCACGCGAGCAGTGATGAAATGTTAGAGAGAAAGCAAATGAGAAAAATTCATATCTAACACCTGGAAGAGAGATAGATGAGTTTCCTGAAACATTTAATGAGCAAATAGGGCCAAGAGAATTTAATACTCACAAGACAGATAGAAGGAAACAAAGACAGGAGAAAGCAGTTCGAGACATATTTAATAGGCTTGAGCAAATGAATGGCCGGGCTGGTTTTGAGAGAGATACCCAGAGGAAAAATATTGAGAGCTACAAGTGGAAGTCCATGATCGCCTACATCCTGAAAAGACAGAGTACATGAAAAAGAAGAAATTAAGGATACCCCCATCATACCACAATAGATACCTTTATATTTGTTCTGTAGGGCTCAACTTTAAGTCAGTAGTGGAAATTATTTATTTAAAATTCGGATTTTGCTACAAACGCTTTCGTGTATAACTTATCTTTCATCGTTTGTAAATATGTTTAAGGTATGGTTAATAATGATGACACTTATGTCATTGTGATTGCCCCCAAAACAAATATTTCTAATCAAACTAATCCGTCCCAATCTCTATCTTTCTCTTTAAATATCGCCTCCTCCCTCTCTCTCTATTTATATAACACTTTCTTGTCACGCCTTCGTTCTCTTTACCTCTCACATTATTTCTCTTTTTCTCTCTGTATATATAGAAAGGATTTAAATGGGTGACTATAATTGTGTGTGGGGATATATATATATATATACCTGTTACGTTTCTGATCAGAGTACAATTAAACAACAAATCTTAGAAAAAACATAGACATATAGCTAATATCAGACAGATTTTAGTTAACAATACAATAATCCTCACTTATACACACAGTGAAAAGAACCTTCAGATTTTGAAGGCCATCTACATTAAATCCAAACAAACCCAAACTTAATAAAATCACGTTTAAATCTAGTCATAACACATTACATTGCATCTAAATATATGGTTCTGTTAACATTTCCAGCTCTCACACGGTGTGACGTCATAGACGCACATTACAAATTTACGAACTGCGTTTGCTATTTGGTAACTGTTATCGTTGCTTAGCAAAGATTTATGTCAAAACAAGATAAAATCGTTTTTAATAGTGTATGTTTTTATGTTAACGTCTTTGTAACCTCTCTGAAGTTGGCTCATGTGAGCCAAAAGCTTAGAACCAACTTAATAAAAAATTATCTAAATGTTAGAGAATTTATCTCTTTATTTTCACCTGAAATTAAAGCCAAAATACGATGTTGAGAACGGCTCATGATTAAACATAATAGACTTTCATCGTCTCTTATATTTAACAGTATATGTCTAGAAAATTATCTGCTGTCCTGATACACTATATATATATATATATATATATATATATATATATATATTTATATATGTATGTATTTGTTTGTAATTGTATGCATATATATATATATATATATATATATATATGCTTAGGTATATATAGAATTTTTAATGTTGGATATATATTTTTATTTTTATACGTATATATTATTATATATACTCTATTACTGTTATTAGTTCTTAAAAATATATTTTAAAATAATTTTAAATTGATATATATATATATATATATATATATATATATATATATATATATATACACGCATATTTTAACTGTCAATTAAGTAATTAACTCATATGCTTTACATATGTGTTGGTTGTGTAATATAACAATCTGGCTCCACCCGAGGAAGGCTGATGCAAGCGAGGGTGTTTCCGGTCGTTGAAAGGAACGGATGTCGTTTGACCTTATTTCCGGCAGCAGCGGAAATAACTACAGAGGCAAACAGAACAGGTGTCTCTGAGAATTACGTGGGCGTGCGTGGGCGAGGCAAAACCGGAAGAAAAAGTCCCGGTTCTGGAAGATTATAAAAAGACCTCGGCACACGGATTCGCCAGTAGTAGAGGAGCAACAGAGATCGGCCGGTGAAGAGAGAGACACAACAGATAAGACTACACTCCCGTCAACCCATTAGAAGCGCGCTCTCTCAATTCTCTGTTCGCTATTCTAACCGGCTCAGTCATTAAGACACATAATTGGTGCCTAGTGACTTGCTGTTTTGAGACAACAAAACAGTTTGATGCGAGCTGGTTGCCACGGCGACGATTGAAATTCAACGGACTTAAAACTACCAGATAGAAAGAAAAAAGAAGACGAAAATAGAAGCAGCCGCACGACTATAGACATCAGCCAAGGTAGGTGACTCTTTGATTTGATAGTGTGTGTGTTCTGCTCTTGTTTATAAGTCTAGTTAGAAAAAAAAAATGGACCAGCATACTTTTGCCGATCTGAACCTAGAATTGAGAAATGTGGATTGTTCGGTGTCGAACACATTAAGGGTAGAACGGAGTGGGTGCAGGACTACATGCAGAGAGTAGTACGCCTAGCGGAGAGCGCATAGGTTGGGGTTGACGGGAGGAATAAAGTTGAGATATTTACCTATCTGTAATTATAAAACATCTGAGTTAATGATTTATTTTTTTTGTTAATATTTTACCATATATGTGAAGTGAGTTTACTGGTATGTTGCTTAATTAATCTTACTTTTATTGAGTAAGTGAAATGTAAAATCATGTAAAGGAAGTTTCTTCTACTCTTTAAAGTGGATAATTGGATTAACTTGTTGATAACAATGTTTTCTTTGGTTTGTGCAGTGTTAGGTTTTCTTTTTTTTTTTTGGATTTCTTTTCAATGACTGTACACTACAAAATGATTTACATTTCTATGTTTGTGAATTATGCTTTTGTGCAGGTTCCCATCAATTCAACATCCTCTGTGAATTTTCATTTATGTGACTTGGGAAATATCTTTTGAAGATATATTAATTTCTGAAAACTTTATATTGACACGGATAGACCTGCAGATTCCACAGTTGATCGGAACAAAAAGAAAGAACAACTGAAAAGTCTTGTAGACTTATTGGCTGATATGCTATATGGATTGGGAAAGAAGCAGTGGGAGGATTAACGATAGTTTAAGTGAAATAGTTAGGAAGATACAAACGTGGAAAATTATTAATAGTATCTAAAGCATAAAGTAAATTAAACGTCTCTGGTTCAGTGGTTTGGTCCCCAATTACGCAGAAATTTCCCAATTTTTCAGTGGACATCATGCCGGTAGAATTGCGCGATATGGAGGAGATTCCTATCCGCAAACTAGTAAATACCTTGGAACAGATAGATATGGAAAGATTTAGTGAAGGATATGAAGAACTCCCGAAGAAGTTGACGATAGGAGTCATTGCTGGCATAGTCGGCGTTATGATAATCCTTGGAATAATAGCTAGGAAGCGGATTTTTATGTGAAAGAAGCAACAGTGCTTCGGGAAAGGAAAGGGAGTTATCCGTTGTGAATAGTACTCCGGGGTCAACGGGTGTTCAACACTCAAATGTCTCTGCGTTAAACAGAGAGATGTCAACAAATCAGATATGCTTGGATTCGAATCCAGAGGAAGTAGTTCAAGTAATAGAAAACATTGTACAGACTAAGGAACTACGAGTCACGGGTCCATTTTTTTAGACTAAATTAATATAGATGAAACCTCTAATCCTCCACAAGTAAATTGCATGCGGATTAACGTTGGAATCAGGGTAATTTTCTTCATTTTCTATTGAACATTTCTCGGTCAGACTATGAATGATATGTACTGCAGATAATGGCCATTTTTCTGTGTTCAAACATAGTATGTTTGAAATATATTAAATTAAATGAAGTTACATGTGTAACAATAAACTCGAGTAGAAACACGCATGGTGTTGGTCAAAGGTCATTTACTCGATGTCAGTTTAGAAACTGGGGCGCGGTTACCGCCTATGATCATGTGGTCGTGCATCGAGGCGTCTACGCTTATGGACAGAGTCGAGAAAGAAAATGAACATTTTTAAGAACTTTGCCCAATTCTGTGAAAATGGATATTAAAAAAAAAAAAAAAAAAAAAAAGAACAATGAAACATCGAGCTGGTAGAACAATTTCCACGATGGACACGAACATTGTTGGGTTGCCGATGTAGGCTCCCCTATCCCCTATATATTTTTTTGTTGTTTTTTTTGTTTCGGCATGCACATGTTTTGTTGTTTTGGCGTGCACATGTTTTATACAATTGTCGGGCTTGTGTGGCATGGGGAGGAGTGTGAGGGTGTTGCGCTTAAAATGTTCTTAGGTGAACATTTTGGAAAATGGGAGGGCGAGGAATGTAATATAACAATCTGGCCCCACCCGAGGAAGGCTGATGCAAGCGAGGGTGTTTCCGGTCGTTGAACGGAACGGATATCGTTTGACCTTATTTCCGGCAGCAGCGGAAATAACTACAGAGGCAAACAGAACAGGTGTCTCTGTGAATTACGTAGGCGTGCGTGAGCGAGGCAAAACCGGAAGAAAAAGTCCCGGTTCTGGAAGATTATAAAAAGACCTCGGCACACGGATTCGCCAGTAGTAGAGGAGCAACAGAGATCGGCCGGTGAAGAGAGAGACACAACATATAATACTACACTCCCGTCAACCCATTAGAAGCGCGCTCTCTCAATTCTCTGTTCCCTATTCTACACGGTTCATCGTCATTAATAAAAATATAACTTCATATTTATATATATGCGTGTTTGTTGTTTGTCGATATATAACAGGTTGTATTGTTTCATAAAAGTAACTACGAGTGTCATTCAATAAATAAGGTGAATTCTTCGGTATAAGTACTTCTAATACAGACAGAAGCTTACTTTTTTTTAGTTTTCAACGTAGTCTCCCGGCAGTGTCACACACTTTTTCTATTTGTGCACAAGCTTCCATATTCCCTCAGCGTAAAATCATTGGACTGATGTCTCAGCCAATCGCTCACAGCCCTTGATCTCATCGTCATTTTCAAACTTCATGCCTCCCGTGTACGCTTTCAAGGGACCAAACAGGCGAAAGTCTGAAGAGGCATCCTTCTCCTAGCGGAAGAGACACTGCTGGGACAACTCGTCACTTTTCTGTTTGTGCTCTGCAGTAAGTATCTTTGGCACCAACCGGCAGCTGACCTTCGAGTAGGCAAGGTCATCATGAACAATTTTGTGTACTGTCCCAACAGATAGGCTCAAAGTCCTTGCAATGTCACCCACTGTCAACCTTCTGTCAGACTGAATGAGGTCATTGACTGATTCTATTACCTCAGGAGATCTCACTTCTTTAGGCCTCCTAGGCCTGTCTTCATTCTCAACACTGCTCCGTCCTTCTTTAAGCAATTTATCCCACTTGTAAACATTTTTTGGCTGAAACATGTGGCACCATACACAGTTGACATTCTCCTATGAATTTTAACTGGTTTGCACCATTCAGCAACCAAAAACTTGGTAAACTCAGAAAGGCTCTTTTTTTCAATCTGCAAAAAAATTAAATTCCTTTGAAAAAGAAGTAATGGATTTTTTTTTAAAAAAGCTTCTATCTGTATTAGATGTCCTCATAACAAAAAATTCACCGTAATTATTGAGTGACACTCGTATAATCTATCTTATAAACTATTTAAATTATTTGTTTACTAAAACAGTTGATTTCTCGGACGTTTTTTTTGTATGTTTTTATATATTAAAACATATTCCTTATTTATATCCTTTAACAATATCATCTTTTTCCGCCTTTCTCTTTTATTCCTGTAGTATGTTTTAACGTACATTACTTTTATTTCAACATAGTCAAACGCTATTTTATTTTAAACGTAAAATATTTGCAAAAATTTTCTAACAAAACCGAACAAAATGTTATGTTTTCCATTTTTTGTTTTTCTTTTTTTTTCTCCATTTAAATTTATTTTTTTCCTTTTTATGTTTCTCTCCTCTTCTCCCACCCCCTCTGGCTAACGATCGTCACATCTGCATATTCAACACAAATTTCTCTTTTTTCTCGTTTTCCTTTCCTTTATATATATATATATATATATATATATATATATATATATATATATATATATATACGTAAAATTTCAGATAAAATATATCTGTAAACAACAATATTTATAAAGACAGAAGGAAAACATACATATGCACTAAGAGTCTTTATCGAAACTATAAAATACTTTATTTTGTGACAAGTCTTTGTATATTTTATTTAAAGAAAAATGTTAAGTTCATAACTTCATGTTATTGAAAATCGACAAAACATAACTTATTCACAAACTAAAATAATTTACGTACTAATCTGTACAAAAATTTAAAGCATGTCATTTACTTACTTTTGTTAATTAGACATTGAATTGTGTCACTTGGCGTCCTCCATAGCTTGATTATATTTTTCAGCTAGCCTCTTTAATATTTATGAGTGTTCTTAAATTAGCAATAACATTGACAAACGAATAACATATTTGCTTATCTATACAAATGTTTGTTGCAAAATAAAATAGTTATCTTTTACATGATAAAGTACCTCAGAGAACAAACCGTGTTGACTATAAAGTTTTCATTTTGCCTATAAACAATGCTTCAAGCAAATTACAAAACTTTCCCCCCTCTCTCTCTCTCTCTCTCTCTCTCTCTCTCTCTCTCTCAATATATATATATATATATATATATATATATATAACAGAGAAGATCTGCCGATTTAAAATTATTATGTTTCTCCAATTTTCGGAAAAGGTCTTTGCTTTATCTTCGTCGCGTTGAACGAAGACTACACAACGAAGACGACGTAGTGTTGCTGAAATCTGTTGTAGTTTGCATACGGCTAGCAATTTCGTAGTTGTCTCGTAATTGTCTGTTGAATGTCTGGGAACTGTGTACGGACTGACTACTCTGACGATTCTTGTTGTCAGTATTATAGTATTTGGACGAGTCTACGTCACACTCAGTAGTCGTGTGTACATCTCCACATGAACAGCCATTTTAGATATGCAGTTTCTTTTGTCAATAGGTTTTCCGACATGAATCCTCTCCTAACGTTGCAGTCGGATTACGCATTCGATTATCCTAGCGTTGCATTGCAATATTCGTATTAGGAACAGTACTTCAAAATATCTGAAAGTATGTCCATCAGTAAATCAAATTGTACTCAATGCTTATTCCGTGCCTATCTAGACCTCAATTGATTTATATGTCTTCTTTGACAGATTCATCCATTTTCTACAATATACGTTATCTTGACAATCTTTCCAGCCTTAAATCTTTTAAAGAAAATTTTATCACCGATCTTAAATGATGTTTAATTATATCTTAAATGATGAGGCAGTTTGAAGTTTTCGAGTTTGTTTTTTCTATTTCCAGACAGTAATTTTTCGAAAATAGATATCACTCTCCTAACAGACATGAGTTTTGCAGGTGGCATTTTCACGGTGGCGTTTGCATTTGATGTCATTCAATATGCATTCAGAAATTCTTGTAGTGTTGTATATTCCCCTTCCAAGCATTTAGCTTTCCTTAATATTCTTTTGACGCTGCTAAAACTGTCAGATTGACAGTTACATTTCGGATGATAAATCAGTGTTGTCAAATGTTAAGCCACATACTTTTGCATCATCGGATACCTCATAGTGAGGTGCTCCAAAACTTGCAAAGTATTCGCGTAAAAATGTATTTCTTACTGTGGTAGTCGGCCGTTTAAAATTCAATAACTTAGGCCAATTTTTGATATTGTTGAACTATTTAGTGATCCAGCAAAATCTATATGTAGCCTTTCCATGGTTTATCGGTACTCGGCCAGTGATAATTTATAGTTGTTAAATTGCGGCTGAATTGCAACCATCGACATTTCTAAAACTATTTTCAATATCTTTTTCTATCTTTGAAGAATAAACATAGCTTCTCATCAAAGACATCGTCCTTAAAATTCTGGAGAGTCCTACTTGGAATCGTTTCAAAATCCTTTTTTGTAGTGATAAAAGAATTACTATTCTTTGCACGTACATTAGTACTTGTCATATTTATAAAATACTGAGTTTTTGTTACCACAGTTATCTTTAACTTTAATCCATTTTGACTTATCTTCATTCATAGTTTTTATAATAAACTTATCATTTTAGAATAAATTCTGTTATCGAAAGAGACATGACTTACTGGGCAGAAGATTATCCCGCAGTAGGTTGCCATTGCTTTCTGCGGTAGACTGGTTGCCAGCCAAGGATAGAGAACCTATTATTTAACCCCTAACAGAGGTAAGAGATGGAGTAATAATTTTCCCAATGATATTCGTACTTAAGTGAATGCAAGAAATTCAACTGGAATTAAAATTCGGCTCCCCGATCTATCGTTCTGAGTCGATAACCACTGCACCCCAACGCATACAAAAAGCGTATTACCGATTCTATTCTTGCCTCTGTGCGACGTAATTTGACGATGATGACTTTGAAATAATATGCTCTTTTTAATTCCTTCGAAAGCTTTTCGACATTCCGCTGTCGTCGTATGTATAAATATAGCAAATAAATATTTAATAATTTGATAATCCGAAAAAGGATTGTAGGATCACCAATTTTCTTTAATAACATTTCCTTGAACGGGATCTGGTATTCTTTCTATTTCGTTGATGATCAGACCTAAATATTTAATCGTGCATACTCTTTTTATTTTAAAATTTTTTTCACTGCAAGGAAGGCGGGATCGCCACTAGTGCGCAGGGGTGGGTAGCGAAAGAAAACACATGATGCAGGAAGTACTGAAGAAAGGATAAAAGATTAACGGGTTTCAAGAGAATAGAAGATGAAAATTGACATTGCTTTTACATTTTTGGAAATTGTTGCTTTCACGAGAGCATGTAAAAGAAAAGAATTCCATAGACAGAAAATGCGAGAAAAGAAACTGTTTAGTAGAAGTGACGGTTAGATCTAACTATTTCAACGGTAAAAGAATAGGATGTAGATATCAATCTAGCAGCAAGCTTGAATTCACGTTTTCAAGGCACCAGAGAAAGAACTCGTCAGAGCAGTTGCCGTGAAAATATATGTAGAAGAGACAAAGAGATGCCATGTCATATCGGCAATAAAGTGACTACGTAGAGTGCTCTAATTCTTCTGGCATTTCTGATCCAATTTTAAGATATGTCTCATTAGATCAAATTTTGAAAATAAATTACCACAATTCAAGTTTGCAAACATATCCTCTGGGGTAGGTAAGAGGCTAATTTTTTTTCTGTTCCCCGAAGGCCTTTACCTCGTCAAAACTTTCTAAAACATCCTTAATTCCGTGCAAATGTACATGCTGAACTCAAATCGATAATTGTTTATTGAAGAAACCTTCCGTTTTTTCATGGTATCGACCAGAAATACATCGGACTATATCTCACCCCTTACCACTGTTCTCATATCTGATTCAACGCTGAATGACTTGAGGCGTAGGATAATTATTTCGGTCAATTTGAGAAATTACTCTGCAATTTGTTTGGTTTCGGAACACAATTTCTGCGTAGTAATTGCTGCAAAGAAGTAAAAAGACCGAAAAATAGGAAAAATACGCGTGAAGTCAGTCTACAATGAATAACAATTTCTAACCGTGGTTTGGTGGGGAGATAAACATCGACAAGAAGTTTCATATTTTTCTGCTCGATAACGTGAAACAAATGTAGGTTTCTTCAATAAACAATTATTGATCTGAGTTCAGCATATACATTTGTACGGAAATAGGCATGTTTGAAAAGATTTGAAGGTGTAAAGTCCTTCGGGGAACAAAACAAAAATTTACCGATAAGAGATGTCTAGTCGAAAATTCCGCATATTCGAATCTTGTTAACTTTCTTTATTATATAAACCGCTCGCAAAATTTTGTGATAATAACAGCGAAGACGAGGATAACAGCGAAGACGAGGATAACAGCCCGAATGTAAGTCATATAAACAGCAATCGACCTTCTTTATTTTTTGGCTAAGAATTTTATTCTATCAAAAAATCTACAACGAAAGATATATTAAATTATCGACCAAAGGCTGCCCTCAAATGGTCGGCTGAGAAATATTCCGAAACGGAACGCTACCTTGTCGCTTAAATCCGTTAATTTTTCTAAATGGAAAACGAGCAGAACTAACTGAAATAGTGAATGAATTTAACAGATTAAGTGAATCAATTGGAAGACGTCAAAATTATCAGCGCTGAAGTAAGTCACAGATTTCTAATTTAGTTAATTAATAGAACAGTAGCAAGAGCGACCGTTCATTATTCAGGAATACTCGAATGCCCGAAGAGTGCACAAAAGAAAATCATAATAACAAAGCATCGAGTCTTCCGTTACATTTATGAGTAAATTCAGTTACATAGATGAAAAATGAACAAAAGTATTGTCTGTCTATTAATACATTTTTGAATTGCTGTCCTCTTATGCAAGTAGTACACAGTGAACCAACTTTCTTATTAGCTGAATTGATTCAACATGATCACTTTATTTTCGCGAGCTTAAGGAGTTCTTAAGATAAATCCACGAAGGGTAGTGTGAAGAGAAGAAGCAAAATGTGACAAAATGTTGGAATCGGTTAGGTTTTAAGAGCAAAACCAGAACAAATAAGACCCTTGAACCTAGAATAAGAAAGAATGAAATATTTGAAAAGGCATAATGAAGCATAAAGTAGGCTAAGAGATTTTGACACGCTCAAGACATTCTAGAAAAACATTGTCAAGCAGTGAATATATTTAATTAACGAGCGCAAATACTTGATAAAACAGACAATGCGGTTAATAGTAGCATTAAAATATTACTTAGCATTCCAAAGGCTAGAAAGTTGTAGAGAGCCACAATCGCCCACATCATGAGGTGACAGGTGATGTAAAAGAAGAAAAATTGTTTACGAGATTATGCATTTGGCGAAAGCAAAGAACGGAGAGCATTTTTATATTCGATCGTAAGGCTAATCTCTTCAGGAATCCATCATACACATATACATATCAATTATCCGACCGTGCATAGAATACTGTTGTCATATATGATCAGACTGTCTGGATGTTCATCTCAGTTTTTTTTCGACGGGCTCCAAAGGAGAATCAGTACTGTGATAGTGGTGGTGGCTCGACTCCAGCCACTTTTTCACCGGCAGCATGTAGCGTCCCTCTGTCTGTTCTATAAATATTTTCATGGTTTTTGCTCGGACGAAAATTTACTCCAGACTGGCAACTGTGTCCTATCTATTCACAATTAGATCAACTAAATGCAGTCGATAATTCTACTCCATCAGCTTCTTTTCTCGCAATTTCCGCCTGAGGAACTCCCTTCCACATTCTTGCTTTCCTGACGGCTACAACCTCCAGGAATTTAAATGCAATGTCAATACCCATCTTTTATTCACTTGACTCCAGTTCTTTCTACATCACCTTGTATATCTTGTTCTATTCCTTTATCTCTACCTTCGCAACTGTCTTCACACCTCTGTTCCCACCCTTCCCTCGCCGTTTCTGTGCCCCCCCCCTGTAACTGGCTCGTCTTTCTCTTCCCTCTCCTTCTGTCTAAATGTTTACTCTTATGTAGCCCACTGCGCATCAACCTCCAGGAACTTAAATGCAATGTCAATACCCATCTCTTATCCACTTGACCCCAGTTCTTTCTACATCACCCTGTATATAGTTTCCTTTCTCACTACCTTCCCAACTGTCATCATACCTGTATTCCCATCCTTCTCTTACCTTTCTCTGACACCCCCTGTTACTGGTTCGTCTTTTTTTTTTACTTTCCTCCTATCTAATCTTTTACTCTTATGTAGCATCAGTGGCGTTACCGCCTTGCTTGGGGTGAAACGATAAAAAAAGATCTTCATTATACTTTATAAGGAAAGTAATCATTCATTGACACTTTGTGTACTATTCTATGCCTAGATCTAAATGAATAATCAATATTAATATTGGTTGTATAGTCTGTGTATAGGTTATCTCAGCTGAAAGTTACATCTGCGAGTCGTGTTGAAATTATGATTGTACATTGAACTTCAAAATTTTTACTTGGAGACAATATGTATTCGTCTGTTTACCTTACGGATTAAAACAAATTTTGATATTAATCCTTGGGTGTTAATCTGTCTAGGAGTAATACAATTGAATTCAAAACCGTTAGTATGGCGACTGGAACTCCTCCACCTTCACTTCCAATAGCAAATGAATATTCCAAGTAAAAAAAACTAGATATCCTCGATCGCCTAATATAAAATGTACATTGTATTTAAAATATGCTAACAGTATCTACTTTTTTCATTTTTATATTTTCATTGATCTAGTAGTGTCTTGACACGCAGGACTACTAATCCTGACATTTTACGTACTGTTGACTTCAGGATCATTCAAGGCCATCAGATACAGAGCTTATCAATCAAAGAACACCTACTGCGTTAAGAATCAAAACCTAGCTCGATGAGAGAGTACATATTATTGATGTAAAAAAATAATCCATGCATTTATGACTATTAAAAAAAATGGATGCTCTATTTTCAAATCTAATATAATCAAACCGGTTAAGAGAATATTTACTGCATTTATATAAACTTATATAATAAATGGAACTTTGTCTGTGGGTGTGTCTGTGTATGTGTGTGTGTCCGTTACCTATAGACTCCGAAACGGCTGAACCGATTTTCTTCACAATTTACACACTTGTACTATAAGCGTCTGCGAGTGTTGTTAGCGAGGTTGTGTGTCGAGACACACCCGATAAATATCGAAAATCGATAATCCAATAAATCGGGTTATAGAAGAAGTGATCCAATTTTAATCAAATTTGATACACTCATAGACAAAGACATAAGAATATTCAGAAGTTTCAAGATTGCAGTTCTTACAATAGTGCACAAAATCGATAATATATATATATAAAAGCCAAGATGTTTGTGTACGAGGAAAAAAACGTATTTGATATCGATACCAGGAAATCAATTTTCTTTCAGTCTACGGTTTCGCTTTAACTGGAAACAACTATTGCTTTTTAGTGTTTCGTGCCAACGTCCAAAGTGTCTGAGCTCCAGGATCGTGGATTAGTTTTAAAGATTTCATTACACCCGAGCAACGCCGGGCTATACTGCTAGTATTTTATATACGTAAGTAACATTCACTTCTGAATTTATCCCATTAACAAACAGGGGGATTATTAGGAAAAAACCGACATATTTTATGTAAAGATTGCTTAATGCTGCAAAAAGAAAAGCAAGTTAGTTTATTTCTCGAAGATGTTTGTTAAAATAAAACATCTAAAATTATGCGTACTGCTAAATATACTAGAAATATACTAACGTCGCTTTTTACGTTCTATAACAGTTAAACATGTCTATATTTTATTGTTGTAGAAAATGAATTAATAAGTTAAACGAATGAAGAAATAGAAATAAAATTCTCAAAAACCTACATTTCCCCCAATGTTTATATTATTATCATAGCAATGTACGCAACGATCTTTTTATAGTCGTTGTACTTGCATATATAATCGATTTTTGTGTGGGGACATTTTATCTGCCGGTTCTATAAAATATACTGTATATACAATAATTTATATCTGATTATATGTATATGCTTTTTCGGTGCAATTTCTAAGCATACTTTTTACATAATTCTGTCCATCGCACTAAAGTAAATGTCCTCCTTGTTTTGAGTGCATATTGTTGTTATTAACTCTATCTAAATGTCTTTTTTGTGCGTGCTTCCTTGTATCTGTGTGTGTATGCGAGTGTATAACGAGGACAGAAAGAAGGAAAGCATCTTTGCTTATTTTCGAATATATTTATACATTTGTTCATTCAAGTAAACAAATTAATATGTAAAAACTGAATAACATCAGTGCTGGTATATTTTGCTGATTTGGAAAACTTTTACAAGAAATACAACGGCGATTTTTTTTCCGACCGATTCCATTTCGAAAGATTAAATTCAAGTAGACTTGAAATTAACATTTTTCTCTGCATACCACCAGGATTCGTTCTCCATCGATTTTAAGATGTCTATTTTCCTCTGACCTTAGATGGACTTGGATAACCTTTTTTAAGATCTCAATGACATTAACTCGAAGCTAATGCAGTCAGAAAATATTTATCTATTTATATATAATTCTTTCTTTTCTTTTTCTCTTGTGCACTTCAGTTTTATTTTGTTGAGTAAAACACACATTAAGAAACATTTAAATAAACATAAGTCAGTTAAATATAATTATTTAGACATTTCATCAATCAATGGCGACCATTGTTTTCTTCGAAATGATGATTAGATGAAGGTATTTTTTTCATTCTCAGATTCTTTATTAATAGAATTCAGCTTATGAAAAAATATTTTTTATTAATCTCCAGCAAGGCGATAAAGCCACTAATACACAAAAGATTACTAAGCGTAAAGGTAACTGAGAAAACAATTAAGATCTGAAGGGCAATAACAGAATAAGTTTCAAGTAATCAGAAGTACGTTGCATTTATATTGAAGACGTTGGAGATAGTTCAGTCAGTCAGTTAAGTGCCATACGTGATAGACTATAGAACCCAGTTATGGGTTAAATAACAGGACAGATTGGGTTCTATATCCTTGGTCGGGAACCAGTCTATCGCAGAAAGCAATGGCAACATACCGCGGGATAATCTTCTACCCAGTTAGTCATGTCTCTTTCGAGACATGATCGCCCAAAGCGTGTATAACGTATGGCAGTTGACTGACGGATCATTTTCAGGTTATTTAAAGCCAGAAATTATTTTTAGATAATAAGAATTTTTGGCGATTTGTTTGGTTCAAGTCCTATTAATTACTTATGGGAATTAATCTACTCCTCAAAGGTATTTGTGAATAAGAAGATGAAATAAAGATAACCTGAATTAAAACTTGGTCTTCTGCTTGGGAAATTTAAGAAAAGAAACAATAGGAATAGTGTATTGTGTTATATCGTATAACAACTAAAATTGAATACAGTAGAGATATATATGGATTATCGAATATTATTGTTTTGGTGGTGTGGGTGTTATTTCATTTAGAGTTGAATATGTTGATCAGTCAGTTAAAGTGCCATACGTGATACACGTTTGGGCGATCATGTCTCGAAAGAGACATGACTGACTGGGCAGAAGATTATCCCGCAGTAGGTTGCCATTGCTTTCTGCGGTAGACTGGTTGCCGACCAAGGCTATAGAACCCAATTTGTCCTGCTATTTAACCCATAACTGGAAGGAAGAGACGGATTAATACCTTTCCTAAGGGTATTTGCGCGTAAGTGAATACAATGGATTCAACTGGAATTCGAACTCGGCTCCCCGGTTTCTCGTTCCGAGCCGATATCCACTGTACCACAACGCACATCCTCGAATATGTTGATAGTTTGCCGAAATACTGTAGGTTCTATGACGTAGGTTTGCTATCTCATCAACGTCACTTGGAACGCGCTTGTTAAGAAGGATTATGATCAGAAATTGTTTTGAAGTGATGATGAAAAGCATTCTTATCTTTTTCTCATACAACAATAGGAAAGCCTCAGACAAAGACTAGAACGACCGATAAAACTGATATTTCAAAATAGGTTTCAGAATCGTCGAGTAAAAGAATTGTAAAGATAAAAGAGTAATCAGTTTTATTTTGTAAATGTGTAAGCGCGTGTGTCTCCTTACACTTCTGTGTACGCGAGGGAGAGAGAGAAATACAGAGAAAGAAAGAGGGAGATAGTACAGCAATACTACCTTTTTCCGTCGATCTAAACTTATTTATAAATGGAACTTTATCGGTGTGCGTGTGTGTGTGTACGCTTGTGTGTGCGTGTCAGTTACCTATAGACTCCGAAACGGCTGAACCGATTTTCTTGAAAATTTACACAGTTGTACTATAAACATCTGCGAGTGTTCTTAGCTAGGTTTTGTGTCGCGGTATCTCCGATAAATATCGAAAATCGATAATCGAAAAAATCGGGTTATAGAATGAGTGGTCCGATTTAAATCGAATTTGACATACTCACTGACAAAGAGATAAGAAACAATATTCAGAAGTTTCAAGGTTGCAGTTCTTACAATAGAGCAGAAAATCGATAATATATATATAAAAGGCAAGATGTTTGTGTGTGTGTCTGTTTATCTTCTGTATGTCTGTATTTTTTTTCAGCCCTTTTATTTTAGTTTTTGCTTCAGGTTTGGCTCTAAGTAGGTATAATTGTCGTTCATAGTCTCAGCCATGATACCATTTACTCAGAGGAATTATTTAGCCTTCAAAATTCAGTTTACGACAAAAAAAAAAAAAACACTGATTTGATATCGATACCAGGAAATCAAAATTTGCCTTACATTCATTCATTTTTCTTACATTCATTCATTTTTCTTTCAATATGTTTCGCTTTAACTGGAAACAACTATTACATTTTAGTCTTTCGTGACAACGTCCAAAGTGACTGACCTCCAGGACCATGGATTATTTTTAAAGCTTTCATTATACCCGAGCAACCCCGGTTTATACTGCTAGTTTAAACATAAGTGGCATCTCTCCCTGTCTTTTTCTCTCTCTCTCCCCCTCTCCATCTTTATAATCTCCCACATTCCTAAATTGTTGCTGCCAAAATATCTTCCTCTTTTATCTGTCGTGTTCCTTCAGGACGTAAGTGATCATGGTTCTTCATATCGCCCTGTCTCTTGCGGCTCTTAATATATTTTCTCTCGGTACCTGCTCTGCCATCCATTTGCTTATTCTCATCAAGTATAACACGTGCAGTTTTCACCTGTCTCTCGTTTTTATTCGCCATGTTATTATCAAATCCTCCTCATTACGTTTCCCAGATACTTAACTGATGTTTATTATAAATTTACGTTTTTTTTTATTTTCATTCGCTCCAAAACCTCATTGTTGCTCACATTTTTGACTCATGATACTCTCAGCGTTCCTCTGTAAAACAACGTTTCTGTTACTTCGAGTATCTTCTTCATCTTTGAAAAGATTGTCTAGCATTCGCTGCTATATCAGAGGATAGATATCACGTAACAGTCGACCTTTTTATATTTAGTTATAATTAGCATTCTTTATCTTGAAAAAACTTCAGAACGTTTGTTATAATGTCTCTTTATAATCTCAATAATCTCTTTATAATCTCTTTATAATCTCTTTATAATCTCAAGTTCTCTGCAGCTCTTAATTTGGTTATTTTTACTTTCGTTTTTAGACTCTGTTCTGCTATCCATTTACAAAATCTCGTTAGGTAGGTTATGCGTTGTTTTCCTCTGTAGACCTTGCATCTAATATGTCATGTGATTTCTTTATAATCATTTCGCCCCAAGTAAGGCCTTATACTGCCACTGTTGTGCAGGGGGTTACATAGGAGGAAAGGTAGAGAGAAGGATGAGAATACTGCAGCGGATTTACCTATAGATTCTATATAGTAATTCCACTTGAGGTCTGTTGTGAGATTTAACCCGAGGAGGCGTAGTATTTACTTTCAGAGAGACTAGCCTGATACCTGCTAATGGAGGGGTAGACGCGATCGTCTGTGATGGTTAATAAATAGCAGCTTCGTTTTGGAAGCATTAAAATTCACGAACAATTTTTTACATCAGTCCACCACGGATTGAAGGTCCTTTTTTTAAACCAGGCAGCGAGATTTGCTTTGTCAGTCTCGACAGATTTTGATTGAGGCGAGAGTGTCAGATGTTCCCAGCCTTTTTACTCAGTATGTGCCCTAGAAATTTAAACTGTCGTTCCGAAGTTTAGTCTTCGTTTTGTTTCGATATTCTTAAAACCTTTGTCGTGACTCACATTCTCAGTCCATGTACTTTTGCAACATTCTGTATAACTATATTTTTGCTGCTTTATGCCTCTTCCTTATCTAGGAGGAGATTATCCAGCATACACTGCCATGTAGGAGGACTGATAGTACGTATGAGTCCAGTATTCTTTTCTTTGTCTTTTCTCAATGTTATTTTTGACACAACGTTTTGCCCAAGTCACAAATTCTTTCCTTTGTTTATTGTATGGCTGATATCGGATATCTCTTGATTATTGTTCAAATTCTTTAAAGCTAGTTGTTTTTCGTTCCTACTCAACCAGTACAATCATTTTTTAAATACTTTACACCAAAATTGAAATATCGATGACCAGATGACAGCAGCACATATTCAACCACTTCCTATATCCACTTGATCAATGCGATTTATTTTAGAGAGATCATATTAAATGTCAGGTTTGCTCCAGCTTTCATGATTTCGTATTTCATGTTTGAGATAAGAAATTGTCAATATACTTTAATTAATTTGAACTATTTTTTCTGATCTGATAAATAATCAGTCTATATCACATATCAGCAAAACAATGGAGATTTGAACATCGTTCCAAATGCTAATTAATAGAATTTGGACAAAATATTATCCTTATTTTTACGATAAAAATTTTTACGATAAAAATTTTTACGTAAAAATAAGGATAATATTTTGTCCAATTTCTATTAATTAGCATTCATTCAGCCTTCTTTTGAGCAAGACATTAACAGTTAAGCCTAATACAAGAATGACAAATAACACTTGAATAATAATTATTATAAGTTGTAGTGATACATAAATGACTTCTTGCTAAAGATAATTAAACTTATTTATTTATTTATTTATTTTATAAATGGAACGTTGTCTGTGTGTGTGTGTGTGTGTGTGTGTGTGTGTGTGTGTGTGTGTGTGTGTCCGTTACGGCTGAACCGATTCTCTTGAAAATTTACACAGTTGTACTATAAGTGTCTGCGAGTGTTCTTAGCTAGCTTTTGTGTCGAAGTACCTCAGATAAATATCGGAAATCGATAATCAAAAAAATCGGGTTATAGAAGGAGTGGTCCAATTTTAATCAAATTTGATACACTCATAGACAAAGACATAAGAAACGATATTCAGACTAGTGCAGAAAATGGATTACATATATATAAACGGTAAGATGTTTGTGTGTGTGTCTGTTTATCTGCCTGTATGTCTGTATTTTTTCAGCCCTTTTATTTTAGTTTTTCCTTCGAGTTTGGCTCTAAATAGGTATGATTGTCGTTCTTAGTCTCAGCCATGATACCATTTACTCAGAATAATTATTTAGCCTTCAAAATTCAGTTTGCGACGAAAAAACCTATTTGATATCGATACCAGGAAATCAAAATTTGACTTACATCCGTTCATTTTTCTTTCAATCTACCGTTTTGCTTTAACTGGAAACAACTATTGCTTTTTAGTTTTTCGTGCCAACGTCCAAAGTGTCTGAGCTCCAGGACCGTGGATTTGTTTTAAAGATTTCATTACACCCGAGCAACGCCGGGCTATACTGCTAGTAGATTATATAAATGTCCAATTAGGTTTGACCAGCTGTCTATTCAAGATAAATAACTCACGCAGAACTAATAGAATACAAAGCAAATCACACTTCATCATAATATTTTGAATTTTTTTTTCTCTATTGGTCTCCATCTCCGGTCACCACTCTTGAAGGATGCTGCGGATATCATGGACTGAGCATGCAAGCAACGATGAAGTGTTGGAAAGAATGGCAACAAAAAGAAAATTGATACTGAGCATCAGGAAGAGACAACTGAAGTTCCTGGGACACGCAATGAGAAAGGAGAGCCTGGAGAACCTGATACTGACTGGCCAGATAGAAGGAAAGAGAGACAGAGGAAGGCAGCTGATAACTTATTTGCAGGGCCTGATCAGGTGGATGACGGATCGGGGGTTGACAGGAGTAACGGGAACAAACATACTAGGAGCAACAAGAGATAGGGAAACGTGGAGAACCATGATCGCCTACGTCCTGAAAGGACAGGTTACATAGAAGAAGAAGAAGAAGAAGAAGAAGAAGAAGAAGAAGAAGTGAAATCTCTGATATCACGTATGTCACTTAACTGACTCGGACTGAAAATCAGTCTCAGACTGTTTGTGGCATTTACTTCGTACTTAAGGGAAGTATGAATTCTCCTACTACCTCTGAATTAAATAGCATGGTAAACTTGACGCAAATGAGCAAAAGAGTTTAATCGTTGAAATCAACACCGGACGGTCAATGGATAGTCAAGGATAATAAAGAGACAGATTCTTTCGCTTGTCCTAATCTTCTACATTCTTATTGAATATGATAAAAGCAATATCAACTGATTTTTTATAAGTAAACATCTGGCATTTATTTGAGAAGCTGTCGGTCGAATTTCTTAAAATCTTTCTATTAAACCATTTTTTATGAAAACGGATCCAGTAACTAGTATTGCTTTTTCCAGTATTGATAGGGATTTCTTCCCTAACGTTTTACTTGAAGTCGTATGGAATGAGAGCATCTTAATTATGTGATTATTTTCTTTTCAAGTTATTGTGCTATTTAATGTTTTTATTGCTGTAGTTGGCAGGCCTCAAATGAAATGGTTTCTGTTATTTAGTACGTTTTGGTTGTGATTCTGCCTTTTTAAAATTTTACGTACGTATGTTATAAATTATTATTAGTGTATTTAAAATTATTTAGGTGTACAAAGACATATATAAAAACAACCTTTCAAAAGCCATAATTTTAAAATAAATTAACGGTAAGTAATGCAAATCAGAGTTATAATAATAATTATAATAATGCACTTAAAATCTAAAACTGTCCCTCTTGGACATTTGGTATAATAAAAGAAAGGACTCGACAACGAACTCATAAAAATCACTGGTACATCATCTCTCTACAAAATCCTTAAAATATTTATAAAATTCATAGGCCATATTTTTCAACTTGCAAGATTATCTCATCCTGGATTATTAGTTATCATCTGGAATGGGATTGTCAAATTGCAGACCAGACATAAATATCCATAATAATAATATTAAATATCTTGTTCTTCATCTGTTGTTATAGCTTTTGACTGATAAATCAAATTATTATCATTATTACATCAAATAATACCAAAATCATCGTCTTGGCCGAGATGGAACTCACTACACCCCTCCAGTATTCCCTGTGCATTTGGAACACTGGTGCAGTTTTTGTAGCGAAATTCATAATCTTGTCAAATAGCTGAATAATTGATGCTTCGCTAGGGCTACCAAGGATGTTTTTATTGTGACACCAACACTAGATAGGTTGCCTCCAGGCCCCATCCTGTCATAACTGGAGGGAAGTGACGGATTAATACCTTTCCCAAGGGTACCAGTGCTTAAGTGGATGCAGGATACTCAACTGGAATTCAAACTCGGCTCACCGATTTCTCTTTCCAAGCCGATATCTACTGTACCACAACGCACATCCGTCTCTGAATGCTTACAACGCCTGGTATTCCCAAGTGGTCACCCATCTAGTTACTGACCAGGCTCACGTTGCTTAACTTTGGTGATTGAACGAGAACCGGTGTATTCAACGTGATATGCCGTACTACAAAAATACCTTTTATTATGAATTATTAATTGTTTTTTAAGACTTCATTTTTGTTTTGTGGGTCTGTTCGGTTGGAACATGGATAGTGGCTCGGAATGAAACTTGCAAGGAAGAGTTCGATTTGTGGTCGGGTTCATAATATTCAGAAATCGCCTCTGAAAAGTAAGAATTCGTTCCCTTTTGCCAAGCTATGGGTTAAATAGTACAACTTGTTTCTTGAATAATCACTATCATCCTGAAAAAGATGTTTATGAAATTTTCACTCGTAATTATTCTTACAATGTAAAATACGTCTCGCCTTTCAATAACATGGAAAATCTTTACAATCTGAAAAAATAATTTTAATAAAAATATCTTTATAAATTTCAACCAAATTAGTATTGTTTCTTCGTTGAATGTAAACGAAATGATTCACATGAAGGAAATTTCTAGTATTTACCAAAACAGTAATAGATAATATAATTACATGTAATGTTAATATTAACTAATTCCTAATGAGGAAACAACTAAAAATATCATAATCATTATTAATAAGAAGATCAGATTATACTTATCTGGGAGTAATATAAATGCTTTTATTACAGGTCTTAAATATTAACGATATGCTTCGGGGACATTTACGTAACTACCTTATCAAGGCACTTTATATATGCGTCCGTATTGAGTCTGAAACCCTCATAAAAAAGTCGGGGTTTCTTTTATTGTCAAAGCGATAAGAGTGAGTTCCATGGGCTTCTGTACATTCGCAAACACCATTAATTTCATCCAACTCTTTAGAAATCCTCTGGACGGTCAGTTAAACATTCTGAAATGCTCGTATTGGAGTTTACAGTAAAAATGTCAATTATTACCGCATACGGTTTCGAAATTTATGTCAGAGTGAATTGCGTCATTGGGTCCTTTTTCTCACAGACGGTGCCCAACTGACCTTACTATAATGTGCAGTCGACAAAATCAAAAACAAAGAACGTGCATGCGCAAAATTAAAAATATAAAGTGTCGACAATTTAGCCGTTGCATCATGTATGTATGTATGTATGTATGTATGTATGTATGTATGTATGTGTATGAGCAGATTTTTAATGGAAATAATATTAAGAAACTTGATTTTCTATTTCCTCTTATTCAGTCAAAATATCCGGTCAATCTTCAACTCATAATTTAGCTTGCATTAATTATAAAAATAACACTTTTTGTGGCTATTTTGCTTCAGTATCTCTTGTGAGTTCTGGAATCTCTAGGCCCGTTTTCCTAAACATAAAAAGCTCTCTCTTTTTGATTGCCAGTAGCATTCTTGTGGTTCATATTTTTCGTACTTTTGCACATTGCTCGCCTGTTCTGTCAATATACGATATTAAATATTACATAGCAGATCAGCTCTCTTTTCTTTACTTTTAATGAAATTAGTTATCTCATATTACTTTGCTTAGTTTCTGGAAGCTACCCGTCGATATTTCTATGCTTCTTTGGATTTCTCTGACATGTTATCTATGGTCAGTTACAATATCAATCAGAGAATGAACAAAATAAAATTATTAAGTGCACCCTGTACAATTGTGATAGCTTTATGATAAAACCCGTTTACATATCATGCGGATTTTTCCCAAAGATACTTTACTAGTGCAATGATTTTTTAAAATATCGGTGACAAGTGTAATCCGATTGTTGGCTAAATGATTTTACGTATTTCTTTTCGAATGGAGTTTATTTTATTCACATTCTATAAAGATCGTCTGCGTTGCATTATCATGTCACATAGTTTTGGCAGTTCCGAAGTTTCTGTTGTGGATTCTGGTTAAGAAACCACACAAAATAATAAATAACAAAGAAAGATATGGGGATAGAAAATGTAGTTATATTGAACGCAAATATACAGCGTGGAACACGGGTTAGTAAATTCAGCAATGCTAGGAATACTGTTAGTAGGAATCAATATATACAGTGCTGTAGTGAAGATGTATGACAGGGTATTTAGACTATATCAACTCAAACACGCACCAAATTACTGACCAACTAAGCAGCTGTACATCTACTCAACTCTACAATTACTGCTCCCCTCACAGGATTATATATATACATCAGGAGTGTTCATTCTTATGTGTAAAAAGGTGAGATTCACAACACTTTCATTAACGTAATTTTATCCCACTGACGTCTATGGTGATTAAAAGAAAAACTCATGTCAAAAATATACTCCATTTAGATTAGTAATTTCTAGAACCAGCTATTCAGACAGATGAAAGACTACAATTACTGCTCCCCTGGCGTATTTTGTAGAGGCAGGATTATATGTACACATCAGGAGTGTCTATTCTCATGTGCAAAAAGGTGTGATTCACAACACTTTCATTCATGTAATTTTATCCCACTGACGTCTATGGCGATTAAAAGAAAAATCATGTCAAAAATATACTCCATTTAGATTAGTAATTTCTAGAACCAGCTATTCAGACAGATAAAAGACGTAAGACTAGACCGTACATTGGGGATCATTTGCAAGCTTGCTCTGAATATATCTTTTGTTTTTTCATTATATCCGAAAATTCAATTGTCGAATTCCGTGTCTGTCATTTTGCTTCAACTTTTCTCATGACTTCTACATTTTCACGAGAAAGACATAAAAGTAATCAAGAATCTCTACTGGAAGCAAGCCGCCTGTATACGGATAGGAGAGGAATTCAGCAGAATTTTCTTCCATTTACTTGCTTTCCCGACAGCTACGATCTCCAAGAACCTACATATAAAATCAATAGTCATCTCCTATCTCACTAACCTGCATCCTCTCTCTCATGCTTCTTTCTCCGTCCACTCCACTCTCATTAGTATTCTCTTCCTTCTCTTACCCACTTCCTGACTTCCCCTATAACCTGTCACTCTTTCTTATGACTTTCCTCCTATTTAACCCCTCCATAACAGTGGCAGTAAAATGCCTTGCTTGGAGCGATAGGATTAGAAAATAAAAATACTAAGATTGAAAGTGGTGTAAGACAAGGATGTGTATTTTCACAGGATCTATTCAACTTGTACAGCGAGACTTATCTAAGGACCCTAGATGTTATGCCAGGATTCGTTATCGGAAGTCACAATTTATACAAAATAAGTTACGCGGATGGTAACAGACACCGAAAGGAAACAAGACCTCCTACACAAAGTAGCTGAAGAGAGTGACAAAGAAGGACTACAAATAAACTGCAAGAAAACCGAATGCATTGTCATCAGCAAAACGAACAGCGCAAAATGCCAAATACAGGTGGGGGATACTAAAATAAAGCAGGTGCAAAAATTTAAATACCTGGGAAGTGTTCAAATAGAAGACGGAAAGTGCGGCACAGAGTATAAATATTAAGAGACAGGAAAATTTTATGAAAACAAAGAAGAGTTTACTGGATCGCTATGTGATGTCAGTTCTTCAATAAGGCAGTGAATGTTGGGCAATATCCTCGAAGATGAAGAAAAACTTGAAGCAACTGAAATGTGGTTCTACAGAAGAATGCTGCGGATATCATGGATCGAGCATGTGAGCAATAATGAGGTTTCGTAAAAGATGGAGACAAAAGGAAAATAATTCCTGCGCACCAAGAAGAGACATTCAAAGTTTCTGGGACATGCAATGAGGAAGGAGGGCTTGGAGAACCTGATACTAACGGGCCAGATAGAGGGAAGGAGAGACAGGGGAAAACAGTGTGTAATCTACTTGACTGGCCTGTACGGGTACATGGCGGAACAGGGGTTGCGCGGTCTAACATGGAAATGCGTGCTGAGTGCCAGCAAGGCTGACGTGGTAAGCCATGATCGCCTATTTCTTGAAGACACAAGGCACATAGAATAAGAAGATATATCTCAGCCTATTTAAATTCCCAGCGTCCTTCTGTAGAACCAAATTTGTTTTGCTTCAAGAATCCTCTTGCTCTTTGAGAAACTTGCCAGCGTTAACTTCCGTATAAAAGGAGAGATGTTATATAGCCTTTTCCAACCTCTCTCTCTCTTTGTTTCGGACGACATTTATTTAGTTATTAAATCTTTGCTTATTTTTGGATATATATATATATATATATATATATATATATATATATTCCAATGCCTACTGGAAAATCGGTGTCACATTTTCAGTCATCTGTTAAAACATTTGCTAGATATTTTAATTTATGTATTTGTCTGATTTTCGCATCTCAAATACTCACCTTGTTTTTTTTTTGTTTTTTTTAATCATTTCACCCCCAGCAAGGCGGAAACGCCACTGATGTGCAGGGGGTTACATAAATGTAAAAAGATTAATTAGAAAAGAGTGAGGAGTACAAACTAGTTAGAAAGGAACAATAGAAAGCAGGTGCGATGACAGATACATAGGTGGAGAGAAAGGGAAGGTTATACAGGGGTGGGGAGAGAGCTAGAGTCCAATGGTTAGGAGATGAGTATTGACTTTGCATTTAAATTTCTGGAGGTTGTAGCCGTCAGGAAAGCAAGAATATGGGAGCGAGTTTAACAGGCGGGAAGTGCGAGAGAAGAAGCTGCAGGAGTAGAATTGTCGTCTGCATTTGGCTAACCTGACTGTGAATGGGTGGGACCCAGTTGCCAATCTGGTTGCACGAGTAAACACCTGTTGAGGAGGCATCAGTGACTTAAGCTCGTCCGAGCAGAAGCCATGAAAGTATTTATAGAACAGACAAAGGGAGGCCACATTTCGACGATGGGGAAGTAGCTGCAGTCGAGTCGCCAGATCAGTACCTATCACATTACAGACTCTCCTTTGGAGCTTGTCAAGAACACTGAGGAGAACGGCAGGATGGATTCAAGTGGAAAAAACATCCTGGATCGACATCGTGACCAACCTTCTTAGCAGTAGATTTTGCTATGGATTCAATATAGTGGTTCCATTTGAGGTCTGAGGACAGGGTAAGTCCGAGTAGGCGTAGTGTATTATTCTCAGGGAGAATCACTTAGTCCATACTTATGGGAGGCAGGAGAGGTTGCCTGTAATGGTTGACAGACAACAGCTTGGTCTTAGATGAATTGACGTTGACAAGCCACTTCTTGCCCCAGTTCACCACAGAGTGTAGATCCCGCTCAAGGTCAGCAGCGAGATTATGTCTGTCCGCCACGACAGGTTTCTTACTGGAGCGGGAGTATATTGTTGTGTCATCTGCGTAGATGCCTACTTGGGACTTGATCTCATCTGGGAGGTCGTTGATGAAAATAAGGAAGAGCGTCAGGCCCAGGATAGAGCCCTGTGGGACATCAGCATTCGTGCTGTAGGACGAAGAGGCATGCCCATTCAGAACGACCTTCATTTTGCGGTTATATAAAAAAGATTGGATTAGGTCAAGCAGGCGACCGGTAATACCATAACCGCGTAGTTTGCATAGGAGGCCAGAGCGCCAAACCCTGTCGAAAGCCTTGGAGATGTCCAGAGCAACCGCGCGAGCCTCGTCAGACTCATCAAGGGTCTGTAGCATGTACTCTGTTACGGTTGTTAGCTCATCGGCCGTGGACCTGGCAAAGCGGAATCCATATTGCCTGTCGAAAAACAGTTTGTGGGCGGTGAGATGATGAACTATTTCAGCATTGATTATAGCCTCGAATACTTTCCAGAATATCGGTAGAAGACTGATATGGCGATAGTTGGATGGTTCCGAGGGTTCACCACAATTCTTAAATACAGGAACGACTGAAGAGAATTTCCAGCATGCAGGAAAGCAGGAATCAGAAAGGCAGTAGTTAAATACTTTAGAGAGGACAGGGGAAAGTTCAGGAGCACACCTCTTAAGGACCATCACCGGGATTCCATCGTCTCCACACGCCTTATGGGGGTCGAGTTTTGAAATTACTCTGGATACTACTGTCGGGGTAATATATACGTCGTGCAGTTTGGCCTCAGTTCTAATAGGGAAGTCGGGTGGGTGTACTGCGGACGAGTCGAATGTGGAGTTGGATGAGAATCTGTGGGCAAAGCACTCAGCTTTGTCAGCAGATGAAGTGAGAACCTCAAATCCATGGATTAAATGAGCTATTGAGAATTTCCTATTGTTGAGCACTCGTTTACAAATCCTCCAATAGTCCTCGGAGCCGAACTTGCGGTCAGCTATGTGCTGTCGCATTCTCTCAGCAAACAACTGTTTGGAGACATTTAGGGTTCTCTTGCACTCATTGCGAGCAGATGTGAACAGGCGCCTATTGTGATCAGTTGGCTGTCTCCGGAATAGACGGAAGTAATGGTTCCTGTGGGCAATGGCTGCTGAGCAGGCCGGAGAGAACTACGGAGAGAAATGTTTTTTGGGGCAATACTTCCTGGTGGGTATGAAGTCATCAATGCCAGCTTTCACCCATGACCAGACCTCAGAGGCACAGTCATCAACTGATAGGTCGAACACTTTTCCCCAAGGGACGTCGCAGAGGAAATCACGAAAGGCATCCCAGTCAGCTTTTTGGTAGAGGTAGGAGGTCCTATAAGTAGGGGGCTCCTGGGGGGAGTGAGATTGGAAAGAAATACTGAGAGAGACTACAGCGTGGTCGGAGTTGCCGAGAGGGCAAAGCTGCGAGACTTGACAGGCGTCAGGCGCAGAGGTGAAACATATATCTAACAGTGAGGAATGACCCGAGGGAGTGCTTGGGAAGCGAGTGGGGAAGTATCATAATTCATATGTACAAGAGTATTTTATTCAGCATAATTGACTACGGTTTGTCTCTTTTTCTCAGTCTGCTCATCGTTAGTTCTTGAGTAAAATTCCGTAAGGTGTCATATAAAAAAAAAATTATCAATGAACACTCTAATCTAGTTTTATGAGTATTTTCTTAATAGAAATATTTTTTAAACGATCGAAAAAGTATATAATCATTTTAAAATTGGAGGGTATGGTCAAACATAGCAAATTATTTTTTCCTATGTATTGGTCATACGTTGATATGGAAAATATTTTTGTCGTTTAATTCCCTGTGTAGGCTGTCACTGCTGTGCAGATTTGGAGGAATGATACTTCACTCTCTATGGATTCTTATATGTTACGCATGATTAGCATTTATTACGATGCGTCTATCATTACAACTGGTTTCGAAAAATGGAAAATATTTATGACTGCACCTGATAAAAGGTTAGTTAATGATGTAGACAATGAAGAAGGGTGCGTAAAAGATAAGGGAGTGAAAGTAATGTGGGTGTGGCTTTGTCAAGATTGACAAGACAGGTAAAAACCTTTTACTGGATTGATAAAGGATAATGGCTTCTCAATTTCTTATGCAATTATTTATTATCTATTGAAAGAAAATGTGGTGAAATGAACTGGATATATTTTAATGTTAGAGAGAAAAGCTGTTCGTGATTCTTCTAAGCACAATGGAAACAAGCAGTCTCAGGCAGAATTCGAACACCATCCAACGTTTGTTTGATATATAACTAGCATCATAGACCGGTGTTGCCCGTCCAACTCAGAACATTTTAGTAGTAATAGATGCAACTTTTTATTTCACATATTTTGTTTTTGTTTGAAAAAAGCAATTTTTTAAAAAATATTTCTTTTGTTTCAAAATTACGGGGAACAATATTCACATTATTTATTGACCAAATTTGTCATTGTGAACATTGCAGTGAGAAAAACCTACACAAGATGTGAAAAGCATCCACGTGTATTATTTTTTGCAATTAACCTCTGTGATCGGCATTTTTAAAATGTCGGAATAAAAATTAAATATAAAGCCTTTTTTTTCTTTTTTTAATAAGAAAATATTTTAGTCGCGTTTGACACTTGTGATTTGATTTCTGTGACGTAAAACGTCGGAAGAAAAATTAAATATAAGAGGCTCTTAGTTAAGAAATTTCAAAAAAATGTTGTTATTATCCTAATTCGGTTTCTGCTATGGTCGCAGTAGCTACCATGTCGGTAGAAAGACATAAGTCAGGTTTTGATGTGTTGTTATGGCTCCATTACATGTTTTTGCTATCTCGCATAATATTCCTAGCGTTATATAGACAAAGTTCTTCTTTGAGTGTGCGCTGTATTAACAAGAGGTTTTTTTGTCATGTCTTAAGCTGGGTTTTCCAGGAACTCTTTTGAATGTACATTTTGTTCCAATTTTTATAATTCTAAATGCAACTACTATCACTGGTACGATCCTTATTTTCAGTTTCCACATTTTGTTTTTGTTTCAATTTCCAGGTTTTTATATTTTGACAGTTTTTCGAATTACTAGGTTGCTATGTTACCATCCACTGGACAAGCTATATCAACTAATAAGCAAATATGTTTGCGGGGTCGTGAGTGGGGGCTTAACAACAATATCGTCCTTTTTGCTTTAATTTTTCTGTTTGTATATATGGTGTAATCCCATAGAATGATGACATCTTGTAATTCTGTAACCAGTGCTAGGTGATGTTCATACCAGTATTTGTTTACATATTTTCAATAGTGTTTTCACATTGCCTAGTGTAAATATTGCCCCACTCTATCGTGACGATTTTTATATTCGTTTGAGGCAAGTACAGAACATCCTGAGATGAGATGGTCTATTGCTTCTTAGTACTGATCACAGAACCTGCATTTTGGATCCATATGATTATGTATAATATTTGCCTGAAAATTCCTAGAGAAATAACTTGGTCTTGCGCAGCAAATATAAAGCCCTCAGTTTCATACTTTAATCCTGATGCACGTATCCATCTATTATTATTATGTTGTCATTTTTCATCATATTTTGATTTCTGCTATGGTCCCACTACCAAGCAAGTCTGCGGGAAGACCTAAGACCGGTCGTGGCGCGTTTTTATGGCTCCATTTCATGTTTTTTCTATCTCCCCTATCATCCCTAGCGTTACATAGAAAAAGTTTTCCTTAGTGTGTTGGCTGTATTTAACAAGGCAATGTTTTGTAACTCTTAAGCTGGGGTTTCCAGAGATTCTTTCAATGTATTGTTTAGTTCCATTTTTTATCATTCCAAGTGCACCTACTAGTACTGTCACGACACTTGTTTTCAGTTTCGACATTTTTTCTGTTTTAATTTCCATGTCTTTATATTTTGACATTTTTTTAGAATTCCTTGGTTGCTGTGTTACAATCCGTTGGACAAGCCATATCAATTAATAGGTAAGTTTTTTCTTTCTGGTTTTTAACAATAATGTCCGGCGTATTTGCTTCAATTTTTCTGTGTAGATGATGTAATCCCATAGAATGGTGACATCTACTATTTCTGTAACCGGTGCCAGGTGATGTTCATACCAGTGTTTGTTTACAGATTTTCCATCGTGTTTGCACATTGTCCAACGTAAATATTGCCCCATTCTATCGTGACTATTTTATATTCATTTGGAGCAAGTACAGAACTTTCTGAGATTAAATGGTCTATTGTTTCTTGGTGTTTATCACAGAACCTTCATTTTGGATCCACGTTATTATGTATAATATTTTCATAAAAGTTACTAGTGAAAAGACTTTGGTCTTGCGCTGCAAGAATAAAGCTTTCAGTCTCAGACTTTAATCCATGTGCACGTAACCATCGATGAGCATTTACTTTATCAACATTGGGTTTATTAGCACGTTCTGGATATTGGCCATGCAGAGGTTTGTCTTGCCAATTGTTTCATCTGTTCAAGAGCTTTATCTTTCGATTTCATTTTCATATTTTTTCCGCTATAGTTGGTTCTTGGCTTCTGTTTTGTTTTTCTACAGAATCTCCTAAATGTAAATCTTGTTTGTATTTATTGCCTTCTTTTATTATTGAATATTTTTCTTTCTGTTTTCATACTAATTGCATCATCCAGTCCTTTGTTATTTCTATCTATGTTAGTAAACCAATAGTTGTTGCCTTGTATGACAATCCTAGCTGAATAAGACCTCTTCCTCCTTCTTTACGGGATATGTATAAACGGTCTACCTCAGTCTTTGGATGATGCATCTTATGGTTAGAAAGAAGGTCTCTTGTTTTAGAAACCATTCGCCTAATGTTGTTTAGAGGCCAGTTTAAGATGTTGCAAGGCTATTAATGGCCATAATTCTGTTCTGAGAATTCTATTCAGTTTTTAATATCATTAGTGTCCTTCTATATTACTCTTTACGAACTATTTCTTTCATTTTTATGGTGATTTTTTCACTCTCATTTACACCTAGGTATTTATAAGCTTCTTCTGGCTTCAATTATTTTATTGTTACAGCAGTGTCTAAGGTAATTAGGGATGTTTGTTGTAGTGATCCACGTAAAACTGTAGCTTTAGCACATTTAGTCAAATTGAATTTATTATTATTATTATTATTATGTCATTTTTTCATCATATTTCGATTTCTGCTTTGGTCTCACTACCAACCAAGTCTGCGGGGAGACCTAAGGCAGGTCGTGGCGTGTTGTTTTGACTCCATTTCATGTTTCTATTTCAATTTCCAGGTCTTTATATTTTGACAGTTTTTCAAATTCCTTGATTGCTATGTTACAATCCGCTGGACAAGCCATATCAATTAATAGACAAGTTTTCTCCTTCTAGTTTTTAACAATAATGTCTGGCCTGTTTGCTTCAATTTTTCTGTCTGTGTAGATGGTGTAATCCCATAGAATGGTTAAATCTTCTATTTCTGTAATCGGTGCTGGGTGATGTTCATACAGTGTTTGTTTACAGCTTTTCCATAATGTTTGCACATTGCCCAATGTAAATATTGCCCAACTCTATCGTGGCGATTTTTATATTCATTTGGGGCAAGCACAGAACAGCCTGAGATTAGGTGGTCTATTGTTTCTTGGTGTTTATCACAAAACCTGCATTTTGGTTCCATATTATTATGCATAATATTTGCCTGAAAGTTTCTAGTGAAAAGACTTTGGTCTTGTGCTGCAAGATTATTATTATTATTATTATTATTATTATTTATTGAATTTATTATTATTATTATTATTATTATTATTATTATTATTATTATTATTATTATTATTTATCGTTCTTTTATTTTGTAAGTTGCAGCCAAGTCTTAAATAGAAGATTCAAATAATAAGTTTTTGCTTAAAAATATGCAAACAGATATATTAGCATTTAAGCAATAACAAAATGTCGTGAACATTGCAGTGAGAAAAACCTACACAAGATGTGAAAAGTATCCACGTGTATTATTTTTTGCAATTAATCTCTGTGATCGGCAAATGTGTTAGAAGATTTTGAGGTTCCCATATATCTGGCAACAAATGGTTATATTGTTATTTTGAAATGCAACAATCTACTGATTTCTTTCGTGAGATCAGTGTATTTGCTTCGTTTCCCAAATATTTCTAATAATTTATTTTTGTCCGCTGAGGTTGCAATCTACTTCTTCTACGTGCCGTGAAAAACATAGGCGATCATGGCCTTCCACGTCTTCCTATCCATTTTAGTTCTTAACAGCCTTTCTTTTGTTACTCCTCCTAAACTCTGCCCTGCCTTCCATTTATTCAAGATCATCAAGTAAAGCATGCGTTGATTTCTTCTGTCTCTCTTTTCATCTATTTGTCCTGTGAGCATCAGATTCTCCAAACCCTCCTTCCTCATTACATGTCCGTAAAACTCCAGCTGTCTTTACCTGATGTTGAATATAAGTTTCCTATCTGTTACCATTTTCTCAAAAACGTTGTCGTTGCTAAAATGTTAAGACCATAGTATCCTCAACATCCTTCTGTAGAACAATATTTCGATTGCTCCGAGTCTTTTCTCCATCTTCGATGACGTGGTCCAATATTCACAGCCATATTGAAAGACAGACATGACATAGCATTCGCTTCTTTGTTTCAAATGAATTTTTCCTTCTGGAATGCATCATTGACCATATCATTACACCGTCAGATCTCAGTGTCGCACTCTTCGTCCTCTGTTAAAACTTCCAACGTTTTTAAATTTTTGTCTCTGGTTGATTTCAGTATTCCCGGCTTCTAGTTGGTATTTTGAATTTCTCTTTCTTACTGATGACCATGCGTTCAGTTTTTGTAGCTTATGTTTAGTCCTTTCTTTTAGCTTTCTTTAGCTACCTACTGTAGGAAGTTTGTAGGTTTTCTTCGGTGTCAGCTATTAGTCCTGTATTATCTCATTCATCATCATTCATTTATCCATCTCACCCAATGGTGCATAGGGCAGCAACTTTTTGTTGCTGTTTCTGTAACAAAATATTTTTTAATGGGCATGGTTGTTAGCCCTGCACCCAACCCCCAAACCTGGAGGACCGGTAGACCATTTTTGATCTTTACGTTTTCAGCACCCGGTATTCTCAAATGGTGATCCATTTAAGTACTGACCAAGTTCGATGATGCTTAACTTCGGTGATCGGACGGGAACCGGTGTATTCAACACGATATATCCATAGATCCTGTATTATCTACATATCTGATATTGTTCAAATTTTGGCTGCCAATGACATGTCCTGCTGCAATATCTATCAGATAACATGCCTTATCAACATGACTTTTTCATAATTATGTCTGGTCTGTTTGCCTGAAATTCCTTATTAATCTTCTCCCGGAAATTTCAGAATATGGTGACAATATGGTAACTTCATCATTCTTTAATATTTAAGGTTGCTTACACTACAACCAGTTCTCTTTGCTTGAAAGACGAAATGGTGGGCATATTGACAAGTGCGTGTACTATGCACCCTTATCATGTTGTTAGATTTTTAGAAAAGGTGGGCTACACCCAGTAACTTACTGATAAGAAGTGTACTACAATCAAATCTTGAAAAATGTAAATATGCCCCGAAATTATTTCAAATGTTTCATTTCCTAAATTATAGATTCTTTCCATAGCCAAAATACTATTTTTTTCATTTTAAAAAATTAAATTAAATCATTTAAAATATATGTTATTTAAAATAAATATATACATAAATAAAAGTAGTAACCACATGAAAAATATCAAATAATGCACACACTCACAAATATATATATATTAGTCATCCGCATACAAGCCTGTTTTTCTGTATTACAGCTCATCAATGTGTCTAATCCACTTGCTTCCAGCTGGGATCAAAACTTGACCGATCTGGTGTAAGTCGGAGTGCCTACTTTTTAAACTATTTTATATAAATCAGCGCACGCTATTCCTTTTCTTTCATTAGGCAATAAATTACATCACTTAGCTGCGCCTATGGTTTACATTGACTTTACAGTTAGCCTAAAAGGTATTCCTGAGTGTCATTCAATGCAAAATAAAAAATAGAAAACCTAACGATATTTTGGCATCGGATTATGAATTCTTGTTGCAAAATAAAATCACTATATTTCCCTTCATAAAGTCTGGTAGGTGACAAAACACATCGGCAATGAAAAGTGTTATATATATATATATATATATATATATATATATATATATATATATATATATATATATATATATATATATATATATATATGTATATGTTAATGTATGTATGCATGCATGCATGCATTACAATCATATCGCCCCAAACAAGGCATTTTACTGCCACTGTTATGCAGTGTGTTACATAGGAGGAAATTTATGAGAAAGAGTGACATGGTATAGGGGGTGTCAGGAAGTGGGTAAGTGAAGGATGAGAATATTGATGAGAGTGGAGCGGAGGGAGAAAGGAGCATGAGAGAGAGGATGCAAGTTAGTGAGATAGGAGATGAATATTGACCTTACATTTAAATTCTTGGATACTGTAGCTGTCGGGGAAGCAAGTAAATGGATGAGAATTCCGAAGGCGGGAAGTGCGAGAAAAAAGACTGTGGGAGTAGAATTTGCGTTTACATCTTATTTGTTTCACCGTAAAAGTGTGGGATCTAGTTGCTAATCTTTTGGCTCGAGTAAATTCATATATAGGTGGCAGCAGTGAGGTAAGTTCATCGGTGCAGTATTTGTAGAAGTGACACAGAGAAGCCACATTGCGCCGGTGAGAAAGTGACAGTATCTGAGCAGCCAAGTCGGGATTGATCACATTACGGATTCTCCGTTGGATTTTATCGTAGGTGGATAGATCACACAACCATATATGGCAGCAGTATTCAATGCACGGGCGGATGGCAGATTTATATATGTGCAAGATTGTTTCAGACGTGAAAAACTTCTTGGCCCCCCACTTACTTAGCAGCGGATTTAGCTAGAGATTCTATATCGTCATTCCACCTTAAAGTTTGTTGTGAGAGATAACACAAGGAGGCGCAATATTTTGCTTTCAGGGAGATTAGCAGACGCAGTAGCAGACGCAGTTCATAAATTTGTAATGCGGTTCTATGACATCACACCGCGTGAGAGACCGAAATGTTAATAGGGCCATATGTCTAAATGCAGTGTAATGTGTTATGACAAGAATGAACTGTGATTTTATTAACTGAGGTTTGTTTTGTTTTCATGTCGAAAGCCTCCAGTATCTGAAGGTTTATTTTACTGTTTTTGAGTGACTATTATTTTCTTATCGACTAAAATCTGTCTAATATTACCTACATGGCTGTGTGTTTTAAGGAATGTTGTTTAATTGAACTCTGATCAGAAAGGTGACAGGTAAGTCTACAGGAGAACGTGGTTGTAGTAAAACAAATATATGTAGTGGGTTTCTTTTAGTACCAGAGATACAATCACTGAATAGGCATGTAAATTGATACACTACATTTTCTGTATACATATATAGATTCATCCGCAGACAGATCTGTTTCGCTGCATCACAGCTCTTCAGTACGGTTAAACATCCGATTGCTTAAAAGCTTAAAAAAACCCAGGATTTGCGTCAGACGGCGATTTTACCTCTGAGCTATGGGCGCTCGGTTGAAGGAGGCAAACTTTTAGCGTATAATGTATCATACACGTTATATATATATATAAATTAGAGAAAATTTTCAAAATTCAAAGGTGTCGGATGTAGATTTCCACATAGGATCTGTAATAGAGACTCTACGTCACGTCAGCGATATTGTTTTTCCAAATGACGAAGACCTTGGGTTAGAGTGTGGAGGGGTTTTAGGTTAACAACGGTCACAATTTGGAAAAGGACAGAGCTGGTAGTCGTGGGGTTACAGGGTGTTGAAATGATATATATAGAAAGGGGAGGAATAGGAATATATAAAACGCTTTTTATTATCACAGATAACAGAAATCCATCCTCTATGAGTAGAACGTCTGCTCATGTAACGGTGCAAAATGTAGGTGGAAAAGGCGTAGCGCTTTCCAGTTGCATGTTTGTTGCTTTGAAATACTGTAATCTCAATCCATGTTTTCATGTTATAAATCCCTTTTTTCACTCAAGTTTTGTTCCCAGTGATTTCCTTACAGTCTTATGAACCATAATCCGTGAGCGTTATAAGAAATCTAGAGCGAAAAGAAAACAAACTTCAATGCATGGTCATCCGCAAAAAGAGGAAGCCAATATGCTAACTGCAAGTTAGAGCTTCGAAAATAAAACAAGTAAAAAATTTCAAATACTTGGGAAAAGTTTTGACAGAGGATGGAAAATGCAACACGGAGCTCCAAAGTCGCATTGGCATGGCCAAAGATGCATTTCAGAAGATAGCCCGGGTACTGAAAGACAGGAAAATCTCATTAGAAACAAAGAAAAGAGTGCTGGAAGGTTATGTGATATCTTTTCTTCTGTATGGAAGTGAATGCTGGACAATCTCCTCAAAGATGAAGTAGAGGCTTGAGGCAGCGGAAATGTGGCTTTACAGAAAGATGCTGAGGAAACCATGGACAGAGCACGTGTGCAACGATGAGGTGTTGGAAAGAACGCAAACGTGAAGAAAACTGACAATAATATCAGGAAGAGACAACTGAGGTTCCTGGGGCACGTAATGAGGAAGGAAGGCCTAGTGAACTTGATACTCACAGGTCGGATAAATGGAAGAAGAGACAGAGGAAATCAGAGCCAGATGTACTTGTTAGTTCTGAGCAAATTGTTGACTGAGCGGGGCTTGGACGAGATACCAAGAGTAAAATTATTGAGAGTGGGAAGAAGCAGAGCAAACTAGAGGTTCATGATCGCCTACGTTCTGAAAGAACACAGAACATGAAGAAGAAGATACAAAATAAGTGTTCACAAGTTAACGGAATTCGGTTTTGTACCTGCATGGAGATTTTGTTGGAATAAATTCCGTTCTTCTGATTCCACCGAACGACTTGAATAATTTAAATAATTTTTTAATCATTACACAGAAAGCAATGCAGCAATGCCACCAGTACGCAGAGGGTTGCAGGGACGGATAGGGAAGGCATAGAATGAAAACGTCAGGACTGAAGAAAGGAAAAATGATGAACGATATTCAAGAAGACAGAAGATTGGGACTGACGTTGCATTTAAATGTTTTAAGATTGTAATTAACTGAAAAGCAATACAACGAAAGAGAGTTCCACAAGTGGTGAGCAAGAGAAAATAAACTCGTTAAAATATAATTTTTTAAATACTCGTATATGTCTTATATGCTTACTATTCCATCGAATTCTCTACTCACACACATATACATACTTATCCACATAAACACTAACTGCACACGCATATTTACGCGCACATGGTGATATAAATATAATTACTCACATTTATGGACTGTCTCTCTGTGCAGGGCCAGGAAATTCTTTCCGCCTGAATCTATCCTGCAATTATATAAATCTACCATCCGCCCGTGTATTGAGTACTGCTGCTACATCTGGTCGGGTGTCCCTTCTATCCTCCTCGGGGTTCTTGAAAAAATACAGCGAAGAATCTGTAATGTGACTGATACCGACTTGGCTGACCGCCTGCAGTATCTCTCTCACCGCCGTGACGTGGCATCCCTGTGCCTCTTCTATAAATACTTTCACGGCTTCTGCTCGGACGAACTTAAATCACTGGTGCCCCTAGGTGTGAATTTGCACGAGATACTAGATTGGCAACTAGGTCCCACCTTTTTACAGTGAAACCGATGAAATGTAACCGCAATTTCTACTCCAACAGCTTCTTTCCTCGCACTTCCCGCCTGTGAAATTCCCTACCGCATGCTTGCTTCCCCGACGGCTACAACCTCCAGGAGTTTAAATGTAAGGTCAATAGACACCTCCTAACACACTAACTCACACCCACTCTCTCCAACTCTCTCCCTATGTACATCCTAAGTCGTCTATCACCCTCCTTCTGACATTTCCTATACCCAATCTCTCTATGTAACCCCCTGCGCTATAGTGGCAGTGGAATGCCTTGCTTGGGATGACACGATTAAAAAAATATATAAATGTCGTTACTTACAAAAAAAGTATGATTACTTTGCAGAGATTGATATTTCAGTTGACAAGAGATTTACTCACTGATAAAGGCAGAATTAAAAATATATATATAATTATCTAATTTAATCGGCTTTCGCCTGTCTTGGTCAAAATACTTCTTAATCTAGCCTTGTCTATTCGTGTGGCAGTATCTCACTCAAACCTGACATCATAAACTTTGACTGATAGTATTTCTTGAGATTATGGCTGATGCCAAATTTGTTGACATGATGCTTGATTTTAGACCATAAAAATGCCGCGAAAATGTGGGGTGTTGGGAATTTGTCGCCGATTCTTGTTTACGGTCAAATTCAGTACTTTTTTTGGTCTCTAAGAAGAATCACATAATTTCTTGATAAGCTTCAAGATATTCAAATGTTATCAGTTTTGATGAGCTCTGAAACAAAATGAATTCGAAAAATATTAGAACAAAACACAGACAGATTGGATGAAATTTCGTTCGTTATGATGAGAATGAATATAATCGTCTCAACAAAATGAGCAGTTCACTTAAAATATATAACACGGATGAAAAAAATAAAAAGCGTGGAGAAATGAGAAAGAGAGAAAAAGAGAAAAATTTAGAAGCAAGAAAAAAGATTATAAAATGATATAGAAAATGTAGAAATAAAAGAGACTAAGAAAGCAGTTTAGTAAAAAAAAAGAAGAAAAGTAGACGAATAATAATAATAATAATAATAATAATAATAATAGATTTGAAAAACTGTCAAAATATGTCAAAATATAAAGACCTGGAAATTGAAATAGAAAAAATGTGGAAATTGAAAACAAGAGTTGTGCCAGTGATAGTAGGTGCACTTGGAATGATAAAAAATGGAACAAAACAACACATTGAAAGAATCCCTGGAAACCCCAGCTTAAGAGATATACAAAAAATTGTCTTATTAAGTACAGCCCACACACTAAGGAAAACTTTATCTATGTAATGCTGGGGATGATAGGGAAGATAGAAAAACATGAAATGGAGCCATAACAACACGCCACTACCTGCCTTAGGTCTCCCCGCAGACTTGGTTGGTAGTGAGACCAAAGCAGAAATCGAAATATGATGAAAAATGACATAATAATAGAAGCCAAGAACCAACTACTGCAGCAAGAAACATGAAAAAGAAAGCAAAGGATAAAGCTCTTGAACAGATGAAAAAACACTGGCAACACAAACCTCTGCATGGTCAAGATCCACAACGTGCCAATAAATCCAATGTTGATAAAGTTAATACTCATTATTGGTTATGTGCATCTGGATTAAAGACTGAAACTGAAGGCCATATACTTGTATCGGAATACCAAAGCCTTTTCACTAAGAACTTTCAGGCAAATATTATACAAAATAATGTGGATCCAAAATGCAGGTTCTGTGATAAATATCAAGAAACAATAGACCATCTAATCTCAGGTTGTTCTGTACTTGCTCCAAATGAATATAAAAATCGTCAAGATAGAGTAGGGCAAGATTTATATTGGACAATGTACAAACACTATGGAAAATATGTAAATAAACACTAGTATTAATACCACCCATTTCCGGGTACAGAAGTAGAAGATGTCACCATTCGATGGGATTGCACCATCTATACAGGCAGAACAATTGAAGCAAATAGGCCAGACATTATTGTTAAAAACCAGAAAGTAAAAACTTGCTTAATAATTGATATGGCTTGTCCAGCGGATTATAACATAGCAACCAAGGAATTCGAAAAACTCAAAATATAAAAACCTGGAAATTGAAACAGAAAAAATGTGGAAATTGAAAACAAGAATCGTGCCAGTGATAGTAGGGGCAATTGGAATGATAAAAAATGGAACAAAACAACACATTGAAAGAATCGCTGGAAAACCCAGCTTAAGAGATAGACAAAATATTGTCTTGTTAAGTACAACCCACACACTAAGGAGAACTTTGTCTATGTAACGCTAGGAATGTTAGAGGAGACAGAAAAAACATGAAATGGATCCATAACAACACACCGCGACCTGCCTTAGGTCTTCCCGCTTACTTGGTAAGTAGTGCGTCCACAGCAGTAATGGAAATATGATGAAAAATGACAACATAGTAATAGTAATATTTTGAATGACTAGTATTAATAATAAGAAAACAACGAATAATAATAAGTGGAAGAAGAAAAAGAAGATATATATAAATAATGGGGGAAATATGAAACTAAAAAAGGCAGAGTTAAATAAATAGATGAAGGAAAACAACAACAGCAACAAAGAAAAGAAGCAAGAGAAAACAGAAAAGCCAGAAGTAAAATTTATTTTAAAAAGATGCGAGAAAGATTGAATTGAAAGGGAAAAAGAAGTATTTACAGCAAATAAACCTGGCAAAGAAGCAGAAGACCTATAAGAATGAAACGGTATGATCTGGTGAAGCTATTAATGAAAATTAAAGAGAGTACTACATTAAACAAATGAGAAAATCATTAAGTCAAGGAAGAGATGATGAGAAAGTGAAAAGTGAAAAATAAATTCGAATCGAAGTGTAGAAAAGCAGAGACCAATAGGAGAAGGCAGAAGCAAATAACAAAGACAACGAATAGAAAACAAAATTGGGAGAATCGAAACAAGAAAGGCAATACAACTAATATAAGAAGCAGAAAGAACATGAAAATGTATTTCTAAATGCAAAACTTTCTAAGAGAATTTATAAAAATAAAGGCAGTTTTATTTATTTTTTGTTGTGAAAGGATTCCAGTATCTTTCGCTTATCTTTGTTCTTATTTTCCTGGGATCCTACTTTTTGGTTTCAAATATATTTTCTAAGAAAAATTGTGTTTAGAAATTGATAATTTGAAAAACCATTTAATTTTTTGTCTTGCCGGGAAGTGAAAAATTATTAATATATTTAAGGTAAATAAATTTAAAGTAAATAATTCACTCTGCTTGAATTTTTGAATCTTTAAAGACCTTTTTTATAAATTATGAAATATTAATAAAAATATTATCAAAATTTATAGTGATTATATACACTTTTATTTGCACACAGAGAAATATATGTGTGTGTGTGAGTGTGTATGTTTATGCACGATCAATGACGTATGTATTTTATACAAATATTCTTTAACTGAAACTGAATTAAAAGTTAATATATTTTTTCTTTTCTGTTATTTTCTGCTCGCTGTCATAAGTAATTTTTAGCTCTCTATCGGTATTGGCAAAAATGAATATAAGATAAAATAAATTAGTTCTATCGATTAATTTATACGCTTATTTTTCTGCAAATGAATAAGATTGTATATATATATATATATATATATATATATATATAAAATCTTTACGAAATGATGAAGACTGAATTTTTCATTATTTTAATTTCCTTTTTGTCGTTATATAAGTTTTAGACTAACTTAACCTTTTCAAATATTTTCTGCCCACTTTTGTTTATGTTTCTAAGATTAACACAGAGCAAACTAAAACCTGGTACCTAAATAAAGAAAGCTGTTTTAAAAAAGTGTATACCAGCAGAACTTATGATATATGAACATTAGTTGCACCCAGTAGGATCTTCAAATTAAAGAGATCAGAATCTCTAATGAGTCACTTCTAATGCTTATAATATTATGTCAACCTACTTCGAAATTCTCGTCGTCACTGTATGCTTTGTACCTGTTATAACTCTGTATGAGTTTCAATATTTTCGTTACTCCTGTTAAACTCGTATGACTCTTGGTTCCCCATCGTTTATTTGTTTGTTTGTTTGTTCCTGTTTAACGGCCTATCAACATCTAAAGGGTAATTTAAGGCCGGAAACACAGTTGTCGGTAACATTTTTCATTCAAAAAAGTTTTGTTGGTAACATTTTTCATTTAAACACGTTTTGTTGTTAAATATTTCCATAGCATTTGACCCCGGGTTGAGTGTTAAGTATTTACCCATAGCTGGGACCCTAACAGGTGCTACCACCCTGGGTTAGGGCGGACCTGGGAACAACAACAATTAAGAGGTGGTTCCACGTGGTTCCTCACAACCTCCCAATCAGAGGCCTTTCTGCCGGATGCAGTTTACCCTCATACCCAGGACCATCATAGTTTAATGTTATAACTCGTTTCTAATGGTTATAATAGTATGTCTTGCTTTGGTTAATGTCTGTGATGCCTGTTGAAAATACTCTTGACTGATTCTAAGGTATTTTTGTGAATCAATTAGAGTTCATTATTTAAGCATCCAGCCTAGTCATTTTTCGCTTAGCAGCGATGTATTATTTAACCTATAGCACCACCCTTTTCGAAATTTCTTGTTATCAGTAAATCTTGTATTTATTTGTTAGTATTCGCCCCCTCCTTTTACTGGCGAGTTTCTTTAACGTATTGATCTTTGTTATTTTATACATTTGGGAGTGATTTTAGTATTTCCGTACGTTTTTTTTTCCTGATAATCGTACTTAAACGTTCAACAAATTCTTGGGGTGTTAGTACATCAAAACAGTCATATTGTACTTGTATAGGTTATTCCTTTCTTATGTGCCTTTCTTCCGTAATTTTTTTTTAACTAAATTCAATGTCTTTTGTGTTCCCACTTTTATTCCTTTTGCCATATATATCATTATTTCAGTTCCTAACGTTATTACGTCGTCGTACCACATTTCTTTTTCATTTTATATCCACTGAAAACGACTATTTTGCCAATTTTGAAAAAAGAATTAGTGCCTTTCTTGTTGTACGTTCTTTTTCTTTTTATTACCAGTCAACAACTTGTCAAAAACTTATTTAATTTCTTTCTTTTTTTTGTGTGTGTTAGCATCAATTCTGCCGCCAACAGGCCTGACGGTTTACTGAGGTTTGTCGTTACTCCGGTATATTCTCAAAAATTTTCTAGTACTTCTGAACTCACTTTTTATTACTTGCTTTTTTAAAAAAATATTTCTTTAAAATATTTATAAATTGTCCAGGTTTTTCACCTTCATTAATACAGAGGGTAAGTCTGTTCAATCGAAAAAATTTTACAAAAATTTTCAAAATTGTTAACCGTGAATTGCGTACTGTTATCCGAGACTATTTTATCATGAATCTCATATCTTGCATACAACTTGTGTAAAAAACACAGTAACTATTGAATTTGTTTTCTTTTGTGTTTTCTTTTTTATCATTTACAATTTTCAGGCCACTTAATAAAGCTATCCACTGCCACATGATAATATAATGCATTTATTGGACCTGCGTAATCAATATGCAGTCATTACCACAGAGTGCTTATTTTGACCAAGGTTGTCATTTTAAGGTAAGGATATTTACCTCTTCTTCCACTGGGAAGTGGATGTGATACAAGGTCGAGGTTTAATGTGGGGAGCGAGGACGCGTATGAGCGGGAAAATACAAAAATTACCCAGTCCCCCAACCGCCGGTCGCGATGGCCCCAGTAACGAGCACCTGGGCTAACCTCTGGTGCAATGGGATGGCGCGGCACAAGCATCTCACAGTATAATTTTTCTGAATTTCATACCTGTCCTCGTAAAGAGATAAAACGGAGCTACACTCTGTCTTCGGAGACAGAGACGCAACTTAGAGATGATTCGGTTCCCCACCCAGCACAAAAAGTGACAAGTAAGTATATGTCATTTCGAGGTAAGGTGCCAACGCACAAACTATGCAAACTTTTACTACTTTTCGATGCTTTGATCCATTTGATTTCAGTATACCTAGCTTCTAATAAGATAGTTCATCCTTGAATTTCCCGGATGTCTACTATAAAACTTATTTAGAATCCGCTTTTTCGTAATATACTTGGTGTTAGAAATCTTAGTGCGAACATTGGCATTCTGTCACATAGGAAGTAAGCATTCAAGTCTGGATGATATTTTTTCTTTTAATGTTTTATCTTAATTTCTGCAATAAACATGTTTTTTTCAGTTTTTACTTTTTAATTATTTCAACGTAGCTGGCAGTTTGCGTCGTATATTGCATAATTTATTTTCTAATTCAATTTCACTTTTTAATGAACAACAACAGTGTCCTCAAAAGGTTCAGTAATTTTTGGTATCAAGATTGATAAACTATCCGTATGTCTATGTTTTTGGACGGTTGTCTTTTCACCCTAAAATTCTAATTTAATAAGATGGTGCATAGCATGCTAATCTATTTACTATATACGTAGGAATTCCTTTTTTCGAATTATAAATCGATAATTGAGGTTTGTCAGTTTTCAGTCTGCAGCTGAAACCCTCTTTCGTGTATAAACTTGTAAAATTTCATTGCCATTAAATTTACAGTGTAAGCCTGATATAAATATTCTTTTATATCAGGGGTTTCTCTTATATCCGGATTTGATCTATTTTTTATACATTACCACATGCTGTAATTTCTGACCAGAGAAAATCTCTCTTATATCCGGGTTTATCTTCTAACAGTTATCAGACATCTTCAAACTTATACCTTTTTTAGTCAGTGGTGATCACAAAGTCTGCATAAGAAGCATATAAATTTGATAAAAGTTTGTTAGTTTCACAAATACATAAAACCTGGTAACGATTGTTGATGGACGTATATTCTTATTCCTCGACGGACCTGGTTGATGAGAATTTTATCAATGATTTAGGTACTTGATTTTAGGCAAAAACAATTCGCTCTTTTCTTTACTGAGTTCGCTGTTTAAAAATATTGTTTTCACATAACCTATATATCGTTTGTTTGATTCATTTAATTAATGTATCACCCAGATATGTAACTGAAAATCTCAATCTGTAAGCAATCTATAGTTTGTTGAAATATAACTAGTGTTATTTTTATGCCAAAAAGAATTAGGTTCCATTTATAGATTCACATGGGCGTATATATATTTGTTAATTGTGCACATTCAGATTCGAGATGGATTTGAAAATACACTTCATAAACAGGGAATCTTCGAAACAATTTCAAACTTTTAATTTTGCAAAGTTTTCTGCTAGATTTGGTAATGAGTAGTTATTGTCTTCTAAACACCTGTTTATCTCCGTCGAAAAATATGTAAATTTCACTTTACATACACTGCTGGTGCTGACCATTGAGAATGGCTTTTGTTTTTTATTTATTTATTTTTTTTCATTACACACCCTTTTCTAAGTCTGTGTTATTTTTCATTCACTTGGACCAATCTTGCGGGTCGTACACTGAGTTTTATTTTCCGCACTGGCGTGAACACCTTTTTCATTTGAAATTTCGCTATGAATTTTAATCACCACCGACCCAATTCAGCTTACGGAATATCCAGAAAATTTTTTAGTTCTCCCTTTAAATTCTTAGTTTATTTTTTTACTTAGTCGCTTGCTTACTTACATTTCTGCAAGAAACAATTATAGTTTTAATCCCACATCCCAATACAATCTTTTCAGTACGAATAAGTGTGTAGCATTTTTAAACACATGAGACTTAGCATGTACACACGTGATCCAGCATAAAACGTTACACGTCATTTCGCTGATAAAAAATAATTTTTCACCTGGCAAGCTACTTGAACATTCAAAATCATTTTTAATAAAGTTTTTTTCTTTTCTTTTACATGTGTTTTCGTTCATTATTATGGTAACACTTATATTGTCTAGTTGCATTTTTACATCCACGTTATTAATTTTTATATAAATAAGTTTTCATTGGTTTTCTGTGATTATTTGTGCCGTCGAAAAGCTGTCTACGATTTTTCTGTAAGAATTCTTTCTTGATTTAGCTTTACAATTTCTCATTTTTCCATACTTATATCATGTCTTTGTTTATATTTCTGAGATGAGGTAGTATTTACAGTATTTACATTATTCAGATTATTGTCCTCATCTTTGTTGATATTTGTATGAAGTTTTGGATGTTGTACGCTCCGGTCTTCTTCAGGCGCTACGAATTTCGAACCGGTTCCATTATTATTACAATTACTGGGGTATATCATTTTAATTTAGGTACTTCCACTAAATTGCTAAAAAAAAAACAGCATAGTATGAATAAAAAATGTCCAAGCTTAATAAAACAAACTTTATCCATTAAAATATTTATATTTTTATTAAGAGAAAAGGTCAAAGTAATTTTTAATTATTTAAAAAAAAATTATCCCTTCTAAAATTTTGGAAATTTTGGAAAATAACTTGTTTTGATTTGAGTTAGCGGGTAACCAAAACGTTACGACTGTTTACAATGAAAAACGTAATTATAATATCACCTACTTTTTTTCTTTGACAAACACATTAATTTGGAAATTCTCGGAAAAATGCAATAATTGCCGAGTTTTAATGAAATTTTCAGTAGTCATCTACGAATGAATGAAATTATTTTTGAAATTATTATTTTTAAAAATATTGGTAAAAATATTTTTTACCTATGTTACTCACCGCCACGTAAATCCATAAAATTTTAATAGATTTCACTGTTGTGGTCTCTAATTTTGTTAGTTAACGCAGGACTCTTTGGGGAATACAAATCATTTATTTTTCTCATATAACTTAACGAACTTTATCAGAAGATCTGCTTCGAAGTGTAAAATAAAAAATGCAATAAAACTCTGACATTATCCGATAAGCTTTTAATTGCTTGAATAAGTAATAACAATTAAGCACATTATAATCTGAAGGAAAAAGAAAATTCGATAATGAATTAAATTTTTGAAAGAATTGTTTTCATTTCTTTTTGTCATTATAATAAGTTATAAAGTTTTAAAAAATATTTTTAATTTATTTCTAAATTTCACGCTATAAATAATACTTGTGTAAATCAGATTAATTTAACATAAAATTTGCCAATTTTTCAAAAATAACGCGTCACAGATGTATATTTTATTTATGCATATTTTTTTAAATCGTGGATCAACTTTTGTTTACAAATGTGTCAATCCCTCACATCGGCGCAAAAGTTAAAAATTGAAAGAAATCACGATGTTTTACATTCCAATCAATATAAATTCTGTTTGAAATGAACCAGATCATTTTTCTTACTGAAAATAGTAAATTTAATTATTTAGCTTTTAATTAAAACTAAAATAAAATTTTGAAAAAAAAATTTCCATTTTGAAACATTCAGCTTAAATGTTTTTTTTTTCATGATTTAGTTGAGGTACCTATTCTAATTCCCTGCATATAGCCTCTTCTGATAAACATTAGTTATCTCCCTCTAACCCTGTAATTTAAAAAATTCAGGCGTAACTGACCACATACAGAGGGAGAAGTACATCACAGCCTCCTATGGTTTATATGATAATGTAAGTTTATATAATAGATAAAGTACGCCACTGGAAATTACGTAAACTTAACGAATCAGCACATATGCAAGTCTTCGAAAATCTCTGAAGCCGACTAAGCGACTAAGAGATGAACACTCTATGGGAACTAGTAATACGCATTGCCAGAGAAAATCATTAGTGTCAATAATTGCAATATGAATTCTGGTAAAAATACAAGAGAAAACCATTAACATAAAAAATACTAGAGAAAACCATTAACATCAAAAAATTGCAACATGAACTTTGATAAATAATGGATTACTGGACATTAGGTTGAAAAGTCCAAAAAATTCAGTTGTCTTTAAGGACACATGGCCCAGTAAATATAGATGTTGTTTAGTTCCTGTGACTTGATCCAAAAAGTTGTGAGTTCAATACCAAGGTACAGCAGTGGTTAACAATTAACTTACAGAGTTAGAGGGAGATAACTCATGACTCTAGCAAGTAATTAGAATAATGTACCTCAGCGATTGTAATAAAGGGTTCGGTTCGAAATTCCTAGCCCCTGAAGAAGGCCGGAGCGTACAACGGTCGAAACGTCTTACAAATGACAACAAAGATGAGGAAAATAGTCCGAGTAATGTAAATATTGTATCATTTCGAAGTCGTCGCTGAGATGTAACCTTCCGAATCTAAAACTTGGATTATTTTTCCTTTCTGCACATTTTTCTTTGGCCTGTGCATGCACATTCTTTTTTTAGAATTTCTTCAGCGTTGCCTCTCAGATGAGAATTCTTAGTATTCTCGGAAACTCGTCCGATGTTTCTTTTAGTTAAACATTCTGTTAATGTTTCGTAAGAATCCTTTCTCGTATTTCCGTGTCATTTTCGCCGTTAGCCATGAAACCGTGTTTAAACCTTTAGACATCTCTAGTGCCATTTGTGTTAATCTAAATCCTGAACACTCCTTGTAAACGATTCCGGCATATTGACATTTACTTCTATTTCTTTTTTCGTCAGATTCATACACTTCTATCGAGTATTGAATAACGAACTTTCTATGCCAAAATAATTGTCAAAGTTTTTACTGTTCTTTCAAAACAAAATTTGTCCTGTTTTTTTTTTCTGTCGTAAAGATTCCACTGTTTACTTTTTCTACCTGTGCTAACTATCTCAAGAAAAGACTTATTATTTTCTCGTCTTCTCAGTAGCTGCATCGATTTCTAAAAATGTATTCGTTTCTTCTAAAATAAGCAGAAAAGACAATTTAATCATCTGAATTGTATGAGAAATCAGATATGGCTTTTACTACGGTTTCATTGGCAAAAGAACCTGGGTACTATTCCGTTTTCTTCCATATTATTTCAGTTAGATTTTGTAGTAGTTTCCGTGGATGTGCGTTGTGGTACAGTGGATATCGGCTCGGAACGAGTTCGCATTCCAGTGGAATCCATTGTATTCACTTACGCGCAAATACCCTTGGGAAAGGTATTAATCCGTCTCTTCCTTCCAGTTATGGGTTAAATAGCAGCGTAGATTGGGTTCTATAGTCTTGGTCGGCAACCAGTCTACCGCAGAAAGCAATGGCAAACTACTGCGGGATAATCTTCTGCCCAGTCAGTCATGTTTCTTTCGAGACATGATCGCCTAAGCGTGTATCACGTACGGCACTTAAATGACTGAGTAGTTTCCGTAGTCCTAACAGCTGCTGAATTGTGTATTTCTTCCATATTTAAAGAATTTTTTTTTTTTCAAATACACCAAAGAGAAAAAATATACAAACTTGCTTCAATTTTCTCGTCGTCAATGTTATCATCGTGTGTCAAAGCAAAAATTATTTTACCTACTTGATTCAATATCTTCGTCCCTCCTGTTAAACTCGTATGAAATTCGATTCCTCATTGTCACTGTTGTGATTCGTTTGTAGAGATTATAATATTAATTTCCGCTTAGTTTAATCGTTGTGACATCTGTTAAAAATACTCTCGACTTACTCCAACGATGTTTTGTGATTTACTTGAAGTTCTTTCATTAAACGTCTAGCATGGTTCTTTGGTGTTACATTTTACAAGATGGAATAAGCATTATTACATATGTTGTATATCAATAAACAGACAACCACGGGTATATATAAAAATATGAGTTATATTTTTATTGATGACGATGAACCGTGTAGCCTAGGATACAGAGAGTTGAGGGAGCGCTCTTCCAAGGGTTGACGGGAGTGTCTCTCTTCACCGGCCGATCTCTGTCGGTGCTACTCTGGTCTGGTCTGTCCGGACTGTCTGGTGAATTCGGTCGCCGAGGTCTTTTTTATAATCTCCAAACCGGGATTTTTTCTTCCGGTTTTTTGCCTCGCCCACGCACGCCCACGTAATTCCCAGAGACACCTGTTCTGTTTGCCTCTTCTAGCCATTTCCGCTACTGCCGGAAATAAGGTCAAACAAACATCCGTTCCTTTTAACGACCGGAAACGCCCCCGCTTGCATCAGCTTCCTCGGGTGGGACCAGATTGTTATATTACACATAAATGCTTGAATCTCATGAAAATGCTTTTGCAAATTCACTTCAGGCCTCATTGAATTTCTTTATCTGTTGTGACCCAGTCAATATCTAGGCACTCAAATCCTTCTACAGTTTTCTTTTAATTATATTATGCGTTGCGTTCTTTTGTTCTTTTTGCTCGGATTTTGTCCTGTTATTATCAGATATTTTTCATCTTTGTGTATCTTAGAAATTCCAATTGTTTCTTTCTGACGTTATGTATTTGTTTCCATGTTGTTTCTATCCTCTCCAAACCTCGTCGCTGCTCACATGTCCGGTAGGTAGCATACTCATCATCCTTCTGTAGAACCACACTTCGGTTGCTTCAGGTCTTTTCTTCATCTTTGATGAGATCGCCCTGCATTCGTTGCTACATAAGAGGGCATATATCACAGAGCAGTCGACTACTTAATTTTGTTCCCAACGAAATTTCCCTGTCTCTCAATTCTCTGCTTAGCTTTTGAAATGCACACTTGAGCTGCTATTTCTTTCTGTGGCACAATTTAACACATATCTGGAAGAACAAAGATGGATTTATAACATTTCCAAGGATATTTTCGCGTAAGTGAATGTAAGTGGATTTGAATTGTCTCACTCTGAGCCGTTATTTTTTTTATATCCCAACGTGCAATGCGGGAAAAAAGATCATGTAGCTTCGAGAAGTAGTTCATCCATCCATAGCGTTATTTGTTGGCCTATCACTTTCTTTCGAGAAAACACTCATTTAATCTGATATCGTAATTATTTGTACATAATGAATCATCCCTATGAGAATTTATCCACTGATCATCGGAATCGTTCTTTTATGATAATATACCTACTTTACCTGAAAGCTGTCCTATATGAGATTGTCCATTATTCGCTGCCATATTGAGGGATATACATTGCATAACCGTGCAGGTTTCGCTTCTTTGTTTCCAACGAAATGTTTCTGTATCTCAATACTCTACTTATCTTTTGGAAAGCCCTCTTCGCCATCCCAATACGCCTTCAGATCTACGTGTCGCACTTTCCGTCCTTTGTTAAAACAATTTCCCGTTATTTAACTTTGTATACCTGTTTGATTTTAGTATCCCCAATCTATAATTAGAATTTTGGGGATCCACTTTTTGCTGATGACCACGCATTTAGTTTTCTTGTAGTATACGTTTAGTCCTTTCTTCTCAATTGCCTTTGTTAAATACAGTGTAACTCTGATATAAGAGAGTTGTCGAGACCGGATAAAAGTTATCTTATATCTGGGTTTATTTTATATCCGGGTTTGGTCTATTTTATATACATTACCACAGGCTCTAATTTGGGACTAGAGGAAAAAACTCTCTTATATTCGACGTTCTCTTATATCAGGGTTTCTTATATAAGGGTTATGCTTCTTTAATTGTTGTGAGGTATATTTGTCATTCTTCTACGCCCTTAGTTTTCATTTTTCGCCGGTCCTCTACAAACCATTTCTGTAGCGGCTTGGTTTTATATTCTCTATGATGTAGCAGCCAATATAAGTCTCTTTTGCTAAAAATCGTCTATTAACTTACGAATAATGAATCATATTTCCATTTTTCTGTTATTATAATTTATGAGATTTATTTCAGTTTCCTATTCAAGACTACCGTCAACACAATATCATTCGCTTATCGTATAGCTTAAAACTACAGTCGCGGTTAATAAATCCTGATAAGTATTCTTGTTTATTTTGATGTATTGGCTATTAAATCATTCATTCCCATCGTCTAAAATAGTGGGTAATAATTGTTTATACGTCGAAAATTGTAATTAATACCAATTAAAGATAATCATTAATTTTGGATTTTTCATGACCCAGTAATGTAGAAGCAAGAAAACACTATCTAATTAAAAAAAATATTACTGAATCTAAACTTATTTATAAATGGAACTTTATCTGTGTATGTGTCTGTCTGTGTGTGTGTGTGTCCGTTACCTATAGACTCCGAAGCGGCTGAACCGATTTTCTTGAAAATTTACACACTTGTACTATAATACTGCGAGTGTTCTTAGCTAGGTTTTGTGCCGAGATACAGCCGATAAATATCGAAAATCGATAATCGAAAAAATCAGCTTATAGAAGGAGTGGTTCGATTTTAATCAAATTAACATAGACAAAGACATAAGAAACGATATTCAAAAGTTTCAAGGTTGCAGTTCTTACAATAATGCAGAAAATCGATTATATATATATATATATATATATATATATATATATATATATATAAGCTTTCATTACACCCGAGCAACGCCGGGCTATACTGCTAGCTTTTATAATTTAATAATTCATCATACTCAGAAGTTCGTGTTTAATATATGAGTTTTTGACAAACATATTAATAATGCTGAATATTTTATAATATAATGATTACTGACATGTGGATTCCTGAGATTAATATCTGATTTAATCAAAAAACCTTCAAAATTAATATCTTATTTTTTTAAATATTTGTCATACCGAAATTTTTTAAATCTAATTCTCGTCCGTGTGTAGAAAATCGTTATTAATATCCTTTGTTTTTTTAATATTGGGGTTTTAAAAATCTAATAATGGTTTATATGTTGCAACTTTTAATTAATACGGGATTAAAAATTGAATATGTTGAATATCTGATTTTTAAAAAGAAACTGCTATTCATTTCCATTTTTTTTATAAACTAATAATGATTCATGTGTAGAAGTAGGTGCTTAATTTCTTTTTAAAAATCTATTATTAATACTAATAATGGCGTATATGAAGTTTATCGCAATTTGTATTGGATTAAAAACTGTTATTAATAATGGTCATTTTATAATGTGATAATAGGTTATATGTAGAGGCTTGTCATTAATATCTGATTGGAAAAGTACAATATCGGAATATTTTATAATCTAATAATGGCTTGTGTGTAAAAGTTCGTGTTTAACAATTGATTAAAAAGATAATGAATTTTTTATAACATAATGATTATTTATATGTAGAACTTTCTAATTAATATATGTTTATTTTATAAAAATACGTCAATTAATCTAAAAACTGATTTCTTACAAAGAATACATATTTTATTCACACAACGCTATCCTTAAAATATAGTCGACATGAAATAAGCCTTTGAAATTGACATCTCGTAAAACAAACAAAACCTTATCGTTCTTTTGCTTTTTAATGACTAAAAACGAAATCTGTGACATTTATTATCGAGATTTTATTAATTGATTACGTTTACATTTTATTAAATCTTTTCGCGTTATTTAAATCCAGTAAATCCTTGTGGTGTGGTGCAGTGGATATCGGCTCGGAACGAGCAATCGGGGAGCTGAGTTCGAATTCCAGTTGAATTCATTGCATTCACCTACGTGCAAATACCCTTGGAAAAGGTATTAATCCGTCTCTTCCTTCCAGTTCTGGGTTAAATAACAGGACAGATTGGGTTCTACAGCCTTCGCTGGCAACCAGTCTACCGCAATGGCAACCTACTGCGGGATAATCTTCTGTCCAGTCAATTCGTCTCTTTCGAGACATGATCGACTAAACGTGTTTCAGGTATGGCTCTTAACTGACTGTAGATTGAAAAGATTTTCTGAACAATTTTTTGGAGATAATGACTTTTTAGTGGTATAAATCTTACGAAGTAAACTATGACGAAGAGAAGCAGTGGATTCATACTTTTTTTTCTAATAGAATTTAATGTTAAAAGAATATTACGAATCCAACGGGAATTAGATCTCAACTCTGATTAACAGTTCCGTGTCATTATGTATTACACCACCCACACCACTAAACTTACGGCACGTGGTATTCACAAGCGGTCACTAATCTAGCTACAAACCAGGCTCAACGCTGCTTAACTCCTGTGATCGTACAAAAACCCTTGGTTCCAAATGATGTGGCTCTAAATCCGTTTTAGATTTCCGTTTTAGTTTTGTATTATTTTACAATGTTCACCATTTATTTATTTTTCCATTAATCTTTTGTTTTTGTTTTTTTGTTTTTTGTTTTTTTTAATCATTTCACCCCCAGCAAGGCAGAAACGCCACTGATGTGCAGGGGGTTACATAAATGTAAAAAGATTAATTAGAAAAGAGTGAGGAGTACAAACTAGTTAGAAAGGAACAATAGAAAGCAGGTGCGATGACAGATACATAGGTGGAGAGAAAGGGAAGGTTATACAGGGGAGGGGAGAGAGCTAGAGTCCAGTGGTTAGTAGATGAGTATTGATATTGCATTTAAATTTCTGGAGGTTGTAGCCGTCAGGAAAGCAAGAATACAGGAACGAGTTCCACAGGCAGGAAGTGCGAGAGAAGAAGCTGCAGGTGTAGAATTGTCGTCTGCATTTGGCTAACCTAACTGTGAATGGGTGGGACCCAATTGCCAATATGTTTGCACGAGTAAACACCTGTTGAGGAGGCATCAGTGACTTAAGCTCGTCCTAGCAGAAGCCATGAAATTATTTATAGAACAGACAAAGGGAGGCCACATTTCGACGATGGGGAAGTGGCTGCAGTCGAGTTGCCAGATCAGTACCTATCACATTACAGACTCTCCTTTGGAGCTTGTCAAGAACACTGAGGAGAACGGCACGGGCACCTGACCATAAATGGCAGCAGTACTCCATGCACGGACGGATGGTTGACTTGTATATATGCAGGATGGATTCAGGTGGAAAAAACATCCTCGATCGACATAGTGACCCAACCTTCTTAGCAGTAGATTTTCTTACTTAATAGTGTCATTTTATTTATACATTTCCAAAAGGGCATTTGTGCGTAAGTGAATGCAACTAGAATTCGAACTCGGTTCCGCGATTTGTTTTTCGAAGTCGATATCCACTGCACCACAACGCACATCCTGTTTCATATTTACTTGTTTGATTTTTTGATTCGTCGATGCGCAGAGTTATATGGGTAATTTCTCGCCATTTTATATCTTTGATATCGCGCATGTGCGTTATTGATTTTTTTTTTATTGCAGTGTATAATAGTGTCAGTTGGACACCGTCTGTAAAAAGAAAAATAAACACAATGACACAATTCACTCAGTCAGAAATTTAGAAATATTTTGAACTTGTTGGCATTCGCACCGGAAGCTCCAATACGAATATTTCTGAGTGTTTGAGTGTAAAGATGAGGACAATGCTAAGGATTCGGAAAGAGTTGGATGAGTCTATTAGAGATTACAAAGGGGTTTGAAATGATCACTAGTGATGGCGAAGTTATACCTTTATTCATCTTCTAATAGGGCCATAGAAAAAAAACACTGAGGTCTACATCAAATGCCTTGAGGAGGTAATGCTGGCCTGGCTTAAAATGGGGACTGATGGAAGACCCTATGTCTGGCAACATGACTGCATCATGCTGCAGAAGAATCTAGTCATGGCTATCAGACAATTTCAGCGACCGCATCATCCCTTATTTGTGGCCATCTAACTCCCCAGACTGCAACCCTGTTGATTAATATGTGTGGAGCGAGGCACCAACAAATGTTCTTGTGGAACCAAAGATTAACTGAAGGCAAGGATTAAAGTGGAACTTAAACAAAGAGACCGTCCAGAAGAGTTGCAGAGGAGCTCGAAGTAGTCTGAAGGTCATGGTTGAAGCCAGTGGGAATTTTATTGAACACATTTGCACTTCAGTATTTCAAAATACTTTTGTGCCATTTTAATAAATATATCTGTAAAAAAGAGATGTCAGTGTCATTTTCATTTTTGCGTAATTTAGACTAAAATTTATTCATCGCACCCTGTATTTATACAATTTTTTTTCAAGTTTTTTAGTGCACTTTTTTTTTTGTTCATTAAAAAAAAAAAGGAAGCGTATCTTTTTATTCACTCTTTCTTTTAATTTCCGGTGACCAACTTTCTGGTGTCATCTCTTTGACCAAATCAAAATATTTACTAGAAAAAGTCGTTGAATATTCATAACCTCGCCTTATCAATGCTAGACTTTTCATCTTTCAGGTCACAATTTTTCTGCTCTATCTCTATATATTATTATTATTGTTGCTGCTGTCATTTTTTTAAAATAATAATATTAGTAGCAATGATATCAGTGGTAGTATTAATATTGGTAAGGTGGAGATTCTAACAATTTAAAACTAAGCTTTGCACGATCTCCCATATTAAAGTTCTGCATTTTAATCTTATCCTAACATATACCAGTATCGGAGAATTTACTGAATTCGCATGACATGTATAGCTTAATGTTTTTTGTCTTTTTTTCAACAGTATTATATTTTTTTATTTATCTTCACACACATTTTCTACGTTACAAAATTCAGCTATTTGAGGAGGTCAAGATATTTTCCTCAAATGCATTTTGCTTTCGGCCGGAAAAAATGGATTCTACTACTGTGGATGTTTTTGCCTTCTTAATTCGTATCGAAAACCCGTTTCAGGGATAGAACTAGATGATTATTTTAAATCTCAGATGTATCTATGTTCGTCGTTTTCTCGATCACCTTCTTGTCTCGGGATATACTATTCATTGTTCAAAAATGTAGACGATGCCATAGCTTTCTCTAAATCGTTTTCCTTACCAAATCATGCTTATTTTTGTATTTTCTTTTGTCGACGAATTTGTTACATTGAAGGAATGTTTGTTTTAACCTATTAGATCTATTTACAAAGAGTTATAAAAATATTTTGAGATTTATCTGTTTCTAATTTTCCAAAGCAGAACTCTATCATGTTGTTTTGAGCCCCATTATAAACGATTCATTTCTCACATAAAATATCCTCCGTGTCATCATTCCCATGTAGATTCATCTGTCATTCAGTTCCTTTGTTTTCTATAATATCTAATCTTATTTCTCAATCCATTAGAATCTGGGGGCTCACGCCTGTTTTTGCGAAATGGTCATGTGCCAAATATAATCAAGTCCTCTACATTAGAAAGTAACAGGAGTACATACAAAAGACAAAAAGAATCTCGTTTGCATAAATAAGAATAAATCTTTTAAAGAGAAAATGACATCAGTTTTTGTTGTTTTAAACTAACATATATTGGAAAGTCCTGCATAAAGTTTTCTTGTGAGTGTGTTTTAAGTATTAAATTTTTTTCCGTCAAATATTTTTTGTAAATAAAAGGCATACTGTTTTCGCTGTGTGTATCATGTTTTACTTTTGTGACGAAAAGCAAAGATCGGTTTACGTTTGTTAACATTTCGTCCTGAGGATGAAATGAAAATAGATATGAATGTCTTTGTTCCTCTTTCTTTCAACAAGTCAATGAGGAAAGGAGAGAAAGTGAGTGTAAGGACATTCAGGTCGGTCAAACTTGAGATGCGGTCAAACAACCGGTGGTTCTCTGAAAATATAGGCAACAATCACGCATATTTATACAGTTGTGGAAAATTGAAATAGATCAACTTTTAAGATTTTTTTCTCGTTCCTGACTGGCAGTGAATAAGAGGTTGTATACATTTTATTATTGCCGACGTCAGCACATTGTAAAATTTAGTGAGCGAACACTTTTTTGGTGAATGTATAAATGTATATGCTTTTCTTATAAGCTCATGAAAAGGTGTAGGTGTGTGTTAGAGCGGATTTTCTATGCAATTAAATCGTACGATAATCCGATAACTCTAGGCATCAAATTACGATGCCTGAGAACCCGACTCCTTTTCTTTAGCATTCTCGTTGATATCAGACATACCCTTGACTGGGTGTCTTGGTTGTAAATATTTTTTAAGAAAAGGTTTTTTATTTGGTCCAGGTAAAATAGATATTAATGTCCTTTTGCCAGTAAAAATAAATAGTGGTTTAGAAGTAAGAACATATAATATTTTAGCAGTGGTTAGGAGAGCAGTATCTTGAACATGGATTCTGTGGTTTGTGACTATAGTCTTAAGTGAGTACACGTAAGAGAATTATGCCCAGAGGCAAGTTTGGATTCATAGAATTATGCTTGAAATGCTCAAACTATTTACAGATTTCAATATTTCTTTTAATAACTAATGACGAAAAAATTATTTTAACTTGTGATTAAACCATTGATGGTGGAAAATACTTTAAATTGTCTCAACAATTAATGTTCAAAATAAATAATCTAATGTGTTAAATTTCTGTGTTGTCTTTAAACTACATTACCTGCCTTCGTAATAAAAGAAATAGTTTCCGGCAAAATAAACAGGGGTGTCATTTACTGTGACTGCAAAATAGTCTATATCTTTTTTATTCTTAGACATTTTTTGCAATACTTTTATTTATTCCATAATTTTCCACTCTTCTTTAAAGGTTTCGTATTTTTTGAAATATGTTGATTCTCCGACATTTCTGTTTTCTATCGTAACAGTGAAATTCAGTCATAAGCAAATGATTATACATTTTCCTGCATTATTAACTGGAAACGTGTTTCTTCCGAATCCCAACATGTTTATATATATTCACGAACCAGGTTTGACTGACCCTGCCAACAGTAGCTAGCGTACGATGACTGGATTCTCTACGAAAATACATAACCAATCATCGAAAAGTTAAATACTAGTTGTTTGTAGGCAAAATCAAGTTTAAACATGATCAAAGTTTACTTAAATAGCAAAGTTTAGCTACAGTTGTAGGTATAAATTTAGCTACAGTTGTAGGTATAAATTTGATTAATGAATACTGCTGTCCCATTTAGTCGGGTGCCGCTGCTATTCATCTCGGGGTTCTTGACAAATTCCAACGGAGAAACTGCAATGTAATCGATCCCGACCTGGCAGCTCAGCTCCAATCACTTTTTCACCAACCTAATGTGGATTCACTCTGTTTCGTCTGCAAAGTCTTTCACGGCTTCTGCTTCGATGTGCTCAACTCATTGGTACCCCTTTCTATGAATTTACTTGAGTTACTAGAATAGCAACTGGATCTTACCGTTTCTCAGTCAAACCCATAAAATGTAACCGCAACTTTTACTCTATCATCTACTTTTCTCGCACTTTCCGCCTGTGGAATTCTCTTCCGTATACCTACTTCCCTGACAGCTACAATCTCCAAGAATTTAAATGCAAGATCAATTGCCATCTCCTAGCATCTTGACTCGCATCCTTTCTCTAATGTTCTTTTCCCCGTCGACTCTACTATCATCAGCTCTCTTCACACCAGTGTTCTCATCCTTCTCTTAGCCATTTTCTGACATCCCCATGCGCACCAGTGGAAGTATTGCCTTTGCTTGGAGTGAAATCAATAAAAAATTAACTGGGGATTAAATCATAAACGTGTACAGAAGTCAAAATTACGCGTTACACAGGAATACAAACAAGGGAAAAAAAACAAATTAGAAAGGGAAAAACAAAAGCGGGTGCGGATAGTGAAAGAGTTAAAGGAAAGATGGGGAAAAACAAGGAAGAAATAAAAACGGGAGAAAGAGAGAAAATTAAAAAAAAAACGCACGTCGGACAAGAGGCCGTAACAAATGCCAGCTAAGGAGAATGGAAAGAAAGGGATAGGTACATAGGATGAAAACAGAAAAAGAGTAAAGGAGATAACATGATATAATATTCGTCTTTGTCAAAGGTTTTTGCCAAAACATCCGTTTAAAATAATATTGTCTGGCGATTGTTGGGATTAAACCACTTTAACTAAGAATAAATTCTACCACTGGAATAAATGTGGAGAACGGAAAAATATATTTATTGGTGGGGAGTATAAATAAGGACATATTATTTTAAAGTACATAAAATTATTTAAAAATATATAAAAAATATAATCATACACTAAAAGGCAAAAGAAAAACACATAAGAGAGAGAAATCAACTGCAATAAAGAATGGTAAAGATAAAGGCAGTTGTAGTGTACATCAATGTTACCCTGAAGTTGCCTCAATATTTTAATAAAACAATTAATATGATTATTAAATTGACAAATTAAAAAAAAATGTATACGTATATATATATGTGTGTGTGCGCGCGTGTGTGGTGTGTGTGTGTGTGTGTCTATTATAAATTATATTTTAGAACATGAACATTATATATATATATATATATATATATATATATATATATATATCCACTGCAAATCGTACATCTGTTTCGACACTGAAACTTCAATGTCTCATCAGGCGGTGTGGATAGGAATGGAAAGCCTCTTTTCTTATATTTGGTCAGTTGTGTTTGGGATGTTGGTAGGGATTAGTCATAAGGGAATAAGTCTTGTTGATTGACCGTTAAAATTTTTCACAGGATTTGTTCCCTTATCACTGACCCCCGCCACTATCGGACACACAACTGACCAAGTATAAGAAAAGAAATTTAAAATTAAAAATTTAATAGAAAAAATCGGTTTCCAAACTGTGATCTAATTAAAACTTAAAATTTATTAGGAAAAATCTATTTCCTAAATCCAAAATTCAGATTAAATATACAAATTTACATTAATTATAAAGACTAATTAAATACAAAAATATTCTGTACAAAAAAAGCATCCCACCCCTTACTGGCTCTTCTAAGAAAACCAAAGGATATAATATAGTCGCAAGATGATAAAAACTTACATTCTAACTGCTAATGTTAAATCCATCTAGAAATCAAAGACTCTCATTAATCTACCATTTTAACTACCCACACCACTTTCTTCAATATTCTAACGGTCAATGCACGAGATTTATTCCCTTATCACTTATGGTTAGACATCGGATTGCTTCTAATCAGAATTAAAACCTGACCAAATTGATATCAGTCGGGGATTCTACCGCTACTATGGGTGCTCGGTAGAGGGAACGGACTCTCTCTCTCTCTCTCTCTCTCTCTCTCTCTCTCTCTATATATATATATATATATATATATATATATATATAACTTTCATCGGTGACACGATCCATAGTTTAATGCTGCACGCAATCATCTGACGGCGTAATATAGACATGATGTTTACGTAACTAAAAAAAATCTCCAAGTTTTGCTACCCACATAAGATAATATGTATATTTATTATTATATATAATTAATAGGTCTGCTTATACGGAATTGAAAACTGTTTTATTAACATCTGAATAATATATTTATTTACATTTGGGTATATTAATTAGTATATTTATTACTTAAATTAAAACATATATTATTAACTAATTTATTAAATGTATATATGTGTGTGTGTGCACGTGTGTGTGTGAAGGTTTATGTGTATGACATGAAATAATAGAAAAGGTTTTGATTTCTGTAAAAAGGCACTTATTAGAAGATTTTTATAGGGAGATATATAGAAAGATGGTGGATGTGCATTGTGGAGCAGTGGGTATCGGCGCGGAACGAGAAACCGAGCAGCCGAGTTCGAATTCCAGTTGAATCCATTGTATTCACTTATGCGCAAATACCCTTGGGAAAGGTATTAAACCGTCTTTTCCTTCCAGTTATGGGCTAAATAGCAGGACAGATTGGGTTCTATAGCCTTGGTCGGCAACCAGTCTACCGCAGAAAGCAATGGCAACCTACTGTGGGATAATCTTCTGCCCAGTCAGTCATGTCTCTTTCGAGACATGATCGTCCAAGCGTGTATTACGTATGGCACTTAACTGACTGATATAGAAAGATACATAGATGAATTAGCTGAAGCATATACATATATATATATAGAGAGAGAGACATGAATAAACCGATATATATATATAGATTTATTTAATCGTTCTGATATTTTTGATCATCTTTTTCTTCAAATACTTATTCGTATAACACAATAAAAAAAATTTATTAAGCTTTATATTTGAGAATTATATAATTTATTTTTATTTCCTTATTTTTCCTTGATAAAACGTTCTATGAGGCTTTAAAATAAAATGTTATTTCATATTTAAACTTTTCTTTGCATCGTTCTGCTCTTTATATACGCTACTATATATACATAAATATATATATATATATATATATATATATATATATCCGTGTGTGTGTGTGTGTGTGTGTGTGTGTGCACTATATGTTTTAACCTATGCAAAACTTATGTGTAAACGTGTTCAGTACCAGGAAGACAGATTAATAGCATGAAAAGCATGAAACAGACTGTCCCCAACCTGTTTGGATCTCAGTGTTCACTTGGCTAAATATCAGTTTAATTCATAATATATATATATATATATATATATATATATATATGTGTGTGTGTGTGTGTATGTATGTATGTATGTATATATGTGTGTGGTTTTCATCTCGTAAAAGGCATTTTTATATTCAATATTCTAAGATAATATAAAGAAACCATCTATTTTTTATATCACATATGGTAACATCTGTCATCAGTTGAAGCGCGGACACTGAATACGATTGACCTGACCATCTAGGGATTCCGAATATTTGCTGTTCTTTATGAAAATCTTTTTCTTTCTTTTTTTATCTCCCCAAATATGTTTCATTCTCTGCCTTTCTCTGTCAGTCTGTCTCCTTTTCTTTCTCTCTCTGTGATGCTCTACACAGCGCTAAGTGGTTTCCCATACGTGAGCATTGACAACTGAAGCGGACTAATCCCAACATTTTTGAATAACCGAATGATGGAAATCTGCAAAGTGGAAGCCGTCATAAAAGGTATTGCGTCTCCCCTGTGCCAGCATATGCTGATTGGGGTTAATGATTCGAACTGCTGTTTCAGATCTTTTATAAGTTCATACGTGGTTATATATATATATATATATATATATAGAGAGAGAGAGAGAGAGAGAGAGAGATATATAGATATAGATATATATATATAGGGCTTATGAAACAATGCGTGCAAGTTTATGGAGCTGTGTATACGTCTATCTGTATATGTCAGTTTATTCATATCTCTCTCTCTCTCTCTCTCTCTATCTATCTATCTATCTATCTACCTATCTATCTAACTATGTCAGTTTATTCTTATAGCTATCTATTTATCTGTCAGTCTCTTTATATAAATATTATCTTTCTTTGTTATTGGTCATCTCTCTGTCTATATAGTTATCTATCTTTGTTTCAGTTTATATATATATATATATATATATATATATATATATATATATCTTTTTATATCTGTATTTTTATCTGTCTATCGGTCATATATTTTTGAATATTAGAAAGTTGTATATTTACCAGCTAAAATTATTTTTAAAATATATAAAGTTAAATTTTTTCTGTTGATTTGTCTGTTTCTCTATCTCTCTCTGAAGGCTGAAATACGTTAGTAGATAAAATCTTATTTGGTAAATACTGTCATTGAATAGGGAAATTGTTTGCACAAATTCCACATATTTGCATCATTTTCTCTTCACAAAGAAGGGATTTTGCTATGTATTTTAATTCAAAGAATATGTCTTACTTTTTTGCCCTTACTCAAAATTATTAGTATTTCTGTTATTTAGATGCCGTCATATTTCCACAAATGAAATAAATATTACCCAATTGAAACTAAAAAAAACAATTACCTAAGATTTTGGAAATTTTGTTAATTCGAGGAAATGCCGTGTGCTTGCGCAAATGAAAGCGATCGAATAATTTATCTCACATTACAAAAAAGAAGGTGAAATCTGGAATATTTATAAATTAATGTTTGAATTTGGAGCTCCGATCTGATATGATAGCACCATATTTCACGAAAGAAATTAATGGCAGATATGAGAATTAATGACGAGCTTTGTTCTCAGAAAGACATTTACACAACTAAGATGCACAAAACTACACACACACACACACACACATATATATATATATATATATATAGCATAGTGATGACCCACTTATAATGTCTTAATATGTATAGGAAAGAATATTAAAACGTTTTGAGTTTAAAAATTTATTTTTTTGACAGTATTTGTTTATTTCTACTATTATATTTTATATTTCAGACCGCACTCGGTCCTTCATCAGAAAAAAAAAAATTCAGACCGAGGGCGGTCTGAAATATAAAATATAATAGTAGAAATAAACAAATACTGTAAAAAAAACACATTTTTAAACTCAAAACGTTTTAATATTCTTTCCTATATATATATATATATATATATATATATATATATATATATATATATATATATCTTTTACAGAAAAGGATACAACATATATATTATTAATTGCCTCGGAGATCATCGTTTCTAACTTGCTAAGGCCGGAATTCTTTAGTAGTTAAAGATCCCCGGCCATCACCTCTTAAAATCCCAACAATTGAGTCTACCATAGTTCTTTTTACGTCAGCTTTAATGACTGACCAAATATTTTCAATGAGACTAAAGGAGTCAAGTCAGAAAATTTCGTGTTGCCTAAATTCATCCTCCTCCACAACTTCTTCAATTGAAGTATGGCAAGGAATGTTATCAATAACTAAGACACATCTCCTTTCATAAATTTCCTTTGGCTTTTTAAGGCACTCCCTGGTCCATTCTTTCGCATCCTCTATTTTTAAAGAACTTCTTTTAATTTTATGAAGAATTAATCCATTATTACTATTACATACAATAACATGGATGTTATTCCGGTCGCGACTGTAGTGCACCTCGTGCCTTTTTTAGTGCGACATTCTCTTCTTGAAATATGGAGATTAAAATTGGTTCCATTCATATAAAGAATTGGAACACTTTGGGAATGAAATCCAAATAAAGCTACTGCGTAATCCTTACGATTGGTCTTATTGATATTAATATTGGCAGCTTCTGGTTAATAATGAACCGCTTTTAAAGTAAAGGCCATAGAGTCCAAGTGCTTTCTTATGCATTCTTTTGTCACACGAGCCTCATACATTTCGATCAATTTATCTACAATGTAATGAAGAGTGACCCTATGATAGTTTTTAATTCATTCGGCCATAACATTTTCATGCTCTTGCGTAATTTTATATTTTCTTGCTTCTCCAATAGAGTCACTCTTATCAGCACGCAGCTGAGGCATATGCAGCTAAAATATGGGACTTTTTTTTGCCAGCCACAGTTTTCTTGAGGTAAGTCATCTTTGGAGGTGTTGCTAATTCTTCTTCAGCTTCCTTTGTAAAGATTCCTCTAGCATCATCATCAATCATCATTTTTGCCCTTACGGTACTTTCTCCTACTTTTACTCTAAGCACACCCAGTGCTTTCTTGGCCTCTAAGTTGTTTGTACTTTGTTTTTTTCTTCATCTATATAATAAAGACAAACTGTCAATTTCCTTACTCATGGGGATAATTTAAAAAAATAATTTTCAATTTACAAGAAAATGTATAAATCTCAATTTGAAGTTGTTTGTTCTTATTTTGAAGTTGATTGTTTTTTGGTTTTGGACATTTTCTCAATTTTCAATTTGATTATTCTATTTTAAAGTTGACTGATCCATTTTGAAGTTGATTAATCTATTTTGGATTTGATTAATCGTTTTACTTGAAAATAAGTTCATTTTGAAGTTGATTATTATCATTTTGAAGGTGAAAAGGTATAGATTCAAACGGACACGGGACTATCTCGAGCCATGGGCATCACAACACAGAAAAATATTTTTAAAATATTTTAATGCACACTATTGTCAATATTAAAAAAAGACACTCACAAAACACAAAATGAGAAACATGTCTTACCAACTACAGCAAACCACAATCATCATTTTTTAAACAAATTCTGTGACTAATAAACTAAAAACCAATGTTGCGTGTCTCAATATAAAATTATCAATAAGCATTTCACAAAGAGAAAAGATTTACTCTCAAAATAGAATCGGTATCAAAATCTGGAATCAATTGATCCAAAAATCCTGCAAAAATACCTAAGTCAATCATTCTGAGATTGAAAGAATGATTATTCGAACATAAAGAGTTGAAATAAAACAACACATTTACTGCCCTCGCACATCACTGAAGGTTTCATGGTCTCAGTTTTAACCTAAAAATTGTCATAATTTACTGAGTCGAGGACACATCTACGATGGCCGATTAATTTCTTACTTGCAGCCTCATCACGTTGAAACAACTGGTTCTCGTACGATCGAAGAAGTTAAGCAACGTCGAACGTGGCATCGCGATGGTTGACCACTTAAGAATAGCATGCGATGTAAGCTTAGATGTGCAGTTTACCAACTGCACATCTAAGCATACATCACATCTAAGATGTTCAATGGCTAGGAACTGTTAATTGGAGAACCAACTTTCAATTCCAGTCGGGTTCATTATACTCATTTAAGCATAAAGCCACCTATTCTCCTTCATCTATGAGTTAATTATTAAGACATATATTCATCATCATCATTTATCAATCACACGCAGATGGTGCATAGGGCAGCAACTTTTTGTTGCTGTTTCTGTAACAAACCTTTTTTTTACGGGCAGGGTTGCTAGCCCTGCACCCAACCCCCAAACCTGGAGGACCAGTTGACCATTATTGGTCCTTACGTTTACAGCACGTGGTATTCCCAAATGGCCACTCATTTAAGTACTGACCAGGCTCGATATTGCTTAACTTTGGTGATCGGACGGGAACCGGTGTCTTCAACACGATATAGCCGTATACATATTTGACTGAACTAATATTATCAAAACAATTTCAACGAATTGTTACGGTGGAGTTACTTCAAAACGATCATACACTACTTTCATTGGTTCTTCAATTCTTTCAGACCTTTCTTTGGTAAAACTTTTTATAACTGATTATAATATCTATTATGTTACCATGTTTTCTTTTAACATATATGATTTTACCCATTCGTGAGATTTTAAAACCATTTTTTCACATTTCTTTTCAATTTTTATACACTCTAAAAACACAACTTTGCCACTCTTGAAAATATTTTCTGCTATCTATTCTTATTCATTTTTGACTTGGTAAAGACATTTCGGACACCAATTTAATTTTTCTTCAAAACATTAATTATGTCAGCCATATGCCTGATGATGTAATGGGATTTGGCCTTATACGGCAAACACTTAAGACTTTTTATAACGCTTTTTCATTCATTTTGTCATGATTTTTTTTACAGAAAATATCTTAAAAGTACCCACAAGCTGTTAAACTTTTCCGTTTGAAATTGCGTAATACAGTGGCGTAGTAATGTGTTTAATCGAGACAATTTTACTGATGATTTCGAATTTGTTATCAGTGAACTGTGTATCTTTATCCGAAACATTATATGTGGAATGACATATCTTGTAAACAATTTGTGAAAAATCTGTACTGTCAATGAAAATGTTTTTTTTTGCATTTACAACTTTTTGGCCACTTAGTAAAGTTATCCATTCAGTCCACAAAATACAACACAAATTTCAAGAAAAGACAACGCAATAAGAAATTTTTGTATAAAATTAGAAAATATATTTAATATATATACATGTTTAACAAACAATAAAAAAATTTGTATATTATTGTATTATTTGTATGGTGGAAATATGTCTTTTAAATTTAAGCAATTGTGGGTTGAACAAAAAAGTGTCATTGTTTTGCTGCTTTTAATTCAACAGAGTAGTGGAGTCTGTTTCCTTCTTTTTTATGTGTCCGCATCTAAGTAGGTGGAAAAGGAAAGGGTCGATCAACTTAAGATGAAAAAGAGGGCGTGCGTGAGAAATAACCGAAGAGAAAGAAAATGACAAATAGAAATAGTAGTAAGTAGCAGAATGTGTTTGTGTAAAAAAAAAAAATTACTCAGGCTATTCAACTAATATGTTCTGTGTTCCTTTGATTTTTTTTTGTATCGGTTGAGTCAGCGACGGACCTGTCTGTCAGTTCTTTGGCCTCTGATCTCTGCACTTTTCTGTCACAGAACGTGGTTTAAGTAGTGGAATTTCTCATGTGACCGGTTCCAGCAGGCATTTTCTTCTTCAGTTGCGAAAAAACAAATTTGACTCATGTCATATATCAATGTTCGATTTCCAATCAAATCAGGATCTAAGATTTGACTTTTTATACAGACTTGTGAAATTTGCCTTTGTTTGGATCTTTCTAAAATGATTTTAGTCGGTTGAATCCGATTTTGCGGGTGGGCAATTATACTTTGAGTGATTTATTTATGTAGGATGATATAAGATTTGTATCCTATATTCACGACCACAACATAATATCATCCGTTTAATGGACTAGTAAAATATATATGTAGTCTTGAAAACAATGTATATGATGTTATCCAATGTTGTATTTTTGTCGTAGGTAATTTTGCTTCCAGAACACAAATTCTGCAGGTTTTTACAACTTTTTAAAAACAACTCTTTTGTTTCTATATACATTGCTTCTCATTAGATATTTCATCTTTGATATTCCCGGATGTCCACTATGTAATTCATTTAGTATAAGCTTTTGTAATAAGTTGAGTATTGCAATACTTTTTGCGAACATCAATACTCCTTTACATAGCGCGTAAGTATTCAAGTATGGATGGAATTATTTCTTCTTTTCCTTTAGTCGTTTTTCTGCAATAAAACAGTCCGTTTCTGCATTTTATTTTATTTCTTCTAAGCTAACCAGTAATTCGCTTACTACAGTGCATAGTATATTTTTATTTTCAATTTCACGTTTTAAAGAAAAAAAACGACAGTATCCTCAAACAATTCAGTATTTTTGGTATCAAGCTTGATAACCCATACGCATATCCTGGTAAAATCGAAGGTTTGTTTTCCATCAGTATTTAATATCATTATACCCGAGCGTTGTAAACTATTCGATGTATCATTTAACCATAAATTTATAATAGAAGCCTGGAGTCTGTCCGCAACCAAAAACTTCTTACGTGTGTAAATTTCTTCACTGCAAATATAATTGTGAATGCTTTTTTTTCTTTAACTGGCTGTAGAATATTTCTGTTGAAATTAGTAATAGTAATGTTTGTTGTGGTGAGGTATGTTTTTAATTTCACTTGTTCTCGGTGGATCTGGTTGACAACCATTTTTGTTAAGCATTTTTTCCTTGACAATTAATTTTAGAGTAAAAGTATTTGTATTTTCCCTCACTGAGTTCAAAACCGTACTCTCATTCTTTGTCAAAAACTGTTTTTTCATTCCCATATGATGTTTCTTATATAAAATTTTAATTAATAATCATAAGTTACTGTAGTTTCTTTTATACGAACAAAAGTAGGTTGGGCTTATAAAATCCATAACTTGAGCGTATTTATAGTTAATTCTGAAAATCCTTCTTGTAAATGTATTTATATATGTGCTTCAAAAACTTGAAACTTTGATAATTCTTTTTAACCTTTAACTTTGCAGAAATTTCTGCTAGGCTTGATAACGGATAGTTATAGTGTCATATACTTGTTTAACCATGTCGAAAAATAATTGCAAGCACGGATTTACATTTCTATACATACACTGCTAGTTCCATTAATTTTACATGGTTTATCTTTGCAGTTACACTTATTTTTTCATCTCTGTTTAATTCTTCCTTGTCTTACTCAAATACTGCAAATTGTACGCTCTCTTTCGGCTTAAATACTGGCGTGGATTTATTTTTATTTTTAATTCGCCTTCAATTGGAAACACTGAGCCAACTAATTCGTAAAATATTTTGCAATTTTGTTTTTTTATTTTTCGTTCTTTTTTTAGATTGGTCACTGTCTGCTTACATTTTTGCAAAACACGTTTATATGAAAATCTCAAACCGCAAATAATTCATCAAATCTGTATTGAAGCTCGCAGTATTTTAACATATAAGCCTTGGCTGTTACACCTTTCTTACGGAAAGAGACATTACAAGACATTTCGCCAATTAAAAATGAAATAGGTTACCACCTGAAACACTACTAGCGCCCTTTTTTAAACGTCTCTGATTTCTTTCCAGGTGGCTTCACTGATTAATGTACTAACACTAGCGGTGCCTAGTAGCGCTTTCACATCAACATTATTTTCTTATTCATAGTCCTTTTGTATTCTGTGATTATTTTTTCCGTCGAAACGCTGTGTCACGTTTGGACTATAAACGTTTTTTCTTTGTTTAGTTTTAGAGTGTGGCTTTATATCTTACTTTATCACACTTGTAGTACTTGGAATTCTTAAAGGGACAGTCGTTTCTGGGATGTAAACACATATGCTACTTACCTGGCACATTTTGTGTTGGATAGGGACCTTAAATCATCTCTCAGTTGCGTCTCTGTCCTCTAAGACAGAGTGAGGCGCAGTTGTAGCTCTGCCAAATACAGATATGTATCTGAGAAAAATCATACTGTGTAGATGCTCGGTCCCGGGGAACAGTGTCCCGAGGGTGCACCACTCCATTGCACCAAAGGGGTGTACCAGGTGTTCGTCGCTGACGCCAACGCGACCGGCGGTTGTGGGGACTGAGCAATGTTTGCTCCTTTGCCTGCTCGTAAGCGTTCGGGCTCCTCGCGTTAAAAACCGACCTTGTATCTCAACTCCATCTAGTGGGGGAGTAAGATAAATATACTTTCACATATGAAACAGCGATCAATTTTCTTTTCTGTATATTTTTCTATCGCTTGTACGTATGAACATTCTTTTCCCTGAATTTCTTCGATATCTCGTCTCAGATTTATGATTCTCTGATATTTAATATTTCCTGCAGTGTAAGTTTTTGTGCTGTGGAGGTTTCGTTTTGTTTTGTTCTCAGATTTTGTCCATTGGCTTTTGGTGTTTTTTTCTGTAATTTTAATTGCTGTTTCTGTTGTTGTTTTCATTGCTGCTGTTTTTGAATTTAACATAAAAGCCAATATTTCCTCTGTCTTTGAAGAATATGCTATTTTTTCCAGCCCAGATAAAGAACAATTCAAACAAACGTAGTTCAAATTATCATCATTAGTAATCTAGTCGCCGAAGAAACATGTATTGTTTTCTACTTGATATCTCTCACGAGGAGATTCAAATATACTCTTAAACCTAATTATAAAACGTACGAGTTTCGAATCCTTGACACTCATTTGTATCATTTTCGTTGCTACTATTATAACTCGGTTTCTATTGGTTATGATATGAAGTTATGCTTAGGCGTCTTTAAGAAATACTGTGAAAACTGACTAAAACACTATTTATTGTATCAAAAAAAAATTATGGCACAAGGCCGAACAAGCAGAGGGGTAGAGGTTGGTTCTCGCTTAACTATCCTATATCTAGCTAAACACTATCACGACCCATTCACTCATTACAATTTGCTCAATCACAAAAAGAACCTATCCATCATCTCCCAAACTTTCATACACCATAATACTACATATTTACGAGGGCACCTAAAAACGGGGGAAAAACCTATGACAATAAAAATGTGTTTATATACAATATAATGCATAATTTAAAAGATTTAATGAAGAATGAAATACAGACTGACTAAAACTGTCTCTTTACAGGCTTAGCGTTCTTTAGACTTTTGACTAGACAAGTCTATTTGTGTCAACGGGGGTTTATTATTAACTGAACAACATTAACCTTCAGAATTAATTCAAAATTTTTCTGTGAAAACAATTTTTTAGAAAAAAGTTTTTCTCATGTTCAGTAGATATTAGTGTTCTTTCCTCTGGTATTAATGGGAAAAGGGTAAAGTAAATATCATGTTAGATACCATAGATTTGCTGGTTATCTGCCTGACGTGAACCAGCTGGAAAATAAACTCGAGGCTCTGAATCACTGTGAATCATTGTTCAGAAATGGGAGTAACATTGCCGGCTGTCTACAGCGTTTTCTGTTAAAACATGGAGGATGAGATAGTCATAGTGATATTTCAGAAGTGCCTGCATCGAATACCACCTGACAGGAGTGGATTACTCATACTCAAAGTTTTCATAAATCGGTCCCTCTCTTGAAGATTATATGCAGCTTTTAATAAGTTTTTCCCTATATCACGCAAACAGTCTACGCATGTACTCTCATCAGACTTCTCATAAAACAGAGTATCAGGCAGGCGATATATGAATTTGTATATTTCTACACCAGCCATATTCGTAATCGGATCTCTCAAATACTCAATAATAATAAAAAAATAATAATAAAAATTGTCCATTAATTGATATAGCTTGTCCAGCGGACTGTAACATAGCAATTAAGAATTCGAAAAACTGTCAAAATATAAATACCTAGAAACTGAAACAGAAAAAAATGTGGAAATTGAAATCCAGAGTCGTGCCAGTGAGAGTAGGTGCACTTGGAATGATAAAAATCGACAAAAACTATACTTTGAAAGAATCCCTGGAAACCCCAGCTTAAGAGATATACAAAAAATTGTCTTATTGAGTACAGCCCACACACTAAGGAAAACTTTGTCTATCTAACGCTAGAGATGATAGGAGAGATAGAAAAAAAACATGAAATGGAGCCATAACCACACTCCACGACCTGCCTTAGATCTGCCCGCAGACTTGGTTGGTAGTGCGACCATAGCAGAAATCAAAATATGATGAAAAACGACATAATAATGATAATCAAGAGAATTTCCTGTATACAGACAAAAAAATCAAAGCTAATGAACCATAGATCGTTATAAAAACGACAAAAACAGAATGTGCCTGCTTATTGATATGGCACTCCCTTCATATTGTAAAGTATATTTGAAGATCGTCAAAAACTAGCAAAATACAAAGATATTGAAATGGAATTCTGTATTCACAAGTATAGATCACACTTTTATATAAAATGTATGTGACCTTTTGTTTAATTTTGATTTTAAATTTTTACAAAAGTTATAAGCAGAATGTTTCATGAAGATATTAATAATCTTAGGTCTCTGATGTGAAATACAAATGAAATCAAAGAAAATAATAACAATAATTATGGTAATAACAATTTTAATAAGAACAAGACCTAGAAAAAGTGTATTATTTTTGTTATTATTATTATTATTATTATTTTATTTTGCTGTTATTAACGCATATATATATATATATATATATATATATATATATATATATATGCTTGATGTAGAACGCAGAAAGAGATTGACAGAGAAGTGAATACATATAAAAATATATGTGTGTGCAAATATATATATATATATATATATATTTAAATGCGCTTTTGTGTCAGTATGTAAGCGTATAGGTGACTATGGTTTTTTCACATCTGCATGTATGTGTGCGTGTGTCTGAGTATCAATGTGCGTTAGAATAATTGCTTAAAGGCATCAAAAAGATTCATTCCATTTCATACATTGATCTCAGTCTCCAATGTTGTTCATCTTATACATTACTTCAAAGGCAGTTCTCCAGCTTCACGCTAAATGCGAAGAAGGAAATGGAAAAAAATAACATCAGCATTTGAACCATTAAAGCCACTTTCTACCTGTAATTATCGCGATAAATGGTCGGAAATGGATAGCATTCAACTTTACTGATATCACGAAAAAGTCTCCATGAATCCATTTAAAGTTAAACCATCACAGAGTGCAGTAATTTCATCCAGCAACTCCTTACTTTAAATTTGATCCGTCAGTTTAGACTTAACAAATGCTCATCTCGCATACAATATATATATATATATATATATATATATATATATATACTAACAAAATAGCAAGATCGCCAAGACCGACCGCGGTTTCGCACAACGGCTCGTCAGGCACAATTATGGCACAAGGCCGAACAAGCAGAGGGGTAGAGGTTGGTTCTCGCTTAACTATCCTATATCTAGCTAAACACTATCACGACCCATTCACTCATTACAATTTGCTCAATCACAAAAAGAACCTATCCATCATCTCCCAAACTTTCATACACCATAATACTACATATTTACGAGGGCACCTAAAAACGGGGGAAAAACCTATGACAATAAAAATGTGTTTATATACAATATAATGCATAATTTAAAAGATTTAATGAAGAATGAAATACAGACTGACTAAAACTGTCTCTTTACAGGCTTAGCGTTCTTTAGACTTTTGACTAGACAAGTCTATTTGTGTCAACGGGGGTTTATTATTAACTGAACAACATTAACCTTCAGAATTAATTCAAAATTTTTCTGTGAAAACAATTTTTTAGAAAAAAGTTTTTCTCATGTTCAGTAGATATTAGTGTTCTTTCCTCTGGTATTAATGGGAAAAGGGTAAAGTAAATATCATGTTAGATACCATAGATTTGCTGGTTATCTGCCTGACGTGAACCAGCTGGAAAATAAACTCGAGGCTCTGAATCACTGTGAATCATTGTTCAGAAATGGGAGTAACATTGCCGGCTGTCTACAGCGTTTTCTGTTAAAACATGGAGGATGAGATAGTCATAGTGATATTTCAGAAGCCCTGACGAGCCGTTGTGCGAAACCGCGGTCGGTCTTGGCGATCTTGCTATTTTGTTAGTGTGTTTGCTCTGCGTTACTGCCTTCTAGTTAAATACTTTTCGGTTGTGTGTATCGAGCACTTTTCTTTTCTGGTTGTTTGTTCCGTTAGAGGGTTTTTTTTCTTTTTACTGGGAGGAACCGTATGTATTGTCGGTCCCACGCAGTTTTCTTTTTTTCCCCGTCTTTGCCCAAAGCTTTATAGCCGAGGGCAATAACGGATTTAGATTCTGCTGGTCATTCATAGTCTTAGAAAGTCCCTTCTATAAAATTTTGAGATTAGAATACACGCAGAGTCGGTTTAATAATTATTATTATTATTATTATTATTATTAATATATATATATATATATATAAATATATTGTATATTTAGACAACATTCCCTCTTTTATTCAAGTTTCGTTAAAAATTACGGACAAGGTGCTGTGATTAATTTTTTCAGATAATTTTTCATGTTGTGATCTTACATTATTTTCTTTTAGTACATAAGTTATATACAAACAGTTTGAATGTTTTATTCATCTAACTCGGCCCATTCCGCCATAAATTTAGCTATTGTAGATGAATTTTGTTTTAATTTTAACTGAATATATGAATTGTTTTATCTCGATGCTTATCTTAGAATTATGATTTTTTTCCCAGCACGGTCAGCACATTGTGACCGTGTTCATAGTTGATATTACTCACCTAGCATACAATATATATATATATATATATATATATATATATATATATATATATATAGTATATTTAGACAACATTCCCTCTTTTATTCAAGTTTCGTTAAAATTGCAGACAATGTGCTGTGGTTAAGTTTTTCATATAATTTTTCATGTGATCTTACATTATATTTTTTCAGTACGTAATTATATAAAAATTATTTGAATGTTTTATTTATCTAACTAAATCCTTTCCACTGTAGTTTTAGTCATTGTAAATGAATTTTATTTTACTTTTAACTGCATATATGAATTGTTTTATCTCGATCCTTATCTAGAGTTATGTCTTTTTTTCCTCAACACGTTCAGCACATTGTGACCGTGTTCATAGTTGATATTATAGAGACTTGGATGTTTTCTTTTGTTATAATAATTATTCCATAATTTTTAACATTTTTTTGTATGTGAATGATGCTTTTATATTTGTATTATCAAATAATGTGTTACAGATAGAAAAATAATAAGAGAGTAATGTGACCATATTTGTTTAGGTCTCATTTAACTACATATGTGATGTTGACCCAGAAGATGTCCGGAGGAAAACTCGAAGTCTGGTATTAGGGAAACATATATATTTAACGAAAGAACAAATACAAAGTGGGTTACACGTCAGTCGGGCTGTCAAGTATTAGACCGGAGTGTCTCAACTCAACTCAACACCGAGAGGCATACTCTCCCGGTATTCATAATAACAGGAAGAGTTCAATATAGTCCAAAATGGGTAGATCCCGTAACAATATGAATATCTACCAAACTCTGTCCGGAACTGGTTTGGTCCTATGAATAACATAAATAGGAATGCCTTGATATGATGAGGATGTTAAAATATGGCTCAAGTTGTCAGGCAAAAGTTTTTATTGTTTTCTAGCAATTTGCGGTATTGGACGAAATTACCTCTCGCAAGGCTTAGTTCCTGTTCATTTTCCTTAATGCTTATACTAAATTTATTAGAGACATATACCAATATGTTTGAAAAGTTTACTAACTACTAATTCCACATTCTGAATTTTTATGATGAATTACTTTCGTTCAATTCCAGTTTCTCATTTGGAAAAGTTTATCCAGGCTTTTATTTCATAGATTACTTGATAGACTATATTGATTTTCTGCTTGAAAGGATACTCATACCAGCTATGGCTATATATGTCGTCAGCATATGCCTCTCGTCATCAGTACATTGACCTCGGGATGGAATACAAGACCCCCTGGTAAATTTTGTTTGCTAGATCCGTTTGGCATATGAGATGGAATGTTGAAATGATCAGTTCCCATCTCTTCACATCTGTTTTTGTAAATGTTTCGAACTTCTAGGAAAAGGTTAAAAAGTCTGGAGTAGTCATTTCTTCTTTATACTTGATGAAGTTTGAAATATATCTATATTCTGGTCCTCGCCAAATATGTGATATGTTGCAGATCAATAAAAATTCTTTATTAAATTGATGCATTCAGTAAATTCGGAGCTTTGGAGGTGGTATTTCATGGATGAAAATAGATTTTTGTTGATGTGGTCATATGCTGGGTGGTCTCTTGTTGACATACCAGATGTACAATTTTCTATTGGTGAAGTATGCAGTTTCCTCGAGTGGTTTGATGACATATATGACATTAAAATCATTTACCTGAACTAAAACGAAACTATCTCATGAGATGTTCAGCTTTATAAACCAATGATAACTTAGTTAAAGAATATTCATTAGTACTTTCACCTTGATGGACACGATTAAAACACCTCTGTATGTGTTATGTTCATTTATTTATGCAAATAAGTTCGAGTTTTTATTATCAGTTTTTTCACTCAAAATGACAAGAGACAGAGTCAAGTAAAAGTCTATGATCACCTACGTCTTGAATCGACGCAGCACATCAAGAAGAATATTTTTGTTTGAAGATGGCAAAGTCATTAATTTTCGGTGACCGGTTTCTCTATAAACAGGTATTTTCTGTAGGAGTCAAAATTCATACAAAAATAAAGCAAAATAAACAAAACATTCAGAAGTCAAAACTACACATTAACTCTACTAATACACGAGTGTCTACTATATTCGCCATAAAATTAGTTTAGGCAAACTAATAACGCTTTCTTATGATAACAAAATGGTAGAAAAAACAACTAAATCATTATTTCAGTCAGTTAATTGTCATACGAGACACGCTTGGTTGATCATGTCTCGAAAGTGACATGACTGATGATGCGAAATATTAGCAGGTTGTCATTATTTTCTGCGTTAGATGGCTTATCAATCAAAGATATAGAACCCAATATGACCTTTTATTTAACCCATAGCTGGAGGGAGAAAAGGTTGATTAATACCTTTCCCAATGATATTTCTGCCCATATGAACACAATGTATTCGACTGGAATTCGAACTCGGCTCTCGATATCCATTGCACCACAACAGACATCATTATTTACCTAGTGCTAATAGATAAAATTATATATAGGCGCTTACCACCATATTGACCAACTTTGTTTACATGTATCCCGTTATAAAATAGTTAGATACGTCGTTATAAACGGGATTCTACTTCTTTGTTATAAACCGAAAATTTGATATATACAGCAGATGTGTCTTTAGCAGAGGAAAAATCACAGTCCACTGCGTCCTTGTCTTTATTTTCACTCGTTATTCATAACAGCAAATATATGAATGACAAAAAATTATCTTATTAGTAATTCGAATTTTTCTTTCTAAAACAGTTTTTTAGAAATGTGTTTAATTAAACCAAGTTCAACATTACATAATTTAATTTAGCTTGCAATTAATGTGGAAGACTTATGATTTCAAAAGAAAGTTATAAGAAATAAGAAAATTTATTTAAAAACAAAAGTAAGAATGCTGAATTGCTATGTGATGTCAATCTTTTTGTATGGCAGTGAATGCCATATAATATTCCCACATCTGAAATGAGAGAGGAGGAAACAGAAATGTAGTTATACAGCAGGATAATGAGAAGTGTGTGGACAGAGCGAAGAAGTAACTAGAAAATCTAAACTTATTTATAAATGAAACTTTGTTTGTGTGTGTGTCTGTGTGAGTGTGTGTCCGTTAACTATAGACTCCGAAACGGCTGAACCGATTTTCTTGAAAATTTACACAGTTGTACTATAAGCGTCTGTGAGTGTTCTTAGCTAGACTTTCGTTCCAACGTCCAAAGAGTCTAAGGTCCAGCACCATGGATTAGTTTTAAAGCTTTCATAACACCCGAGCAACGTCGGGCTATACTGCTAGTCTTAAATAAAGCAGGAACAAATTGCAAACTTGTACTAAGAATCAGTAAGAGGCAGGTGAAATTTATTGAACAAATTTTGCGGAAGAAAGGCTTGAAAAACTCAACATATACTGGGTTGTTTGACGGCATGAGAACTAAGGATCGTGCCAGACATGGATGTGGAAATCTATGAATGAAGAGAAGACTACTGATAATGGCCACGTGGGATATGATTTTGTGGATGCCCATAATCACTCATGTCTTAAAGGAACACAGCACATTGGAGAAAATATGTTCAACTAATCCATTCTCTGTTGTTCTGATTTCTCAACTAGTGCGGCTGGTCTCACTAATTAGCCCCGACTCTTTGCCAGAGCCCCCCACATGTCAACAGAATACTATCATATGAATTATTTTTCTTATTAACATTTTCTAAGCTTGAAACACAGAGCACATGGCTTCTTTGTCTGTCAAGTCTTTGTTATCAAATACTTTAAAGCGGATGCTTAATTCTTTAATCTATAAGAAGGAAAGATTTTGTTTCGCCTTTTGCATTGCTCAAGGGATTCAAATCAATTATTATCGCTCTCCCTCTCTCTCTCTCTCTCTCTATCTCTCTCTCTCTCTCTATCTCTCTCTCTCTCTCTCTGAATATAAAGAGTCTTTATAAATCCATTTAAATGAAATTTGTACTTTCTACTCTCTTTGGGAATGCAAGACTAAAATTTAATATTTTTATATAATATTATTTATTGTTTAAATTACGCCATAAAATTGTTGATATTCTACAAGTTGATCCAGAATTAAAAAGGTTGACAAAAACATAGGATTGTAAGAGGTTGCAGTCAGTATGTCTTGTCCACGAGCAGTTTCTTATTTAAGTAATGGATCCTGTTTTACACAGTAGCATTTTTTAAAATCATTTTACCCAGAGCAAGGCGAAAATGCCAGTGACGCGCGGGGGGCTACATGAGTGTAAAAACATTAATTTGAGGAGAGTGAAGGCGTATACGAAACAGGAGCAATAGAAAGATGAGAATGCATGTATGATGACAGTTTCAAAGGTGGAGAGAAAGGAAAGGATATACGGGGTGGGGAAAGAGCTAGAGTCAAGTGGTTAATAGATGAGTATTGACATTGAATTTAAATTTCTGGAGGTTGTAGCCGTCAGGAAAGCAAGAATATGAGAGCGATTTCCACAGGCGGTAAGTGCGAGAGAAGAAGCTGCAGGAATAGAATTGTCGTCTGCATTTGGCTAACCTAACTGTAAATGGGTGGGACCCAGTTGCCAATCTGGTTGCACGAGTAAACACCTGTTGAGGAGGCACCAGATTTTTTATAAAAGCTCAGTCATTGTTTAGATTATGAGATGGCGGTTACAGTACGCTGTTTTCTCAAGCATTCTCTGATGTAATTAATAAACCGAGATCGACACTGGTTATCAGCCTTGTGTGCCCTATTTAAACTGAAAATATATTGCGAATTGTAAAAGGTTTCTTACAGTTCTGCATGTTTCAAAATTGTCCCTCATGTAAGCGTTGGAAGCAGCAGCTATTCTTGGGAAGTGGCATTGTGCAAAATATAACTGCTTTCATTATATTTGAAAGAAACAGAAGGTTGAACATTTGTTAAAAAAAAGGGTTCGCTTCTATTAATAAGTGTAAATATATTTAACGAGAATAATGGCATCAATTTTTTTAAAAATAACACTTATTTTTGAACGTTTAGCAGAAAGGTTTTCTTTGGAATATGTGTTTGAAAATTCAGTTTTCGTAAAGTCAATTTCATACTTAAATTCTACTCCATCAGATTCTTTTCTTGCACTCCGAATTCCCTCCATTTACTTGCTTTCCCGACAGCTACAATATTCAAGAATTCAAATGTAAAGTCAATAGTTATCTCTCTCTCTCTCTCTCTCTCACTCTCTCCCTCCCTCATGCTTCTTTCTTTGTCCACTCCACTCTCAAAAGTATTTTCATCCTTCTTCTACACCTCTTCCTGACAGCCCCTGTAACCTGTCACTCTTTCTCATAACATTCCTCCTTTTTATTCCCTGAACAACAGTGGCAGTAAAATGACTTGCTTGGGGCGACACGATAATAAAACAAATATCGTTTTTTAAACATGCCTTCAAAGAATGTTATATGTTGAATATAAAACTTTAGACAGCGTTGTATAAATTAGAATTCGGATTTTCTAGTAATTTTTGTAATTACGAAATCGACTCGGTAAGAATCTTCTAACTAAATAAAAAACTAATGAAAGCCAAGTATCAAAATATCTGAGTCTTTTATTCCATTTTTAACCGGATAATAATAACAACTCTAAGCCCGAATTTAAATAAATATTAACAATTTACTTTTTTTAGAATCTAAAAAACATTACTTTTTGGCATATGATCTCCCCGACGCCATTAGATCCCAAGTTGGCATGTATGCCGATGACACAACAATCTACTCTCGCATCGATCAAAAACCAGGTGTGGACGACAAAGTGAACCTCGCTGCCGTACTTGAAAGGGACCTCCAATCCATAGTGGCCTGGGGTAGGAAATGGCTGGTAAAATTCAATGCATCTAAAATGAAGCTGTTATCAACTAACCACCATAGACAATCGCATCTACCTCCCATTAGCATGGGACAGGCTAGCCTCCCAGAGAGTAAAATACTACGACTCCTTGGCCTTACACTTTCGGCGGACCTCAAATGGAATGACTATATCGAATCCATTGCCAAATCTGCTGCCATGAAAGTCGGCTCTCTGTGAAGGGCCCGGAAGTTTTTCCCACCTGAATCTATTCTGCACATATACAAATCTACCATCCGCCTGTGTATTGAATATTGCTGCCATATCTGGTCGGGTGCCCCTGCTGCTCTCCTTGGGCTTCTTGACAAAATACAAAGGAGGATCTGTAACGTGGTTGATACTGACTTGGCAGACCGGCTGCAACCACTCTCTCATCGGTGTGATGTGGCTTCCCTGTGCCTCTTCTACAAGTACTTTCATGGCATCTGCTCCGATGAGCTTAGATCTCTGTTGCCGCCTAAGCACGGATTTACACGAGATACTGTATTAGCAACTAGGTCCCACCCTTTTACAGTTAAACAAATAAGATGTAACCGTAAATTCTACTCCAACAGCTTCTTTTCTCGCGCTTCCCGCCTGTGGAACTCCCTTCCACAAGTCTGCTTTCCCGACAGTTACAATCTCCAGGTGTTTAAATGTAGGGTCAATAGACAACTCCTATCACACTAAATCCCAGTTATTCTCAGAACACTCTCATCTACCCAACCCTCATTCTCGGTATCCTTACCCGCCTATCACCCACCCTCTGACATTTGCTATATTTAATCATCCTTTCTCCACTCTATGTAGACCCCTGCACAGTAGTGGTAGTGACATGCCTTGATCGGGGTTAAACGCTTATAAAAAAAAAATTACACAGATTTTTACGTTAACACGTTATTGCGATAAAATATTTTCGAATTTAATATTATTGATACTTTCACTGGTATAAAATATTTATTTTCAGAAAACAACTATACAACTATAAAGCTACACATACAACATGGAAAAGAGACGTGGGCGAAAACACGTGTTGTCATACCAATTACGTAGTGCGTTTTACACCTATGTTGAAACGACAAAACAAATATGATATTATCTCAATTGAATCTCAGGAAAATATTGGCGCCACCTTCTATCTGTAACCCACCCGTGGAGGTCCAAACAATTTCTCCGGCGGCCGTTCTTCACGCTGTGATGTTACCGGGAGTTTGTTGAAAAAGCCGGAATCTCAAGCTGAGGGTATAAGATTAAACTATAAGAAACGAACTTCTACAACTTGGATGAGTTAAAACGATGCTTTATTTCGTTTAGAGTTAGTCTTTTCGTCGGGGCAGGCGATGTGGCACTCAGCTCTAACTCTAATTAATGGAAATCAAATGCCGAACCGACCTACTCAAGATGAACGGAGTTTCTACTTCAAACACACTCCCGGCTGAAGTAACTCAAATCCACTCACTAACTAATTGATCGGCTAGGAAAAATGACTTGTATTTATTTAAAACAATTGGGAAGTGCCTAGACCACGAGTGATAAGCATTGGCGACTGTAAGTCCAAAATTTCAAGGTACTTAAATTTTGCTTAAATTCTGATATGTGTGAACGGGATGTGTGCACTAAGCCTCCCAATATTTTCCAGGATATTTAAAATTTTTATCATAATAAAGCTTCCGACGGATGTTTTTATCGCCCTAGCACTTTACGTAAGCAGGCGTTTTTTATTGCCTGAGAAATGGAAAATTCTATTATCTTTTCTTAATGTGTGGTCAAGATACAGTAAAGACAGTTTTTGACCTGATAAACTTAAAATCTATTTCCTAAAAGTTTATCTTTTTATCATATCAGTCACTTAGTCAAATATTTACCGCAAGACTGGTAGGATTTAACAGTAATCTGATACCCTTTTCTCTTCCACAAATTTCCTTATAAAAGAAAAATCGTTTATTTATTTATTTATTGTTTCTCTTCTTTTTCCCTTTGTTAAACGAAACACATGTTTTAAAACTACTTTTCTATTCTTAACTATTTCCTATTTTAATCTATTATAATAAAATACATATTTTACAAATCCACATTAATATACGCCTAATTATCGTGTCACATATCTATAAGAAACATAATCCTTCAAGACATAAGCAATCATATGTATTCATCAACGTCTTATTTTTATTATCTTTGAATTTTTATGATTTATCAAAGAAAAAAAGAAATCTTCGCCTTGGAATAATTTTTAGAAAGGTTAATCAGATTGGCCATTACTAATGACTACATAGACGATTTTCTATACAACATTCGACATTAAATGCTGATATATCGTAAAATCAACTGACCTTGGTAAATTCAGCTGAAACCTTTGAACACTAGGTTGTCCTCTTAACAGGCGGACTATCAAATGCAATGCCGTAAGTCCAATACGAATATTTCACCTGTATATGGAGGAAAAAGAATTGTTTTTGTGAGCTTTGCTAAATAATTGGCGCAATGTGCAGCTAAAAGATTCGAATTAAGCATTGGTTTTCGTGTCGATAACAGGTACGCTAAAGCATTATTTTGTTTTGCTATCTGCGTATTAAGAAAACGGACCGCCTTTGCCTTCTGACAATGCATACTAAAACATTTAGATTAGAAATTTCACCAGATCTTATACCATCAATTCTGTTAGAAAATTCTTTTCCGGGAATAATTCCTTATGTATTCCGATAAAACCAGCAGAACGAAACAGTTCTGACATGATTCAACCTACCAGACCAAGCAAAAGTTTTATGCTTCAACTGAAAACAACAGAAATTTCCCCCACATTAAATCACTGAGCCATGGAATATTTTGCCATTCTGACTCAGCAAATAAAAAAAGGCTTGGCAGCTGAAATATTTACGCATTTCTAACCAAGGAAAATGTTAAAAATCAATTCGTGTGTTAGGTTCAAATTTGAACGTCTCACAAATAGCCGTAGATGTTAGAATTCAAATCGCATTGGCTGTACTAAAAACATCTACACATTTTTGAGGTCAAAGAAATAACAAATAATTTCTGAAAATGCACGTCTCGTTCAAGAGGAGAAGCAGTTCTCTTATAAGTAGTAGAAAATTGTTAATAAGCAGCAAATGTCAACTGAAATCAGTCAAAAAATACACGTGAAAACGTATCAAAACAATACTTGAGACATTCTTCAAATGCAGTATTATTTCCTCAATTTTCTCATATATGACCTTGAATATAATTCAACTAAAACTTCATTTACTTCGTTATTTATGAGGCTGCTGTATCATTCCAAATAATAGTTGCAATAAAGTTTTATATTGAATTAGAGCAACAATATTTTGGGCTTATTGGTTGCTCACGGCCAATCTGACATCGAAGCATTTATAATAATTTGATCTTTTTGGCACAAATTATCTTCCCTTCTCTTTTATGCAATCATTTTCAACGGCTAGCTTATTATGAGTACACGACTAGAATTTGATGAAACTCAAGATTACGAGATTACTGTTGTGTTTAAAAAATATGTATCCCAGTGAAGATTGTATCTGACACAGTTACATTGCTTTAATTTCATGATTGCATATGACGATATATAGTCCTTTGATTTTACATAACTTATCGATGTTGGGTAACTACTGATAATGTTTACTCAATATTTTCTTTGTAGAAGCATTTTCAGCGGATCTACTTTCTTTGTCTAATTCTGCTCAACCAAAAATTTCCGAACACCTTTCACAAACCATTTCTGTCATTCACACATTCTGGACTTTTCCGCATCATTTAGATTTCAACGGACAAGACATTGTCTAAATAATTAATGTATTTTATGTTTTACCTTCTAGGATACAAAACCTATATCATCTAGTAGTTAATTAAAACACACAAAGCAAAATTGCACACGGGTAAAAGTGGATCAAAACAACTAAAAACATTTTTAAACACCCAGACCAAGGCAAATTTCACAAGAAGAAAAGAAAATTTGAAGTAAAAGTCTAATGAATCTGTAACGCGCCCTTCCGTCCGGCTCGGCTCCTTGACTTTCTTTTCTTAAATTGTGGCAATTTAAGAAAAGAAATTCAAGGATCCGACTTTACTTCGCTTTCACTCCACACCGCCAAAGAAAATAACAAGATTGACACTCTCTGTGGTAAGTAGTATGTTTTTATTTCTTTTTTTCTCACCCTGTCGCTAACCTGCCGAAAAAGGAACATAAGACTTTACATTCTACTACTATTAACTATGACCTCTTTATTTCTTGGGTACATTTTAAATACTACCATTTCTCTTTAAACAATTTTATCTACGAAACTGCATTCGTTTTCTCTATGAATATTTTTCTCTCAAATATGTTATTTGTTCAGTTAACAAATTTTACTTATATATTTCTTCTTACAATTTTGTTGTTCAGTTAAAAGAATCTTTATTTTACTGAAATGTGGTTCTATAGAAGGATGCTGCGGATATCATGGATCGAACCTGTGAGCAATGACGAGATTTTGGAAAGGATGGAAACGAAAATGACTTTAATATTGGGCATCAGAAAGTGACAGCTAAAGTTCCAGGAACATGAAATAAGGAAGAGGGGTTTGAAGAACCTTATACTAACTGGCCAGATAAAGAGAAAGTTGAAACAAGAAAGCAGCGGATAACATATTTGAAGGAGCTGAGCATGTGGATGACAGAACGGGAGTTGCGTGGTGTTACAGGAGAAAGTATGCTCATGGAGACGTGGAAGGCCATGATCGCTTATGTCTTGAAAGGACAAGGCACGTAGAAGAAGCAAAAGAAGAAAGACTTTCTGGAACCTTCTATAACATAGTTTTGTTTATTTGTAAACGTTTATGTTATTCTAACGCTATAAACTGTTAAATGCGTTAAAATACATAGCTAATAACCAATTGGATGTGCGTTGTCGTGCAGTAGATATCGGCTTGGAACAAGAAATCGGGGAGCCGAGTTCGAATTCTAGTTGAATTCGTTGCATCCATTTACGCTGTGCGCAAATATCTTTGGGAAAGGTATTAATCTATCTATTCCTTCCAGTTATTGGTTAAATAACAAGACAGATTTGGTTCTATAGCCATGGGTGGCAACCAGTCAGGTCTTTTTCGAGACATGGGTGGCAATCAGTCATGTCATTTTCGAGACATGATCGCCCAAAAGTGTATCACGTATGGCACTTAACTGACCGACTATCCAATTACATCAGTCTTTTTCTTCTTCATGTGACGTGTCTCTTCAGATCGTAGACGATCGTAGACATCCCCTTGCCCCTACGTTTTGGGGGTCTTAACACTTTTCTTTTTAATATCTCTCCCAAATCCTGTTTCCATTTGCTCAAGATCATCAAGTATGTATCACCCTGGTTTTCCCAGTCTCTATTTCACTATATCTATCTTGTAAGTATGATATTTTTATTTCTTATTATCTGTCACAGAAACCTCAACTCTGTCTTCTTGATGCTAAGTTTAAGATTCCTTTTCGCTTGAATCATCTCCGACACTTTCTTTGTTTACATGTTCGGTTCAGCATCCTACTTTTGAACCACATTTCTGTTGTTTCTTGTCTCCTCTTCAACTTTGAAGAGACTGTCTAGTATTAGGTGACATATAGAAAGATACTCATTACATAACAGTCTCGTACTCTTTTCTTTGTTTTCAGCAAAACCTTCTTGTCAGTCAGTATTCGGTTTAGCATTTAAAATGCGTCCTTGGCCATGCCAATGTGTCTTTTGGTCTCCATGTGAGACTTCACATCCTCTGTCAAAACACTTCAAAAATAATAAAATTTCTGCGCCTGTTTGATCTTAGTATCCCCGACCTGTTGTTGGCATTTTGGTGTTCTCTGTTTACTGATAACCATGCATTCAGTTTCTTAAACGTTATGTTTTGTCTTTTCCTTGCTATCTGCTGTAAGAGGCCATGTATTTTTCCTTTCAGGGTTTGCTATTAGTGCTGTATCATCTGTGCAGGTTACATTATTGAGTTGCGGCTGCCAGTTACGAATTCTGCCAAGGCGACTAGCTTTCTCAGAATTGATTCTTTGTACATATTGAATAAATCCGGTGAGAAGACACATCATTATCTTACACTCGTTTATATTTTTGTATATCTGCTGAATTAATTTCCTGTCCGTATATTATATTCTTAGCAAATTGAAAAAATAAAACTTCTGAATTTAAAAAAAATAACTCATATTGCATATATATTAAAATCAGATTTTCCGTTTAAGGATAACTTTTTTCAAGAACAAATCAAATTAATTCCTTTTGCATTATATTTCAACAAAAGTTAACCAATTTATAACGCAGGAAAATACGGTTACAAAATGTTAAGAAACTTAAATAATAAAATAAAAAATAGAAATTGTATTGGTTCTGTATACGAAACTGAGCATGGATGTATTTCGAAAAGGGTAAAAAGTGAGTATGATTTAACGACAAACAGAGCCTGGCTTGATTGCAAAGGAGGTTAGAGTCAAGGTCACGCCGGATAGGACAATGGTTTTTCTTGAAAAGCAGACATATTTGTCAATAAGTTTTCTCAAGTATTTAAGTCGGATGACAAAATAAATACTGTTTAAAATAAAACGGAGTTTCTTCTCATATATGATTATCCACTTAAAATGACATTTAAAGTAATCTCCTAGCATAAGGAAAGATGATTCTTGTTTGCTTCTCCGGCAATTTTCACGACAACTCACTTACCTTTCACAAATTGAATCTGACGTCTTTGGTATGTTCTCTTATGCCTTTTTCCACTTGACATTTTTATTACTGTCAAAGTCCTACTACTTCAGCTGTAAAAAATTATTCTTCTGTTGTTTGAACCATATTTAATTTTCAGAATTTTGTTATTACTTTCTGGCCTTCAAATGGTATCCATGCTTTTAGTACAGCCAATGCGATTTGGATTCTAAAGTCTTCAAGCTTGAACACAGTTATTAACAATCCCAATATAATAAATTTGGTGTATTTTTGACTCCATGAAAGGTATAATATATTTAGTTTCTTGCTACGAGAAAACTATTAAATAACTCAGTTACATCTTGACAATTAAAACACAAACAATGATAGAAAAGCTTAATGAAATAATTCTTCCTATACGAGCAGGAGTTAATTTTTTGGCATAATTCTTCTTTTATCTTTAGTCTTTTATGTCCTTTTTGGCAAAATTAACTGATCTAAAATTTCTAACGACGATTAACAAACTCGACTCGCAGACAATTGTGTATTTTTGCTCAGTGTACTAAAATAGTGGAAGTTTCCTTTAATAAACAGAATTTAATTAATATCTATACTATGATACTTTCGGGTAAGTCGATCATTGGCAACTAATAGTTCAATTGTCACTGTGCATTATAGAATAATTTGGTTCAATATCTATTTACGCAGCCTAATGAAGTGCGATGATTTGCCATCACGTCTAAAGATGAATTAGCAATGAAGTGAATTTTGGAACAGACAGGTACCCCCACAACGTGGAAGAGTGATCTAAAAGGATCCTCCTATCAGACCCCTTCGTTTTTGCTGCATTAACCGAAATTGAATATAAAAATAGATATAGTGATACTAGTAAAGACGAATTAGCAAATGAAGTGAACTGGGTTGTCATGGTTTGCTATCTGAATGAGCTTCCGTGTCAGAATAATTTAAAATTGTACAATAGAGATCTGCTTGTTTCGCCGATTCTATCCACGTGACGTAAACATTTGATCCTCCATCGTACTATCATATTACATATCGCTATATTGCACTATGTAAATTAATATTTTTCCCCATCTATTCTGTTAGAAAAACACACAAACGCAAAACTCTAACACAGTTACATTTACACAGCATAGACTTTTATAGAAATATATACATAAAAACATATTTTATGGGAAAAATATATATTTTTGAAGGAAAAATAATTACTAACAAGACATTTTCGAGGGACAAAACTTACCAACAACATACTTTTGAAGGAAAAATACCAACAATGCATTTTTAAGGTACAAATAGGAAAGACTATTGCCATAATGAATTTTTGAATGAAAAAAAATTATTACTCGCAGTACTTTTTTAATACGAAACTAGAAGTCATCTTAAGTTTTCTAAAATAAAATAAAATACTATTCATTAAAATCTGACTAAATACACATTCTCAATATAACTGAACACAAAAAGTTATCTTAAAACCCCACATTTTTGGCATTAAATAACCCATTGAGGTTTGTATGTCATCAAACAAAACAAAACCTGAAACATAAACTCTATTCTGAAATATTTACTAATCGTAAATTATTCTGGTACACCGCCTGAGAAAACAAAAGTCGAAAAATTGCATTGTGTCATTCAGTGTCGGATTCAGATAAACCAAGGCCCAGGGCTATTTAACTTCTGAGGCCCCTCTAAATCCCCCATTCTCTCGCGTAGAGGAGAATAATGTTAAATCAAAAAATTTTAATTAAGTAGAGGATCATGATGAGTGTTTAAAAATACTAAAGGTTGTTTAGATTCTACATCTCTGGCCAAACGTTTTGCAAAACTATGTATAAGTATAGTTTCAGATATTTTGAATACCGAAAGTGAACGCAAACATGAATAATCAATAAATACGATGAATTTAATTCGCTTATGCAAATTTTGAGTGATTTGCATGGGCGAGTTCCCGATTCTATGAAATGAGAAGAAATAGTTTTGGGGGAGAAGAAAAAAGAAGAGCGTAAATGTTGGACAATATTTTATTTTTGAATTGCATATTCCGCAGACAAAGTGAAGTGAAAAGCAAAGCGGAGAGAATTGACTGGACAGTAATTGTTTTATTAAACCACGTTATTCCTTCTGTACATTCGATTCAGATCCAAATGGGAAAAGGTCATTGTTCCGAATCCAAACGATCTGTAATCGTTGACTTACACAAAGCCGGTCTTAGCTGTCGTAAAATTGCCAAACAGGAGCAATCGAAAAAAAATTGAATTTGGGGTTCGAAGTAGTCGTCCAAAAGTGTATATAGAGCGAGATGACCGACGAATGGTGCGACTTAGTTTGTCTGATCGACAGGCCAGTACTCAGCAGTTGTTGAAGGAATGGTCCAGCGGTTGTGTGGAAGCTTCACTTTTCACAAGATGGCGGCGTTTGTTGACAAAAGGATTGATGTCCAAAAGCCCTGCAAGAAAGTCACTTTTGATACGAAAACATATAAAAGAGCGACTAAATTTCTTTCCAATTCATACAAGTTGGACTATAGAAAACTGGAAAAAGTTGCTTTTCTCTGATGAATCACCTTTTAGCTGCTTCGCTAACAATGGATCAATTCGTGTCAGAAGACAAGTTGGTGAAAGATTCCACCCTGATCTTATGGTATCCACAGTCAAACATCCGGACCTTCTTGATATTTGGGGATAGCTATTCTTTATGGCGTCGGAGAATTAGTGATTTTACCCAAAGATACATCAATGGAAAAGAAATGGTGTATGGACACTATCAAAAATAGACTACCACAATTTCTGATAGGACACTACCCTGATCGAGATGCGGTGTTTCAACATGATGGTGCACTTCGACATAAAGCAAAATCTGTGACGAAAAGGTTCAATGAAAATAACTTCAGAGTTGTGCAAATCTGGTCTGGTAATTCTCCTGATCTCAATCGCAAATATTTATGGTCCATCCTGGAACCAAAGGTGCGTGAAGCTGCTCCAGCAACAAGAATTGAACTTGAAACTCTCCTACAAGGATGTTGGCCTTCTATTAGATCTAACTGTTTAAAATCAATAATTGAGTCTATGCCAAAGCAAATAAAACTTGTTCTTAAAAATAGAGAAAGGCACATAAAGTATTGAAATTAACATCAAAATTTAATATACATCAAAGAATCTGTTTTTACTTTGAAATAGTTTAAATATTTATTTTAAAATGCTAAAGCAAAAATAGTTGTGTTTTGTTATAAATAATTCAGATTTTTTATGGTGTTGCAAACATTTTGGCCAGAGCTGTACAATGTGTTAAAAAGCATGTGCCGAGAAGGCCTATGAAAATGTCAAAATGCTTTCATCCTGCTAAGTCTCGAGGTGAATATGGCTTTGGTACCAGTCTTTCAGCTATAGAAGGACATAATTGCATGGAAATTTAACTTGTTTTCTATTTAACAAGTTTTGTCAGAACGTGGTTAATCGTCTTCCGTATCCCCCGTGGCCCATAGAATCGTTTCTACCATTGTCAAGTATCCATCTTCCCGTTCTACCATCTATTCATACAAACATTTCAGGCACATTGCATTCTCTAGCTCTCTTACCTTCGATATGCCCAATGAAAATTCAGTTTTCCAGATAATCGTTTTTCATGATGGGGTACCTCGTCGTAGTTAGCAGCCCTGTATCAACAGAAATTGTTACAACTGAGGAGTGAGTTTAATCCTCACTTGGTATCCCCATACTTTCGGACCTGTAATACATCTAGGCGGCGCATACAAAAATCAACTGTTTTTCATGATATACCCAAAATAGTTTGGCTGTATATTGCTTATTTAGAGTATTTTCAGTATCATTTTAAAACTGCCATAATAGCTTACACATTACGCCCTGGAATTCTCAGTATCCTTCTGTAGAATCTCATTTCTGTTGCTTTAATTTTCCTCTTCATCAGTTGTGCGATTTTCAGTTTCAGATCAAGATCACATAGCACTATTTTTATTTGGTTCTATCGAAATTTCTTGTTTCATGCCGAGATCTTCAATTCACACTTTGCCTTTTATCATTTTTTTCTTTTGTTTTCTCTTACTGACAGTTTAATTGTTTGTTTCGCGGTTTAACGACCTATCAATCCTTATGGAATTATTTAAGGTCATAACCAATGATTTTTGGTTAAGGTTATTTGTGTAACATTTTTCTTTTCGAGTATCAAGATTCATTGGGATTTGTTTTTAAGAGCAGGGTCCCCAAGTCCTACCCTTGTTATTTAACCCATAACTAGAGGGAAGGGACGGATTAATACCTTTCCCAAGTGTACCAGTGCTTAAGTGAGTGCAGCGTATTCAACTGGAATTCGAACTCGGCTCACCGATTTCTCTTTCCGAGCCGATATCCATTGCACCACAACGCACATCCGTCACTAAACGCTTACAGCACCTGGTATTCCCAAGCGGTCACCCATCTAAGTACTGACCAGGCTCAACATTGCTTAATTTCGGTGATCGAGCGAGAACCACTGTATTCAACGTGATAGGCTGTAAGCCCCTCTTACTGACAGAAATGCTTTCAATTTTATTTGTCTTTTCTTTATTAATCATTTCCGTATTTAACTCCAATCAAGGTGGAACCATCACTAACTTTCAGGGGATAACAGTAAGAGAAAGAACTGAAAACAGGTGGTATTGTAGACTGGATAAAAGATGAAATACAAAGATAAAAAATCTATGTATCTGCTTGTGGTCTGATATCTCCGAATCGCAGACCACATATTGAAATATGCCTCGTGCTTAAGGCAATACAATCTGTGTAATTTCTCCAAAATTAATTTTAATATTATTGTAAGAAAAACGGATTGTAGAGCTTTGGTAATTTTCCCTTTATTAATAGAACGGTTTCAGAATGTTAATTCAAGTAACGAGGGTTAGAACATAAAAACCAAGAGGGTTCAAGTAGACCGAAAACTACTGCGATGATATTACAAGATTTTAAGTTCTTCTCTCACTAAAATTTTCTCAAAGACCAACTTAGTGCTATCTACAGGCTTACAGGTCCAATATAATTATGTGTATTTTAAAGTATCTCCTCTTAGAATCCCAGTATTATCAATTTATCTATGTATTAAATTGTTTTTAGCTTTTGAAGATAATTTTCAAATCTGTGAAGTCCGTGATCCAACTTTTTATCAGTATGCTACAACTAGAATATCGGTGAACAAAACAAGAATATTAAAGATGGCAATTTATGCTGAATTTACATTTTTGGAGTCTGTAGCTGTCAACAAAGCATGTACACAAAAGTGATTTCCACGGTAAAAGGGTTGGGTCAAGATCTTAAATTGGTAGCAAACTTACATTTACATGGTCGGGGAGCCAGAATAAAAGCTTGTCAGAGAAGTTGTCATGAAAATACTTGTAGAAAATACAGAGAAAATCCACGTCACGTTCACACAAGTCTAAAAAATTAATTACTTGCTGTGTCCGTATTATATGTCCAGAAAAATCGAAAAGTGTCTGTTGATTCTCTAAATTAGTGTTATTTTTAATTACATTTTACCTACACCTTCCACATTTTATGCACTAGCAGTATAACCCGGCGTTGCTCGGGGGTAATGAAAACTTTAAAACTAATCCATGGTCCTGGAGCTCAGACTATTTGAACGTTGGCACGAACGATTAAAAAGCAATAGTTGTTTCCAGTTAAAGCATAACAGTAGGCTGAAAGAAAAATGAATGGATGTAAGTCAAATTGTGATTTCCTGGTATCGATATCAATTTTCTGCACTATTTTAAGAACTGCAACCTTGAAATTTCTGAATATCGTTTTTTATGCCTTTGTCTATGAGTGTATCAAACTTGATTAAAATCGGACCAATCTTTCTATAACCCTATTCTTTCGATTGTCGATTTTCGATATTGATCGGCGGTACCGCGACACAAAACCTAGCTAAGAACACTTACAGACCCTTATAGTAGAACTGTTTAAATTTTCAAGAAAATCGGTTCAGCCGTTTCGGAGTCTATAGGTAACGGACACACACACACACACACACACACACACACACACACACACACACACAAAATTTCATTTATAAATAAGTTTAGATATACAATCTGTATAACCACATAAATCATTTGCAATCCCACATTTCTGATACTTCAATTCTTCTTTTGTTTGGAAAGTGTTCCGTATTCACTACCACATTGGAAGATATGTATTACATAGCATTTCTGCAGCATTTTTTGTTTCTTACGAATTTCTTCTGTTTCATAGTAATCTACTAAAATTTTGGAAGGCTTCTTTTGCTGTTGCAATGTTTGTTCAGATACCGGTGATACATTTGCCATTCTTCCTGCAAAATTTCTCCATTCTTGACTTTTTTTTATTTTTCTCGGGTATTTCAAATATCACTTCCTGCATGTAAATGTAATATTAGTTCAAATATTCCTAAAATGTCTTCCTTGCTCACACCTTACGCACACACATTTTTTTATGGAAACATACGTTCTTTCATTTTCACCTGCCCAGAAATTGTCCTTCATTCACTGCAACGAAGGAGGTTGACATGAGTGAGTTTAGCATCACTCTTTTCCTTGTTTTGAAGATTTTTTTACGATTTTGTTGAGCTTCTAAAATATATATTTTACTATTCCAATTCACTTTTGTATTTCTAAGCCATATTATCTATATCCTGTTACTTAAATTCGAAGATCACAAAATCTATGTATCTGCTTGTGGTCTGATACCTCTAAGTGGCAGACTACATATTGAAATATGCCTCGTACTGAAGGCAATAGAATCTGTCAATGTTCTCGAAAATGCATTTTGATATTATCGTAAAAATACAGATTATATATCTTTGGTGATTTTTCCCTTCATAAAGAGAAAAGATTCCGAATATTAATGCAAGTAACGAGGGTTAGAACATAAAATCCAAGAGGTTTCAGTGAAACCGAAAACTCATGCGATGGTTCACTACTTTACAATATTTTTGTTTCTTCTCTGACTAAAATTTTTTCAAAGACCAACCTTGTACTAGCTACAGGCTAACAGGTTGAAAATAATTATGTGAATTTTAAAGTATCTCCTAGTAGAATTCTAGTAACATATGTTTATTTATGTCTTATATTACTTTTCGCATCCGAAGATAATTTCCAAATTTGTGAAGTCCGTTATCCAACATTTACTAATATGCTACAACTAGAATATCAGCGAATAAAAGAGACAAGATTATGTAGTATGCAGGAATAAAGACTTATATTTCTTTACTATTTCTCACACAATACAATAACAACCAGCAACAGGTTTACTGAATATGTTTCTTGAATGGACATAAGAAAATAGGTAAAAATTAGATATAAGATATATATCTATGATCGATAATAATAGGACTTAGATTTGAAGGGTTTAATTGTAGAAATCAGGAAAGCAACCTCTCAGGATTATGCTACACAAAGTGGCTCTTCTTAGAAAGAAATTATTCCAGTGCTGTTTCATTTTATTTTCATCAAGGTAGTATGAAGTGAATGAAGATTCACAGTATTTACATTATTCGGACTATTGTCTTCATCTTTGTTGCCTTTGTACGACGTTTCTGTCGTTGTACGCTCCGGCTTTCTTCAGGTGCTAAGGATTTCTAACCGAAACATTTATTACTATCAATGGAGTATATGATCTTCATTCCTTGCATATTAGAGCGCCTCGTGGTAGTCATGAGTTATCACTGGGCCATGTGTCGTTAAGGCTTATTGGATACAGATGTCGGTTAGTTCCAGTGACTTGATCCAAAGAGTTGTGATTTCAACACCAGGCTACAGCAGTGGTGAACAAGTAACTTAAAGGGTTAGCGGGAGATAACAGGCGACTACCAGAAGAAGTTCTACTACGCAAGAAATTAAGATCATATACCACTGATTGTAATAAAAGGTTTGGTTCGAAATGTCTACCACCTGAAAAGGCCGGAGCGACACGTTGTACAAATGGCTACAAAGATGAGGACAATTGTCAGAATAATGTAAATACTGTAAATACTACCTCATCTCGGAAATATAGACACATAGAATGATATATTATTAAACGTCGTACAAATGGCAACAAAGATGAGGACAATAGTCCGAATAATGTAAATACTGTAAACACTACCTCATCACAGAAATATAGACAAATAGGATGATCTATTATTAAACGTCTTACAAATGGCAACAGAGATGAGAACAAGACTCCGAATAATGTAAATACTGTAAATACTACCTCATCTCGGAAATATAGACACATAGAATGATATATTATTAAACGTCGTACAAATGGCAACAAAGATGAGGACAATAGTCCGAATAATGTAAATACTGTAAACACTACCTCATCACAGAAATATAGACAAATAGGATGATCTATTATTAAACGTCTTACAAATGGCAACAGAGATGAGAACAGGAGTCCGCATAATGTAAATACTGTAAATATTACATCATCTCAGAAAAATAGACAAATAGAATGATCTATTATTAAACGTCGTACAAGTGGCAACAAAGATGAGGACAATAGTCCGAATAATATAAATACTGTAAACACTACCTCATCACAGAAATATAGACAAATAGAATGATCTAATATTAAACGTCTTACAAATGGCAACAGAGATGAGAACAAGACTCCGAATAATGTAAATACTGTAAATATTACATCATCTCAGAAAAATTGACAAATAGAATGATCTATTATTAAACGTCGTACAAGTGGCAACAAAGATGAGGACAATAGTCCGAATAATATAAATACTGTAAACACTACCTCATCACAGAAATATATACAAATAGAATGATCTATTATTAAACGTCTTACAAATGGCAACAGAGATGAGAACAAGAGTCCGAATAATATAAATACTGTAAATATTACATTATCCCAGAAAAATAGGCAAATAGAATGATCTATTATTAAACGTCGTACAAGTGGCAACAAAGATGAGGACAATAGTCCGAATAATATAAATACTGTAAACACTACCTCATCACAGAAATATAGACAAATAGAATGATCTAATATTAAACGTCTTACAAATGGCAACAGAGATGAGAACAAGAGTCCGAATAATGTAAATACTGTAAATATTACATCATCCCAGAAAAATAGACAAATAGAATGATCTATTATTAAACGTCGTACAAATGGCAACAAAGATGAGGACAATAGTTCAAATAATCTAAATACTCTAAATACTGGCTCATTTCAGAAATATAGACAAATACTGGAGAAGATTCGTACCAATGTACGTGGCATGGCATGAATAGTCATAGATCTCAAAATCTGAACTTGCTGAATTAAGTGTCTAAAAACGTTTTCATGGAAATAGTGCCCGAATATCGATGGAATTACAACGTCATGTCTGGAGAAAAAGAATTGTGGGGCGGAAAATAATACAGTATCCAAAGGTTTACCTTTACGCATTTGAACTCTCTTACTATCAGTAAGTGAAGACTGAACAGCTCTAACTCAAATATCGCATCACTACTCTATTTTTGGTCTGATCTGATTCTTGTTATGATATTCGTGTCACTTTATTTATTTCGTATGTTTTCTGGTATAAAAGTAACGCATATCCAATACAGCAAATAATATAAGGCTATGTAAAAATGTATAGCTCCTTGGTTTTTGAAAACTAGATACTGGCATAGAATATTTTTTTTATATCATATTCATTTATACTATGTCGAGGAACAATGGACTGTGATCAAGTTACATTTGTTCCTCTTTATGTTGAGTTGTCTAACAGAAAAGGCGAAGAAGATGCTCGATGGTGATTAGTTGGTGAAAAGTGATTTATTTTGTGAATGCTTTGGAAGTTGCAGAATAATATATCCGATTGATATAGGAAAACAGGAAACATTACAAAAAAGAAATTGATAAGAGTTTATTTAAAACTAATACGATAATCCATCATTAAATATTAAGATTAGCGGAAGAATCTGTTTCCATCAGTCAATGACTGTTGAATATTTGCACAAAGGATGAAAGAAAAATATTTAAAAAAGCACACAGTAAAATAGATTCAGAGTGATTTTTAAGAACGAAACAAAGGATATTTGATGCCTAATAGTTTCTTCAGAAAGTATATTGGCATAGTCAAGTACGCATTCCATAAGTTCAGCAAAGTATTGAGAGACAAAAAATTGTTAGAAAAAAGAAAAAGTACAAGATTATTATGTGATATCTCCCACTATATGGCAGTGTATCATGGATACTTTTTCTCAAAGATGAAAGAAAAACTCGATTCAAGAAAATGTGGTTCTACAAAAGAATGCTGAGGATATCATGGACCAAACATGTGAACAATGCCGAGGTTTTAGAGAGAATGAAAACGAAAACAGACTTATACTAACATCAATAGGACAGCTGAAGTTACTGTGACACGTAATAAGGGGTGCTTGAAGGATCTGAAACACACAGGGAAGATTGAGGGAACAAGAGACAAGGGTAATCAGCGCGTGACATACTTGATAGGCTTAAAAAAATGGATGGCAAAGCAGAGTTTGAGAGAAATAACAGGATGAAATATATTAAGAGCAACAAGGGATAGGAGGTGGGGAGAGCCATGATCGTTTACGGTACATAAGACATAACAATGATTCCTTCATCTGTTATGCCTTATGACGTTACAGGGATTCGTTTTCATTATCTATGCCTTGCCGTACATTCGCGCACAAAGTCAACTGTGGTATTGCCCGTTGCCTTCTCCGTGGTTTAGTATTCAGTTTTCCTTCTCCCAGGTGTGTTCCTATTTAAAAGTAAACAGTTCTGTCCATTCTGCTATTTTACTCATAACGTATTCATGCCTTTTCTAAGTAAATTCGTGTGAAAATGAAAACAATCGACTTGCCAGAAATATAAACTCGATTTGCCAGTTCCATTTTGCGCTCCTATAACCGTTACCTGAATATGCGTTGTGGTGCAATGGATATCGACTCGGAACGACAAATCGGAGTGCCGATTTCGAATTCCGGTTAAATTCATTGCATTTACTTACGCACAAATACCCTTCGTAAAAGGTAATAATCTTTCACATCCCTCCAGTTATGGGTTAAATGATAAGAGAGATTGGGTTCTATAGCCTTGGCTCGCAACCAGTCTACCGCAGAAATCATTTGCAACCTACTGCGTGATAATCTTATACTAGGTGGGTCATGTCTCTTTCGAGACATGATCGCCGAACCGCTACACTAATAGAACACTAATAAGTACTAATACTAATTTTCATTCATTGATTTTAGAAAAATAGCTACAAAATTTTGCTCAGGGGTAATATATTTTCTAGTTAAAAGCAATGAAATATTTGATTGATTTGTTTGTTCTTTTACTGCTTATCAACCATTTACGGGTAGTTAAAAACATGTTATGCAATATTTTAATTATTTTGGAGAATTAATTTTTACTTCTCTTAATTAACACATATTTTGGAAGAAAAAGAATTGGATTCATGCCTTTCCCAATGGTATTTGCACGTTGGCGATTATAACAAAGTTGAATAGAACTCGGCTCTCTGATTAACGCTTCCAGGGTGTTATCCGCTACGCTACCCCTACCGTCAAGTTTGCAGAATCCAGTATACCGAAGCAATCAACCATCTAGGTACTAACCAGACTTGACGTTGCTTAATTTCGATGATTGTACGAAAACTTGTGTTTTAAAGTAATATAACCGTACCCTTCAATGTAATGAATTAGATTAATAGGCATTTCTTTTTCGTTTATTGGATATTTCAAGTACTCTTCTTTCAATTTTTATAGCAAAAAATCACTCTCTGTTTATTTTCTTTTTAAAGTTTAGCTGAGAAGGATACCTGTCATGAAAGAAGGTCGAAATAAAATCTATTTGAATAGTTTTTCGAGAAAACCGGCATACTAATTTCAGTGCATTTCAACACATAGCCCTGGTACAGGAGAGTTGATTTTCTAAGCGCCGCTGAGATGTGACAAAAATAAAAAAAAATAGACAAAAAGCAAGAATTAAACTCATTATTCCGTTGTAATAGGTTCTAGCCAAACAAACTTGGTAATCATTGCACCTCTGATGCGGAAAATGATGACAAAATTATTAAGGCGAGTGCAAAAAAACATCAGAATTTTCCAAAATTACTGTTATAGCTTTCTATTTGCAAAATTAATGTTTCAGCATTGCTTACCGGTATCAATATATCTTTTGCGCACAGCAAAATATATGTATTTTATCGGGTCTTAAAACATTGCCTAAATAAAAGCTGTAAGCTTCATGGTTTCTGATAAAAAGAAATAATGTTAATAATATAAACAATAAAAGCAATGGCCACAAGTAAAATAATCGCCATTTTTCTGATTTACTCATTCGGGGTTAAGGAATTTGCAATGGTTTCTCACGGATATTTTAGCTTTTTTTTAAATAACGCTTTCTTTCATCATTTTTTGTATTTCTTTGTTTCATTTTTTCTTTCTTTATTTATTTCCTTATTCTTTCTTTTTTTTTCCTTCTTCCTTTCTTTCTTCCCTTTCTCTTAAAGTAATTTCTTTTAAATCTTCTTTCTTGCTTAATCACTTTCTTCATTTTTTCTTCTCATTCTTTCTTTATTTTATCATGTTTTTTTTTCTTTCTGTACTTTTTATTCATTGATTTCATTCTTCAGTTTTCGTTCTTTCTGCATTTTCTTTTTTTCCGTTCTTTCTTTCTTTTCGTAGTTTTTATATATTTCTTTGTTTCTCTTCCTTTTTTTCTTTTCTTCTTTCTTGTTTTCTTTCACTCATCCCTACTTTATTTTATATTATTTTCAATCTGTTTTTCTTTCCTCCGTTCCTCCCTACCTTCCTTTATTTCTTTCAATCAATTTTTCTTTCTTTTCTTCTTTTCTTAATTTCTTTCAATCAATTTTTCTTTCCTTTCTTCTTTCCTTAATTTCTTTCAATTAATTTTTTTCCTTTCTTCCATCATTTATTTCTTTAAATCTATTTTTCTTTCTTTCCTTCCTTCTTTTATTTCCTTCAATCTATTTTTCCTTCCTTCCTTCCTGCCTTCCTTCCTTCCTTCCTTTACTTCTTTCAATCTATTTTTCTTTCTTTCTTTATTATATTTCTTTATTTTCATTTTCCCCTTTTCCTCTCTTTCATTATTTTCTTCTTAATTTCATCATTTACTCTTTTATTTATTTATTTATTTACTTTTTCTTTCCTTTTATTTATGTTTTTATTTTTATTTTTCAAATGTCTTTACTTTTCTTTTTTCTTTCGTTCTTTTTTCTTTCTTTCTTTCTTTTTTTCTTTCGTTCAAAAGAGAGATCGTAGGTTTCATTAATTAGCTCTTGTCTATATTCAGAATTCCTCATGTAAAATTTCGCTGATTGGTTATAAAGTTACCTACTCCACATATATACTCCCATATTAGTCTTTCATTTGAAAGTGTCAGTTCTTGAAATATAGTCAAGTTGTCTTTTATTCATCAACTATATATCTATTTTGACAGTAAATTAAAAAAAAACAACTTAAAGAAAAAAAACAAAGCCTATCTGGTTCTGATGAACTTGTTATTAGAAGTGGTCTTGTCTTATAATTCTAACAAAATGGCCTTTCGCATCGCATCATCCCCATGGTATTGATAATGATATTAAGTGCAGTAATATCGACAAAAATTTAATTATTTTAAGTAAAGGAATTTTATTATACACACACACACACACACACACACACACACACACACACACATATATATATATATATATATATATATATTGTGAGATATATTTCAGTGATATGAACTATTTTATATGTGACTGGGTGGATGTTTACCTCAATATAAATAGGTTATATCTGGTGAAAATTTAGCACACTTTTCTATTACAAACAGGGTCATAATTTTTCGGACGTACGTAATATTTATCGGCAGGAAAATTAAATTTGCGAGCGGAGTTAAAATTCTAACAAAGTCTCTTGTGTTCATTTTACACTTGGTAAATAGTTTGGTAGACTTAATTTGGTAACATTCAGTTGCAATTGGTCTAAAATAATTATTACTCCTCATTTGAAACTATGTAAAATAAAATGAGGGACAACTTCACATTTTTTTTCAAGAAAACCAGTCAATTTCCAGTTATAAAGAAAAGAATTGTTACACTGTTTACATTATTTGGACTGTTTTTCTCATCTTTATTCTCATACGAGCAGTATAGCTCGGCGATGAAAGCTTTAAAACTAATCCATGGTCCTGGAGCTCAGACTCTTTGAACGTTGGCACAAAAGACTAAACAGCAATAGTTGTTTCCAGATATAGCGAAACCGTAGACTGAAAGCAAAATGAATGGATGTAAGTCAAATTTTGATTTCCTGCTATCGATATCAAATAGGTTTTTCTCGTCGTAAACTGAATTTTGAAGACTAAATAGGTCCTCTGAGAAAATGGTATCATGGCTGAGACCAAAAACTACAATTATATCTACTTTGAGCCAAACCTGAAGCAAAAACAAAAATAAAAGGGCTGAAGAAATAGACATACAGGCAGATAAACAGACACACACAAAAACATCTTGCCTTTTATATATATATTATCGATTTTCTGCACTATTGTAAGAACTGCAACCTTGAAACTTCTGAATATCATTTATGTCTTTGTCTATGAGTGTATCAAATTTGATTAAAATCAAACCACTCCTTCTATAACCTGATTTTTCCAATTATCGACTTTTGATATTTAACGGAGGTACCTCAACAGAAAACCTAGCTAAGAACACTCGCAGAAGCTTATAGTACAACTGTGTAAATTTTCAAGAAAATCGGTTCAGCCGTTTCGGAGTCTATAGGTAATGGACACGCACACACACAGACAAAGTTCCATTTATAAATAAGTTTAGATATACAATCTGTAGAACCACATCAGTCATCTGCAATCCCACATTTCTGATACCTCAATTCTTCTCTTCAATTTGTGTGGAAAGTGTTCAGTATTCACTACCACATTGGAAGATGTGTATTAACGGACACTCACACACGGACAAAGTTCCATTTATAAATAAGTTTAGATTCATGACTTTTCGGTCGCTGTAAGCTCTACCCTTTATCAGGGGATACATGTTGAAATTTCCGACACTTTATTCACTCAACGGATTAGGACAATAAAGATGAGGACAACAGTATGGACCTTTTAAATTGTGTAGAAAAAAGGAAGTTGCAGAGAAAAATGAACGCCTAAATGCAATCTGGACGTAGGCGTTCATGTTGTATGATGTTAAAAAAAAAACATGGTTTTACATTAAAGATTTAATTTATTTTCATCATATACCGTTGACATTTTAGAGTTATTTTAAGAGAAGCATCCTTTGCAGCTCTTATGATATAGATTTAACCTAATAAAACTATTACCTACTATCATAGTTTGACGATAAATATTTGAACTTTAATTTTAGTCCTAAATGTTTCAATAATTTAAACTAAAAAGCATTATGGTTTGCTTTGTTAGGACTTGAGTATTTTTTTATTAATAACAACAAACATTATTTAATAGAAAAGTAATAAAAAAGTTTTCATTATTAATTTCATGGCAACATGATTTAAATTGGTGTAAATTCTTTCTGCTGAAGGATGTAACAATTCACTTACGAGTCACCTCGCTTATTGAAATTTTTAGTTGAATAGAGCTATTTTAACGTTTTTTAGTTGAATAGATCTACTTTATCAGATGTTTAGGTAGTGCGAAACAATGTCATATAGTCTATTTCAGTGGGAAACAAAAATAAATACTGGGTTGAATTAATTAATACAAGATACCATTATATTTCTTTCCGGAGTTCGAACATTCTCTCCTCTTCTATTGCGATAAGGAATTCGGTCCTAAAATTTCAGAAAATTCCCAACTACTTGCATCAAATACAACCTTCCAACTTTGTATCAAATATGAAATGAACAGAAGTTCGTTATGAGAAATCTTACAATCCTAAGCGTTAAATTCACTTTCAAGCAAAGCATGACTATCTTCTCACATCTATGGATTAAATAACATTATATATATATATCTGTAAAAATTATTTTTATTCCTAAAAAATGTAAATGAAATATTAACTCGCAAAAAAGTTATTCTTTCAATCAAAAATATAATTCAGTTCATATAGCCTACAGAGGACTGATAAGCCTAAACGAAAACCAACTTTGTGCCAAATACGAATATCCTCTGGAATACTGCTGCCGGTGGGGGCAATTTTTAATTTCTAAAATAAAGAGTTTCGGTTGTAATAAACGTCCGGTCGAGAAATTATAAAATATGTTCAATCAGCGTACTATAAAATAATCATGCAGCAGAGAAAATCATTTGATAAATAATAAATGTACAAGAATGTGCTAGACACCTGAAGAAGACTGCAGAATCCAACGCTCAAAACATTGTGTCGATAACAAAACATATGTAGTTTATTTGATTTTTAATCATATCACCTCAAGTTGGGACCACCATTAATGCGCAGGGGGCTACAGAAAGCCTGAGAGGAAATACGGGAGATGTTGAAGAAAGAATATAAATATTAATCAAATTCAGTGAAATAAAAGATTCCAATTAATGTTGCATTTAAACGTTTGGACGTTGGCTTTATCGGGGAAGCAAGTAAACGGAAGGGAAAAACGACAAGTTGGAAGTTCGATAAAAGAAAATAGCGGTTGCATTTATTTCTTCCATCGGTAAGAAGTTTGCACCTAGATGCCGATCTAGTCGCACGCATAAACTGATGTGGTCGGAACACCAGGAAAAAAGATCGTAAAAGCAGTTACCATGGAAATATTTGGAAAGACAGTGGAGAGCCATATCACGTTGGCGAGAAAGTTACTAAGTTTGAGTTGGCAAGTAAGGATTGATTATAGTTATCTGTTTGTTTAGAGATATGTTAATGTTTTTTTTTTTGTTGTTGTTTTTTTTTAACATTAGTATTTTATTTTATAAAATTGTATTTTTGGTAATCCTCACATAATTGTATTGATGATATATTTTTTTTTATTTTACGGAAAAGGCATTGCTTTCTATTTGCTATGTATATTTATTGATGTTTATAGGGATGTGCGTTGTGGTGCAGTGGATATCGGCTCGAAAAGACAAATCGCGGTGCCGAGTTCAAATTCCAGTTGAATTCTTGCATTAACTGACGCACAAATCCCCTTGGGAAAGATATTAATCCGTCTCTTCCCTCCATTTCTGGGTTAAATAATAGGATAAATTGGGTTCTATAGCCTTGGCTGGCAACCAGTGTACCGCGGAAAGCAATGGCAACCGACTGCGTGATAATCTTCCGCCCAGTCAGTCATGTCTCATTCGAGACATGATCGCCTAAGCATGTATCACGTATGGCACTCAATTAACTGATACTTTCATAGAGTTTTTCCTCTGTTTGTTGGTTACCTAATTGCCCATAGTTTTTACTCTAACTGGTGGTACCACCCCGGGTCAGGGTGGACCTGCGAACAACAGAAATTACGAGATGGTTCGACGTTTGTCAAAACATCTTGATCAGAGGATTTTTTGCCGGATACAGATTATTTTCATACCCAGGACGAAACATGTAAATACTAGTTAGTACACATCAGGAAATACTTTTAGTAGTTTTTTTTTATATTCGACATTAGCACGAGAATCTATAAGCATTTAATGAAGTCTTTTTTAACACATGCCACAGTTAATACGGTTTTGATTCACAAGGGCCTACTTTAGCTCGCCCTCCACAATACAAATACATGAGTTTTATTGTAAGCACATGAAAAGGCTAGATCAATTTTACCAGCAGTGTCTCCGATGCATGTTGGGTATCTAGTGTCAAATGTACGTTAGTGACATTAGTAGCCTCAAACGCTGACAGCTTACACATATAGGTTACAATTTATGTTTTTACTAGTTTTCAATCTGTACAAAGTTCAAAAGCCCCTCCAGATAGACGTTGATGTGTGAGCAATATGAGTAACAGAACAGTCAATCAGTTAAGTGCCATATGTGATACATGGTTGGCAGATCATTTCCATTTCGATTTATGACTGATTAGGCAGAAGATTTTCCAGCAGTAGGTTGCCATTTCGTTCCACGATAGATTGGTTGCCAACAAATGCTGTAGAATCAAAGTTATTCGGCTGTTCAACCCACAGCTGGAGGGAGAAGAGATGGATTCATACGTTTTCGAAGTGTATTTGCGTGTAAATAAATTCAACAAATTCAACTAGAAATTGAACTCGGTTCTCTGATTTCTCATTTCGAGCCGATACCCTTTACACCGTGTAACTCATAAAGATATGTTGGAACGAAAGATATTGCATTTATCGAATCATATATTGATGAAAAAAAATGAACGATCAAAATGAAATTATGGAGTATTTTTGTTAAAATTTCATTAAATCACAATAAAGTGAAAACAACAAAAAATTCAATCAGTATTGTTCCTGTTCTTATATCCTTAAAGAATCTACACTATATGAATTAATGAAGAAAACACTTACATAAGAAACAACAGGTATAATCAAGTTGGTCAAATATATCGACGTTAGCATTTAAATGCCTGAGTGAATTTGCCTATCGAAAGGTTTAACCCCAATCCAACTACAATCATGGTAATAGGGCCGTGATTAGAGCCCCTGCAGACCCCCGCAATTGGATAGAAGGGCGCAAGGCTCCGCAGATCTATTGTAATGAAACAAAAATTTACAAAATATTTATTAGGATTATCTGGAAAATTATTATCATACTTCTAAGTTGAAATAGAGATCTATCAACCTGACCAGCTTTCTCACTCTTTATATATATATTTATATAGTCATCCGCAGACAGATCTATTTCGCTGTATCACAGCTCATCAATACAGTTAGACATTCGATTGCCTTTAACCAGAAATAAAACCCGATCGAAATGGCGTTAATCGGCGATTCTACCTCTGAGCTATGGACGCTCGGTAATATACAGGGTGTAAACGATAAATTGGCAGTAATTTCAATCCGCAATTTAGGTTTTTTAAAGCGGCATTATCAGTCTGTAATGTTAGTTTCTGTACTCTTTAGAGTCTGAAGTCCAGATTAGCCACCTAAAAATACTAACAAAATGAGTGCCAGTGTAGAATTTAACCATAGAATGGTTATTGCTGAATTGTTCCGCGCCGGGCATACGACATCTGACATTATCAGAGACACTGGCTATGCTCCTAGGACTGTTTATCGTATTGTAGCAAACTTAAGGGAAGGTAAAGACATGCAAAGGAAGGTTCACAGCCCGAGACGTGATAAAATCCCCACCAAAAGGTTTGAAATGATCCATTGCAGCAAATCCATCACAGTCAATGGTTGACCAGGCGAAAAAGCGGAATGTAGCCAAAATGACTATTTCTAATGCAGTACGGAAAGATCTTGAGATGAAGTCATATTGCAGACGATGTCGTAACATTCTTACGGGAAATCTAAGACCATTCGTAAAGAGAGAAGCCACTTGCTACTCAATCACCCGAAACACCATGGTGGTACCGTTCGCATTTTTGTGGAGAGAAAAAGTTCGTGGTAGACGAAGTCGCCAACTGCAGAAACTCAAGAGTTATCGCCATTGACCCTTCTTGTGTTCCTCCAGTCATGCAGAGTAAACACCCTGTCTCTGTGTTTGGAGCTATTGCCAGCGATGGGAAAGTCATGCCCCGTCACTTCATTGAAGTTGGTCTGAAGATCAATATGGCGGAATATCTGAAGATTCTGGAGGAAGTTCTCTTACCCTGGATTAAGAAGAACGATGATCCCAACAAAATGATATTCATCCTGGACTCTGCACCTGCTCATGGGTCAAAAACAGTGCAGACCTTCTTGAAGAGAGAGTTGCCGCTTTTTGTGCCCTCAGATATCTGGCCCTCTAGTTCGCCAGATTTGAACCCCTGCGACTATTGGTCATGTGGCGATGTTGAGAAAGTCTCTAATGCTCGCCCCCATAACAGTGTGGCCTCACTGATGACCTCCGTAAGGCGAGCATTCCGCGATATCAAGAAAGAGTTAGCTGTCAAGGCCTGTCGTGCTTTTAGGACTCGCATTCAGCAAGTTGTGGACGCAGAAGGTGGAAGCATAGAATAAAATGTTTGTATTTAATAAAACAGTTAAATAAACATACGCAAATCTTAAATGTCTTTAAATGTCCCTTCTTTATCAAGGTTTAAAGTCTGAGATCTCAAACTGCCAATTTATCGTTTACACCCTGTATATTTCATTATGTCAGAAAACCTTTTAAGAAACTCTAGCGACTCTGACAGTCTGCGAAGTTCATAAACAAGAAATATCAACCTTGGCGCCAGGCAGTTTGAGATTTTAGAAAGGCATGTATCGTAAGGCCCGATCCTAATATAATCAACTTGCACAGTCCGGACAAGGCAGTGTTCTATTTATTTCTACTGTAGTAGTACCTACCTACCTACCTACCTACCTACCTACCTACCTACCTACCTACCTACGTGTGTCACGCTTTTTATTAAATGATTGAAATAACGTTTATGTCGGTAAAGTAAGATTTATTGTGGGTTCAGTATGTTCGGTGGGGTGCAATTTGCATTCTGCGGATGGAGGGGCCGCCGGTCGTATTTTGGGGTGGACGTGGTATTACTAAGCACGGCACTGATGGTAAGTATAGGGATTTCAACTACGTTCATGTTTAACAAAAGACCCACTGAGAAAAGAGTAAAAATATTCCAACTTTTCGAACGTAAATATCACAAAATCACATATTATTGAACACAATATGCGATATTTATAATAACACAATTTTTTAAATATCTCACGTTTTGGGATATCAACATCTGAAATCAACAGAGACGTATGTGCTATTTTAGAGTCGTGGAATACTTGTTGTCATCATAGTGCAATAATTGGGAGTGATATCCCATGTTTAGTTCCCAGTTATGGGCAAATAGTAACCTCCCCATTTGGGGTCAAAACATAAGAAAATAAAATAAAAAAATTATAGTAAGAATCCATGTAATATATCTTCAGACTAAAAAATACCAGCAATAAATTATTAGAAAAGTAATTAAAAAATTACAAGCAACACACTTTTAAAAAACAATATTGCCAAAGCATACAAGAAATTAAAAGTTAGCATTAAATTTATAGTAAGAAATTAAAAGTTAGCATTAAATTTATAGTAAGAAATTAAAAGTTAGCATTAAATTTATAGTAAGAAATTAAAAGTTAGTATTAAATTTATAGTAAGAAATTAAAAGTTAGCATTAAATTTATAGTAAGAAATTAAAAGTTAGCATTAAATATATATTAAGAATCCATGTAATATATCTTCAGACTAAAAAATACCAGCAATAAATTATTAGAAAATTAATTCAAAAATTACAAGCAACACACTTTTAAAAAACAATATTGCCAAAGCATACAAGAAATTAAAAGTTAGCATTAAATCTCTCAAAAAGAACCTGATTTGTCGTTAATCAAACCAAACAAAAACACTAATTGCCTTACGACGATGTCACTTAGATAACACTTTTCTGGTCCGACTACACACGTTAAGTAACGTTGAGCTTGATCAGTGTCGAGATGGATGTCTTCTGTTAAATATCAGATGTAAGCTATGCAACAAACTTGTTGATGTGCAGTTTAGTCCTAATCTGTTGCCAAGCTTCTACATACTAATTCCCAGTGACGAGTTATATAGGCTCTCTCTTGCACTTATGCAAATTAGGCATATTAATTTGCCAGTGTCACTACACTTAGCCAGCTTATGATAAACAAAATTATCATATTAGCATAAAACTTCGATCTGTGAAGTTACTTCAGAACTAACAGGTTCCAAGCCCTGCCCCGAGTTAGGTAAGCTGTGAGATCCTTATTTGTTATTCTGTCGAGTATCCTAATGTTGTACTTTTTATTATTTTCCCTAACGCAAAAGAAAAATGATCCATTTGAGGTAAAGTAGATACTGGATGTGAAAGAAACATTAGAAAAAATACATTATTAAGTAGTGAGGTGAATAACGAACAGGAAATACGGAGACATAAGCTAATGAATGAAACCGACTTTCAATTTCTGAAGATCAAAATTGACTGTAAAACATGAAATCGGAAGCGATATGCACAAGCGAGAAATACGAGAGAAGAAACTGTTAGCATAGAACTATTGGTTACCTCTAGCAATTACAACTGCAAAATGATGAGGTTTTTCCACCAATTTACAACTGAGATTAATTTCATAGAGCCTAGGTTTCAAAGAGTAAAGCTTATAAGAAAAATTATGAAGAAAATAGTCATAGAAAAGACACAGGAAGACTATATTCCGACTGAGGGAAAGTAATTAAACGCAAAATGCTTGGTCAGGAGGGCAACATTGATGATTCTTCTTTTTATGTTTCTCAAGTATATCTAAATTCATCGCAGAAGTCTCAGACCGGATGTGGTATTAATATTCAAGGAGTAGACGAATGATAGACCTATACTGGAGAGAAAAAATATCTATCACAACACACTTAACCAACTATCTTAGTTGGAGACCTAGAAGTTGATTCAATCTAAATTTTCTACTTAATGCCAGAGAAACTATTTCGTATTACTTTTTGCTATTTTCTCACAGTATCTCGGCCGGCTCGGTGAACTACGAGATGCTTTTAAAAGAATATTTTGTTTTCTTTTTCAAAACTTTCATTTGAAAAAAAAACTTTGAATAATAAATTACAGCTATCTGACTGTTTTAATACAACCTATTTGAGCATAGTCATATGCGACTACTGTATAACTGTCGTACAAACTAGATTCAAACTATGATAATTATCGATCATCAAAAAACGTAAATTCTTTGTTACTTTGTCTATCTTTCTGAGATGAGGTAGTATTTACAGTATTTACATTGTTCGGACTATTCTTCTCATCTCTGTTGCCATTTGTACGACGTTTCGGCAGTTGTACGCCCCTGCCTTTTTCAGCTGCTGGAAAAATACTAAAGAAAACCATTAACATGAAAACATTGCAATATGAACTCTTATTGAAAATAGGGGGTTATTGGACATTAGGTTTATAAATCCCCAAAATTCAGTTGTTCTTATCCTTAATGGCACGTGGCGCAGTAGATATAGACCTTGGTTAGTTCCTTATTAGACCCTTAGAATTGTGGGTTCAATACCAGGCTACAGCAGTGGTGTACAAATAACTTGCAGGGTTAGAGGGAGATAACTCATGACTTCCAATTGAGTCTTCCCGCAAGGAATTGAGTTCATATACTCCAGTGATCGCATTAAAGGGTTCGGTTCGAAATTCTCGTTACTTAATAAGCATACAACCATTGAAGTCTTCTACACTGATGGAGAGATAACTTTCAACAATAAAAGTGAACTCAATAGATTTCTTAAACTTTTGACTAGTTAATATTTTCTAGAAGTTGTTCATTAACAATGCTGAACTTGCAATCGGGTGAATAGGTGATATATACCGCGGCTCTTTGTGTTAACTTGCTTTGCTTAAGGCAAAGAACGAAGTCGTATGTCGCAGATGGAAGATAGGAACAGACTGCATAAAATTCAAAACATAATAGCTTTTGTTATGAGATCTGCTTTTGTAAAACAAGATCTGATGTCAGAATAACCCTTTAGCAAGATCTATGTTTCTGTTGCAATAATTGGTTGTTCGCTCTAGTAAGCAATGTTGTTCAGCTTAAAATTAATTTTTCAGTTTGTGTTGAGTTGACTTGCGGTAATCATTCATACATGGATGTTTGAGGAAGAACAGAAATATCATATTTCTGGGACGCAAATTCAGACTGGCTTTCAGAAACTTCTGTGGAATTAGTTTATTACATTATTAACGATAAAAAATCATAATATATTGACATCATCAAAGATTACACGTATTATATTGAAGAAGTTATGCTTTCTTTGCTTTCTTTAATGATATAAGTAAACATTTTCTATGAACAAATAATAAAAAACTGGTATAAATATGCAAATTTTATATAAAAATAAACGGAATGATTGACGTAACTCTTCGAATAGTTTTCAACAGTTAAGTGAGAAACGATGGATAGGTTCCTATGGTCAACGGAAAAATTGTAAAGAGTGAATAGGTCGTGTTTCTGATTATCTTTGTGTAAGATAGTGACGACCAGCCTCAGATGTCTCCTCTTGCTCATTTAGGCCGTGTATCAAAATTGTCATTTTTTTACAATAAATCTCGGTAAGTAGGCTTTTTTTAGGAAAAGAGAAAAACTGTTTGATTATGTTAAACAATACCTTTGCCTTCGTCAAGTTATATTTAAACAATTTTTATATGAACGCAAATGAAACTCATGCAAGCTTTTCCTTCGCGTTTATTAACACTACAGTCATTTTTCCTCTCAAAACAAGCAAGGTTTGTACCATATTATACAATTTCTGCAGATATATATATTTTTATACTTTAAAAATGCTAAAACGTAACTTGACGAAGACATTCATTCTGTTGAAATACTGTTTAACATTCTCAAACACTGTTTTTTCTTTTCTTAAATCCATTTCTTCTTTAAACTGTTAATAATAATAATAATAATAATAATAATAATAATAATAATAATAATAATGTGCAAACACTATGGAAAATATGTAAACAAACACTGGTATGAACATCATCCAGTACCCGTTACAGAAATAGAAGATATCACCATCTACACTGACAGAAAATTGAAGCAAATAGGCCGGACATTATTGTTAAAAACCAAAAAAAAAAAAAAAAAGAAAAAAGCTTGCCTATGATATGGCTTGTCCAGTAGATTGTAACATAGCAACCAAGGAATTCGAAAAACTGTCAAAATATAAAGAAAGTGAAATAGAAAAATGTGGAAAATTGAAAACCAGTATCGTACAGTGGGTGCACTTGGAATGATAAAAAATGGAACAAAAAAATCCATTGAAAGAATCCCTGGAAATCCCAGCTTAAGAGAAATACAAAAAAGTGTCTTATTAAGTACAGCCCACACATTAAGAAGAACTTTGTCCATGTAACGCTAGGGATGTTAGGGAGATATGAAAAACATGAAATGGAGCCATACCAACACACCACAACCTGCCTTAGGTCTTACTGCAAACTTGATAGGTAGTGCGACCATAGCAGAAATCGATTTATAATGAAAAATGACATAATAAACGTTTAGAAATAAGAAATTTTATTCAGTAATAAAGGAATTCAATAACTTTACAAAGGAACTTCCAGAAAGAAATAAGAAAATTTATTCAGTAATAAACAAAGCCAATAAATTCAAAGGGGAATTTCAAGCGGGTGAAGAAGTGCAAATAAACAATAATAAGCCTACTGCATTGGCAAAGAACCAATAAATGTAAGCCATTGCAGGTGCAAAAAGCGGAAACGGTTGCCAGATAAGACAGTTCATTTTCAATATTCTTCCTTTACCATACAAGCGGATAAAGACAAACTCCCTGCCCATCAGTGGATACGTCATGGAAAATTGGAAACTGAACCTGAATGTTTTATTATTTCTGTTCAGAACCAACACTTGCTAACTAAAATTTACCAACCGCAAATATTGAAGAATTGCGTTGACGGGAAATGCAGATTTTTTAATAAATATCCAGAAACAGTTGACAATCTTGTTTTGGATGAATATTGTTGGAACTGAATATAAAATCCGGAATATCAGATTGGGTCAATATCAGCATTAGAAAATATGCAATTTTTACGTAAATGATCGAACAATCAAACCTAATTGCCAAGACATCGTGATCAAAAACCAGAAAAACAAATTGTGCTATCTTATTGACAAGGCAGTCATGCAGATTGCAATATATTGTCATGATCTTTACAAAGCTATCATAATAGATATGTAACAAAATGTATTTTTTTTAATCATCTCACTCCAAGCAAGGCATTCCACTGCCACTATTGCGCATGGGGCTACATAGGGGAAGATAAAGAGAAGGAGTGGTTAGACATAGAGAATGACATGAGGAAGGTGACAGATGAGTAAGGATAGCGAGGATGAGGGTTGGGCAGATGGGAAGAGTGCTTGATAGAATGGGAGCAGGTTAGTGTGTTAGGAGGTGTCTATTGACCTTACATTTAAACTCCTGGAGATTGTAGCCGTCGGGGAAGCAATCGTTTGGAAGAGAATTCCACAGTCGGGAAGTGCGAGGAAAGAAACTGTTGGAGTAGAAGTTACGGCTGCATTTTATCGGTTTCACTGTAAAAGGCTGGGATCTAGTTGCTAATCTAGTATCTCGTGCAAATTCGTATTTAGGGGGCACCAGTGATCTAAGTTCATCGGAGAAGAAGCCGTGAAAGTATTTATAGAAGAGACACGTCGCGCCTGTGGGAGAGAGACTGCAGGCGGTCTGCCAAGTCGGTATCTATCACATTACAGACCCTCCTCTGAACCTTATCGAGAAGCCCGAGGAGAACAGCAGGGGCACCCGACCAGATATGGCAGCAGTATTCAATGCACGGGCGGATGGTAGATTTATAAATGTGCGGGATAGATTCAGACGGAAAAAACTTCCGGGCCCTACACAGAGAACCGACTTTCATAGCAGCGGATTTAGCAATGGATTCGATATAGTCATTCCATTTGAGGTCCGCTGAAAGTGTGAGACCAAGGAGGCGTAGTGTTTTACTCTCTGGGAGGCAAGCCTGGTCCATGCTAATGGGAGGTAGGTGAGATTGTCGATGATGGTTAATTGAGAGTAGCTTCGTTTTAGAAGAATTAAAATTTACTAGCCATTTCTTACCCCAGTCCAATATGGATTGGAGGTCTTTTTCAATCTCGGCTGCGAGGTTAGCTTTGAGGCCTACACCAGATTTTTGTTGAAGGCGAGAGTAAACTGTGGTGTCATCGGCGTACAAACCTATTTATACATGAGGATATCAATAATTCCAATTGTCGTTGAGCCCTCGGATATATTCGAAAAGATTCTTAAAAATTAATTGAAGAAGTTCCTGGTAAACTCTGAGAAAAATATATAATTTTGTACTCAAAACTTACGGCTCAGACATTAAGAAGATTTTCATCTAGGTAAAATGTTTGTGATCTTGGCTTGTTCTTTTTTAGGAATCACAAGAATTGGAAATAATATTGAAAAGAACAATTACCATTTTCCTACTTTGTCTTATGTGATGACTCTCTAGAAACAATTTACAAACTTGTATGACGTTGCATGGTATTAGCAACAACTAAATATATAACTCCACATGCCAGAGTTGGCCAATATTCGTGCTAGAAATTATGTATGGACAACACTCTGACCAGGTTATCCTCACAGAATCTGTAACAATCTTACTGGAATTTACAATACAAACTGGCAAAAGGAGCAAGGGCTATTAGACTAGATATAGAGATCAAGCCAGGAAAACATTATACGCTTTCTTGTTAATATTAAAGTTCCTGAAGACATTAATGTGGCACATTAGTAAATGCAGTTGTGGGTGGTACCCTATGTTTGTTAGGAAGAAGGTCCTGATAGACTCAGTGAATGGATTCTTGCTAGCCCATGCTAGAAAGAAATACAAAATAAAATTGTTTTCAGAAGTACAGCTCACACCTTACTAATAGCTTTATGTAAAATATGTGAGGTTTTAGTTATTTTATTTTACAAAGATATTTAGTGGAAAATTTGATGATGCAATTTTTGTCCGGGGTGTCTCTGTTTGACACCCGGAATTAAATGAGTATACAACAGAAATTCAAAAGAAAATGTTGTGTTGATTTTTATACAAAGCAAGTCTCCTACACACGAGATCAATTACGATGGAATTAGGAGTTTGGTCGTCACTGGGTGACACATATTATTTTGCTTTGTGTCACAAGCTCCATAACCTTGCTTTTCTGACGGCTACAACCTCCAGTAAGTTAAATGCAATATCAATCACCATCTCATAGCCACTTTACACTAGTTCTTTCTAGACCACCTGTATATCTTTTCCTTTCCCTCTACCTTTGCAATTGTCATCACACCTGTATTCCCATCCTTCCCTTACTCCTTTCTAACTGGCTCTTCTTTCTCGTTACTCTCCTCTTTTCTAGTCTTTTTACTCTTATCTAGCCCCCTGCACATAAGTGGCGTTACTGCCTTACTTGGGATGAAACAAATTTTTAAAAAATGCTACGTTCACAAAATCACCTATACTCTTTGGCTCTTGATGTTAGTAGATCGTAGAAGTTAACATGAATCTTTTTTTTTCTTAGGGAATTAAGAATTGTTTAAAGTAATTTCCTTTAAGTACAACAACATAAGATGTTTGACGAGTTAGACCTGTCTCCTAAAGACTGATGCACTGTAAATCTCTGCTCATCAGCATTAATTGTTTGTGGTGCAGGGGCATTATAGACGGGTTTCTAAGTTTGGAGAATGCGGCAGTCACTAATTCCTTGGAATAGCATGTCCCTATTGATAATCTTTTCAGTTAGAGAACATCTGAGATAACAGTGTAACGACCGGTTGCTCGTTTACCATTACTACACCAACTACTACTACTACTACTACAAAAAAACACATAAAACCCGTGAAAATTTAAAGCTTTTCTTATGTGATATTTCTTCTGAATCTTGATTCTTCTGTTTCATGATTGAATAATCTAATGGCGAGTGCTAAGGCAATTAAATTTTGAAAGTAATTCATCTATCGCTTCGTGAAAGTACTTGAACTTGACAACTTTAACAAAATATTGCAGTAAAAATCATGAATATCAATTATTTTCAGAAGTAAGAAGGTACAAATAGAAATACATAAAACAAACTTTTTTCCATTTCTCTGAACAGACGTCAAGCGCTTTTATCTTCCCTTCTTTCTTTCATCTTTTCGCTGTAGTCAAGTTGGATATTCATGTCTTTTTCTCTCGTGTGAAAACAGAGAAATGAATTGCATCATAGTGTTACATTATTTATTAGGTATTAGCAGGAATCGTTATCTATCTTCCTTTCCTTCTTTTTCGCTGAAACAAAGTAGCGGCTCTGATATGTCTGTTTCTTTTCAACGCGATAAAAACGGAATTGTCTATTATTTAGGAGGTATTGGCAGGACGCAAATGTCGTGCTAACTAAGGTACTAACGAAGGAACACACAAGCTCAACTATTATATGAATAAAAGAAAAAAAAGTAAAAGAAGAAAAACGTGTTAAAAATGTGAAAGTTTTTTAGGGAAATAAAAAAATGTTTATGGCTCTAAAACAAAAAATAAATTGAAACGTTTTATTGAGGTCAGTAGTCCAATCTCTTCAATCAAAATATTACCGCAGTTTGCTTCGAATATGTCTCTAATCGTTATTATCGACGCAGTAATGACATCCTAGAAAACAATCCCCTTTCTACAAACGTCAACACAATCAATGAATAGCTACCTCAAATAACTCCTGTTGTAGAAATATTCGACAACTTTGAAAATAAATCACACCTTCAGACAACAAAGACCCAATATGTAGTCCCGGAACTGATAACTAAACACACAAAAGGGCAATAACTCAAATTGAACAAGTCGAATGTATTGTTGAAGCAGCCACGATAAGAGGAACAGAGAAGTCTCCATCGACTAGCATATGCTTCTTTTATATATCGCATCCATTCAGGCGATCATAGCTCTCCACAACATTCTATAACTTGTGGCTCTTAACGTTTTGTTTTTTTTCGCTTTTTCTTTGAAACCCTCATTTCGCCATCTATTCACACAAATATATCCTGTAAGTTGCTCGCTGCATTCCCGCCAGAACTTTCGCCTTCGCTATGAGTGTGAGGGTGAATTTTTTCAAGCCCTTCTTTCTCATTCTTCTTCTTATATTTGCCTTGTACCTTTAGGACGTAGGCGATCATGACCTTTCCTTTTTCCCTATCCCTGGTGGCTCTGAACACGCCTTCTCCTGTTACACCATGCAATCCTCGTTCCGTCATCCAACTGATTAGGCCCTTCAAATATGTTATCCGTTGCTTTCCTCTGTCTTTTTTCCCTCTATCTGGCCGGTTAGTATCAGATTCTCCAAGCCATTCTTCTCATTGCGTGTCCCTGGAACTTCAGCTGCCTCTTCCTAATGCTCAGTATTAATTTCGTTTTTGTTTCCATCATTTCCAAGACCTCATCATTGCTCACATGCTTGATCCATGATATTCGCAGCATCCTTCTATAGAAACACATTTCAGTTGCTTCAAGTTTTTCCTTCATCTTTGATGATATTGTCCAGCATTCACTGCCATATTGAAGGACGGACGGTACTTAGCAATCCAGTAATCTTTTCCTAGTTTCTAGCGAAATTGTTCTGTTTCTTAATACTTTACGTATCCAAATAATTTCAGCTATTTTCTCTTCCTTGTTGCTTACACGCTCTATCCATTAAATTCTCAGTATCCTTATGTAAAACCAGATTTTTTCTGACTCTAGTTTTCTCATTCATTTGTGTCAAAGTTAAACAGCTTCCACTGCTATATATAACAGTGAATCCTGGACAACTTCGCCTCAGATATATTAGAAAAGAGAATGAATACTACATAGAAATCCATCTCTTCTTTCATTCTTTGCAACAATTTTTTCAGTTTCTAAATACGTTTCTTAATTTTTGAGATACTATTGATACGATAGCTAGCGAACTTTAAAATTACTGTGAGTAAATTAATTGAAACGTTCAATCAGGACGCAAATAGAAGAAAGAAAAAACAATAAAATTTAGTCGGATAAAGAATTAGAAATATAGGAAGTAAAATTACATTTGGGAGACCATAAAATTTGAAATAAACGCTGGTAAACACCTAAAAGTAAACCTGCAGATTACAGATGATGTAAACAAGAAACTGATAAAAAAGAGTACATAGAAAAACAAACGCTGTGTTAACTATACTGCCAACAAGAGAAATTAAATCAAATTCAGAATGTCAAGCAAATTAAAATATATAATAAAACTGAACAAAGTACTATAACGAAACAAACAGGATTCTATAAATTACCTTGTTTATTCATATAACTTTTCTTGAATTCGGATTTTTTTTTTCCTTTTTGCAGAATCTCCATATATATGCGCCTTTGTTTAATTACAGTGGAGTGAAATTTTCCACCTGAACAACATTAATAAGGTTTAAACCAAACTAAGCACAGAAAACAAGAATAAAATCCTTTAAATATATTGCGCTAGCAACAATTAGAAACCTATGGTTAATGCATGTCTATAAAGTTTGGCAACTGGGAAATAAATATAGGAAAACAGAAACAGTGTAAGAAAAACGGAAGCCAAGAAGAATTTTTTTCAAATAAATAGTAAAAAGCAGTTATATTGTAAACGAAAAAATCTAAAGTTAAATTTAAGACTAAAAGTAGACACCTTAAACGAATGGAAGAGTTATACATTTAAACAAATTAAAACTGAGCTTTAAAATAAAATGAACGGATATAGGGATGTGAGTTGCGGTCCAGTGGATATGGGCTCGGAACGAGAAATCAGGGAGCCGAGTTCGAATTCCAGTTGAATTCATTGCATTCACTTACGTGCAAATACCCTTGGGAAAGGTATTAATCCGTCTCTTCCTTCCAGTTATGAGTTAAATAACAGGACAGATTGGGTTCTATAGCCTTGGCTGGCAACCAGTCTACCGCAGAAAGCAATTGCAACCTATCTTTTGCCCAATGGCAACTAATCTTCTGCCCAGTCAGCTTGGGCGATCATATCTCGAAAGAGTCGAGACATTATCGCCCAAGCGTTTTTCACGTATGGCTCTCAACTGACTGACTGAACGGATATAGACAGGGTGTGCCAAAATAAATATACTCACTATTCATTTTCATACGTTTACTTGTTTTTTTTTTTCCGAAGCATGGATTACATTTAATTTAATATTTAATTTAAACCGTTAATCTTTGTACCTCAGTAAACATTAATATTTATAAATCTGTTAAATGGTAATTTTGTTTGCAAGACAAAAATTCATCATTCCTTGTCATTAGAAAAGCGAGTACCTATTTGAGACTCTATATTTGTTATATTTCTGCCGTAAAATATATTCGAGAGTAGGTATGACAGAATTATTATCATATATATATATATGTACTAGCAGTATAGCTCGGCGTTGCTCGGGTGTAATGAAAGCTTTAAAACTAATCCATGGTACTGGAGCTCAGACTCAGCCTAAAGAATATTTATGTGAAGTTTGGTGAAAATCGGATAAAAATTGTGGATTTGTATAAAGAACATACAGACAGATAAACAGACACGCACACACAAACATCTTGCCTTTTATATATATATATATATTATCGATTTTCTGCACTATTGTAAGAATTGCAATCTTGAAACTTCTAAATATTGTTTCTTATGTCTTTGTCTATGAGTTAATCAAATTTGATTAAAATCAGACCACTCCTTCTATAACCTGATTTTTTCGAATTATCAATTTTCGATATTTATTGGGGGTACCTTGGCACAAAACCTAGCTAAGAACACTTGCAGTCGCCTATAATACAACTGTGTAAATTTTCAAGAAAATCGGTTCAGCCATTTCGGAGTTTATAGGTAACGGATACACACACACACACACACACACAGTTCCATTTATAAGTTTAGATATAAATTGTCGTACACATTTGCTTTCAAATATGTTTCTTGAGATATAAAATTTTATATAAAATCTATCTCTTATCGCGCATATATATATATATATATATATATATATAGTCATCCGCAGACAGATCTGTTTCGCTGTATCACATCTCATCAGTACGGTTAGACATCCGATTGCTTTTACCCAGGATTGAAACTCAAACGAATTGGAATCAGTCGGCGATTCTACCTCTGAGCTATGGGCGCTTGGTAGAAGAAGGCAGACTTTTAGCGTATGATGTATCATAGCCAATAGCCAGAATGTTCAAATTCACTACTGAATGAACGAATCGTAGATGCTAGAGTAGCATTTTTTCAAAGTCTACCATTTTTCTAGAGTGCGCAATCAGGATGTAAGAGCGTAACTGTTATTTATAGACCACTATTTTATAAAAGCAGAAATGAATTTGTCATGTTATGCAAACACACACACACACACACACACACACACACACACACACACACACACACACACACACACACACATATATATATATATATATATATATACTGCTTATATACAACACGTTAAAATTTCCCTTCTCTGATTCCATACCCCTATGGCTTAGGGAGTAACGACTCCGACTGACAGCAAATCGGTCGGGTTTCGATCGCGGCCAGAAGCAAGTGGATGTGTCTATTCACTCTGATGAGCTGTGATACAGCGAAACAGGCTTGTATGTAGATGACTACCATATTATGCTCTCATTATATTTGAGCTATCTGGAGAAGAAAATTTTTAAAAATGTTTCCACTTCTGCTATATGCGTGAATAGAGTTCTTTCGGTGACTGGCGTGTGTATACACTGCTTATATACAACACGTTAAAATTTACCTTCTCTGATTCCATGCGCCTATGGCTTAGGGAGCAACGAGTCCGACTGACAACAAATCGGTCGAATTTTAATCCCAGAAGCAAGTGGATGTGTCAAGCCACACTGATCGGCAGTGATACAGAGAAATAGGATTGTATGTGGATGACTAATATATATATAAACTGGATAGATATTTATCTTTTACATAGATATTACTTTTTTGGTCGATACCTGAATTTTAGTTGATAGTTCGCTTTTTCATGTGTAATCGGAAGCCAGAAATTTTTGCATAAAATTTAAAGTTACTGAAAATATTTAATGAGTGCAGCCGGCCGCAAAAAATGCACAATTTTAACCTCTTACAATATATATATATATATAAATATATATATATATATATATATATATATATATATATATGTGTGTGTGTGTGTGTGTGTGTGTGTGTGAGTGAGTGTGTGTGTGTGTGTGTGTTTAGGCAACAAATTTTCTTTTAAACATATCAAATTAAATAAATTGCAAACAATGTTTGCTTATTGTTGATTAAATCTGTTCATACTCTCGGATAATCTTTCGCGTTTTAGAATCAAAATTGTCATCAATGAACTGTAACGTTGACACATGTTATTTTCATTCATTTCTTAAGGTACCCAAGTATTTTCAACCTCTTTCCGAAATCATCTTCAGGGGTGTGAGTTATGGTAACAAATGTATCCTGAAAACTGTGTGGCTAAAAATTACTGTACATTTTTTCCTGCTTCAAATATAACGGTTGACAAATTATTAGCGTTCATTAGAACGTGAAAATTATCAAAAATGGGTTTTTGATATGTAAATGTAAATTGGTTGTGAATGTTGGTTGTGAAACTGATTTATATGTAAATGTAAATCATTTTCACAACCAACATCCAACATTGCATGATGACGAGATTCTGTCTCGAAACATCGAATTTTCTGTGCCGCAATGTACTTTTAATTCATAATTATATGATAATATATATATATATATATATATATATATATATATATATATATATATAAAGAGAGAGAGATAATATGATGGGTAAATTGTCACTATTATATATATATATATATTTTGCTCATCCACGTTCTTTGTTTCTGATTTCATCGAATGCACAGTAGGCTCAATTGGCCACAGACTCTCAGAAAAAGAGAACTATGATGTAATTCAGTTCTCCAGAAGTTTGGAAACGGTAGTATGTTCTGCGGGGTATTCATGTTGGAAGATCTAATCTGAACATTTCAGATCGTTTGGGTGTCAATCTGAGGCCGAGACAAAGAATTCGAAAAGAGTTGGATGAGTGTGATGGTGGTTACGAAGGTAGAACAGCGCGGAAAACAAACCGTGATCGTTCTAATAAAAATACAAATCTGAATTATTTAGTGAGGACCTCAGACTTGATACAGAGGCCTGCATTAAATGCCTTGAGAAGGTAGTGCTACCCTGGGTGAAGAGGGTAACAGCTGGAAAACGATATTTCGAAATAGGTGACCGTATCTTGTCACACAAACAGGAGAACCGAGACTGCAAGACAATTTCTATGACCACATCACCATCTGTACATTTAACTCCCCAGACAGCAACTATGTGTGGGATACACTTGAGCCAGAGACAAACAAAAATCCTTGGAACACTAAAGGTGAACTGAAAGCAAGTATCATGGCAGTATTCACCAACTTAAACAAAGAAACCGTTCAGAAAAGTTGCAAGACATTCCGAAGTTGTCTGGAGACTGTGGTTAAGTTTAATGGCGACTTTATTGGATAAATTTACTCTTTAGTATTTCAAGATATTTTTGTAGTAAATATATCTGGTAAAATGAGATGTGAATGTTATTTCCATTTTTGAGCAATTTAGACGACAATTTATCTATTTCACCATATATATTTAATCACATCACCTAATATTAAAATTACATTAATTTTCTATGGAATTTGATTATTCTTTTTACGGTTTATCAACATTTTCTTGATTATTCTAAAATCCATTCTTATAATGGATTGTAAAAATACAGTAGAGCGTAAAGGTCTACAACACATTACAAAAAAGTTTCTTTGCGTATTTTTAACATAGATTAATGAAATATTTACCCTTAATAATACATATGTTTTAGCCTGTAGATAAATTATCTGATTTTTAAAAAACAATCAATAAAAATAGCCCACAAAGAAAACCTAATAGTTAATAACCCAAAAGTGAAATTACACTTATTAAATAATCTATTACTATTTCGAAGCGTAACCGTTATTGCATGTAGAATTTAGAACAGTCTCTACGAATTTATGGCATGTTTCATGGCTAATTTTTTTCCATTCTTTACGAAAAATTTACTTTATTTCATGCAGGTTTTGCAGGTTCCCTTGAATTCTCAGTTTCAACGCTCTCCATAAATTTTCAATCGGATTGAGATCTAGAGATTGACATGCCATTTTAGAAAATCTATTCTATTTTAACTTAACCATGATTTTTTAAATTTTGCAGTATGGGTAGAATCGTTGTCTTGTTGAAAGACTGAACTTAATTTAAAATCGAGAACATTTTCATTTTTGATGTAAATTTCCCTCAAAAATACTCCTATAATATGCTCCATTTATCCTCCTTCCATTATTTCAATATTCTTTACACTTTAGACACTAAAACAGCATCAGATTTGACTCAAAATGTTACTGTTGGTTTAGTATTCTGCTGCGAATAATCAGTACCTCCCTTTTGCCCCAGCATTACTCCAAAAATTTAATTTTCGTTTAATTTGACCAGAGTTAACTTTTCCAAAATGCTGCGGGTTTGAAACAATGTTTGTTTGCAAAATCTAGTCTAGTAAGAACGTGTTTTTTCTTAAATCATTTTACTTACACTATTTACATCATTCAAACTATTCCCCTTATCTTTGTTCTCAGTAGTACTACATTTTGGCCGTTTCACGCTCCGGTCCTCTTCACTTAAATTTTGAACCGAACCCTTAATTAAGATTACTGGAGTATGTCATTCTCATTCCTTTGTGCGAAGTCTCTTCGGTAGTCATAATTTATCTACCTCTAAACCGACTTTAAATTACATGTTCATCACTGTTGTAGCCTAGTATTGAACTCACAATTCTTTGGGTCAAGACACTGGAATTAACCAACGTCTATGTCCATTGGGCCATGTGTCCTTAAAGATATGGACGCTGGTTAGGAGGAGATATATCGTGACTACCAAAGAGGCTTCGCACAAGGGAATGAGAATGATATACCCAAGTGGTCGTAATAAAGGGTTCGATTCAAAATTTCTAGCACCTGAAGAAGGCCGGTGCATACAATGACCGAGATGTCGTACATATGGTAACAAAGTTGAGGATAATAGCCCGAATGATAGAAATAATCATATTAAAAAAGATTAACTCATTTCAAATATACACAAATACTGTTTTTTCCTTGGGGTCCTCGAAAATATGTCATATCGACGAAATGAACGACTAATTGTATTCATACCCACTTTTACTTCACTTATTTTCAGTTCTTTCTAAATTTCTTTATGCTTATGTCGGTGCCCGTTGCCAACTTTTATCATCAATAATCTTGCCGTACGTTTTGTTACATTTGTAGAACGATCAGAGAATTTTTTGAAGGGAACGAATGGCAAACTATCGTACAACTAAACTCAGTAGCACATTCCACTGATTAGATATCTTTCTATAACCAAATCTATTTGTATGGAGATCAAAAATACGTTTACTTATCTCTTGATTATTTTCCCCCCACTTTGTCAATGTTTAAAAGACGGTTGACAGAAAAAGAATGACGCAATACTTTTAAAAATTCCTAAAAGTCATCATAATATTCATTTGAAACGTTGTAAAAAAACGCCATCCTAATTTTGAACATTCTAATAAATTTGAACAATTTTATAAAACAGCTCTTCTGACTTTTCAGTTGCTAAATATCAGTTTTTCTTCGTGAGATACTTTTTAAGTTTTAAAAAAAAATCTGATTATTTGACTGAATACCTGAATATATGTTCTACACGCAGTAAGCTTTTTATTCATTTAATTGCATTAAAAATATCGAAAGCCACATTTTTGTAATGTTTTGCAAACTTTTGCGTAGTATTGTAATTATCTTTTTCACAAGTGAATTTGCATTAACAATTTTTTGAGACAACAATAATTTCTAAAATTTAAATACTATATAAAAAATTCTATATAAATACAATACTACATAAATCATAGGTGGGGAAGAGGTGGACTCTTATATTTGCAAATTTTATTTACATGCAAATGAATGTATTGAAACCGACTGGAATTGGAATTTCTTTTTATCCTTTACAGACCCCAATAATCCAAGACTACACCTTCTAATATTGTCAAGATGTTAACCATTCATTCACCGTGGTGATTGAAATAGAACCGGTGTTTAATCGTGACAGTAAGTCTAATTTTACATGGTGATATTTGTTATTCAACATAAACTCTATCCTTGAACAAAGTTTTAATTCATTAGTGAATAGTTAAAAAATTGATTTGCAAATTACCTACTGGAATTTTAATTATCAAATTTTACCAATATCTAGATTATAGGCTTTCAAAGTACTGATGAGGATAGATAGATAGATAGATAGATAGATAGATAGATAGATAGATAGATAGATAGATAGATAGATAGATAGATAGATGTTTAAATTTTTTCGGAAGAAAAACATGAGAAAATGCCTCCCTCTGCTAGACATCAAAAGTCCTAAAGCAATTGTACACCGGCAAGACTGAAGCTTTCATCCAATATCTAATCTTAGAATCCACTTTCAAGACAAGCTTTATCAAACATTAAACCAAAACCTACCACCGAGGCATGAACAGTTCAATTATCCAACATAATATCCTGTCGCTGAGATCATTCTTCATCTATATCTGCTAACTTTATTTCCTTAAGCAAAACGTAAGGAAAGAAATGTTTAAGCAATTATTCGATTTTGTACAGTTATTCATGTAGCAATTCTTCAGAAATAACAGTTTAGTGCATAGATTTGGATAGATAGATAGATAGATAGATAGATAGATAGATAGATAGATAGATAGATAGATAGATAGATAGAGAGACAGATAGAGAGATAGACTGAAAGAAAAGTGCGATATAGATAGATAGATAATATACAGATAGATATATAGATAGATATTAAATAGACTGGGAATAATAGATAATATATATATATATAGAGAGAGAGAGAGAGAGAGACAGACAGAGAGAGAGAGAGAGAGAGAGACTTAACAAAATGAAAATTTTATATATATAGAGAGAGAAACAGAGACAGAGACAGAGACAGAGAGACAAAGAGAGAGAGAGAGCTAGCAACCAGAAAGAGATACTGAAGAGACTGCAAATAATAAATAGATCGATAGATACTAAATAAACTTGTAATAATATATAGATACTGAATAGACAGATATAGATACTGAATATACTCGTAATAATATATAGATACTGAATAGACAGATATAGATACTGAATAGACATTTTTATATATATATATATATATATATATATATATATATATATATATAGATAGATAGATAGATAGATAGATAGATAGATTATATATATATAGTTTACTCGATATCTCTATATCTATTAGATAGATATCTAATACACTTACATGGATAGGTGCATAGATATATACTGAGTAGACTGAGAATCATTTTAGAGACACACATAGATACATATATACGAAATAGAGTGGGAAATATTTATTTATTTATTTATTTATAGAGAAATGTGTAGACAGAGAGAAATACTAGATATTCTGACAATGATATATAGATACTGAATAGACTGTTATAGATAGATAGATAGATAGATAGATAGATAGATAGATAGATAGATAGATAGTAGAGTGGTAATTAAAGATTAGTTTTTTTGTAATCTGATAAGTTACTTCATTGCATTGGAATAAAATTATATATCCTCGTCCTCAATAATGTTCTGAAGCATTAACTTCTGTCATAAATACAAAACTGGCAGACTAAATTCTACAAGCATGCAACTAAGCCATCAAGTCTACGGTTAACTCACTTATTCTCCACACCGAACACATTTTTCAGTTGCCATCAAAGTGACAAATCTCTTCTATGATTTCCTCCCTTGTATTGATCTGCGTGACTATAGCGTTTACTTATCAGATTTAGCACATTTGGTGTCCTTTATGGTTTGACTACTTCCGGATTCTAAATGTCGAACGTGCCTTTTGCTTTTAAATAGATGAGTGAATTTTGACCTCATCCAACACTCTGTGGTGTGTCACTTCGATGCGGAGAGAGTGATAACGAATGGTAAAATCCGAACGAGGATTGGTGCTTGAGATGCGTAATTCAATTTTCTGACAGATTCCACTCCTGACTGATCCGCTTCCATTCCTTTAGGACAAAGTGACATTTTTTTTTTAGAATTACTATACCCGAAGTTGGTCTTCATTCATTTGCATATCACAGGCATCTCGTTTGATATTTAGTCAATAAATATGTAATAATGTCCTCTGTCAAACATAATGTGTCTCGTGTGTATATTTGAGTAAATTGTCAAACCGGTGTCTCCATAATCGATAAGCTTTAGATCGCGTCAATATATCCCATAAAAATCACCATATAAATCGCAATTACATAAAAAAAAGTATTTTAGTATGTGCTGGTAGAGTAACGATTATCGGCGCCATAAAGGGAGCAACATTTTTCGAGCAATGGACTGCGTTGTCTTTGGCTCTTCATTAGGCGTTTTGCATTACTAAAAAGAATCAAGGTCATTTTTCGGAGCAGGTATCTCAGCTATTATCACTATATAAGATCATATGCGTAAGCATATTCCTTAAAAATAGTAGTTAAATTTTATTTCGGAGAAGATATGGGTATTATATTGTCATTAATGATATTGTGGTTACCACAGTTGACTCTATGGTATTAATTTCTAATTTATTTATTTGAAAATGAAAACATTTCTTCTTATGAACGTTTCTTGTTTCAAAAGAAAAAAACATTTACACTAATGTTCTTCCTTAGTGACATTTTGTTAGTGGTTAAAATTTTGATAACTCTAGTTGCCCCGAAATTATACAATATTCAAGAAAGATTATACTTAATCCTTGTTTATATATGTGATTATGTACGAGATAGTGTGTGAGAGTGAACAAGTGAGAACGAAACAAAATACACATTTACAAAAACGTTATTTTTTTTGCCCATGAGAAAACCAAACGGATTGCATGTGATCCGCGAGTTCTTTGACCACGATTGCTGTAAACTAAAATTAGAGAGACGAGTTTGTATTCTGATTTAATTTCTGTGTTAGTCACATTTGTGAAAACGTCTTTTGCTAAGACATGCACCGATATATCATTCCCACATCTATCCGTTGACAGAGCTCTGTAGCCTTGGATGGAAGCCAGTCTAGAAGAATGTAAGATTTTAATTTCAAGCTGTGAAATTGTTGAGAATGCATTGCATTTCAAATATTGTAAAGTAAAAGGGATTGTGGAAATCTATAACCACTTGTATCCTAAAGTGAAGGAGAATCTTTTATATAATCAAATTAATTCACCATTTTAAACATTTCTTTGTGCATTTCTGCAGCATTTCAAAGACATAGAATCATAAAAATTGGTTGATTTTGCTTAGCGGCATATTTTGACGACAACAGGTACTCTCTTTTTTTTCTGTTTTTTCCAATGTAGTCGTCGTCGTCTTCTTCTTCGTTGTCGTCGTCGTCTTCTCGCTCAAACAGTTCGTCAACCGACCAAGTTCGTAGTGCACAAATCCTCGCCTTTCCTCGTTTTATGCCTTTTAGCGGTATATCAGCCTCTTTCGGTATTTCCGAGGAACCTTTCCTCTGAGGACGGATGCGACACATGGCTTTTTTTTAATATAGGAATTCCGAGTTATTAAGCACGGGTAAAAATTGCCCGTAGACGTTGCATAAGGCAGTGTCGGGGTCTTGTGTAGTTTTTTCTAGACGAGACCTTGCTGTTCTGAGTAGCCTCGTCTGGAGTTCTCTACACCTAGAGGCAGAAAGTCGGACTAGTTTGAGTTCGACTGTAAAATGTCTGGGTTATTTAATGCTGAAATGTAAATATTTGAACACAATATTAAGTCTTCACTACATATATTTGTACATAGGTTATACGGTCAGAAAAATTATTTAATGATTACTAAAGTAATATTTACTTTTTATTTATAATATATATTGATGGATTGATCAGTTTTCGACCTCTTATAAAACCTTTTAATAATATTTGAAGCCAGAAAATATATGTTTTTGTTTCCTAAGAATTTTTAAGATGGTAGACATTAGTGGTTAAGTGATACAATATATAAAAGTTATATAGTGAACCTAACGAGAATTGTCACTCAGCTCTCGGATATGAGTCGGCATAACCGACCCGAATATTTATTTTTAACGGAGCTGATATTCCCGACCGATCACCTATCTAGATACTGACCATGCTCAAAGAACCTTAAAGACTATTATGTCATTTGTGTGTTTATCCGGGTGATCTAACTCCTTGTTCCGTTGCGAAGGCACACGGTTTTACAAGGTATGCAAATGAGAGGCGGCCATGTCGATATACGAACCGCCCGTTGTAATTTGTATGCAAATAAGCAGCTGAGAAAAGGCATGAAACGAGGAAAGGCGGCGATTTCTGCACTACGAACTTGGTCGGTTAACGAAGTGTTTGAACGGGAAGACGACGACAACGAAGAAGACGACGACGACGACAAAAAAGAAGAAGTAGACGACGACTACTTTGGAAAAACCATGAAAATAAGAGAGCACCTGTTGTCGTCAAAAGTTTTGTTTGCCTTAAACACAGACATATTACTCATATCCTTTTCATTACAATTTGTACATGCAAGCTTACAGCACCTGGTATTCTCAAGCAAGCACCCGGCTCGTCGTTGCTTAACTTCGGTGATCATCCAGGAGCGTGTTTCAAAGTGAACTAGCTGTAAACCCATTATGTCATATGTACATGCAAGCTTTCAGTTTTTAGTATTCTAAAGCAGTCACCAATCAAACTATCCACCAGGCTCCACATGAAACAATGTTTCAACGTGAGACAGCTGTAAGCCTATAACATAGAGAAAAAATACCTTGGATTACGGCGTACGTTTGCTACATGTCAATTCAATTCAAAATTTAGGTAGATAATTTTTAAGTGAGTTAAAATTTCGAGCGTCTCATAAAATAGTCGGAATAAATTTGATACGAAAAGACTAAACCTGGCATGAAAAATACTATTTCCTCTGCATTAAACAATCTACACGTGACACTAAGCGATATTCTTGCAAATACATTAAATGTTTACGAGATTATATTTTTTATTTCTTCGTCACACATAAAATTTTCAGCAATATGATACGGTGCTATCAAAAGTGACGTTAGCAAAATATTTATATCGATATGCCATCTAAAATGACGACCACATGTACAATGATATACCTATTATTAAGTATCATTTATTAAGATATAAGAAAAAATAATCCCAAACACTGAGCATGAGAGTAGGGAAATCCAAATATATATATATATATATATATAGTAGCTGTATAGTCCGGCGTTGCTCGGGTGAAATGAAAGCTTTTAAACTAATCCATGGTCCTGGAGCTCAGCCTCTTTGCACGTTGGCACGAAAGACTAAAAAGCAATAGTTGTTTCCAGTTAAAATGAAACCGTCGACTGAAAGAAAAATGAATAGATGTAAGTCAAATTTTGATTTCCTTCTATCGATATCAAATAGGTTTTTCTCGTCGTAAACTGAATTTTGAAGGCTAAATAGGTCCTCTGAGAAAATGGTATCATGGCTGAGACTAAAAACTACAATTATATCTATTTTGAGATATATTTTCAAGAAAATCGGTTCAGCCGTTTCGGAGTCTATAGGTAACGGACACACACACACACACACACACACACAGACAAAGTTCCATTTATAAATAAGTTCAGATATATATATTGTTCACTACTCATTGACATAATTATTGCAAAAGAATAACGCACTGTTAAAGAGCCAACACTCAGAGCTTTCATAACTGGTAGTAAAATTTAATAACTTGCAGCAAAGAGAACAAAATGAGCCGTCGCTGGCTTTCAAATGGTCTGAGCAGATGCTACCTCGCTTTTGTATCTCTCTTCAAAAGCAAGAGAAAAGGTATATATATATATATATATAGATATATATATATATTCAGATTTTTTTTTTTAATTTTGTGGATTCTTGTTTAGAAACCACACAACTAATAAATAACAAATAACAGATATGGAGATAGAAAATATAAGTTATATTGAATAAAAATATACAAACTGGAACACGTGTTAGTCAATTCAAGAATACCAGGAATACTGTTAGTCTTGTACAGAAGTATGTACTGGTAGTGAATCTATATTTAAAACAATGTCTACCTTTCTGTATGATTTAGAGTTTACTATGTTTCTCTATATGAAAAATGTTTATTTTTTATTTACATGTTTTAGTACAAATTTGAATGTTCCATTGTGATTCAAGTTGAACAATCTTTCCAAAAATTTATAGAATTAAAATTATATATATATATATATATATATATATGTGTGTGTGTGTGTGTGTGTGTGTGTGTGTGTGTGTGTGTGTGGCTATTACTGACAGTTTGTTCGTTTGACTGTTGACTGTCATAAAAGAATCGTTTGTTTAATTTATATATCGTGTATAATCGACGAGTGTGAGGGATGTTATGATCTTTTATCGAAAAAATATGGCGTCGTACTACACGCAGGTACTGTTTTCTGTTTAAAGAGGTTAAAAATCATGCATGTTCGGAGACCGATTGTTTTTGTTGTTGTTGTTGTTGTTGTTGTTGTTGTTGTAGTTGTTTTTTTTTTGTTTTTTTGTTTTTTTGGTGAGATTTAAATTTAATCATTTCACCCCATGCAAGGTAGGGTCACCGCTTTTGAGCAGGGGATTACAGTGTGAGAAACGATTACGTAAAGGGGATATTGATGAAAGAATAAACTATTAAAAGGTTTTAAGACAGAAAATGGCAAGTGACATAGTATAGAATATTTTGGAGATTGTAGCTATCAAGGGAAATACGTACACAGAAGAGAGTTTCACAGACGGGACGTGAGAGAAAAGAAAATGTTCGATTAGAAGTGAAAAACAATATTTAACTGTTTTAAAGGTAAAAGATTTGGCCCTAGATGCCAAGCTAATAGCAAATATTCCAGGTGATAGGATACGTTTCAAGGAGAAGCTGCAACACTTAACTTCACAAATTTCTTTTCACGGTTTAATATTTCTACGTTTGACAGTTGTAATATTTAAAATAATTGCTTCTTTAACTGCACTAATTATATGTCTCAGAAAAGGATATATATATATATATATATATATATATATACATATATATATATATATATATATATATATATATATATATATATATATATATATATATTCGAAGTAGCTAAGTGGGTTTGGCAAATGTAATCGGGTAGGACAATCTAGCAAGTAATCATAATGGACTGGTACTCGTCGTAGTAGTATGTGGTAGGCTTAGGCGTACGCTTGTGCAATAGGCGTTCCAATAGACATAGTCCTAGGCGTCTGTATTTATGGCTGACACCAACCAATCATATTACTGTGAAGGGGAACCAAGGTTTATGCATATTCATTGCATCAACTATTTATCTTTTTTCTTTCTTTTTTTTTTTTGTTTTTCATGAACGTGCCTCTTTTATAACTTTCTTAAAACTGGAAAAGAAATTTCGGTTAAAAATGTTGTTTTGGAGGTCCAGATTGCGCAATATTTAAATGTCAATCAGTCTGTTAAGTGCCATACGTGATACACGCTTGGATGATCATGTTTCGAAATAGACATGTCTGACAGGGCAGAAGATTATCCTTTGGTTTGCCATTATATTTTGCGGTATACTGGTTGCCAGCCAAGGCTATAGAACCCGATCTGTTCTGTTATTAAATGCTGGAGGGAAGAGACAGATTAACATCTTCCCCAAGGGTATTTGCAGTTAAGTGAATGCAATGAATTCAACTGGAATTCGAATTCGGCTCCCAGATTTCTCTTTCCGAGCCGATATCCACCTCCACCACAACACACATCATGTTTAAATGAGAAAATTGAAAATAGACCAAATTCAATAAAACTGAGCACCATCCTTTTAAATAAAATTGTTTTGAACCGTACTTAAATCTATTTTATCGAGCGTCGTTAAATCGGCCTAATAAATTAGTTGTAGTTGTAGTTGTAGTAGTAGAATAAGAAGAAGAAGAAGAAGAAGAAGAAGAAGAAGAAGACGAAGAAATGTTTCTTTATGTTACAATAGAATGTTTACATAAAAAGAATTGGTGTTGCGTTGTCTGTTGTCTTCGCTGACATATGGCCTATCGGCAATTCCTCGGGCCCCAACGCAACCACAT